>OW569412.2:38213296-38838296 GCA_937662695.2 Halyzia sedecimguttata
AAAGTATTAGCTTGTTAGAGTTGGAGATGATATCAATGGATTCTCATAATGAAAGAGCATATTAATAAAAATATCATTTGAAATAGGTAAACTAAAAAAAAAAAATCCGTTACTCTGGTACCATCAGGCTGATTTTGTCCAATAATGAACTTACCTGAGATATTGACCTCCCAAACCAACTCAGCAAATCTTGAACTGTCTAGCTCATTTCGTTCGAGAGTTATCGTGTTGACGGCCGGCCAGTCGGCTGGACATAATGGGGTTTGACCACGGATTCTAGATCAGTGAGTTTAACCAAATAGTTTAAGACCATTTTCTTCAGAATTTCGAAAATTACAGACATTTTAGCAAATTGATAAGCACTCTGTTACGAGGAACAAGAGAGCCAAAAAGAGGAAAAATGCATAGTACAATTTTATTTTCCACGAGGTTTCTAACGAACCTTTCGACGACCCTTGTTTCAATTTGAGATAAATAGGGTAGGATTGCACCGAGGGGACGAAAACAACAATTAATTTGAATGCGTACATTTGAGAATAAAATTATGTGTTACTATGAGGTAGAAATTCTAGACTTTTGGGTACCCCAAACACAAAGGGGTACACGAAAATATTTTGGCGGTACACGGCTAGTCAAATAAAAATTAAACAAATCTTTAATTTTGTATATAATTAAGTTTACTAACTGAATGATAGTACCTACACTCGTACCTATCCAAATTTTTTTTTGGTGAAAAGTGGTACAGTGTCTGAAAAGTTTGAGAACCCCTGCTGTTTAACATTCCAGTTAATTATTTCATCTCTGATAATCTGGACCTGTTGTCATATATACCTCCTCTTTCGAGGACATCCTAAACTGATGCCGTCATGGAACAATTGGCTTGAAATCGTTTTGTGAGCTTCAAAGCGAAACCCCCGTAGTATTTTCTGTTTTGCATGAATTGTTATGACCTGTGATTTTATCTCTCCTACACCATTCAAAACGGCAAACATTCAAAAGCATAAATTCAAGAAACGTCGCTGTCTACCGTTTTCCCAGAATGTGACGTGTATTTCACAACGTATGATAATGCAGACGGTGCATCATACTCAAGTGTACCAAAAATCAGTGCACTACATGAAAGGTAGAAAACGTGAACATATACGTAAAGCTCCGAATGTGAAGTCCATAAATATTGCATACATGAAAACGCTAGGCACTCTAGCTATCATCATTCCGCACGAAAAATAAATATTTTCGACTTCTTCGTGAGAACTCAGAGTGGGTTTTCAAGTCACCCCACGGTAATAAAAAAACCTATGCCTGAAATAATGTTGAAGGCATGACGTAGCCATTTGTTACATCTGTTACTGCCACAGAGCACAAGTATTGCTCATATATTTATGAGAAGTTACTGCCATTGCATTCGCAATATGACGCTCATGGCCATTATTACGATAGGAAAACAAATATGCACAACTCTCAGGAAACTTAATGTACAAAGGAATGTTATGAAAACTATCCGAATGAGATATGTAATGGTTATTTGCTTTCCGCCGGTTTTTCGCAGGAAATCTATTTCATTAGAATTGGAACCATTTTGTGTTCATTTCGCACCGCAATTTCATCAAATTATTACATTCTAGCCTTTGCTCGTGAGTCTGCTTCAGAGGTGTTTATCATCACAAAATAGAAATGTACCGAAGTTATACCTTGGCAGCATTCGTGAAATAAAATTACTAATTATCTTCATTAAATCCGATAAATGCTTATTGAACCTCCCTAAGATTCGGAACACAATGAGCTATGTAGTTCCTCGTTTTCTACGTACTCGTAGAAACGGCTTCACCTCATATCAAAATGCGCAATTTTTGGAATCAACTTTAACAGAAATAGTTATTTTCTTAAGTGCGCAAAGTGATACTTTTCCGCACCCATTTACTGTTAGACAAACGACGCGAAGAGGAGTTCGGATAAGTTCTGGTGACAAAATACTCACTAAATTTCGCGTAAATATTTGTGTCGGCATTCTACAACTAATTGCCAAGTTTCAATCCGATCGAACCTGTATCGATTGAAAACAAAATTTATACTCGGAAACCGTTCGACCGATTATGCCTATAATATCGAACTTGTCCGTTGCATTTGAATGCGCAATTTGCCCTGAAATTTCAAAATGCTATCTTTTTCCGTTGAAAAGTTATCGTGGCAATGGCCGGCTGGACCGTGATCTGTTGTAAAATGGCTGCTTGAAGGTTTGTGGGGAATTTACGGGATAGATTCTGAAATATGTTATTTTGAAAGAAAAATGTTAATTTTTTGTTCACAAATTTTTCGGTCAGCACTCTAGAACTAACTTGCAAGTTTCAATTTGATCAGTTTGGTATTTTTCAGTTAATAAGGAAACATAGAGATGGGTCCGAAACCGTTTGGCCGATTATGCCCATTAACAAGCTTAACCGTCGTATTTGGAGGCACAACCCCTGAAAATTTCAAGTGCTTATCTTTTTCCGTCCGAAATTTATCGTGACAAGGACGGCCGGCCTGTGAATATCACAGACATTTGGGCAAAATTACCCACGCTTTTCCCTAGAAAGGTTTTGAAAGTTATAGATAGAAAATATAGGACAAATCCTAACATACTACTTGAAAAATAGAACGCTGGTTTGCGAGAATAGTGACGGAACTAAAAAATATTGATTTTAGAGAACGGCGTTTTTGGCGCTCTAGTTCCTCGGAACTGAGTGCTTATCAATTTGCCCAAATGTCTGTAATTTTCGAATATTTCGATGAAAATGGTCTTAAACGATTTGGTTCGACTCACTGATCAAGAATCCGTGGTCGAAATTCATTCGGTCCGGCCGGCCGTAGGCACGATAACTCTCGAACTCTCGAGAGTTGAAATTTTCAGAGTAGGTTTGGGGGGTAAATATCTCGGCTGAGTTCGTTATTGGGCAAAATCGGACAGATGGTTTCGGAGTAAAAAAAAAAAAATTTTTTTTCACGAAACAAATTCCAAATTAAATTTTTTTTAATAAAAAGTTTTATCATAAGAATCCACTTATATCATTTTTAACTCTAACAAGCTAATACTTTCGGAGATATGATTTTTCAAAATTTCAATAATAAATCGTATTTCAACGTTGTCACAGAATGATATTATTCTATGTATGAATATGAATTGTCATAATGTCAAATGATGTTTCTGAGACATTATCTAATCAATCGAAGAATTGTGAGCGAAGTGAGAAAAATCCCAGTTGTTTGCTCCGAAATTAGTTTTTCTCAGAAAATTCTTACATTTCGGAACTGAACATGAAGTAAGAGATCTGAGTGTAGTGAGACTGCTTTTCATCCATAGACATATATATAACTCTCGAACGGAATGAGGTAGGTAGTTGAAATTTTCAGAGTAGTTTAGGGAGATGAATATCTCGGTTAAGTTCGTTATTGGGCAAAATTGGCCAGATTTAATTTGATTTCTTCCATGGTGCTATTCTCAATCTCATGATTGCTCATTTAATCTTGATGAATAAACTATTATTTGAATTGAATTTCCTTTAGGATGCAGTTCTATTATATGAATACATTGATATAATTCCCAACTCTGAGAAACCAATACTTTCGGAGATATAATTTGTCTGTTTGAACTAGAGCGCCAGAAAGCTCCTGTCCACAGGGCTTGAACCCATTTTTAAATTTCAGATGTGTCAGTATTTGTGATTTGCACTGGAGTGTTTTGTCCCAAATGAATAATGACGCTGTCTCTTTCAAACGAAATTTGGCGCGAAATCGGCGTTGGGTATCTGTTCATGATAAAATATCGAATATTTAAAATAGTTTGGTGCACTTAGTTCATTTTGACAGAATTTTGGATTAAGTCGAAATTCTCGAGAACCAGCGAGAAGAAAATAATAATTCTCATTTCTGTGAAATTTACAATATTCCTCGATATCGCTGCCTAGAAAAAGTGGTCCTAAATTCTTGGACAAACAAAGTTGGATAAGTAGGTACTGATATAGAATCAATGACATGGCCCTTTTTTAATTTTAATAATTTTGATAGGTTTCCCTGTGGTGAAATATATCTTTCATTGATAAAGTTAAAAATGCCAATTATTTTTTGTAATATTCGAAAGCGAAAAATGTATTGAATATATACAAATCTTAATATTATTCTAATATGTATAACTAACCTAATATGATCCTCTTCTTTCGAAGATTCTTGAATACTTCTTCGATTTGTTTTTGCGTTTTCTCTTATTTCCTCCCCCCTTCCAAAACCAGAGATACCTCTTCAGGTTCTTTCTAGCTTGCTTTTCTAATTATTTTCTTTCTCCTTCAGAAAATGAATCTGAGTTACCACTTCATATTTTATATATTTTGCTTTTTCTCTTATTAAGTTTTCTTCAGAACAATCAGCTTTCAATCTTGATTCAAAAATTTCAGTTCTGTATTTCTTTAAGAGCCTTTTTGTTTCTACTCAACTTTTCCGTGTTTCCATCATTCTGCCTTGCATAAACCACTTCGTAATTTAAATTTTTCAAATCATCTCTATCTCCATGACAAATATAATTTTGAACTATCAAAATTTTTCCTAAGTATTATAATTCTAGTCTTGAGTTCTGATCATGACACAATATACTCAAACCAAAATCTATACCACATCTAACATATCATTACAACAACCTCAGGAATTTTGACGATTTTTGCGCGCATGTCTTATCATTTGTCCAAATGTCTGTAAGTTTAGAATTTTTTGCCGAAAATGGTCTAACAGAATTAGATTCGACTCACTGATGAAAAATTCGAGGTCAAATTTGATTCTGCCCAACCGACCGTTGTCCCAATAACTTGAGAACGGAAAACGATGGCGACTTGAAATTTTCATAGTAAATGGCTCGTCCAAATACGACAAGTTCCTTAATGGGCATAATCGTCCCTGCTGCTTCCGAGTAATAATTTTGTCATCAAGCAATACAGATTCGATCGAATTTAAACTTTTGGTAACTAGTTGTAGAATACTGACACAAAGAAGTTTGTGAAGTTTTGTGGGAAGCGTATCAATAAAAAAATTTAGAAAATGATTAAAAAATATTATTTAGGTCACGATAACCTGAGAACAGAAAGAAATTGCGACTTCCAATTTTTGGGGTAGGTCGTGCATACAAATGCAACATTTGAGTTTATTGATTGGCATAGTCGGCCAAACGGTTTTGGAGTTATACCTATCTGAAATTTGGTTGTTTTTTCTCAATAACACTAAAACTACGAATCCGATCCAATTCCAACATGGTAGTTAGTTGTAGAATGCCGACGCAAAAATTCTTGCAAAATTTCGTGACGATAATATAACAAGCAACTTTTAGAAAATCATTGAAAAAAACACTATATCAGAAACTATTCGTCCGAAATGGCGGAAATTTTGCGAGAGCCTTCAAAACCTAACTATACCGCCAAGTTCCAAGTTTCAACACGATCGTATTTACATTGTTGGAGACTTGAACAGCCTTGTGTTAGTTCAGTAGCTGGATGTGTGACCTTTGCCTTGATAACTTTCTAACGAAAAGGGATAGGAACTTGCAATTTTCAGGGTAGGTTGTAGATCCAAGTCGGATAGTTAACTTCGTTCTTGGGAATAATCGACCCAACCGTTTCGTTGAAACCCATCTGAAATATTATTTTCTCGATACCTCAAAAAATACAGAACCAATCGAATTGAAACTTGGTAACTAGTTGTAGAATATCGACATAAAGACGTGTGTGAATTTTTTGAGAAAAACAAAAAAAATTACGAAAAAATATTATGAATCTCTAACTTGAGAACGGAAAGAGATAGCTACTTGCAATTTTCAGGGTAGGTTATTGCGCATCTCAATGCGACATTTAAGTTCGTTAATCGGCATGATCGGCCAAATGGTTTTGAAGCGATACTCATCAGAAATTTTTTTGTTATAACCTCTGTAACTCAAAATATACAATCTGGTCCAATTGAAACTCGGTGATTACTTATTGAATGCTGACTAGTTTTCGCGGATTTTCTTAAATATCGTATCCTGGAGTTACTTGAGACTTGAGTTAGGTGGTTTTTTCAATTTCAATAGAATACATAAGTCAGAATTAAAAATTCTGTGATCATAGACGATTCTCAAATTAAGTACGTTATCAAAATAAAATTTAATGTGTTCATATACTATAAAAGGTATATATCGATGATAAATTCGTAGTAAAGTGTCCAATAGAGGTGAATAGAAAATAGAACATACGCTCAAACACTCCTGACTTCCAATCAGTGCTGGAACCAATTTCGAGTATTCCTAACAGAGAAAAAATTGTATGCAATTTTTCTAAAAAGATGCAAATGATTCATTTAATCGAATTACAGTATGGTATGAACTGGAAACCATAACAGTACCTACTTGGACAGGTAGTGTAGGGTAAATGACATGGAAAAAGAGCCGTATGGGTACACCAAGAAACTTTGGCAGCATACATCCAGGTACGGGCATTAGGAGGGGGGGATGGGTGGGGATGATCCCCCAATGTTGAACGGAGTTGACATATTTTCAAGACAGTTGGAAAATTTTCGAAGGAGTTGGAAAAAAATTCGACGGAGTTTGGAAATTTTTCGAAGTTAATTTTTCGGTTATCTGCAAAGCAGATAACCGGATAATAGGGACGGGATAACATGGAATATCACTATGTACCCTTGTAAACATTCCTGTTGCCGTAAATTCAATATTCAACAGTTTTCGGCACAATGTGTGTAGCCGGCAGAAAATAATATTGCGTTATCCGAAAACGGGTAGCTCTCTTGGGGCCGGTTTCTGAGGAATATCACATATGGTTTATCTTGAGATTATCTGTCCAATTCAATAGAGTTCAGAAGAAACACTGAAGATAAAATACATTCAATTGTCCTCAGAAACCAGCCTCAGATGTTTCAGTTTCGCCGAGTCGTAATAAAAAAATTTGTTCAAGCCCTGTGGACAGGAGCTTTCTGGTGCTCTTGTTCAAACAGACAAATTATATCTCCGAAAGTATTGGTTTCTCCGAGTTGGGAATTATATCAATGGATTCTTATGGAAGAACTTCATCTTAGCAGAAATTGAATTCAAACATCATAGAAGAATTTAAATTCAACAAGAGTGCCAAAAATTATCAATCCAAAACCGATAGAAGAATTCTACCCAACAACGAACTCATCCGAAATATTCATTCCTCAATTCTATGATGAACGATACACCAATATTCCAGTTTTGTTTTTAGTGGAGATATTCTGAACTCAATATTATTAACTTACCATTACCATTCCCATCATCATATGGATTGACCATCAGCATGAAAATATCAACCAACAAAAAGTATTATATTATATTATAATTCTCATATTTATACGATTGCTGGAATGAATGAATTAGACAACGTCATGTCTCAGGAAAATAAGTTGACATTATAACAATTCATAGAATACCCACAGAATAATTATATCATTCTGTGAAAACATAGAATACGATTTATATTGAAATTTTGAAAAATCATATCTCCGAAAGTATTAGCTTGTTAGAGTTGAAAATGATATGAATGGATTCTTATGGTGAAACTGCATATTGAAAAGAATTTAATTTGGAATTTGTTATTTAAAAAAAAAATTTGTTTTTGTTACTCCGGAACCAACTGTCTGATTTCGCCCAATAACGAACTTAACCGAGATATTTATCTCCAGTTTCGACCACGGATTCTTGATCAGTGAGTCGAACCAAATCGTTTAAGACCATTTTCATCGAAACATTCGAAAATTACAGACATTTGGGCAAATTGATAAGCACTCAGTACCGAGGAACTAGAGCGCCAAAAAGCGGATAAGTTGTTTCCCCTCGAATCAGAATTGGTCGGGTGCGAGCAGTTTTTCCACATTTTCATTTTAAAGTCGGAAAATCGAGGTGTTAAGTTTTCGTGAGACCACCCTGTATGAAAACACAAACACAAACCTAATTCATTGATATATTTTCTCCTGCTTCAATTTTGTGAAGCATTGTTTTTTTATTTTTTTGTATATTATTATACTGAATATTTATTCCATTTTAAATAATCACATTATGTATATGATGACTTGAATATGGTCTATGTTGGGATTGTGTAACAATAACTAATCCAAAGAACTAACCCTTGACAAATATCAATTTGGTGTTTCTGATTTCCTAATCTACAGAATCAATATAGGACAATTAAAATAAAAATAAACCCAAATTCTGTCATCAAATTGCACTAATTGATGAAGAAAATGAGTCGATAAATACATCCTTGTCTATGCATGCAAAGAGTGAGAAATTTATTGGAGAAAATTAATTCGAATAAAAACTAAAATATCAACAATTGGCTTCCTGATTCAGGTTGGCGATAAAATTACATGTCACTTTCTGATAAATTTTTATTTTTGTTAATATTTGGGCATGTATAGTTTACAGAAAAAAATTATTTTTTTGTGAAACATCAAATTATTCATCTATTAATGAGGTTCAAAGTAGTTTTGGAAAGACAACTAAATTTATATTTTTGAGGAGATCAATGACTGGTATGACAAATAATTGTATCTAATAATTTTATAGATATATACAAATAAGAAAACTGCACTACATGAGATCTATATTCTGTAGTGATTTATTCACGTGTCTACATCCAGATGTTCACAAGTCAAATAACTAAAGTTTGAGATTTGATGACCTAAAGGAATATGTTTAATGATACCGCATCCACTTTGCTTCCCACCAAATGAAATTGTATTGTACAGGGTATCCCAAATTTGATGTCCATTGATGAAATCTCCAAATCTGAAAACATTAGAAGAAAGTTCATTTTCTCGACCTCGATTTTGAAGAATAATTAAATGCAGAAAACTATATTTCATAATCACTGATCGTTTTTGAGATAGAGGCTGAGTTATAAATTTTTCCAAAAACACAATTTGATATAATAATTATAGCATCTGTGAAAACACAGAAGTAAGATTCATTATTGAAATTTCGAAAAATCATATCTCCGAAAGTATAATAAGCTTGTTGGAGTTGAAAACAGACAAATTATATCTCCGAAAGTATTGGTTTCTCAGAGTTGGGAATTATATCAATGGATTCTTATGGAAGAACTTCATCTTAGCAGAAATTGAATTCAAACATCATAAAAGAATTTAAATTCAACAAGAGTGCCAAATATTATCAATCCAAAACCAATAGACAAATTCTACCCAACAACGAACTCATCCGAGCTATTCATTCCTGAATTCTATGATGAACGATAATATATATATTCTTTCCTCAAATCCACTCCAATACACTTATATTCCAGTTTTGTTTTTATAGATATTCTGAACACACTATTATTAACTCACCATTACCATTCCCGTCATCATATGGATTGACCATCGGCATGAAAATATCAACCAACAAAAAGTATGATACAATATTATAATTCTACGATTGCTGAAATGAATTAGACAATGTCATGTCTCAGGAAAATAAGTTGGCATTATAACAATTCATACATAGAATGATTATATCATTCTGTGAAAACGTAGAAATACGATTTATTATTGAAATTCTGGAAAATCATATCTCCGAAAGTATTAGTTGTTAGAGTTAAAAATGATATCAATGGATTCTCATAGTAAAACTAAATATAATTTGGAATTTTTTACGTAAAACAAAATATTTTTTTTTGTTACTCCGAAACCATAGGTCCGATTTTGCCCAATAATGAACTTATCCAAGATATTTATCTCCCACACCTACTCTAAAAATTTCAACTGTCTAGCTCATTCCGTTCGAGAGTTATAGTGCCTACGGCCGGACCGACCGTCTAGCCGGAGTCGAACCAAATGAGTCAGTGAATCGAACCAAATCGTTTAAGACCATTTTCATCGAAAAATTCGATAATTACAGACATTTGGGCAAATTGATAAGCACTCTGTTCCGAGAAACCAGAGCGCCCAAAACCATGAGGTACCAATTTGGGCTGGATCACCCCA
Organism: Halyzia sedecimguttata; assembly: GCA_937662695.2. Lineage (NCBI taxonomy): Eukaryota > Metazoa > Arthropoda > Insecta > Coleoptera > Coccinellidae > Halyzia > Halyzia sedecimguttata. The sequence goes on from OW569412.2 coordinate 38,223,299, forward strand.
GTGTTGAACGGTCACATTCAGTTTTTTTTTTTGGAATCCTTCGTGCCCAGTTTCCAATGCTTTCCCCCCCGCCAAAAAAATCTGGCTTCGGCACGTCCCTGCGTATATCGGAATTTGAAGAAGAAGAATCTATAAATTCTGTAGTGCATCTCTGTTAAACGTAAACAGCCATTTCTCAATCATTCTCGTAAAAACTCGCAACTTATTTGCCGATTCGTCTCGCGAAAACCAACCCCGCTTACTCTCGACGCAATTTATAGACTCGAATTCCGCCGTTAATTTGCGTGACAAATTGAACGCCTGAAAATGCCGTAAAGTCGGTGGTTTCGCCCTGCCCAAACATCCGCATCAAATAGGTGTGAATCATGCTTAATAAGCTGAAATGTCGACTGTAGGACCTAAAGACCCGACCAACGTGCCTCGGGCCGTTGGATGGCTCAGGTGTCGCGTAAACGTAGGTGAGAGAAACCGCCTCGAATGGGTTGATTTCGAGGTGTTGAAGAGTAAATCGGGTGAGATAATCTGCAGATGAGAGAGTCTTTCGAAAGGCAGCTTTGACGGAGTCGGTAATGACTTTCGGGTCCGGTTTAGAGTGAAACGAATTGGAGAATGCGTGTGTGACTTCGCGGGTACATATCGGGTTCTTGATTATGCCAGGTTTGCGTTGCATGCAACTATGGAGAATTGCGGTTGATAGTTTGCCTGCATAACGAATATTGCAAATTGAACTACTCTGAATACCTTCATAAATGAATATTTGCATTTATCTCAGAGAATACCAACATGTGATCAAAGAGATACATAATTCCTTCAATATATATATATTCTTTTGACTGAGAGTTTTATATGTTAGCAGAGGTTGGTGTAACGGGGTACCATACAATTTTGGGTATGATACAAGAGCTTAGGGAAAAACCTCAGCAAAAAACCCTGTCTCCCCGTAAGTGTTGTGATTTGTAACTATTGTTCACAAAATTTGCTGAAATTTAGAAATATTGATAGGCATTTATTTCTTCAATATGGACTCCTTCGTCAAAAAACGGAGAGGTTTCTCCAAGGTACCCAAAAACTCAACCTGAAAAATGAAAAGACAAGAGGAGAAGAACGAACAAACTAAAAATAATACATAACCTTTCAAAAGTCTCCTCTCACAAATATACTCTTCTGTTGGCGCATGGGATCTCTTGGAGAAGAATCGCCTCCGCTAGTTCTCAAAGATATTGATCTTAGAAATCCCTTCAATATTGAATTCAAAAAGGAAATTGTTGCTCGTAAGGCCAGAAGGGTCTCTTTCAAAACCAGATCTGGCCAGTCCAAGTGATGATTATTCAGAACTTCAGATGTTCGAAGACCGCTACAGGGCCCATATGTAGGGCTATCATCTCCCATAGATGCATGTTTTTACTTTGTATTGTGTAAAATAATGAAAAAATGAGCACGAAAAATTTACGATATAATTTAATATGTCATCATGACATATGATACAGTGTGTTCCAATGATAACTTAGGGTAATAATTAGGTTTGTGTTTGTTTTTTCATACAGGGTGGTCTCACGAAAACTTAACACCTCGATTTTCCGGCTTTGAAATTCTTATCTCTTATCGAGTACTATCTGATCCTGAAATTTCATTTCAAAATTTCCATCGAAAACGAAATGACAGGTAAAATAGTGGAAGAGTACTTACTTTTGTGACTAGTTTATTAAATGCTTGAAATGGGCACCATTCACTTCCATGCAGTAATATAAGTTGTGCTGAAAACGTTCACGTACATTACTAAAGATTTCTGGTATAATTGGATGGCATTCATTAATGATCCGAGTTCGTAAACAATCCAGTGACTCAGGCCGGGTAGCGTAAATGTTGGATTTCAGGTGACCCCATAGAAACAAGTCCAGTGGAGCCAGATCAGGTGATCTGGGTGGCCACTCAATATGTCCCCTTCTTCTAATCCAGGCTTCAGTAAAATTTTCACCTAAGATGCGCCATCTTGTTGGAAAATAGTCGTTTGATGGTCTTCTGCATTCCCCAATACTTGCACGAGGGCTGTATAAATAGCGTTCTCCAATAGATCTGAATAAATTTGACCAGTGAGATTACCAGGTATGAAAAAAGGGCCGATTATGTAATTTCCATAACTACCCGCCCAAACATTAAATTTTTGGGGACGCTAGTATGCACCTCACGAAACAATCTTGGATTTTCATCTGACCAATACCAACAGTTATGCCGGTTAACAATGCCGTTAAGATAAAATGAACACTCGTCCGAAAAACAGATATCGAAAAAGTAGTTTCGATTACCGCTAATCATTTCTCGGACCACATCACAGATCTGGAGTCAGCGATTGGGATCATTCCCATTCAGTTCCTGAAACAATAGTATCTTATAAGGATGGAAATTATGTTGTTTCAGGATTCTCATGATTGTTGTGCGTGAAACACCAGATGCATCGGACAATTTCCTAGTACTAAGAGTCAGATCCATTGCTACATGAACTAAGACAACCACGTCCCTCGCTTCGTTTCTTTCATGCACCCCCTTTCTGTTTCCGACTGAAATAGTAGCGTTAAATTAAGCAACCAGTTGCACAACGTGAAATTTATGGTCGCTTCGACACACTTGTAACGTTCTTAAAAATTCACGATATACTAAGGTGAATCAAAAGTCCGTCTACTATTTTCGACAATAACTTAATACTTTTTGGAGAAAAACTTAACAATATAACTACTACTCACCTCTAAACTGTATCGGATAAGAATAATATGCTCGAGATAAATTCCACATTGCCTCTTCCGGACTATTTTCGCTGTTATTTCATTATCGATGGATGTTTTGAAGCGAAAAAATTTAAGGGTGAGATAGTACTGGATACGATCTTCAAAATTAGTTATCGCAACACCCCTCATCCCTATTCAAAATTAAGGGGTTGTGCTCACCTCCGTTAGGTGGTTGAAGTAACGGGGATAAAAAAGCGGAAAAGTTGTTTCCCCTCGAATCAGAAATGGTCGGGTCCGAGCAGTTTTCCACATTTTCATTTTGAAGTCGGAAAATCGAGGTGTTATGTTTTCGTGAGACCACCATGTATGAAAACACAAACACAAACCTAATTATTGGTTTATTTTCTCTTGCTTCAATTTTGTGAAGCATTGTTTCGAAAATTGATTCCATTTTAAATAATCACATTATGTATATGATGACTTGAATATGGTTTATGTTGGGATTGTGTAACAATAACTAATCCAAAGAACTAACCCTTGACAAATATCAATTTGGTGTTTCTGATTTCCTTATCTACAGAATCAATATAGGACAATTAAAATAAAAATAAACCCAAATTCTGTCATCAAATTGCACTAATTGATGAAGAAAATGAGTCGATAAATACATCCTTGTCTATGCATGCAAAGAGTGAGAAATTTATTGGAGAAAATTAATTCGAATAAAAATAAATATCAACAATTGGGTTCCTGATTCAGGTAGGCGATAAAATTACGGTTTCACTCACCGTACAGCATATTGAACACCACCGATCTCATATCTAAGTTAAGGGATGTTTATATTCCGAATGAGTCAATTTTAGTTTCTTTCGATGTTTCGAATCTATTTACTAACGTGCCCGTGGCTCAGACCCTGAAACTATTCGAACACATACTGTGCACGTCATCATTGGAGGATGAACAGTGCGAGGGTATTTTAAATCTTGTGAAACTGTGTTTACAACAGAATTATTTTACATTCGAGGACATTTTTTATAGACTGTGTGATGGAGTCGGTATGGGTAATCCTCTTTCTCCTTGTGTTGCCGAAATGTTTATGTCCTTTTTCGAGAGGAAGTTGGTATTCTGCGCAGGTAATCCCTTCCTGGTTAGAATATTATTTTGGCATCGATATGTCGATGATGTGATATTGTGCTGGACGGGAGATCAGGATGAGTTGAACGCCTTCTTAAACTGGCTCAATGGTCTTCATGTAAAAATTAATTTTACTATGGAAGTGGAGGAGGATTCTGCAATCCCCTTTCTAGATCTTTTACTTAAACGTATAAACAACAAGATTTCCTTCAGCATTCACAGAAAGAAAACCCAAACAGACCACCTGATTCATTTTACATCCACGAATCATTTGAGCCAACGCCTGGCAGGGTTGAGATTCATGATACACAGATTGTTCAGCGTTCCTCTTACCGAGATTGATTTTCTGTCTGAGCTTAATATAATAAAACATCTCGCCGTAAGGAATGGATACGACCTAAGATGGGTGGAATCTTTGGTGAGGAAGGAGGAGATGAAACGTCTCAACAACGACGCCTCGGTACTGCAGCGTACGGCTACTGATCACAAGTACATGAAACTTTCATATATAGGCCCCATTTCTACCAAGGTCGGCAGTTTATTTAGTAAACATAATATCAGGACAGCTTACAAGTCTCTCAATAGTTTACATAGTGTTTTAGTCCAGAACAAAGATAGAATACCAACATTGCAACAAAGTGGTGTTTACAAGTTGAGCTGTGGCGATCCGGAGTGTAATATCGTATATGTTGGTAGAACAGGACGTACTCTACAACAGCGTATATCTGAACACCTTCGTAGTCAGAAAAATGAGAGGTGTGATAAATCTGTGTTTGGTAGACACCTGAGATTTTCAAAACACAGTTTCGACTTGAATACAGACGTCAAGATCTTACATCCCTCTAAATTTAGTTTGAGACAATCTGTACTGGAGGATATAGAAATATTTTGTCATATCAATGATAGTTCAATGAATACACTCAACGCCCTGTCCACACAGACCTTCCCACGCTTATTTGAAATATTATCAGAGACACCAACATTGGGAAGTGCAGCATCCACTGAGTTTCCACAATGATTTTTATACTTTCGTTTCCTTTTTACTATTATGTTGCATATTTGTTACATCTCCTTGTGTTCGTTTCGTTCACCCCTTTGTGTTGTCTGCCGCACCGCCACTGAGTTGATTGTTGCTCTTGACCTTGATCCGTCTGTTGTATGACTTCTGCGGCAGAATGAATTGGTGCGTGCGCGTTGAGAATTGTTTTGGTGTTATTTGACGTTTAACCTTTTATGTTTGTACTCAATTTTACACATTCGACTTCACGAATTTTTGTGATTTTTTAAGGAAATGTTTTCTGATCAATTGTTTCGCCCGGCTGAAGAACTGTGCTAGACTGCTGCATCGTGAGTTGTTCATTTTGTTATTGACATCTTTCAACTACTTATTTTGTTTTTCCTCTCTTTGCAGTTGTCTAGCTTTTCGCTCTTGAGAATGGTGAGAGATCCTCATCGAAACTAGTCGAGCAGGCAAGTTTTGCAGTCTTTAAATAAACTGTTTCACCAATAATAAGGCTTTTTGAAATTTCCTATTACTTAATATAATGGTGGACGCCAAAGGGTTCAGAGAGACTAGATAAAATTACATGTCACTTTCTGATAAATTTTTATTTTTGTTAATATTTGGGCATTTTGAGCATTTTGAAGAAGAATTAAATGCAGAAAACTATATTTCTTAATCACTGATCGTTTTTGAGATAGAAGCTGAGTTATAAAATTTTCCAAAGACACAATTTGATCTATAACTTTTTGCGCGCGTGTTCCGCAAGGAACAGCGTGTTATCATTTCGTCACCGTGTCTGTATTTTTCGATTTTTTTCCGAAAATGGTCTCAAACAATTCAGTTCGACCCACTGATGAATGATCCGGGGTCAAATTCAATTATGTCCGTCCGGTCCGGCCAGGCCGGCCGTCTGGCCGTTCAGATAACTCTCGAACGGAACGAGTTAGAGCGTTGAAATTTGCAGGGTAGTTTTGTAACGTAAATATCTCGGACAAGTTTGTGAATGGACAAAATCCACCAAGCCGTTTCAGAGTTAAAGCCATTTTTAGTTAAAACGTTTTTCAAGAATATTTCTGAAACCGATAACTCGATCTATCTGAAAGAAGCACTGACGTGAAGTCAGTACTCTTTGCCGCGCGTGATCAGGTTGGCTAATTTGAATTGAATGATGAATACTTCGAGCTCAGTGGATAGAGCGAGTTGTAGATCTATACCCAAGGGGAGTGGACACCATTCGCTGTCGGGTCAAAAATTAACCTTGCTGTATCTAAGCTGGCATAAGGGTAGAGTAACAAATTTGAAAAAGAACACAATTGACTCTCCTTAGTCACACAAGCTCCTAGGACCTTCTGAGGGATCTTCTTGTGGAAGAGCGCGTGCTATAAACATGATTATGAATATACTGATCCTCTCAAGTCTCCCCCAAGGAGATCCCTCAGAAGCTTCCAGGAGCTTGTGCGACCAAGGAGAGTCAGTTGTGTTCTTTTTCAACTTTGTTACTCTATATTTAAGCCAGCTCAGATACAGCACTGTTAATTTTTGACCCGACAGTGAATGAAGTCCAATACCCTCTGAGTAGATCTCCGGCTCGCTCTATCCACTGAACTTGAAGTATTCGTCATTCAATTCAAATTAGACAACGTGAACACTAGGGTGTCCCTAATATGTTGAAAACATTTTTTTTCAGTTATCGAAACGCATACCCTATTATTATGTTTATTAGTATATTAATTACCCAAGTACAGAATTTCAACCTCCTACGTTAATATTATCCCGTGCTGACTTAGCTTCAAAGTTTTCGAAAATAGGTGTATAAGCAAATATTTTACTATACCTGTAGATCATCCCTTAAATATAGTCCAGTAGATTCATAATGACGAAAACACAAAATTATATGATAAACTTTCTGCAACTATTGAAAATAATACAATATATCTAATTATTAATTCGGATTTTTCCTCTTCAAATATTACTCTTATATGCTCTCGAACACAACGTAATATGAATTGCTTCTGATATTAATTTGCGGTAATCATACATCGACATTCCTGCATTAATTTAACAGCTCGTTCAGCTGTGTTATTTACTGTTTTTAAGCTAAAAATCCCCTTTTTAGCTTCAATATATGCCACATTTTCAGTCCACAATGACACACTCTCTTACAAGAAACTACTGTTAAGTTTCAGTCACAAGAATAAATGTTTGCTCGTCACTGAAATCAAATCAACAAAGATTTCCCTAAAAAAGTTAAAAAAACTAGTAGGAGTAGAATGAATAAAAAAGTGAGTTTCAATGAACTGATTAAACGCTACTTGTTACCAAACAAGGGAGCCAGATATTTTTTCCATGGATAGAACATATCTCTTTCCAGAAGCTTCAAAGCTTTCCTGTTGAAACTTTTCTACAATATTCGTTTTGCCCTGCTCATCAACTTCATCATCAAAAATTGAAATGATGACTATTTCCAATAATTTCCACAAGTGTTGACAGAACTTGTTTTGAGTCGCTTTAAAATGTATTAATCAACCCTTTCATAATCTTTGAAGAATTTTAAAACACAAAAGTTTTGATAACGTGCTCTTTCCGCCAAACTGCATCCCAGCCAGTATTTCACATAAACTGTCACAATAAATAAACAAACGTCTCGTAAAGCTTGATCCTCCTTGGCACACATCTTAAACTGAGATTGCACACACATATTTTTGAAGATTAAGCAGCACCACAGCAAACAGTAACAATTCTCTGTCTAGTATTTGCTCTAACAGCGCATAGGCTCCATTCAAGCGTCCTGTGCTAGATGCTGTGATATCACAGCACATTATTTGCTCCTTATCATTCAGGTTGCAATCATTAAGTGCATTTATTACTGCATTTGCTTGATCTTTGCCGTAAAAACTGTCTAACTCTAGCAATGCAAGTAGTTGCTTTTTGTCATCATATGAAATGATAATTGGCAGGCGTGAACATAAGACATTCAGACCAGGTACCACATTCCATCCCAGTGAATAGCAACTACTTCAGGCACATTATTCTGAAAATCACATTTAATGGACTCTGCCCTATCTTTCATCATTTGTGTTTGAAAACGTTGAATAGATTTGCTGATTGGGTAATCGTCACCACTAAGATCAAGTGCTGCTATTACAGACTGAATCTCTGATGCTTACTTGGCATCTGTCCAAAGTTGCATCTAATTTTGAGGTCCCAAAATCTCTTCTTTTGTGGCAGCCTAAGGTTCTTTCAAACTTTCTTCAGAGCCTGTAGATTGTTCCTCTATTTCTCCATGTGTTTCAAAGCTGTGGCAATTATCGATAATCTCTCGGAAGTCATTCGCCTTAATTTCTTTTTTTCTTCTGCTAGTTTTCTCAGCCCTGCCCTTTGTTCAATTTCAGCCAACATTTTGTCAACACCCGCTAAGCATCCCGAACGATCTGGTCCTCTTTGTTTTCGCAAGAATATCTTCTGCAATTTTTATTCTTTCGAGAGCATAAGCATGTGCAATATCGAATAAATCTGCCAATACAAATTGAAAGTTTTCCCATTGGTGCCTATAAACATTCTGAATATTTTTACTATTCTTTTGAAGCGCACGCCAGTCTTGATCCACCAATTGTCTCAACTTAACTTCGCGTATGTTAAGAAATAAAAATTTACTTCACCAATCAAAAAAATACTTTCTTGAAGCTTCTTAATTCTACTACATTCTCAAAACTCAAAATAATGCGGCTTATTACTAGAAAAGCCGAAATAAACTGACAATAACAGAAGGCATGCGCCGCAACTTGTATGAACTTCTTTACGCGCAAATCGACACAGTTTATTCTCTTCCAATTAAGGTAAAAAATGGTTTTCGAGTGTTTCGGGTCCGAATGAACAAAACAAGAGCCTATGCGTTGTGAAATTAAAACTTTGAAAAATAAGGGACACCCTAGTGAACACGTGTGCCTAAGAGTACTGACGTCACCTCAGTGCTTTTTTATATTTTTTTATGCGAATTTTTCGATCCTGTAAAAACAAGTTTTGTTAATTTTGTACATTGATTATTATGCGTTTAATATGATTCATGCATGAAGATTCGTTACGGAGATATTGGTGAATCATGTTATTTTTCTTATGGGACATCCTACATATTTTCGTTTAGTTTGATCGCGTTTTTGATTTTATTTACGAATATACATAATACTTCCTAACTTACTCTTATAATTTACATGTTAAAATGATTTTTTTTGTAAATTAGATTAATTTTTTAGTTGCTTCATCGAATATATCAAGAATCAATTTATACGCAACTTAAATGTAGCATTATCTTGAAACAATATTATGCCGATTACAATTTTGATCTCAGACCGAAATAAATAAACACTCTCTTATAGAAAACAAAAATTATCAAGTTTTATATATATTCGTAAATAGAATTCAAAACGTAATACCTGATCCCCATGACCTCCTGTAGAAATTTGTGCATCGACATTTTACAACTAATTGCCAAGTTTCAATTCGATCGGATCTTTATTGTTTCAGTTATTGAGAAAAAAATTTTTCAGAGAAGTAGATACCAGTTCGAAATCTTATTTTTACATTAATTGCTAAAATACAAACCCAACCTAGCTGAAATCCGGTACGCGATTGTGAAATGGCTGGTTGAATGTTTGACTAGTAGTTTCTGAAATACAGGGTCAGCTTTTAAGTTTTACATTAATTTTAACCATAGATTCCTTTCATGAAGCAAATCACTTTTGCCATTTACCATTTTTTCAGATTCGGATCAGGTAAACGTTACAAGCGTTCGAAGATTTCACAATGTGCTTATACAATCCTGCATTGCACCGTTCTACATATAAAACTGTTACTGATATCAATTGTAGAACAACAAATGAACTTAATCATCTGATATTTGAAATTCAATGAAATTGTTCGAGAAAACCTATTTACTCTCTCAATTGTTATAAAGCAGAATAAAATTAATAATATCCCATAATTGAAACAATGAGCTTAACTTAATTTTCATTCAATATCAGTCAATAGTTTTCACTATAAGATTAACATATAATGATCACCACCCGTTCTTGAAACATTATTTTTGAAAATCATACTAATTATGTATAGTAGGCAACGTTCACAGATTCATGAGATCATAGACGTTATATATATGTCTCCGTACGCCGTTCACATGCTGTCAAACGGTATCCCAGGCTTTGGCATATTATTCAGTCGAGGAGCATGGAGTGTGTGTTTCTTACCAAAATAAGGCGAATACTCAAATTGTGTAACATCCAACGTTGAATATCTCAAAAACGATGCGTTTAAGAATAAATGATAAGGAATAATATTTCCTAAAATGATTGAAGATTCTTATGTTGACTCATTATAAACTTCATTAGCTTTCCTTACGCTAATTTCATTTATTTTTATGAATCCGTGAGTCCATAACTAGGAAACCAATAGAAGTAGGATAAAAATGTTAATCGAAGAATACGTGTCATAGTCATAGAAAACTTCACACCAAAATTATTTTCATTTTGAATATCCTTCTCAGAGCCATATTAGAAAAACGAATTTTTTCGATCCTCACGAAATTCTGCAAAAGTTTGCAGTCGGCATTCTGCAACCAGTTACCAAGTTTCAATTCGATCGGATATCTATTTTTCATGTAATGGAGAAAACAATTTATCGGGTGTGTAAAACTCTGAAACCATTCGAGAGTTATCGTGGCCAGAAAGAAAATTGGATTTGAACTTGAATTCTTCATCAGTGAGTCGAACCTAATCCTTTGAGACCATTTTAGGCAAACAATTCGAAAATTACAGACATTTGGGCAAACTGTTACCTAAAAAATTCGGGCAATTACTCATCTTTTAAGACATCCAGTACAGCCGTACAGTACAGCAATGAAAAATTTCCACAGACGTCCACTGCTGAACGTCCCCAATACAAAGAACTCAAGAAGCGCCTTCCGTTCCTTGCTCTTCCGTCATTACTGGGGATCCTTATTCCTTACATTAAGACCCATAACCTATTAACCTTCCGACGACGTACGACGTGGCAATTTCAGCATTTCCGGAGAGAAGAGACCGCTAGTAGAGCTTTCCGGGGAATTGTAAGGCCGTCTAGCAACTCAACTTGTTGTCGGCCTTTGTGCTGGATAAGGCGAACACCTGACCACAAAGCACATGTGCTAGATCTACGTGCGACCGTGCCGAGTAGATTTGAGCGGTGTCGAGGGAATAACAATAATTACATAGGAATATATTTGGTGATCGAATTAGGTAATAAACGTACTGCTGGAGTGCCTTCTCCATATTCATGTGATGCGTAGGAGATGGACTTTATTAGGTAATTGATGTCACCGGAGGGATCTCTTCAAAGACAATAATGAGAGAGCCGAGAACAGCTTCGGTTTATAATTTTCGATATTCTTACTTTCACAATAATACAAGAATTGTGTTACGTCTCATGACGTCACATTTTGGGAAACGCAGATTTGTTTTTGTAAACAAAGGAGCTCGCGAGAATATTTGTCTATTGAGTTAACTGAGTTTTAGTTTACCATTCGTGGTCTCACCCTTGAAAATAATCATTTACGAAAAGATAACTGCCAGTAGAATTCCTTATTAAGCTTCGACCTTTGTTGAGCAATTTATTGCCTATTTCCTGTGAAAGAATGCTACAATGCATTTAAAACCTGACGTGCTGCACATTGCCCAGTGCTGATATTCTTTTTGTCTAGACGATTTGAAGACCCCTAAGTCTGTGAAAGTTATTTATCATCTCTCGCTGATAGATTATATGCAGAAAGCGAAGTTAGTGTCCATAGTGGGAGTTATTCGGGATTTCGAATTCCTAAGATTGAAGCACCCTAGAAGTTCACTGATTAGTGCTGGGATCGGGAATCTAGTAGACATTCCCACTATTTTTCGTAAACGACAAATGAGAGTATTGTTATAACATATCAAGGGCGATTTTGAGATCGAAAACCCAATCAATGTTAATATTACCCCTGATTTTCCCAGATGAAGGAACCTCTTATTTGTCTTCTATCTGGTCTTTTATATACATTTTACACTGAAATAATTCACTACTACAAATACTACAACTACTACTACTACAACCCTTAGTGCAAGAGACATTATATTTTGTTCGGTCGCGAAACTAATACTCATTTAGTTCTCCTTCCAAATATGTAGTCACTTCTTCCTTGCTACAACACATTTTTATATAGAAGGAAGATTTTATATTGTATAAATATTGCATTGTACAATTACTTCGTGCTTGCTATATCATTATCGGTAACAAGAAAATACAGTTTGTTGTTTTGTTCAAAGTGCGTTCGAATCTTTCGCCACTTCCTATCCTCGTAATTGTTATCTTATTGCAAGTAACAACTTACGCCGTAATCAACGAGATTACTACTGGGTGCTTAAAGTTAAGTATACCCCTTTAATCATCCCCCTGATAAATCAATCAGGGGGTATAATTCAGGTCCTTCGAAATAACATTGTATCCTGGTCAAAGAATCAGAACTTAATATTTGATCCTTGTAACCATAACATCCTGATAAATCAATCACGATCCAACAAATTGTAAACAGATAAATACCAGTACCTAGATAGGTACAAAATGTATTAATCAGTGTATTTAAGAGCAAAATAACTTTACTGTTTTGAATTGCTATTTTGAATGCAAGGTAATAAAAAAAATTGGTTCAAGCACTGATTCGAAATCAGGAGCTTTTGTGTGCATGTTTTATCATCTATTTACCTCTATTAGACACTCCTAATCGAATTTACCATCGACATAGACTGATTTCTCAGTTTTCATAAGATGTGAATACAGTTCATTATATTAAGTAGGTACAGACAGAGTAATGAGAGAATCGTCGAAAATCACAGAATTTTGAATTATTACATTTATGTAATTCTATCGGAATTGAAATTCGTTGAATATACAGGGTGAGTCAAAAATGTGTACCGAGCTTTCTGGGGGTGATAGCACATTGAAAAATATTTATAGTTTGATGAATAAACTTATGGTCTAAAATGCATATTAAGGGAGATATATCCTTCCAAAGTTGATAAAATTTAAAAAAATTCTCCTCATAACTTCTAAAAGGTGAATGCCAGTAGATTCAAATTTTGCGCATAAATGTATGTTGTTAGACTTATTGTTATGTACTTATTGTATATTAACGACACAGGAAAGTTATGTCATCAACAAAATTAAGAACAGAATTGTTCATGGCTGGCTAAACTATCGTTACCGATGAATCTCGGGATGAATTAATCTGCAGACATCATGTGACTACAAAAACTCAAATATCTCGAAAACGGTTCAATTTTTTGAACTAAGATAGTACCTTTTTGGCGCTCTTGTTCCTCGGAACAGAGTGCTTATCAATTCTCCCAAATGTCTGTAATTTTAAATTTTTCGATGAAAATGGTCATAAACGATTTGGTTCGACTCACTGATCAAGAATCCGTGGTCGAAATTAATTCTGTCCGGCCGGTCCGGCCAGCCGGCCGACCTTAGGCACGATAAATCTCTAATTTAAATCTTTTTATTTACATAAAATATTCCAAATTAATTTTTTTCAATATGCATTTTTACCATAAAAATCCATTGATATCATTTTTAACTCTAACGAGCTTTTACTTTCGGAGATATGATTTTTCAAAATTTAAATTATAAATCGTAATGAGGTTCATTTGAAATATAATTAATACAACCAATTTATGAAAACCACTGGGGCTAGAATCCTAGGAGACTCTGGTTACTAAACCATCTATTAAATGGTTTCTTTCTGAGTTTTGTGTCCCAAACTATAAAAAATATCTATGAAATAAAAAAATTTAATATTTTGAAACTGCTTCTGCGAAACACTATATAATTGTCAGAAGCAATATGGAGGATAACAACTATTCTGTAACGCTTCGGAGACTAAATCAGACTTCTTCATCTGACCCCAAGCGGAAATCATCAGAATAATTTTTTGTTGATAGTTATTGTGAAATTTTTAACACTGACAGTTTTTGAAAAGACAGACAATTTCACTGTACATAGAAATTTCCAAGTTCTCACTCTTTCTTCAACAAATTCAATGAAATATGGTCAATTCCAATTGAGCAGTACGCAAAATTGTTTTCTCAGTTGAACACGATATATATGTCGACTCCATTCGATCAGATCAGTATCGAGTTATCATGAACTACTTTTAATACGTCGTTGCATAACACGATGTACTGTGTGGAAAAGTCAAATGGAATAAATTCATTATCTTGGTTACTGTACGTATTTATGGAAAATACCGAAACATCTCTAATTTAAATTTTAAATTGTCATTCTTTTTCGTAAAAATGCAAACCCCACCTTCAACCCCCTTCGAAAGACAGGTACATACAGGTATCATCAGCCCATACAAGTATGGGCTTGTGATACATAATTTGAAAGGATTATCGGAATTTGGTACAATATCCGATACTGAAATGTATTATAAAATGTAGCAAAACTATTATGGATGTTAATGAATTAGATGTTAAAAGTATTCACCGACAATGCCCTAGCAACTTCCTAACCTCAAATAAAAATGTATTCCAACATTATTCAACATCTCAGGAGTGATCGTCCTTATCGCAAGCGTTATTCGAACTTGTTGGTCATTCAAATCAAGGGGTTTAGTTTTGTACAAAATGCTCTTCACATTTATATCCACATAAAGAGAAATATAATGGGTTAAGATCAGGAGATCGCGCTGGCCTTTCGATCGTTCCTCACCTTCCTATCCCCAGATTTGATTGCGTCGAGGAACTGACGGACATTGCGTTGGTAATATGGTGGTGCTCCATTCTATTGGAATATCGTATTCCGTGGATCTTAAGGATTTCCTTGAGGATATCAAGTTGGAACGACATCATTCTGAAGTAGTGCTGAATATTCATCACCATTCAAATTGTCCTCAATGAAAAAGGGGCCTATGACATGTTTTACTATGTTCAGAATCGAAGTATAGCTGACATTGAATGTTGTTTAGGCATCTCTACTCAATTCATGTGGATTTTCTACACAAAACAATTTGCGACGTTGCCACAGAGAGAGTTTCACGTAGTTTCATGGTACTTAGCCTCTGCAAAACACTGCGTTACGGATTTGCCAGCGTGATCTCTTAATCTCAACCCATTAGAATTCTTTTTATGTGGTAATGTGAAGAGCATTTTGTACAGAACTGAACCCCTTGATTTGAATGACTTTTGGGAAATTTCGTGTGTCCTTTTCTCATCCAGGGAGGATTATTGGTAGACCAGTAGCGGAAATTTTGATAATTAGCATGGCCGTTCAGAGACAAAGTGCACTCATCAGAAAACAAAACGTCTACTAATTGGATAATATTGTTATCCAAAAAGTGCATCATTTGTTCACAAAAATAAGTTCTCCTATCAAAATCGTCTTCCAAGAGCTCCTGAGTAGGTATCATTTTATAGGAAAGCATTTTATTTAGTTTTACTAATGTTTAGAATCGAAGTATAGCTGACATTGAATGTTGTGGAGGCATCTCTACTCAATTTATGTGGATTTTCTGCAAAATCAAACATCACATCTAATTCCACATCCTCACAGAGTGTATTAGCAGTTGCTTTTTTAATCTGCCTTATATATGCCCAAATTCGCGGAACTGCTTCTCTATTTTACTTATTTTCACTTTGGTTATAGGCGGCAAATTCGGAAATTTCTCATGAAACAAGCGACTTACTTCGTTTTTGTTCGGGTGTTATCTCCGTAATCCAATCATTTATAAAATGTTATATTGTGTATTTCCGTTAATCGAACCATTATTTGAAATTGAGGTTAATAAATTTCAAACACAAATTAGACAATTTATA
The DNA here is from genome assembly GCA_937662695.2 of Halyzia sedecimguttata. Classification (NCBI taxonomy): domain Eukaryota; kingdom Metazoa; phylum Arthropoda; class Insecta; order Coleoptera; family Coccinellidae; genus Halyzia; species Halyzia sedecimguttata. The sequence continues at coordinate 38,239,027 of OW569412.2, forward strand.
AACTAAAATTTATCAGCACAAAACAATTTGCGACATTGCAACAGAGAGAATTTTACGTACCCTCTGGAAAATACTACGTTACGGATTGTTTTCATTTTTTTCTATCACATCTTGAAGATAAATAAGTTTAGTATTATTGTTATAAGATTTAGAAATATCCGAGTGAAAATTATAATGAACTTATGTAATCACATGATTTTATTTTTTTCTTTTTAGAGTTTTGCAATAAACATGAAAGTGATAACATTTCTAATTAGAAAATAACGCAACCTTCCAAACGATGTATCACAAGCCCATACTTCCTATTTGAAAAATTGGGGGTTTTACCTGTCTTTCGAAGGGGGTTGAAGGTAGAGTATACATTTTTGCGAAGAAGAATGACAATTTAAAGTTGGAATTTGGCGTGCTTCGATATTTTCCATAAATATGTACAGTAACCAAAATAATGAATTTAATCCATTTGGCTTTTACACTGTAAAATAAAACCACTTCTCTTGTTTCTTCACCGAATCCGCGAACTCGATAGATAAGCTGCCTATCCTGAAATTAAAATACCAGCTTGAGATAACTCAGTTCGGAAAAAATTGAACTTAGTGGAATCTGAATATCCCCGCAAATGAATACTAGAATAATTCGCTTACCCTAATGAACTTAGTGACTTTCTACCTACGGAAATATTCATTTCATTCGGACCAGTACGATTCGAAGTGCTTTTCATAATCTCAAGTTATTACGGTTCGTTAGAGTTATAGTATTTTTTGTGATACAGCGGGGTTAGATAAAATTTATGTTGATTAAAGTGGGTAAAACGTAATAGAAACCTCGGATTCGCTGGTGCTAAAACGTGAAGATTAAAATGAAAGGGATACGCAGAGGGTTTTCTTTATTTCGGCTACTTTGACTTCAGGGACGGAACAATTAAATTTTCTTTTTCGTGGTGAATATTTCACTCGGAAAAAGAGTTTATCTGCTGTTGTCATCAGCGTTTCAATTAAGGAGTCTGGGTGGGAAAAATTGTGAAGGGATTTGAGAATTAAGGTCAAGGCAAGAATTCTGCTGATTATCTTATATCTGATTTCTCAGGGATATTTTTCAGTGTGGATCTTCAAAATTGTAATCTTGAATACATCAGATGAAATGGAAATGTTGGTATTTTGATATATTACTTTTTCAAATACACATGTGTAATCTGGTAGCCCAAACTAACTTACAACCCCTTCCGAAATTTGCATCACAAAATATAATTCAAAAATCGAAAACAAAAAATATGTCTATCTCCTAATTTGGAAATGTTGGTATAAGAAATTACTATCATCCTAAGAATTTCACATAATAGCTATCAACAAAATGATTCTAAGGATTTTCATTAAGCGTCTGACGAAGGAGTCTGATATAGAATCCGAAACGTTACGATATAGTTGTTTCTTCGATGATGTTGTTTCGTTGTTGTTTGTTAGGCAACATTGTTCAATTGATTGCTCCTGACAAATATCTTGTGTTTCTTACGCAGAAGCAAATCACAAAATAATTAATTTTTATTTTATAGATATCTTTCAGAGTTTGGGAGAGAAAACCCAAAAAAAAACCTTTCAATGGTGTATTTTATATCAAGAATAATAAACCAAAAATAATTTTATTTCTCATAGGAAAATAAGATGACATGTAAGAACACAGATCATATAATAATTCATTCAGCATTCTGTGAAAACATAGAAGTACGATTCATTATTGAAATTTCGAAAAATATATCCCTGAAAGCTTGTTAGAGTTGAAAATGATGATTGAATTTGAAAGTTGTAATGTAAAAGAAATTTAACCCAGATATTTATCTCGCAAACCTACTCTGAAAATTTCAACTGCCCAGCTCTTTCTGTTCGAGAGTTATTTTAGAAACAAAATTTTAAAATTTTGAAATTTTGTTCACACTTTACGGCAACCCGATCAGTACAAAGCTTCGCATGCATATAAAGGTCATTACATATTCTACAATTTGATGCTGAATTTCAAATAGATCGAGTGATCGGTTTCGGAAATATTCATAAAAAATGTTTTTAATAAAAACGGCCATAACTCCGAAACCGCTTGGTGGATTTCGCCCGTTAACGAACTCGTCCGAGAGATTTACGTTCCAAACCTACCCCGCAAATTTCAATCTAACTCATTTCGTTCGAGAGTAATCGTGTTAATGGCCGGATATAATCGATTTCGACCATGGATTCTTGATCAGTGAGTCGAACCAAATCGTTTAAGACCATTTTCAGCCAAAACTTCAAAAATTACAGACATTTGGGCAAATTGATAAGCTATCTGGACCGAGGAACAAGAGCGCCAAAAATGGCACAACCAATTATACTTTTAGCCACATCGCTGAATAGGTAATCAAATTACCTTTAATTTGATGTATCACAATCCATCTATTCCCATTTCAAAAAATAAAGTAGTGTAGTGCGTGTGTGGGCGTAGGGGGTGAGAAATATGAAATTAAAAATAGCACAGGATAAATTAAAAATCGACGGGTGCGAGAATTTTCCTGAATAATTCTTGATACAAGAATTTTTTTTTCGGGGATATGATTTGTCCATGTTTGAACAAGAGCGCCAATGCTAATGTCCTCATGGCGCTCCCACGTTTTATTTTATAATATGGTTGTAGAAAAAAGCACAACGTTCAGCTTTAAATAGGAAGATAACAATTTAATGACTTGCACAGACTATAGAGTAATGTTAATGACGATAGAAGCAGGTGCCGTCGAACATTTATTTGAACACATTGAGCTTTGGATTTAGCTTTGTGTTAATTGCAACAATCAGACGAACAAAGGCTGTGGTGAAAAAGTTACATTTTCCCGACCAGTAAGTCTAGTGTGATTAGGGGAAAATAAAAGCACCATGCATTCAACCATACTCCTGATTTTACGATACTGACCCTACTTTCCGACATGGAATTCTCTTCTTATTAGCAACAAATACCACTTTACAGAGCTATTATGTAGAGAATGTATTCATTTCTTGAACTCATTTCCCGTAGCTCATCACAAAGAACTTAAAAATGGCCATTATTTGAGGCATTAAAATTGCAACTCCATCCTCTCCATAGAGGCACAAAGCGTAAAATGTCAATCTCTGCTCCAATAATAAACGCCCCACATTTAAAGTAATTGCTATCTTTGTTATTGGTTATTTCTTGGCTCAACCCTATAACCTTGTGCGATTTTTCAACCTACAATTCCACCAAGCAACCGGCTGTAGGATAAAAATATAATTATGCATTGTTTATAGCTACCTGTTATTACAATGTGGAAGTTTGTGAGATATTTTAGTAGATATCGTTTTTTCATTTTCTCGAACTGAATATACCGGGTGGCGCAAATTAATCGATCAGGCCAAATTTCTCCGTTGGTTCGCTCCGGAGAAAAAAAAAGTTCGAATAAAATATTTGTAAAATAAAGGGGGAAATCCAATGATGATGTCAGACTTGACCTTGACCTTGACCTTGGCGGTCATTCTGGGGTCAAGTTTGAAATTTCAAATGGGAACATATATTTTTGACCACAGATTCGTGACGAGCGGAAAATTTCACGTTGGAATGACCTATCGTGTGCTAAAAATTTTCCCATGTGAGAATCTTTCTGAGGCAGAAATCGCGATAATTTTTTTAGTTTTAGATCGCGAAATTTTAAAAATTTTTCTTAATCAGATCAAGAAAGTATTCAAACCACGAAGTTGACAAAATTTTGATTGTGTACTTGTAAAAATTTCACGATTACGGACTTGAAGAGATTTTGAGTCGGTACTTGAAATAATCAAGCCCTTTTTGCGAACAGGGGGTGATGACCTGCCGGTTTGTCCTTAATGACCACCGAACATCATGTACGATAGGTCATTCCAACGTGAAATTTTCCGCTCGTCACGAATCTGTGGTCAAAAATATATGTTCCCATTTGAAATTTCAAACTTGACCCCAGAATGACCGCCAAGGTCAAGGTCAAGCTCAAGTCTGACATCATCATTGGATTTCCCCCTTTATTTTACAAATATTTTATTCGAACTTTTTTTTTTCTCCGGAGCGTACCAACGGAGAAATTTGGCCTGATCGATTAATTTGCGCCAACCGGTATATTGCCGTCAATTATTTTCATCATAAATATACATATATATATATATATATATTCTTTTGAACTTGAGCATTACAATTTGTTTTGTATTTAACAATAAAGCATGTGTATGAAAGAAGTGTTAGCAGAGGTTAGTGTAACGGGGTACCATATTATTTGATATAATATGATACTAGAGCTTAGGGAAAAAACCTCAGCAAAAAAACCCTATCTCCCCGTTAGTGTTGTGATTTATGAAAATTGATTTTGTTAACAAAATATGCTGAAATATTAAATATTGAAGGGCATCTTTTTCTTCATTATCGCTTCTTCCTTCAACAAGCAGAGAAGATTCTCCAAGGTCCGAAACCCAATCTGGAAAAGGAAAAAACAAAGGGAGAAAACGAACAAATTAAAATGGAATATTCTATATTTCATTAAATAGATTTGAAACGCGCTACCCATTCTAAAAAAGATTCAGAAACATTATGAATAGCCCTAAAACCATCTTTGAATCTATATATGCGACAATTATTAACTAAATGATCTATGGTTTCCTCTGCTTCCCCGCATTCACAACTAGGACTCTCAACTGAGTTCCACCTGAAAAGCATGCTGTTGCAACGACCATGACCGGTTCTTAGACGATTCAGAATAGACCATATTCTCCTTGGAAGATCAAACCCCGGAACTCTATCTGAAGGATCAGAAATTAAATCTTTGTTGAATAAATTGCAAGAAATCCATTCAGACCGCCAAACTTCCTTGTCACTTTTATTCGAATTAAGAAAACAGTTGGACCATAAAGGGTTTCGTGACTTCAATCTCGGAATCTTATTGCCTGGAATGTAGGAGATAATCGGAAATGAATTCGGAAAAGAATGAAATTTATTCCAAGAATTTGAAACAGCAGTCTGCCTGCGAATGTGGGGCGGGACAATGTTTGAAAGAACTGGCAACCAATGAATAGGTGTAGATCTAATAGTTCCAGTGATGATTCGCATAGATGAATTCAACTGTGCATCAATTTTTTGAGTATGAGCACTATTGAACCAGACAGGGCAACAATATTCAGCGGCAGAAAAAACCAAGGCTAAGGCTGCCGTTCGAAGAGTAGCTGCATCAGCACCCCATGGAGTACCAGCTAATTTCTGTAGAATATTATTTCTCGTTTTCAACTTCAGACGCAAGTCATCTAAATGGGCTTTGAAATTCAAAGATGAATCTAGTTTCACTCCTAGATATTTAGGATAAAAATTATGTCTCAAGAAAGAATCACCGAAAGTTACACTCAATGTTCTATATTTTTGGTGATTGTTCAAATGAAAGCAAGAAACCTCAGTTTTATTTGGATTCGGACACAAACGCCACTGAAATAGGTACTTTTTCAGAATATCTAAATATACATTAAAAATGGGTATGTATAATTAATAGTGTAGCAATGCTTCTGGCCTTGCATATGAATAATGTGCTGTTAGCGTAAGCTAGGAACGCCGAAAAAATTCATTCATGAATCAGGGAAAATAATATAAATATCCTAGGAGGAAACCAAATAATCTTCGCGAGCATTGAAGGAAATTTAAGAAACAGATTGTAGGGAAACTTGTCTGGGGTAGTTCGATTTCAAGCCTTTCGAGTATATTGCTCCACAAAAGTTAAGATTCTTGTCCTATAAATGTTCATTTATGAGAAATCAAATATTTAATGCGTTATATCTGAACGGTTCTTTCGCTCTTCGTTTGACAACAATTTCAGTTTCAGGCTAGTTCTTGTTGTTTGCGTTTCTGGGAATTGGGAATCAGTTATTTTTACGTTATCACAATCAACTTTGATTCAAAATCTGAAATCTTGTTTTGCAATAATGCCTAGACGTAAGCTTAGTGCGGATGAAAAGAATAAGGCTATTGGTATGATCGAGACGGGACGTAATCAGAGAGATGTTGCGAATTTCTTTCAAGTTAGTGGAAGCGTAGCTTCCCGGGTCGTCCATCGATATCAAGAAACTGGAAACGTGACCAAAAGATCGAGAAGTCGACGCCCAAGACCTACCACTCCTAAATAAGATCAGTTTCTGACTGCGTCTAGCCGTAGAGAGCCTTTGAGTATTTGTCGAATAATGCAACATCGCCTTTTGGCCGCTACTGATGTTTTGGTTTCGTTTGAATACAGTTCGAGACGTTAATCTACATTCTCAGTTACTTTTGAGAAGGATTCCACTGACTCGAAATCATATGCGAGTTCGATTAGAATGGGCCAATGAGCACGTGTATAGGAATGATCAATGAGGTCTGTATTGGTCACAGATGAGTCCAGATGTGGACGGTTTTCGGATAGTCGGCGTGTTCGGGTATTCGGATGAACTAACCTTAACATAGTGGCTATCTCTTTCCGTTCTCATATGATTGTTGGATCCATGATACTTTTCAATAATTTTTTTAATACTCTAGTGTACCGATCGCCACGCATTTCACATACCTACGTCTTTGTGTCGGTATTCAACAAATAGTTACCAAGTTTGAATTCGATCGGATCTGTATTGTTTGGAAACAAAATTAGTAATCAGAAACTGTTCGGCTGATTTAGCCCATTAACGAACATTACTGTTGCATACTTAAAAGCAACCTACCCTGAAAATTTCGAGTCGCTATCTCTTTCCGCTCGAAAGTTATCGTGGCAACGGTCGGCGGCCGGACAGAATCAAATTTGACTTAGAATTCTTCATCAGTAAGCCGAACATTATCGTTTGAGACCATTTTCGGCAAAGTGTTCGAAAATTACAGATATTTGGGCAAAATACTAGCACGCTGTTACCCAGAACATCCCTTAGTAGCCATCGCATTCAACAGTTATTTTATAACACATAAATAGGATGACAGCCCACTTTTCAGATGGGTCTAACCGACATCCCATGACTGATACTAGACCCTCTTAAGAGTTCTTTCGAAGAATCGTCGACCACCCTTTTATACCGCTTGTCATATGAAAAATTCAAACGATTTATAGCCGTGTGGCCCTATACAGGGTGATTCACGAGGACTGTTCGTTAGAATATTTCAAAGAAAGACTCGAGATGAACACTAGGAATTGTATAGTTAAGCTTTGTTAGGAGAGATGAATTCTTGGAAAAAAATTCGGATTCGTTGGACTTCTGGTTTCACCGGAAATGATACCAACTTTCGTTTTAATTTGCTACTTACATATTATTCTAAGAAAATTCGTGTGTAGTCTGAAAAATCCATTTGAATTTTCTCAAATAGGGCTTCATTCCAATGTTAATAACTTATAAATTATTGAACTAATTTTTTTCCAAGGTGTTGGAATCTACGTTAAAAAATGGATTCTTACGATAGAACTTCATCATGAACGAATTTATATTCAAACAGACCGAAATTACGGACTTATCCGAGATATTCATTTGTCAAATATACTCTGAAAATTATATTATATCAATTGAAACTTTAACGATATTGCAGTTTTGTTTTTACTGGAGATATTCTGAACCCAATTTGATGTGTATCTAACCAACGAATATATTTCCATCATCATATGGATTATCCACGGCCATTATATTATTATTATTTATATTATCACCTTAAAAGTATAATTTCATATCATCCTCATAATTCTACGATAGCTGAGGTTATAATTGGTAATTTTCCGTTCAATCTTAATTTGTTTTCTAGAACAGAAGGTGTATTTTATATCAAGAATAACAAACCAGAAATAATAATGACATTTATCTCTCATAGGAAAATAAGGTGACATGTAGGAACACAGATCATATAATATTTCATAGATAGAATAATCAAGTACAGCATTCTGTGAAAACATAGAAGTACGATTCATTATTGAAATTTCGAAAAATCATATCTCCGAAAGTACCAGCTTGTTAGAGTTGAAGATGATATCAATGGATTTTTATGGTGAAACTTCATCTTCAAAAAAATTTCATTTGAAATTTGTAATGTGAAAAAATTTTTTTTTCAGTACTCCGAAACAATAGAGCCGATTTTGTCCAGAAACAACCTCATTCAAGATATTTATCTCCCAAACCTACTCTGAAAATTTCAACTGCCTAGCTCTTCCAGTTCGAGAGTTACAGTAGAAACAAAATTTACAAATTTTTAAATTTTTTTTTGACATTTCACGGCAACCCTATCAATACAAAACTTCGCATGCATATAACGGTCATTGTTCTACAATTTGATGCTAAATTTCAGATAGATCGAGTGATCGGTTTCGGAAATATTCATAAAAACTGTTTTTACTAAAAACGGCCATAACTCCGAAATCGCTTGGTGGATTTTGCCCGTTAACGAATATGTCCGAGATATTTACGCTCCAAACCTACCCTGCGAATTTTAATTCTCTAACTCATTTCATTCGAGAGCTATCGTGTTAACGGCAGGCCGAACAGAATCGATATCGGCCACGGATTCTTGATCAGTGAGTCGAACCATATCTTTTAAGACCATTTTCATTCAAAAATTCGAAAATTACGGACATTTGGGTAAATTGATAAGCACTCTCTTCCAAGGAACAAGAGCGCCAAAAATGTACATCGTTTGCCAATTATAAGTACAAGATATCTACGAACGAATTAAAATACATATAAAACAACGATAAACATTAATTTATGTGAAAGGACTGAACAAGAAACGAGAAATCACAAAATTTAAACAAACTAGCAAAAAAAACTTATGGTGCTATTCTGCTTTTTATCTGTAAGCTATGAATCTGTAGGTAACGGTTACTCTATAAGAGGCCGCCTTATGAAATCGTAGATAATGCAATTCTTGAATTATTCCTTTAAATATCTCATTTACGGTGATACATTTGAACTACTTTGATACATTTATTGGAAAACATAACATAAAGCCTTAGAGATATTTCGAATTCAAAGCTATTTGCGTACAGTATCACTTATCACCCCAATATATTTTGTTTGATTGCAGATTTACTATTGTTTAGAGATGAAGGAAGGAAATGAAATATGCAATAAGAAATGATGATTTATAACATCGTTTTACGTATAAATATTCCGTATTTCTTGAAAGAAATACCCATATTAAAAACTACAAATAAATGTATAATCCAATTTTCATTCTTGATCACTTAACCATTTTCACTCAATTCTCACGAAGTTCCTATTATAATAAAAATGATTTTCAAGTCATGTGAAATTACGTACAGTTAGTTGGATATCAGTTTTTACCATGCTCTTAGAATAAGCCAATAATCCAAGCAATCTGATTATTATTCACATATCCATTTTCATATTCGGGAAAAAAACCGTCACACCACAAAATCATACAATAATTCTTTAAAATATCCTCACATTACATCTTCCGATATGCTTCCGATCGCGACTCGAGTAGTCGTAAGGATTCAAGAATATCTGTAAGTTACAGATCGCTAAAAACAGTCCAGAATAGCAATGTTCCTGTAAGGTTATGAAAAGTTACAGATTGGCTTATATATAAAAGCAGAATAACACCATAAGTATTAAAAAAAATTTAAAAAACCACTGGCGTGAATTCAAGAGCTTCTTCATGTTCTATTGTCTAGTCATGCCTCAGATACCCTCACGAAATACCGCAAATGGAGCAGAGAAAAATCAATCTGCTGGTACTTGCTGACGCGTGTTTCCACTAATTGGCTTCTTCAGGGCAAGGCAACCAAGAAACCAATGGAAAGAAAACTGAAAACAGGCGACACCAAACAGGAGCGAGCAACCAATTTGTGCCTTCAGCTCTTGGACCTCTAATTTGGAGGCGGAGAAATATATTTGAATCGTAAAATTTCAGCATTTATTCTTGCAATAATACATTGGGCATCAACTGAATTCTAATTTCGAAATAAATAAAATAGTGAACTTACTCAGCGGGGACTCTAACCTGATTATCTTGCGCGGCAGGTGAGAATGTTAACTTGGTTCAAGATTTCAGTATTTCCCCTGAAATGAATATAAGAATTTTCTGGTCACATTGACTCATTTTCAGATATGTAAGAGGGGAGAAAAATGTGATGAAAGTATGAATAATCTCTCGAAGGGTATTTAAATTGGGGCATAAATCAATAAATCACCTTTGCCACATTCAATCCAAAATTTCTCATCACAATACAGTGATGCTCCAGGAGTCAGGAGTGATGCGAACTGAAAACTATCCGAAGAGATGGAAAACGGCAGAAGCAATTGCTTTCAATAAACCTGGAACCCTAGAAAGTAGTAAAATGGAAAACTGAGGCAAGATATCTAGGGGCGATACTGGATGAAAGACTCACATGGAAGGAAAAGTCACATCATATCCGCAGTTGACAAAGAAAGGCAGCAATCCGCAGACCTTATCTGCTAATAGGAAGGAAGAGCCACTTGAATAGACATAATAGGGAGATTGTAACTCACTTATGGTGCGGCTGCATGGGGCTATGCAGCCATAACAAGAAGATAAAGTCGGCAGAAGATATTTTAATAAGCAGTGCAATGGACGTACCATGATTTGTGAGAAATAGACAGATACACAGAAACATAGAATGGGAGCCGTCCACAACTTTCATAAAGAAAAATTCTTAAAAAGCACTGACTTGAAGTCAGGAGCTTCTGCGCGCATGTTCTATTGTCTATTCATGCCTCACCCATAGTCGATCGAGGTGAAATTCAGTACTCGAATGTAAAATGGTAGCTCGATTTTCAAAGGATTCTGATGGATAGTTTCTTAACTATAGAATTTTTAAAACGAAATTTGGCTTCTTTTCTAGTGATATGATCCTCACGAAATTTCACATAACTCTTTGGGTTGGCATTCTAATACTAGTTAAGTATGGATCTGTATTGTCTGGACACAAAATTTCAACTCCGAATCCATTCGGCCGATTATGCCTATTAACGCACTTAACCATCGTATTCGGATTCGCAACTTATACCCGAAAAATGTCAAGTCACTATCAGTTTCCGTTCGATGATGATCGTGGCAGCGGTCAGACAGAATCGAATTTGCTTTTGAATTCTTCATCGGTGAGTTGTAACTGATCGTTTGATTCAGAAAATTCTATTATAGGTACAGAGAATTGGGAAAATGATAGCACGTTGCAGGCAAAAATATTTGAAGTTAAAACCATAATTTTGACAGGAAATCCCTCATATTTGTCAATTTTAGAAATCTACTATACTTGCTAATATACTCCTCGATCCTTGTAAGACTTGAAAAGTGGTTGCTGAAATGAAGAAAAATTAGTATCTTTTTAGTTTCGAGAATTTTTTACCTTGAAGTGAATCAATCAAAAACAAATCATATAGGGAAAAACTTCAATACATTTTCCAAGTGTCACGACTTTTTGGTGCTCTTCTTCCTCGAAACGGAGTGCTTACCAATTTGCCCAAATATCTATAATTTTCGAATTTTTGGCCAAAAATGTTCTCAAGCGATTAGGTCAACTCAGTGATGAAGAATCCGAAGTCAAACGTAACTCAGTCTGGTTGGGTCTGTAAGCGCGATTACTCTCGAACGAGACTAGTAAGAGAGTTGAAATTTGCAAGGTAGATATGCAGTCTAAATGCATCGGTTAAGTTTGCTAATGGGCAAAATACGTTGGGCAGTGGTTACAGAGTTATAGCCATCTGAAAGTAGGTTTTCCGATTATAACGAATATGCCGAACTGATTTAATTGCAACTCGTTAGTTAATTAAACAATGCCTATACAAAGACTTGTGCGAAATGTCTTGAAGATCGTATGCCAGGAAGAATTAAAAATATTCATTCAAACAAATTATTTATCTCAGAAGCTAGCCATCAGATATAGCTGAAATTTTGCAAGAGCCTTCGAACATTTTACGGCAAAGTAAAACATTCAAACTCGATCGGATCCATATAGTTGGGAATATTGGCGAAATATCTTAATTGTATAACAATTACAGTGCTCAACGATTTTTAGAGATGCTTTGAGGTGAATGACAAAATTATATTGATAGTTTGCCACTATACCTTGTGCGTAAAATATGGTTCTAGCAAGATGGTGCCCCTCCTAACTATAGTCGTGAAGTTTGGCAATATCTGAATGACTAGTTTCCAGCAAGATGGATCTATCTAGGTGAACTGAAAATATTTTTAATTTTTTCCATTTTATTCTGTTGACAAAATAGAATCATTTTCAATCGTAAATAAAATAGTTTGACTTTGTGTGAAAAGTATTAGGATAGTATGTGTATTTGAACTACGTGGAAACGTTCTACGACACTCCTCGTAAAGCATGAAATTTCAACGTTTACACAGGCTAGATTTCAATTTCTGGTATCATGTGAAGTTAAAATGGCTAATTGAGTAATTTTTCATTATTTTGACACTGTATGCGTGGAACGTATACCGCTTAGCTTTGCACAAAACATTTTAAAAACTTTTCATTTTAGGCAGTACTTGCCTCGACAAAATATGAAGACCTAATCGAATGGACCATGGTAAATTCGATTAAGAGTGTCCAATACAGGAGAATGGACAATAGAACATACGCGCAAAAGCTCCTGACTTCACATCAGTGCTTGAACCAACTTTTTTTCGCGAAGTCAGGAGCTTTTGAGCGAATGTTCTATTGCCAATTCTCCTGTATTGGACACTCTTAATCGAATTTACCATGGTGAAGTCTATTGTCTGTTCTCCTGTATTGGACACTCTTAATCGAATTTACCGTGGTAAATTCGATTAGGAGTGTCCAATACAGGAGAACAGATAATAGAATTCACCATGGTAAATTCGATTAAGAGTTTCCGATAAAAGAGAATGGACAAGAGAACATACGCGCAAAAGCTTCTAACTTCACGTCAGTGCTGGAAACAATTTTTATTTCCAATGATTTTTAAAAAATTTTCTAGAGCTACGATCCTCACGAAAGTTTGCCAGACTTTTCGCGTCGGCATTCTGCAACTAGTAACCATTTTTGAATTGGATTGGAATTGCATTTTTTCGAGTTATTGAGGAAATAACAACCAAATTTCAGATTGATATAACTCCAAAACCATTTGACCGATTATGCTAGTTAACGAACTTGAATGTCGTATTCAGATGCGCAATCTACCCCGAAAAGTGCAAGTCGCTATTCATTTCCATTCTCCAGGAATCATGAGATACATATTATTTTTTCGTAATTTATTAAAAATTTTCTAGTGGCATGTTCCTCACAGAATTTTACACACGTCTTCATGCCGGTATTCAAAAACTAGTTACCGAGCTTCAATTCGATCCAGTCTATATTTTTTGAGTTATCGAGGAAATAATATTCCGAATGGGTATAACTCTGAAACCGTTGGGCCGATTATGGCCAACAGCGACCTCAACTCTCCCATTCTGATGTGCAACCTATCCTGAAAAAGTCCCTATCTCCTTTCGTTCGAGAGTAGTCGAGGCAACGATCACCCATCCAGATACCGAACTCACACAAGGCTGCTCGGATCTCCAACAATATAGATCCGATCATGTTCAAACTTGGAACTTGGTAGTAGAGTTAGGTTCTGAAGGCTCGGACGAATAGTATCTGATATATAGAATTTTTTTCAATAATTTTCTATGATTTTTTGATTATTTTCTAGTTATACGATCCTCACAAAATTTTGCAAGAATTTTCGCATTCCATTCTACAACTAATAACCATGTTTGCATTGGATCGGTTTTGTATTTTTCGAGTTATTGAGGAAATAACAACCAAATTTCAGAGGGGTATAACTCCAAAACCATTTTGCCGATTATGCCTACAGACGAACTCAACTGGCGCATTCAGATTCTCAACCTAACCTGAAAATTTCAAGTCGCTATCTCTTTATGTTCTTAGGTTATCGTGACGTAAATAATATTTTGTAATATTTTTTTTTTTATTTTCTAGCCATACAATGTTCACAAAATTTCACAAAAGTCCTTAGGTTCATATTCTACAACTACTCACCTAGTTTCAATTCGATCAGATTAGTATTGGTTGTAGACAAAATCATTACTCGGAAACCATTGAGGCGATTATGCTCATTAACGAACTTTTCCATCCTATTGGGATGCGCCACATACCCTGAAAACTTCAAGTCGCTATATTCGTCCGTTCTCAAGTTAGCGTGGCAACGGCCGGCCGGACGGCCGGACATAATCAAATTTGACCTTGAACTCTTGATCAAGGAGTCGAACCCAATCGTTTGAGAACATTTTCGGCGGAAAATTCGAAAATTACAGACATTTGGGCAAAATGATAACGCGATGTTCCCCAGAAGAGACGCGCAAAAAAAAATACAACCAAACCAAATGTAGTCCTTTCATCAGATCAGGTTCCCCTTTAATTCGATACGGCGCTGTGCAGTATCAGTCTCCCCCAAATTAAATTGCAGAAGTTTTAATGCAAATTCTAAGCATTATAAATTTATTGCGGTCAACGACCTGCGTACAGTTTCGGTGGCTTGAGAACAATATGGTCGTTTCATTGATTTTCCTTATCTTCAGCATGAATTCTGTATAGAGTGCTTTGCAATTACATAAAATATTTTCTTTACGATTGGAGTAATTATTCTGCTTTCGTGAATATGAATGAAATTCCAATATTATTTCTGAGATATCTCAGAATGAATCACAGATCATAAAGAAAAGATTGGTTGGGCTGTTCGAAAAATATTCATACATTGGTTACACGCTATCCGAATATATCAACAAGGCAATCTCTTCGTCAGAATTTGGTTGAATCAAAGTAATTCGTTGTTGCACTTGACAGTTCGAGAAATGCCTGGTGGTTAAAAGAACTATAAATATTTATAGCCTAGAACTATCAAACAACCTAATAACACATGGATCAAAAAGTTTTTGGACTAAGGGGAAAAACACAATTTATTTTTATTGAGCGACATCATTTCCATCTAAGGTTATACAAACGGTCCAACTTTTCTCTTAGTTTTCGATACTATGTATAGAATGCTTGATCTTTGCTCGCAAAATACGCCTAAGTTTCGGCAATGACTTCCACGCTAAACTCAAAACAGAAAAAAATAAAAAAATCATGTGATTACCAAAATTCATTATAATATTCCGTCGAATATTTCCAAATCTTATTACAATATTACTAAACTTATTTGCCTGATGTGATAGAAAGAAAATAAAAAAATCCATAACATTGTGTTATATGATGGTACCATGAAAACTAGGTAGAACATTTTCTGTGGCAATGATAGTTTCTTTAGAACACCTTCGAAAATTGTTTAATGCTGATATATATATATATATTTTTTTTTTGACTGAGAGCTGTATATGTGTTAGCAGAGGTTGGTGTAACGGGGTACCATACAATTCGACGTATGATACAAGAGCTTAGGGAAAAACCTCAATAAAAAACCCTTTCTCCCCGTGAGTGTGGTGATTTGTAACTATTGTTTACAAAATTTGCTGAAATTTAAAAATATTGATGGGGATATATTTCTTCAATGTGGATTTCCTCGTCAAAAAACGGTTAGGTTTCTCCAAGGTACCCGAAACTCAATTTTTCCTAGTGTGAAGATTTAATGACTTCATCACTTCCAATTACGGAAAAATCTGCATATTTGACAAAAAATGAACCTTGCGCAATCCAATCGAAGAACCTCTCCTCAGATTCTGTTAATCGTTGTACCGTTCTTATAATACAGCTGAGACATCGATTTTCACTCATCCTGTGTATTGCGATTGAAAAGAGCTGAGTTGTTTCGGATTCCAAACAGAAGGAAATGTTCCAAAATAGAAGTAAATGATTTCTATTACTGCTTCATTCCCCGTCTCCATTTCCCAGGCAAACAGAACTGCAATCATCCAATATATCGTAGGTATATTATGCATTCGAGAGGGTCCCACTTCTTCAAATATTCATGCCGTTTTTCTTTTCCACGAATAGGTTTCTGTCTCCGCCTAGTACACAATCAAATGTTTTTTTTTATCACCTGTAAGATGCATCTTATTTCAGAAAGTCGAAAAGGGGATATTATTATCGCGGGAATATGTACGCCCAGAGACCCATATTGGTTTTCTAATATCGTATATTGACGAAAATTCACTGAAGATAAACCAGCGTCATTCTTTGATGTTCGACGTGACCAACTTCACAGAGATTGAGTTCGCGGAATCGACATCGAGGAGCATCTGAAAGGACTGATATTTTGTATTTACGTATTTATTCATTTCTTATTGGAATCCTTGTGAGTGAAATATATTTCAGAACATAAAAATGAATATCTCGAGAAATATCCATTCCAAAGGAAATTCATCTTGCTAAGGCAACTATGAATATTTCTTGAAGGGCCCACCTGTATTTGCATTTCTCACCCACATTCTTTGAGGGAGTTAATAATCTTGACCATATAAAGATAAGAAGAGGTTATTATTTACTAGTTCTCTTCATCTTCAGAACGAACTATATAGATTGGAATAGTTTTTTTGTAGGTTTATAAATTGAAATGAAGGGTGATCCCGTGCTTTATTGAAGTAGAGGCAACACTATTACATATCACATTCTACGGTAATTTTTTATCTGCTCCAAAATATGCAGTTCTTTTTAAGGTGACCTCAAATTACCAAAACACCTGTTGCAACAAATTTAGGTTATTGTTGATAATAATGGATTTCTATTTGCTGGATTTTTCTGTAAAATTTGCTTGTGAATGTTCCTTCATGATGTAACGAAGTGATTCTTCGTTACTATAGATCAGAAGAAATAATAATTATCAGTCTATCTATTATTAAGAGTCTATCGGAGTCCTTAGAATTAATTTATTAATTTTCCGTTCAGCGGAATGATAAATTATATGTCGAATTATTATAATTCAATTTCAAATTCGACCCTAGGTAGAAAAACGTTTACGCCGACGGTGATCACCTATCCACAAATATAGAAAGATAGCGGGGTAGATCGTTAATAAAAATTAAAAACAGGAGTGGTCCGTGGACAGAGCCCTGAGGCACACCCAAATTGACATTGTGTTCAGCAGAAAAAGAATTATGGAACCCGTCGGACATTGTCCGATCCTCAAGATAACTCAAGAGCCAGTCCAGAAATACTCCCCTGAAACCCAGATTATAATATGTATCTATAATAAACTTGAATGAAAGACTGTCAAATGCTCGCGATTGATCGAAAAGCAGTCCTTCAACAACAAAGCCTTCATCCAGACTTTCGTAATAATACTCAATGAAACGTATCGCTCCAGTTAAAGTTGAGCGACCTGACCTAAACCCATGTTGGGCTCCATCCAGTATGTAAAACTTGTCTAAATATTTCATAATTCTGATCGACAAAATCCTTTTGAAAACTTTTGAGAAAATGCTCAGGATGGAAACAGGTCTGTAGTTAGCAATATCTTTTACGTCACCCTTTTTGGCGCTCTTGTTCCTCGGAACAGAGTGCTGATCAATTTGCCCAAATATCTGTAATTTACGAATTTTTGGCTGAAAATTGTCTTGAAGATTTGGTTTGAGTCGCTGATCCGTGGTCGGAATCGATTCTGTCCGGCCGTCCAGCCGTCCGGCCGTTAACATGATAAGTCTCGAACGGAATGAGCTAGACAGTTGACATTGTCAGAGTAGGTTTGAGGGATAAATATCTCAGCTAAGTTCGTTAATGGGCAGAATCGGACCTATAGTTTCGGAGTAACGAAAAAACATATTTTTTTTTACATTACAACTTTTCAATTCAAATTTATTTCATCATAAAAATCCATTGTTATCATTTTCAACTACAACAAGCTAATACTTTCTGAGATATGATGTTTCAAAAGTTCAATAATAGATCTATTCTTAGTTCTAAGTATCCACAGAATGTGAACACAGAATCTGTCTGTGTTCACTGTTCATAAATGTCAACTTTTCTAGCTATTAGAAATTGTCAATTCGTAGGTTGAAAATACTTTCTCTTGGAAAATAAGTATCCGATTCTTGAATTTGTGAATATATACTGTTTTGAAACCGAGAATAATATTGACTGATTACATATTGAATAATTTATGTATAAATATTGGGGATGATGTTTCAGAAGATATAGAATTGGATCATTTTAATGATGTAGTTTATGGAGGCAATAGGAAAGTAGAACCTAATGGAATCATCAAAAGAAATTACTGTTCGTTGACCACTGAGGTTAATATTACCTTTTACTTCCTTAAGTAGTAAGACATGTTCCTATATACAGTATTTCCATAATGTTGCTAGCAAAACAATACTGAAATATGGATCTACATTTGTGTATCAAACATTTTTCTTGAGTTGAGGACGTTGAGGTTCATAATACAGAAAAGAATGTGTTAGGGGTATGAACTATCAAATTTTAAATTATGAAATGAAAAGAGGATAGTAATTTTTAATATATTTCGTACTATTAAGATAATTTGTTCGTAATCCACTACCTACTCAAATATCAGGAATAAATGGACAATCTGCTATGATTGTCTCCAGCCTTGCTCTAGACATTTCGATGATACTTTCCTTAGGTATTTCGAGTTGTGAAAACTATGCACCGAGTGTAAGTTAAAACAACCCATTCCACGAGGTTGAATCATTGCAGATTGCTCATTTAATCTTGATGAATGGATTTAATGACAATTTTTGAAGCATTGTAGATTGCTCTTTTTTTTAAAGATTATTTTTGAAGTATTTTGTTTTAAACGACAATTTTTTTAAATTCAATTTCTTTCATGATGCAATTCTATCATAGAAATCCATTGATATAATTCCCAACTGTGAGAAACTAATACTTTCAGAGATATAATTTGTCTGTTTGAACAAGAGCGCCTAAAAGCTCCTGTCCACAGTCCTGACCAATTTTTGTGAATTTAAATAACAATAGATTTTTTGAGAACAAGGGGTATTACTCCCATACTTATTGGCTGGTTGATTAAGTGAGCGAAATGTGGATTAATATCATCGCCTATCATCTTGAATATTTTTGCTGATATACAATCAGTACCTGTACATTTTTTTTGAGCGCTTTTATGCTCAACCGCTTCAAGCTCTGTGACTGGATAGAAAAAAAAAATCGAATTCAACAAGCGAGATGTTGTGCATACATTGGAAGACGAGTTAGCATAATTGCTGTTAAGGGTAGATTCAGCAACAGTGGGAAAATGGTCAGCAAAAATCTCCGATATCTCACTATTCTCTCTATAAGAAACACCGTCGACTCTATAGTCTGTTGCTTTTTACTTTTCTGGCCATTGAGTTCACTTATCAGCCTCCAGACCAATCTATTTTTATTTTCCGATTGATTGATAAGTTCGTGGTGAATTTACTATTTCATACAACCAATTCAAATTCCTCAGGTTATGTTTAGCCATGACAATTTCAGGGGCTATCCACTTCTTTCTCTGATCGGTGCTATTAGTGATCTTTATTAATTGACAACAAGCTTCGAATGCGTTATGAATTATGTCATCGAATGATTTGAAACATTGTTTATGCATATAGATTATAGAAATCACAATTCTCTATTTCAAGAATGCGGTCGCTTAGATTACGCTGACTTAGATTCCTGATCATAGTTGAAGTACAATGGAGGTAGATATTATAGCTGATAGAAAACTCAACTGACATTGCTCGATGGTCACCAATGTGAGCTTCATAAACACCACAGTTACAATTAGTTGCGCATGCATTGGTCAAAATGTAATCTATCTTTGATATAGACCTATGACCATTACAGTAAAAATCCTAGTGGGTGCATATGACGAGAGTCTTAGATTAAAGCACTCCAGAAAATCGATAAAAAGCTTACGACTATTACAGCTAACTGTAACTTGGCAATTGTCCAATTATATACGACTGTCGAGCATGGGAATCTACTTCTAATTTTTCTAGAGGTGGGAGGCCAAACCGGTTTAATTTGGCAACAAAACTCCCTCCCAGGTTCTCACAATATATATATTAAAATTCAAAACTACAATAGGTCGACCCCTTCTCACTCTACATAGTCTCATACTAGTTAACTTAACAGAAAATAAGGAATGTCGTGGCTTCCTTGGAGTACGATATTATGATCACCCTGTAGATGGATCTAGAACTGTTCCAGTGGGAACTTCGGCACTGCAATTTCCAATTCGATGTTCTGAATCCAATGAAATTATCTCTTGATTTTCCAATTCCAAAGAAACTACTTCCATATGATTTCTAATTCCAAGGAAAGTATCTTCTGGTTATTTTCCCATCCAAAAGAAGTACCACGTTGATTTCCCAATTCCAAGGAAAGTTGATGATTGATATGATTCCTCGGTACAAATTCAATCCCAGACAAGGTACAATTTCAATCCCAGCCAAGGTGCATTCTCAATACAGCCAAGGTACAAATTCCATCCGAGCCAAGATACAATTTCTATCCCAGCCAAGGTACAAATTCAATCCAGCCAAGGTACAAATTCCATCCGAGCCAAGGTGCTATTAGGGAAAACGAACAAAGGAATTATAATACGAAAAACTCTCACAACTCCTTTTCGGTTTTCTGAACCTAAATCTACAAATAATCATTCACATAATATATAATAAATTAAACCTGAGCAGGAGCCTTGTTCAGAATATCAAACAACTTCTACGGAGTTTACCAAATCTGAAATGGATGACACTGAAAAAACTATGATCTTTAAAATTAACTCTTGTTCCCCGCTGAGGATTCTGAATTACTATAATATCAAATCAACCACTCACCGAGAATTTCAGCACAATTCTCGCCGATAATTCAACTCGGAAATCTTACGTTCAAATTGCTATAATATTGAAACCTTCCGGGCCGCAAGAAGGAAGAAGTCAAAAAACTTCCAGGAGTTTCAGCCTTTCCATTAAACATGAAGATGCCGACAGTCTGGTTACGCGCAGCTTTACTCTAGTGTACGACGCGTTGTAATTCACGCAAATGATCAAAACAGAGGCGTATCATCCACTTGATTCAGCCATAGACGTGCAATATCGTTGCATAACATCCAAAAAATCAACATTGAGGTCACCACATACAAATATCACTTTTCACTTTATTCAATATTTAATATTAAAGTACAGTTTCCTTTATAACAGTAATAATTCCGAAACATACGGACACGTCGAAAGACACCTGATCGAACTTTTAACCTAGGCATTTCTGCCTGTTTTGCTACTGCTCAATCAGGCAATCTTTACACTGTACAGTTGCCCCCTTCCCTGTATGAGCCGACATATATACATATATTTATAAATTTACTCTTTTGAATCACCTTTTTAAAAAAACAAATATTTATTCAGAAGCAAGTTTATTCTGAGCTGGTTAATACAATAATGAATTGGAATTATATTCTATTAAATCAGAAAGCCGGGAAACTGGAATGAAAATGCTGACTGCACAAAAGTACTCAGAGTCGAGCGGCGCTTCTAGGAAGGCCTTGAATTAAGACTAAGGGCATTTACTCCTATATTGAGGAATGCCAAGATACATATTGCATAATACCTCCCCATTTTTTAAGAAATAACTTCGGCTGAAGAGGCTGAATTATTTTTATAACTCTTCACGATATTTGTGAATTTTAGAATGAATATTTTATACAACAAACAGGCAAATATGGTTATAATGGTGAGACTTAGTATAAAATAGATTGATGATACATGGTTAGGGTGGATTTTCCAATTAAAGATTGTTTCTTGAACAGTAAAATTATCAAGTAAAAAATTGGAAATGGTTAAGTTTTCAATTATTTCAGGTTTCATATTCGGGAGAGGAACATTATGAAAAATTGTGGATATTTCTTCCTTATAAAAATACTTAAAGCTATTGGTAATGTTACAAAAAGGTTTCAATCAGGAAAATTCCATTGAGTTTGTAATACTCTGTATGGTCATTACATAGTTCCCCAATTTGTACACTACGGATTGATAAAAATTTTCTCGATGATAGTTTCAGTAGATCGTCACTACACTGTGCACTTTGTCTTTCACAATTTTCTTTCTTGTGGGAAATTAAGTCCTTCATGCAGCTGGGTGCTGGTCGTAGCAAATTCTGTGGGCAGATCCACCAATCTTCTACCTTTGGGCATTCTTGATCAATGGACCACAAGATTTGTTCTTCTTTAGCCAATAAGTATTTGGGCTGTTGGGTGAGGGTAACGTTTTGGTACGGGATATAGTGGACATAATATGTGTCTAGGGAATTTGGGGATGTTAAGGGTACTTCAATGATAAAGATCACCTCATTATTTCTGGACTTTACAGAAGTGTAGCAAATGGAATAAAAGTCTTTTAAATGATAGAGGTGTTTCATGAAATCGGTGTTATTAACAAAATCATGGAATATATTTAAGGGTAAAATACTTTCATGCAAAAGATGAAGCCTTGCAAAGCTGATGGCTGTATTGACTTCATTTAGAATTCTATTTATTGTTAACTGTTCAAATTTTATAAGAATAAGTCGATTAATATCATTTTGTGTCAATCGATACTTATTATAATTTTGTATAATGTGACTAGTGACATTGGAATACTTTGATGTCATAGATCTCAGGATACTGATCATTTGATTTTGTTCGGTTTTTACCGATTGCATTTCATTCTTAAAAGATTCAAAATATTTCAAGTAAAGTGTTTCATCCTCACTATCAAGAGTTCCGAATAGTGTTTTTGCTATATGTCCGCCTATATTTAATAAACCTCGTTTTTGTCGGGTAGTGTATAAGTTATTGAGAAGCATTTCATTTTGTCTCAATTGGATTTTGATCGATCCAACATAGTTTGAAACCATAACGTTGGAACTGACCGAATTTAATTGATCAACTAAAACAAAATGATCATGTAAAATTTTATCAATATCGGTTAAATTATAGTGGTACATCAATACATGCTTTGATACACTGATGTATGTTTTCTCTACGAAAAAGGGAAGAATATTGTGTTTGATCTCCTTAAATTTTAATGAATGCAAAGCTGGGACGAAAATTAGATTGAGAAATAGCAATAGGATTCTCGTCATTTTTTTTTTGTGTTCTGAAAAGAGAAAATTAAAGATTATTACTTTCTCTGTTTAATTTTATTTTTATGATATACTTTTTGGGAGTCAGGGTTCCTTATCAATATATTATCTATAATTTTGATATTGGTTTTCTTAAATTTTGGGTCAAGTTTTGCCTTTTTTGGTATGGCAATATAAGATGGTTTAGATTCGTCGAGTTTTTTGTCTTCTTGTCGTGTCTGATTGAGTTTATCTAGTTTCTCTTTTTGTCTTTCCTTCTGTGAATTTAGATGGTCTGAGATTTCCTTCATGTTTTCGCGATATTCTTTAATATATTGCGAAATTTTTTCATGAGTAGACTGTTCGACTGGCGTATTGTAATTTAGATCCGATTTTATAACTTGTAAGGGTGTGTAGGAAGTTGACGAGTGAATTGAGTTATTATAACTCAAAAGCGCTCTATTCATCTTTTCTGACAAAGATATATTCTTGTCATCAATTACTCTAATTTGCTCAATAAGGGTAGAGTGGAATCTCTCCACTAGTGCATTGGAGGTAGGGTTGTAATTTGTGAAATAATGAAGGGAAATTTTATGGGTATCGCCTAAATCTTGAATAATTTGATTTTTGAACTCTGTTCCATTATCGAAGGTTATTTTTTGTGGTATACCGTGGTTTGAAAAATATTGAGTTAATTGATTTGCAATTTCTGTTGAAGTTTTACTATTTAGAATGTAACATTGTCCATGTCTTGAGAAGGAGTCAATTATAGTCAAACAGGGTGTTCTATTCATGACTATTGTATCGATATACAAGTGGGAAAATGGTTTGTCACCTGTTGGATTCGGTTTAAATATTAATTTAGTAGGTTGTCGTTCATATTTTTGACTCTGGCAAATTTCGCAGGAGTTAATATAGGACTGAATATGTTTATTCATGTTCGGCCAATAAAAACGTCTTTTAATACTTTCTAAGTTTTCCTGGAAACCTCGGTGTCTGGTCTTGGTCTCGTGAAATAATTTAATTTTCTGTTGTTGGTCGTCTTCCGTTTCGATATCTTCTAGAAATGTATTTGAAATTTTGAATGAAAAAGCGTTAGCTTTGAAGAGATTCTGTGATAGATTCAAAAATGGTATTTCCAAATCTTTATTTTTGAAATATATGCCGTAATGATTATTTGGTTTGACGTATTCCTTTAAAAATTTTGTGAAGTCGTCTGTTTCTTTTATAGAAACTATGAGTCTAAATCGACTGTTCTTATGTAGTTTTAATTTTTCTACTTTAAACACATTAGCTTTTTGGAAAATTATTTGATGGATTGATGTGTTCAGAGAGCGTTCTGAATATGGTATCTCTAATATAGGGTTTTCGACATTACTATGAATAGTTTGGGAGGAAGATGGATTTGCTTGTTCTTCCGTACACGATTTCGTAATATCTTCTAGTTCCTTTTGAGATATTTCCAGATCTTCATGAGTAATTTGGGGAATTATTGAGTCTAGATCGTCATCTGAATTTTCATTTAAATTTAATTCGTCAAATTTTATGCGGGATACTGCATCTGCGTTATTGTACGCTCCTTTCCTGTATTTTATTTCGAAATTAAACTCTTCTAATTTGATTCGCCATCTCATTAGTCGAGATGATGCATCTTTCAAAGAAAATAACCACGTCAAGGGTCTATGATCCGTGTAGATCGTAAATTTCTGACCAAATAAGTAAGGTCTAAAATATTTTGAAGCCCATACAACGGCTAGAAGTTCTTTTTCGATAGTTGAATATTTTATTTCAGCTTCGTTCAATGTTCGGCTCGCATAAGCGATAGGTAGATCGTTTGGGGGTGTCCCTTGCGATAAAATTGCGCCTATAGCATATTGTGATGCGTCGGTTGTAAGTACGAATGGTCTGTTAAAGTCCGGATGTTGGAGAATCGGATAATTAATGAGTATGTTTCTGCTGGCATGAAATGCATCTACATATTCTTTGTCATTAATATTCAATTTAACATCTTTTTTCAGGTATTTAGTCATGGGTTTCGTTAATTTTGAAAAATTAGGAATAAATTTTCTATAGTAGCCTATCATTCCGAGATAAGATTTAATTTCTTTAATAGTTTTAGGAATGGGAAAGTTTTTTACGACTTAAATTTTTTCAGGATTCGGTTCTATACCTTTTTCAGATATTTTGTAGCCTAAAAATACAATTTCGGTCTGAAAGAAGTATGACTTGTCTAGTTGAATTTTGAGATTTTCTTTTTCTAAGAGTTGAAGAACTGTCTGAATGTCTGCCAAATGTTTTTCGGGTGTTTCTGAAAAAATGAGAATATCATCCATGTATACTATGCATATTTTATTAATGATCGGTTTTAAGACTCTATTCATGAAACGTTGGAATGTTGAAGGGGCATTTTTCAATCCAAAGGGCATTCTTAAAAATTCGAAATGTCCTTCGTCGGTTGCGAAAGCAGTTTTTTCTATTGATTGCTCGTCTAGTTCTATTTGATGGAAACCACTTGCTAAATCAAGGGCGCTAAAATATTTTGCTTTATTCAGTTGATCCAAAAGTTCGTCAATATTGGGGATCGGAAATTTGTCATCAATTGTTTTGTCGTTCAGTTTTCTATAGTCAATAGCTATTCTCCATTTTTTGTTACCTGATTGGTCCGTTTTTTTGGGAACGATTACTATAGGGAATGACCAGGGAGAAATACTTGGTCTTATAATGTTTTTACTTAATAAATCTTGTACTTGATTCTTTACCTCTTGTTTGTGTACCTCAGGATATCTGTATCGTCTAATATACACGGGATTTTCATCTATGGTCCTAATATTATGTTTAACTCTGTTTGAGGCATTCAAAAGTTGATTTGATAGATGAAAGGCTTGTTTGTGACTTTGAATAATTTTTGTAAGTTGGTTTCGAAAATTTTTGTCCAAATGGTCTAATTTAATGGGTAGGGGTTCATTAGGACTGGTTTCTTGTAAAAAGAATTTATGTGTTCTGATGGTATTTCCTAATTCATGACTTTCCCAATTGAAATTTAATTTTAAATATCTTAAAAGGTTGGATCCTATTACACCATCATATTGTGTATGAAATTTATAGATCACAAAGGGGTATGTTGTATTATAGCCAAAAGAATTTAAAGGAAATGAAACTTTATTCGTGCTGAAATCTTTACCTAGTGCAGTTTTAAAATAGGTTTTTTCTTCGTAAATGTTTTCTGATAGTAAATTATATGCTACAGATGGATCAATAATGCTCATGGAACTTCCGCTGTCTATCAATAATTTGCAGGGTGGATAATCTAATACTATATATGGTAATGATGCTAGATGTTCCTGTGTAAAGTTTAGGTCATGTCTTTGTCTTCGGAGATTCTCTGAAAATTTTCATCAAATTCCTCAATTAATTTAGAGTCATCTATATTTTCGGATTCATAATAAAATTCTTCTTCCTCTCCTAATTCTTGTTCAATTTGTTCTGTATTAGTGAGTTCTTCAAATATAAAGTCATTAGGTCCGTTTCTTCTGTAATTTTGTCTAATATTGGGTGGTTCTTGTCGGATTTGACTGCTAGCTGGTCTTTTTACAGGGTGTATTCTTGTTCGGACCGACATAGGTTCAGGTTTGGGTTGAACCCAACGATGATTTGGATTGGGCTTAAATACGTCTTGCGGTTTTCCGAATACTTGACTGCTTGTCGCAAATTTAGTTTCTGGTATCTTATTATTAAATTTCAAATGTACCGGTTGTGAAGGAAATTCTCCACTATTCGAATTGAATTGTCTGTTTGCAGGAAATTGTCTACTAGTTGATGGAAATTGTGGGTCTGTATAAATTCTTCTAACAGTAGGTTGGGAATTTAAATTTTGGGAGTACGTTGTCCTAGGTGTCGGTATTGTTGGTGGTTGTAAATAAAGCTGTTGTCTCTTTATTTCTCGGTTTTCTAGCATTTTACAAGTGTCATCGAAAGATTTTGGTTGGAGATCAAGTAAATTCCTAGAATTTTCGTCAACATTATTATATAAGACGGTTATGCCAATTTTCTCTGAAAGGTTTCGATAAACATTCAGTTCTGGGGGCGATAATCCTAATAATTGTATTTGGTAATCATATTGTAATTTAGTTTCTTTGATTCTTTCAATAAATTCAGAAAGTGATTCCTTCGTTTTTCTCCTCATATATTGATATTCGCTTTGTAGAACATCAAAGTTAATTTTAAAACCGAATTTACTGTTCAATAATCTTTTTAATTCAGGCCATGAATTGCAACATGGTCCAGAATACACGATAGTTCTCGCTTGATCAATTAATTTCGATTTTACTGTTGCAAAGCAATATTGATTTATTAAATCATTATCAGTTGTGCCAAATCGATCTATGAAATTTTCAGTTTCCATTAAAAAGGTTTGTAGTTCTTGTGAGTTACCATTAAATCTTGGTAATAACTCACCGAAATATTTAACTGTGCTTAAATCTATTACCATGCGATTGGAATGTTCTCCATTAGAAGTCATATTGAAGTTTTTATTATTTACGTTGATATTCAATGAATTGAATTTTTCCAATAAGGATTCTATTTTGAAAGATTTCGATGTGCTTGTTTACACTATCGGTGATATGAAAAAATGAGTTGCAAATTAAATTGAAAATATCCTTTGGGCCAGGGATAGGAAAAACTGGGATTATTGTAAGGGATAGCCTCAACTTACTTCTCGTTTTAAACCTGGTGTCCGGGCTGCTACCTCCAAACCTCCTCAGGGTGATTCTCAAGGGTTGCAGTTGAGATCAAGTCGGGAATGGTTCTCCTTACTCTGTTTTCGGGGATTCAACACACCTTCGTGGCTTATCTCTACTGCAGTCGTTTGAGCTTCTCGTGGTCGGAACTTTACTTCGAACTTATCGTCGCACTTTTCGAAACTCGGGTTTTTGGAATGTTGCTCGAAGAATTGAAATTCACGTATACTTATTTTTTTTTCGTTATACTAGCAACAATCCCATCCTCGTCGCCATTTATAAATTTACTCTTTTGAATCACCTTTTTAAAAAAACAAATATTTATTCAGAAGCAAGTTTATTCTGAGCTGGTTAATACAATAATGAATTGGAATTATATTCTATTAAATCAGAAAGCCGGGAAACTGGAATGAAAATGCTGACTGCACAAAAGTACTCAGAGTCGAGCGGCGCTTCTAGGAAGGCCTTGAATTAAGACTAAGGGCATTTACTCCTATATTGAGGAATGCCAAGATACATATTGCATAATAATATATAGTATAGATACATACACACATAAAAAAAAAAACAACGAAAAGAATCAGAAATGTGATACATGTCACAACTCAAAATTTATGGTTACGGGACGGAGAGGAGTATATTTCACATTAAAATCAACACCAAGGAAAAAGTGGACGAAGACGACGGTGAAAGCACCGGCTGTAGGTTGTTATGCCATCATATTGTAAACTATATTTGGATTAGTGATCAGATATTTTTTTATCTCAACTTTGAACTTTTTTAACGTATTTATTTGTCTGAGATGTAACGGGATTGCATTGAAAAGTTTTGGTCCGAAGTACGAAATTGACCTTTGACTGGCTGATTTCTTGAAAAATTTTTGAGGCATCTGCCTATTTGTAACCGATCGAGTTAGACGGGTATTATCGTGATTGAAGGTCTCGGCGCCCTTGTATATTCTCATTATACATTGATAAGCGAAGAGTAGTTTAATATTTAGTACACCCGATTCTACGTATAGTTTTTTTGTAGAGAATAGCTTTCCTTTTTTTAATATGATTTTTGGTATCAATTTTATCGAAAAAACAATGCAAAGCATGTGAAATAATCTATCATATAAAAATGAATCGCAAACTGTGTTGGTAAGCGCATAACTCAACAGTGCCTGGATCTATTTTGCTAATTCTTTTTTCTAAATGTTCGTTGAAGTCCAAGGATGATTTTTACGGGGAGAAAATTTCGAATAACTGCCGGGAAAACCCTAAAAACAGCCCTTTTCTTTTTCCCATACAAACGTTTTCTAACTAAAATGTAGAGTCAATTCGAACTTGATGGCTATTCAATAAAGTTGGAGTTGGAGTTTGCGTTGAAGTTGGCGTTGGGGTTGGAGTTGAAGTTGGAGTAGGCATTGTGGTTGGCGTTGGTTATGGAGTTGGCGTTGTAGTTGGAGTTGTAGTTGGATTGGAGTTGGAGGTGGAGATGGAAATGGAAATGGAGATGGAGGTGGAAATGGAGTTGGAGTTTGAGTTGGCGTTGAAGTTGACGTTGGGGTTGGAGTTGAAGTTGGAGTAGGCATTGTGGTTGGCGTTGGTTATGGAGTTGGCGTTGTAGTTGGAGTTGTAGTTGGATTGGACTTGGAGGTGAAAATGGAGATGGAGGTGGTAATGGAGTTGGAGTTTGAGTTGGCGTTGAAGTTGGCGCTGTAGTTGGGGTTAGAGTTGGTGTTGGAGTTGGCATTGGAGTTGGAGTTGGCGTTAGCCTGGGGTAGGCGTTGAGGAGGCAGTATGAAGTGTGCCGGGTCAGCTATATATATATATAAAAATGAATTGCGGTTAACGAACAGCTAAAACTCGAGAACGGCAGGACCGATTTGGCTAATCTTGGTCTTGAATTATTTGTGGAAGTCCAAGGAAGGTTTAAAAGGTGAATAAATATAAAAATGTCTACAGGGTGTTTTTCTTTTAACTTCAATGCCATCTTGTTCTTTTTCACGCCATAGTCGTATAATTTCATTCAATTATGTGAAAAAATATACTTTCGAGGCATATATCATTGAAAATAAACCATATTACTATACAGAGTGTTCTTTGTCTAACGGCACAATTGAAGTGATTTGTACCACAAACAAAGCATTAACTAAATAGGATGGATTCTCATAATGTATTTGTCTAGAATTTTCATACAGGGTGTTTTTCTTTTAACGTTAATTGCAATTTGCTGTTTTTCGCGCCAATCGTACAATTTCATTCAATTGTTTTAAAAATTATACTTTCGAGGCATATACATCATTGAAAATAAACCATTACTTTACAGGGTGTGACTTATATCACTGCACAATTGTACGTGATTGAATTGATTGGTGCCACAAGGAGAGCATTAACTAAATAGGTACCTTGGATGGATTCTCATAATGTATTTTTCCAAAATTTTCATACATGGTGTTTTTCTTTTAACCTCAATTGCAACTTGCTGTTTTTCACGCCAATTAATTGTACAATTTCATCCAATTGTGCCAAAAAATATACTTTCGGGGTATACATAATTGAAAATAAAATATTACTATACAGGGTGTTCTTTATATCACGGCACAATTGTATACAATTGAAGTGATTTGTGCCCTAAACAAAGCATCAACTAAATAGGTACATTGGATGGATTCTCATAATGTAACAATTTTGTTTTTCCTTTGATGTGTGGACATGGCGCATGGACAATTATACGTCGCGTCTTCGCGCGTCGCAAGACCGTCATCTTTGTTTATTGACGCAAAACAAAACAAAAAATATAGTTTATCAGAAAGCTTTAAGGGGTTACATGGGTTTCGTCGGGTAGAAAAGGCCTATTTTCAATTTTTTTTTTATGTATAAAATTATTTATTTATTCAAACTTTTTTCTGTCTTATAGATACGTATTTAAAGAATAATTTCTATCATCTAAAATGACAAAACAAAAATATGTGTTTCAGTTAAGACCATAAACTCGTGCTTGAACGAAGGAAAGAAAAAAAAAGTAAAAATTGGAATTTTGGCAGACATTTTTAAAAAAAAATGGAAATTTCGGTCAAATTTGCTTGACATTTTGTTTTTTTTTAATAGATGTAATTGAAAAAAAAATGCTTCGTTCAAGCACGAGTTTATGGTCTTAACTGAAACACATATTTTTGTTTTCTCATTTTAGATGATTTTGTCAGGAGTTATGCTGACAACGCGGACGCACCATTTTTCCGAGGGGTCACCGGAAATGACGCCACAAAGGATAAGTTTTAATTTTTTTTTTAAATTTCAGAAATTATTCTTTAAATATGTATCTATAAGAAAGGAAGAAGTTTGAATTAAGTAAATAATGTTTTACATAGAAAAAAAAAATTTAAAATAGGCCTTTTTTTACCCGACGAAACCCATGTAACCCCTTAAATTGATTGAGAGACTGTATCATAACTGTGTGTGTCTGTCAATATCAACTTGAAATCTTATAAATAGCCAGTATTACAGAAAAAACTCTGTTTTGAAAATAAGTAACATCATGTGCAATTAATCGAAAATAATAATTAAACTTCATTCATACCGAGCCTTTTTTTATGAAGTTAGGCGGTACGAAGTTCGCCGGGCCAGCTAGTACTAAATAACAATGAAAGTTCTCGAAACCACCTCAGCAGGGCCTGTAAACACTTAGAATACCCACCCGCCTACCCTGAGCCAGCACCATGATCCCACACATCTCACACTCCATCTCTTCAGAAAACTTTGAGACGCACAAACACTTCACTTGAATTCCATCCCTGACATAAATCATGGAGCCACCGTGTATTCTGCGAGAGCGACAGTCAGCTTGTGAGTAAACAGAAATCACCATTGATCCTACGCTGACCAGACTCCACCGGATAGTGTTGCAGGTAACCATAACATGTCAATTTCCCGACATTTACAATAATTGGGACTTTCTGAGTCAACTGTATGGCGTATTATGAACTAAGATTTAGCGTTGAAGGCCTATAAAATTCAATTGACACAATAATTGTTGCCACAAGATCATTCCATGCGTCGGGCCAGTTGGATACTGGAACAAAACGACGATCTTTCAAAAACATCTAAATTTTCGGATGAACCATTTCGAGAACGGTGGCTACGTTAATAAATAAAACTGCCTTATTTGGGGAGAGAAAAACCAAAACTCGTTTGATCTAAGAGAGGCCAATGAATCCAGAAAGTCACTGATTGGTGTGCATTGTGGTCTGGTGGTGTGATTGGTCCGTACTTTTTCGAAAATGATGCTAGGACAGCCACAACTGTTAAAAGTACTAGATATCGCGACATGATCTCATCGTTTTTATGGCTAAAACTGGAAAATATCCATAGTATGGACATGTGGCTTCAACAAGATGGAGCTACGTGTCATACTACCAGTGAATCACTTCAATTACTGCATACAAAGTCTCCAGATCGTGATATTTTCAGATTCGATGACGTGAATTGGCATTCAAGATCCTGTCATTTGACACTTTACACTTCTTTCTCGGGTGCAATGTGGAGGGACAGGTCTACTAGGATCATAGTCAAAATGTTAAAGCATTGAAAACAGAAATTATTCGAGTTATTAGGGAATTAAAGCCGCAAATATACCAGAATGTGACCGGAAATTTTGATAAAAGAATCAGGTACTGTAGAGACTCAAGCAAGAGGTGGTCACATGGGACACATATCATTTTCAGAGTAAAAATGGCAAACATTGTACTTCAAAAAGTGTGCCCTGTGGACAGGAGCTTTGGAGCTGTTTTTCAAACTTTGACTAATCATATCTCCGAAAGTATTGATTTGTCAGAGTTGGGAATGTAATGAATGGAATCTTATTATAGAACTGCATCATGAAAGGAAATAAATTCAAATACAGGAGAACGGACAATAGAACATGCGCACAAAAGCTCCCGACTTAATGTCAGTGCTTGAACCATTTTTTTTTTCAGTTATCGATGAAATAATATTCCAGGTGGGTATAACTCCCAAACCATTGGGCCGATTCTGCCGAATAACGAACCCTAACTCTCCCATCCGGATGAGCAATGTACCCTGAAAATTGCTTGTCGGTATCTCTTTCCATTCGAAAGTTATAGTGGCAACTGTCACCCATCCCGCTACTGAACTTACCCATGGCTGCTCGGATCGCCAACAATATAGATCCGATCGTGTTCAAATTTTGCTATATGGTTAGGTTTCGAATGCTCTCGCAACATTTCAGCGATGTCAGACGAATATTTTCTGATATATAGAATTTTTTCATTTATTCTCGATGGTTTTTTTAAATTTTCTAGTAATATGATCCTGACGAAATTTTGCAAGAATTTTTTTCGTGTGCATTTCACAACTAATAACCATATTTGAATTGGATCCGGTTCGTATTTTCGAGTTATTGAGGAAATAACAACCAAATTTCAGAGGGGTATAACTCCAAAACTGTTTGGCTGATTACACCTATGCAAATATCACAATCAGATTCACAACCTAACCTAATAATTGCAAATCGCTTTCCATTCTCAGGTTATGATTCCCACAAAATTTCACGAACAATTTTGTATTCTTCAACTACTCACCAAGTTGCAATCGGATCGGATTTGTATTGGTTGAAAACAAAATTATTACTCGGAAACCATTGGGCAGATTTTGCCCATTAACAAACTGATCCGTCGTAGTGTGACGTGCTGCCTATGCTGAAAATTTCAAGCCACTATATCTTTTCGTTTTCAAGTTATCGTGGCAATGGGCAACCAGCCGCGACCAGACGGATTCAGATTTGTCCTCAAATTCTTCATCGGGGAGTCGAACCTTATCGTTTGAGACCATTTTCGACAAGAAATTAGAAAATTACAGACATTTGGGCAAAAAGATAACGTGATGTTCCCCAGAATGCGCGCAAAAAAGTTATTTAATGAAAAACAAGAGTGTCAAAAATTATTAATCCGAAATCACCAGATTCTACCCAATAACGAACTTATCCGAGATATTCATTCCTCA
Organism: Halyzia sedecimguttata; assembly: GCA_937662695.2. Classification (NCBI taxonomy): domain Eukaryota; kingdom Metazoa; phylum Arthropoda; class Insecta; order Coleoptera; family Coccinellidae; genus Halyzia; species Halyzia sedecimguttata. The sequence goes on from OW569412.2 coordinate 38,272,788, forward strand.
AATCTACTCTGAACATTATATTATATCAATTGTTAGCCAATATTCTAGTTTTCTTTTAACTGGAGATATTCTGAACCCAATTTGATTAGCTTACCAAAGTATATATTTTCATCATCATGTGGATTATCCACGGCCGGGCATTATATTATCTCCTTGAAAGTATTATATCATATCATCCTAAAAATTCTAGGGTAGTTATTTCATTACGAACCAGAAATAAATTTGACATGTCTCTTAGAGGAGAATAAGAGGTATGAATGCACATCATATAATAATTCATTGATAGAATAATTCAGTACAAATTTCTGTGAAAACATAGAAGTACGATGTATTATTGAAATTTCGAAAAATCATGTCAGCTTGTTAGAGTTGGCAATGATATCAGTGGATTCTTATGTTGAAACTGCATCTTGAAAAAAATTAATTTGAAATTTGTATTGTAAAAAAAATTGTTTTTCGTTAATCCGAAACCATCAGGCCTATTTTGCCCAATAACAAACTCAACTAAGATATTCATCTCCTTAACCTACTCTGAAAATTTCAACTGTCTAGCTCATTCTGTTCGAGAGTTATCGTGTTAACGGCCGGACCGGCCGGACGGCCGGACAGAATCGATTTTGACCACAATTTCTTGATCAGTGAGCTGAACCAAATCGTTTAAGATCATTTTCATCCAAAAATTCGAAAATTACAGACATTTGGGCAAATTGATAAGCACTCTGGTCTAGGGAACATGAGCGCCAAAAATGAAAGAAAACCTATTAAGTTTCAATAGGTCTCTTGCATTGATTTTTTGTTATTATCGGAATCGAATATTATATCCATAAGAATACTGAAAAAGTTCAACCACAGTCAAAAATTTAATTTTTCAAGGAGAGAACGATCATTCAAATTTGGTTGCACATAATGCCTGTTCAAACGATCGAAACTTGGCGCCAGTCCGTGACGTAACCCGTCATATCTACTCTCACTCTCTTCTCGTGTCCGTTGCTTCTTGATTTACCGATTTTCAATACCGAAATATTCAATTTTTATAAATTATGAAAGTGTATGAGGGCATACATGATGATCTGGTATTGAAGAATATTCAGAAAAACATAAACATATAGTATTTCGTTTTACATGCAAGAGACCTATTCAAATTATGTCTGTTAATTGTTTACTTTTGAAAACTGACTTTAAAAGATCCTGTACAATCTGAGGTGCCTATATCAATTGAATTTCTCTCAAATATCCTTGGACTTTTATGATGTATTTAGTGTTACCCAGCAACCCTGCTAACTTTATACAGTCCTTTAGTGACTCGTCTAGGGTAATGAGGACCTTTCTCTTTAAATTCCGCACCAGGAAGCAGTTGCGCCGAAGGTGTTACGCCAGGGAGCATCGAAACCGCATTGCATTACCCAGAATACAGTGTATGTCGGGTGTTGCAGACGCGAGTACGTGCCACCCACACAGACGATTCCGCAGACGCGTCTTTCCGCCTCCATATCATTTGATTAAGGACGTAAAAGTTCATAGGTCATATCACTGACAACAAGTGAGTGACGACAGGTGTGGATTCACCGGAACGTCACTGTATGGAACTACCGCTTCAATAAGGTAGATCCCGATGCTTTGATAAGATGTCGCGTTGAGTTCACATTGAGGTTATGATTCAACGAACCGATTGGATAACAGACATGATAGTAATGGCCAGGAGCTTTTGCGCTCTGTTCAAGTTTATAGCCAAAGCAGTTACACATCGAGGTATTGAACTTGCCCAAGGCTGATATCTCCAGGAAAAAAATTGGATCAAGCACTGACGGGAAGTCAGAAGATTTTGCGCGCATGTTCTATTGAATACATATATATGAATACTTTTCATACCATTTTATTGACCGATTTCAGTGACGTATGTGATTACAGAATTTTTAATTCTATTGGAATTGAAATACTCAAAAACTTGAGCCTCAAGTAATCACAGAGTTTTAATTCCTACCCTGAATATTGTAAGTCGATATCTCTTTCCGTTCTCAAGGTATTGTGAGATACATAATATTTTTTCGTACATTTTTTAAAATTTTCTGGTGGTACGGTCCTCACGAAATTTTACACAGGTCTTAATGTCAAGTTAACAGCATTCAATTCGATCGAGTCTATAATTTTTGAGTTATCGAGGAGATGATATTCCAGATGGGTATGACTCCGAAACCCTTGGGCCTCTTATGCCAAACAATGAAGCTCTCCCATTCGGATGCGCATCCTACCCTCAAAATTGCAAATCCCTAACTCCTTTCATTAGAAAGTTATCGAGGAACGGTCACCCGTCCAGCTACTGAACTTACACAAGGCGACAATATAGATCCGATCGTGTTCAAAATGAACTTGGCAGTAGAGATAGGTTTTGAAGTTTCTCGGAAAATTTTCGCGATGTCGGACGAATAGTTTCTGATATAAAGAATTTTTTTGAATTAATTTCAATGACTTATTTTTATTTTCTAGTGATATGATGCTCACAAAATTTCGTTAGAATTTTCCCGTTGCGATTCTACAATAATGTTTGAATTGGATCGGTTCCGTATTTTTTGAGATATTGAGGAAATAACAAACAAATTTCAGATGGGTGTAACTCTAAAACTGTTTGGCCGATTATTTCTATGAATAAACTCAAATGTCGCATTCTGATGCACAACCTAACCTTAAAATTTCAAGTCACAGTCTCTTTCCGTTCTGAGGCTACCGTGAAATAAATATGATTTCGAAGGTCAGCGCATGCGTGGATTGGAGATGCGATATCTCCTGATGAATCTGAGTTTTGTATGAGGTTTGTTTGAGAAGACTTTCAGCCACGAATAGACAGAATGAGATGTGACTGTTTCTGGGTTAAATGGGTTATGTTGGAAGTGGTTTACGTCTAGCGGTCACGGATTTGGACCTGAGCCGATATTGTGTAAATTTAAAAGAATATTCATGACAATTGTGTGCCTGCTTTAGTAACGTTCCGTCTCAGAAGATGGAAACATCGTTTCCGAAGCATGTCATACGACAAAATTTGTAGTGGATAAGAATATAGTTACTAGTGTAGTGTTCATAAAATGAAGACTCAGTTGTGTATCTCGATCAATAATTTTTGAGGAACACATCATCTACATTGTAATCATAATTACATGATACCAATTCCTTATTTAATGGATAGGTTTATTTCCAAAAGTCCATACTGTATTCATATCACTTTGTGAGATTTTGCTCATTTAGCACTTTTCATCCCAGCGCGTGCAACTGCATCATCATGATGATACATTTTATTTATAAGATTGTCTTATCTGAGGTATGTGCACTATTGGGAAATGGCTATGTAAAATAATGTTCAAATAATTGTCTAATTCGTTTAATGTAATTTGGCTTTAGAAGGTTTCTCGAGAACGGTTCCCTAACAACTGACTTAGACGAGGCAGAAGCAGAATCGACATATTGAAAACTCTGGAATTTACATCTTCAGCGTGAGAAATCAATGAAGTTCCATTTCCCTATGCTCAATATAAAGATAGCTGTTGACAGTTTCAAGGACCTTCCAAGTGTGCCATTTAAAGCATTTGTATGCCAAACTTTCAGTTCAGGAATGCTAGCTTTCAATAAACCAACATGCACATACCTTAGATAAGACAATCTTATAAATAGAACTGTATTAGACTTTCTCGAGGAGAATTGTATCGAGAATTATATTAAGAATTAAATCAGTATCATTGACAAGCTCATTGTATCCGGTAATTTCAAAGAAACCATTTTGTTTTTGAAAACGTGATTATTCCCTGAAAAACATAAATAGCGACGAGGACGGGATATTATTAGTGCTACAAGAAAAATCAATATATATGAATATTTATTCTTTGGTTACATAAAAAACCCGAGAACTCAGAACAAGTGCGTCGTTAAGTCCAAAAGAAAAACCGAGTACGAACTGTATCTCAAACAATATATTGTGCCAGTCTCAGTGAGCGAAGAAAATTGCGACGAATCAACGCCTAAAATTCATCGACGGGGAATCTTCCAGAGGCTAGCACTTTCAACAACAACAACGAATTTGGAGAAGAATCCAGAATCCGATTGATGGAGTAGCACCCTTCAACGACTTCAATAAAAACAACTCGGTGAGCATTGAGCAATACCTATACTGTTTTCCCGAGTTTTCCTAACCTGGTCAAAGTTGAACAATCTTTTTCCCCGCAGTTTTGTGCGTAAAACTTGTGTTAGTTTTTTCTGGGTTTCTTATTGAAAAAAAAACGATTACCACAGTTTTTCCTAGGTTTCTTATTAAAAAACCGATTAACGCGACGCGAATTAAATAATTGGATAACTCGAACAAAATATTTCCAATATGACTCAAGAGAGTAATCTTTTTGATCAAATCAAACTAATAGATTTATTTGCAAAACCGATTCTACCTTTTGATGGTAACCAATCCAACCCTGCACGCTTTATTAATAATTGCGAGGAATTTTATAATAATAATAATGAAAAATGGCGATACCGTTGTTAATAAATCAACAAGTCCAGAGCGTTCCTGCCAATCGGTATCGCCATTTTTCATTATTATTTTTGAAAACGCTAAACAGCGTTCTTGGATATTGGGAAGATACTGTCAGGGCTCTGCGGGACTCGTTTCTCGATTAATATCGAGTGAATGGTGGCATATGATTTCTCGCTTCAAATATACTCTGGTGGGGGAAAGGCTGATTTCCGTGTTTTGTCTTATAGGTGGCGTGGGCGATTAGGTATGATCGACCAAGCGGGCTCTGAGAGGCTTAACCTGAAGGCCAAGAAGCGAGAAACGCGTCTGCTCTTGCTTTCTTGGCAAATCAATGAACCCCCTGGGGTCTATTTGACTCGTGAAATATATGCATAAGTATATTAATTATACGAAGCCATTTATGAAGGACCCGATTGGCAGGAACGCTCTGGACTTGTTGATATATTTTATAATAAATTCAAATCAACTGATGTACTGTTAAATGAAGTAGTTATTGATATCATGAAAAGTAAACTAACCGGAACAGCGAGCGAAGTAGTGAGTAGCAATGAAAGAATTACTCAAAATTGGAATGATTTGAGAATATTTTTGAATTTAAGATTTGAAGAAAAAAGTTGTCTTACAGTTCTATTTTGGGATCTACAAAATGCTCAAAGACTTAGACACGAAGATGATTTAGAATTTTTGGAAAAAATCGTTGAATTAAAAAACAAATATGATTCTCAGATTGAATTATCAGAATTACCAGTATTAGAAAAGGAGCAAGAGAAAACTAGAGCTTCACGAGTAGCAACCCGTGTTCTTCTGTATAATATTGACGCAGAATTGCGAACATCCCTTAGAGGTCGACATATTATGAATTATGATGAAATAGTTACTTTTATTAGGCAAGATTATTATGATTACCAACAGCCATTTTCACATTACAAAACTCAAATAAATAGACGTCAAACTAAACCTCAGAGAAATTTCCCTCCAAATAATCAAAGAAATTTTCATCTTATAACCAAAGAAATTTTCCTCGAAATATATAGAAATTCTTCTTACAATAACACTAGAAATTTTTCCTAAATAATCGATACCAAAATCAAAGGAAATATAGAAAAAATCCATACAATCAAAACACTCAACAAAGATTTCCTTCTCAACCAATTCAGTTTGAACAACGCGCAGTAAATACCTATTACCTGACGAACCGTCAAGTATTTGGACCTAGTACGTCACGAGAACAGAATGTATATGTATAAGCCATATCCGAATAGGGTAATCCAAACTCCACCAGAAAAAATGTCAATTCAAACAAGAAATTACCCTCAGAAAAGACAAAGTTATTCTACCCAATAGCAAACAAATCCTCAAAAGAAATACTTCAAAATGACCAAAGTCCTAACTTCGCATTTGAAGAATGAACTCAAATTCAATCAACTTCACAAGAACCCAGATTTAATCATAAACCACTTCATGAAAACGAGCACGATTTACATTAACAAGAAAATTTTCAAAAACTAGCCCTAAACGATTCAATGACTTAAATCATACAAACCAATTCCTTATATTGAATTTAAAAATCCAAAATGCAAATTTCTAATTGATAGTGGATGTTCCGTTTGTCTTATGGATCCAAAATTTGCTTATAATACTTTCCACCAGAATATTTTCAATGAAAACACAACCTTAACGCTTGCATGAAGCAAAAAACTTCCAAAGGAAAAGTTTCAGTACCATTATTTTCAGAATTTCGAATGAATGATTGTCACCCTTTTGTATTGTATTTATTTCATAAGAATTACGATGGATTAATTTGTGCAGATTTCTTAAATAAATATAAATTTAACCTACAAAATTTCAAAAATCAAAAATTACCTAAAGACCAATTGCAATTTAAACCAAACCCAATAGAATCAAATACTTTCACACACATTTATTGTGATTCTATTAGATTTCATCAAACATATTGTCTAAGCATTGTAGACTCATTCTTCAGATTTGGACAATGTTATCCGCTGTCACAAAAGACAGGCACGGAAATAGTAGATAAATTATTAATGTATTTCAGCCGTTTTACCCCCCAATAACATAACATGCGATAATGGACTAGAATTCAAAAATAGTGTTGTACAGAATTTCTCCAAAATTCATAAAATTGAAATTCATTAAATAACCAATTATTATAACCCAAATTCTAACGCTATAGTAAAACGGTTTCATTCTACGTTGATAGAACAATAATTAAGAATGATCGGAAATAACAATACTTTTAAAAATAGACTCTCTCAAGCATTGCTTAGCTATAAGAATTCTAATAACTCAAGTCTAGAGATGACACCGATGCAAATAATCAAGGCACACTTAAATATTAAAATTTGAAGAAAAACTAATGAAAAGAGATCAGCGAAAGAAAATCATCCCTTGCATCAAAATCCTACTCATATTACGATACCACTGAAACGCAAATTAGACCCAGTTTATAAGAAAATAGATGCCACGAAATTGATGAAAATAGTATTTAAAAACAAACATATTTATCATAAGAAAATTTTAAAGCAAAGAAAACACTAGTACAGGTTTTGTTTTACACTTAATAATGCTGCAAGCTTTGCAATATTTTTACATGAATCTTGCCCTTCTCGAAGTTCTCAAAATGAATAGAGAATGTACTTATAATACCTGTTCCTAGTTTGAAAGATTACTATAAATTATGTCACACGAAAGTTATTCTCAAGAACATAGTTTTATTGGTCCTAATATCTATCTCATTGGCATATAAAGAAGATTATGATTTATACAAGTTTCACCACTTAACTAAACAAAATCTTTCCTTTCCTTATACCAACTCCTATTTGCTCTCACAAAAGGAAATATTGAAATTGTCAACAAAACAGTGCCATCCGATAGAAGATGACTATCTATGTGAACAAAACTCCCTTATAGAATCCCCGATATGTATGCAGAATATCTTGAAAACTCACACCGAAGACTGCCCAAGTACGAGAATGGTCATTTCTTCTGATTTAAAATTATTTGAAAGCGGAAATATATTGTCAATTGGAAACAAGAAAATCCAAGAAAAATATCCTCAGCAAACCAAATATTATTTAATTCCTTCCATGGCAATTCTAATAACAAACTGTACCATAAGCAATTCACAGAAAGAAATAACTTCCAATACTACCATAGATGAAGAAAAATGCATCATTCTACCAAAAATGATGTTACCCTCCAAAAACCTGACAAATGAAGAATTCAAGAAAGAAGAAATATAAATCACGACATCGAATCAGAAGATTTAAAAAATGAAATATCCAATCTTCGAGATTCACATTGTTAATTTCATTAGTGTTATTTATTTTTATAATAAGCATTTATTTTATTCTCAGATATTTTAGAAAAACTCCATACTGTATTCTTATCACTTTGTTGGATTTTGCTTATTTAGCACTTTGTATCCCAGTGCGTGCAACTGCATAATCACATACCGTAGATAAGACAATCTTATAAATAGAACTGTATTAGATTTTCTCGAGGAGAATTGTATCGATATTTATATTAAGAATTAAATCAGTATCAGTGTCAAGCACATTGTATCCAGTAATTTCAAATAAACCATTTTATTTTTAAGAAAGTGATTCTTCCCCTAAAACACATAAATGTATAATCAGAACCGTGATAAAATAAAATGTGATAAATTCTTATATTCCCCTAAGATAAGCAACGCATAATGTATTCCACCGATTATTTCCATCCTTGCGAATTTTTCTTCACCTAAACGATTTACTTTAATCGTCTTCCAGAAATGGCTCTTTTATTGCCCGTGATAATCAAAAAGTGAAAATTCGGTCATAAAAATATCAGGGCATTATAACGCCATTTTTGATGCTGCTGAAACATTCCACCGAGTTCGCTTGAAGAATACTGCTAAAGGCCAGGAAGAGGTCAGATTTATAACGTAACATCAATGTAGAAAACGATCGATTTTTCAGGATAGAGATGATAATGTGGTTAAATATTCATTTTAACTAGCGTGCCTTGGTAACAGTTATAAAGTCTGCTCCATTCAATTAAAAATGGGTTCAAGCCCTGTGGACAGGAGCTTTCTGGCGCTCTAGTTCACACAGACTAATTATATCTCCGAAAGTATTGGTTTCTCAGAGTTGGGAATTGAATCAATGTATTCTTATGAAAGAACTGCATCATAAATGAAATTAAATTCAAATAATAGTTTATTTATCAAGATTAAATGAACAATCCGAGAATGAGAACTGCACCATGGAAGAAATCAAATTAAAATAGTTGAAATGAATTTGACTCTTTCTTATAAAACAGGATGAAATGTACGAGTAGGAACACAGATCATATAATAAAGCTTAGATAGAATAATTATAGCATTCTTTGAAAATATAGAAGTACGTACGATTCATTATTGAAATTTAGAAAAATCATATCTCCGAAAGTATTAGCTTGTTGGAGTTGAAAATGATATCGATGGATTTAAATGGTGAAACTGCATCTTAAATAAAGATTACAGACATTTGGGCAAATTGATAAGCACTAAGTTCCGAGGAACTAGAGCGCCAAAAAGTGTAATTCCCTTTCCGGGATTTGAGCCTGCCTTCTCTCGTTCCGAAACCGAAAACCCGACTGACTAGACGAACCGGCTATCGGGCTCCTCGTACGGTCTTGTCAATCTCCGGAATTAGAATAAAACTTCGGTACTTACCTGGGATATATATTATTCTTAATTTTCTTTTTTCGACATAAAATCGCCACATGGGGGTTTATTTGACGGTTATTTGCCCTTGTCTCTCTAAGTCGATTTTGACGTTTCTCGAACCAACTATTAGCAAGGAATTAGACAATGTCATGTCTCAGGAAAATAAGTTGACATTATGACAATTCATACATAGAATAATTATATAATTCTGTGAAAACGTTGAAATACGATTTATTATTGAAATTTTGAAAAATCATATCTCCGAAAGTATTAGCTTCTTAGAGTTAAAAATGATATCATTGGATTCTTATGGTAAAAATGCTTATTGAAAAAAATTTAATTTGGAATTTGTTATGTAAAAAAAAATTTTTTTTTGTTACTCTGAAACCATCTGTCCGGCTTTGCCCAATAACGAACTTAGCCGAGATATTTATCTGCCAAACCTACTCTGAAAATTTCAACTCTCTAGCTCATTCCGTTCGAGAGTTATCGTGCCTACGGCCGGACGGCCGGACCGGCCGACCGGACAGAATGAATTTCGACCACGGATTCTTGATCAGAGAGTCGAACCAAATCGTTTAAGACCATTTTCATCGAAAAATTCGAAAATTACAGACATTTGGGCAAATTGATAAGCACTCACTAACTAGAGCCAAAAACAATATTTGAAATGACTAGTAATCTGACAGTCGTTCTGAAAAACCAATATTACTGGGTTCAAATTCCAAGTAAGGCTCGAGATATTAATTTGCTCATCCAATTCATTGAGCAATGTGTGAAATTTTTTTGGAGAAGTTTTAAATTATACATTTTTTTTTCGAGGCTGCCATCAAGCCAAGGAACGAGATCCGAAAGAATTACTGACGAGTCGTCAGGAGTGATTCTCATACCAATTGTGTGCTTATCAAATTGTCCAAATGGCTGTTTTTTCGAATTTTTGGCTGAAAATGGACTTAATCGTTTTGGTTCGACTCACTGATCAAGAATCCGTGGACCGTGGTCGAAATCGATTTTGTCCGCCCTACCGTAAACACGATAACTCTCGAACGGAGTTAGCTAGACAGTTGAAATTTTCAGAGTGGGTTTGGGAGATATATAACTCGGTCATGTTAGGTATTGGACAAAATCGGCCTAGTGCTTTCGTAGTACGGAAAAAAACAAAGTTCAAATTAAATTTTTATGAAGATGAAATTTCATCATGATAAACCATGGATATCATTCTCAACAATAACAAACTAATACTTCCGGATAGGTATATGATTTTTCAAAATTCCAACAGAATGGCCGCAATACTAGCACCTGCATAATACCCACTGCGTTGCTTCGAATTTCTAGTGCAGAAGTGCAGAACGGGAGTGTTGCGTGCAGTGTTGCCACATATACAGATTATCCGTATTTATACAAATTTTCGATGTATGATACAGATTGCCTCCAAATACAGATTTTTATACAGAATTCTCTGATATTGATAAGAAATAACATTTTATACTTTAAGTTGATTTAGTTTAATAAATTATGAATTCTAAAATTGAACATGGTAGAAAAAATAAAGAATATCGATATCTTGGCGCTTTGGCGATTAACATAGAGTTCAGAATAGGTCGGGGAATCACAGGACTCAGGTAGTTCCCACATATTTCGCACAAGTTGCACTAGTTGCCTCAGTTGATCGAGATTAGTAGACAAGTAAATGATTTTTGTTTATGTACCTATCCAAATACATCCTTGTTTACCAAAAAAAGTAGAAACAATTTTCATGCGCATGAGAGAACAATATTATTTAAATCATTATCACCATTAATTACAAATATGTATTTCATTTGATTCTGCACTTAGCCATACCTATTGGCTGTTGGCATTGCATTTATAGGAATATAAAAAAATGTTGAATTTTTGAGTGGAAGATGCTGAAATGAAATTAAAGCTTTCTTAAGCACTTGAAGGAAATGATAAATTAAACAACAGGTAAGATGTCAAATCTACAAAAAAAACAAAGTTTTTATGAGCATACAGATTTCTGCTAATCAACTACAGATAAATGGCTTCGGCCATCTGGCAACACTGGTTACGTGACGTGATATTAGCTGCTGCATAATACTCACTGCGTCACTATGAATTTCCTTAAGTGCAGAACAGAAGTGTTACGAGCCGCGATATATTAGCGCCTGCATAATAGTCACTGCGTCGCTACGAATTTCCTTAAGTGCAGAACGGGAGTGTTACGTGGTATCAGTTATCGAACCTAGTTTACCTAGTTCATGATGTAGTTCTATCTTAAGAATTTATTGATGTCATTCCCAACTCTTCAGAAACCAATAGTTTCGGTCCTTTCGGAAATATGATTTGTCTAAGTTTGAATAATTACTAGCTAGTAATTTGACAATAGCGCCAAAGCTCCTGTCCACAGGAATTTCCTACATTTTTTATACCAATCTTTCACTTTTGTATTGAATGATGAAAACATTCTTGCATTTTGTCTGTTTCTGGTTCGACGGCAATTCCCTAGCTGCAGTCTATAGTTAGACGAATGTCCTATAAAACGTCCTTCTGAACCCAATATTATGGTTTCCAGGATATTTACTGACATTTGGTGAACATCTCGATATACGCTGGCAATGAAATGGAATTCTTTTCTGTGAATCCAATACTGCGTACTGGTGTGGGACGCCATCATTTTGCCCAAATTTCGAAATTTCCAAAAACTGTGTTTACAGTATACCTTGTATTTTTGGTAAATTGTATACAGGAGAAACATGGAGACCACTAGAAGCAAGAAAATCGGAACAACTTAGGCGATAGAGACACACAAAAATCAAAAATAGCAGAACATAGAGGTACCGGTTTCCCACTATAATTTGACCCCACTTTAACTTTCTTACGAATGGAGATACAAAAGAATGTTCTGTATAAAAGTTGTACGAAATCAACTGAATTTTTTCAGGATGTTTTCACGAATTAAAATATATACAGGGTGAACAAGATATTGAGTGCAACTTCTTTCTCACCTGATTTCGAATATATATGTACCATATGTTGGTTTATCTCTCTTATTTTGAGAACTACAATGTCTTAGATTCTGGGAACCACCTGGCAACTCAGTAGGCAGTTGTCAAGTGGGAGGCTGTGATTATTCAACTAACTGCATTCGTAACGACATCACACACTCCATTAGTAACAAGATTTTCAGTTTATGTGCAATAACAATAAAAACAAATCATTGCCAATGCAGTTAGTTGATTTATCACAGCCTACCCACTTGTCAATTGACTACTGAGTTTCCAGGTTGTTCCCAGAATATAAAACTATGTTGTTCTCAAAATAAGAGAGATATATGAACATATGCATATATATTCGAAATCAAGTGAGAAAGACCTAGCCAAATATAATAAAATAGGTATATAGAGTGTTTCACTTGAAAAAATGAAGTCGCACTCAAAATATAGTCCACCGTGTATATATTTCAATTCGTAAAAACGTCCTGGAAAAACTCAGTTGATTTTGTACAACTTTTGTAGGGAAAGTTTTGTTGTATCTCCATTCGTAACAAAGTTATAGGCGGGCTCAAATTATAGTGGAAAAACCGGTACAATCAATGCACATGATAGATCGAAGTAAAAAAATTGTTTCAAGCAATGACGTGAAGTGAGAAGCTTTTGAGCGTATGTTCTCTTGTCCGTTTTCCTTTATTGGACACTCTCAATCGAATTTACCATGGTGAATTCTATTGTCTACTCTCCTGTATTGGACACTCCGAATTTACCATGGTAAATTCGATTAAGAGTGTCCAACGTAGGAGAACCGACAAAAGAATTCCCATGGTAAATTCGATTGAGAGTGTCCAATACAGGAGAATGGACAATAGAACATACGCGCAAAAGCTCCTGACTTCACGTCAGTGCTTGAACCATTTTTTTTTTCGTGAAGTCAGGAGCTTTTGCTCGTATGTTCTATTGTCCATTCTCCTGTATTGGACACTCTTAATCGAATTTACCATGGTGAATTCTATTGTCTGTTCTCCTGTATTGGACACACTTAATCGAATATACCATGGTAAATTCGGAGTGTCCAATACAGGAAAACAGACAATGAAATTCACCATGGTGAATTCGAATAACAGAGAATGGACAAGACAACATACGCGCAAAAGCTTCTGACGTCACGTCAGTGCTTAAACCAATTTTTTATTCAATATATTTTTTTTAATTTCCTAGTGCTTCGATCCTGACGAAATTTTGCAAGAATTTTTTTGTTGGCATTCTACAACTAATAACCATATTTGAATTGGATCGGATTTGTATTTTTCGAGTTATTGTGTAATAACAATCAAATTTCAGATTTATATAACTCCAGAACCATTAGGCCGATTATGCTAGTCAACAAACTTGAATGTTTTATTCAGATGACAATCTACGCTGAAAACTGCAAGTCGCTATTTCTTTCCGTTCTCAAGAAATCATGAGATACATAATATTTTTCGTAATTTTTTTCAAATTTTCTAGTCGTACGGTCCTAACAAAATTTTACACACGTCTTCATGTTGATATTCTACAACTACTTACGAAGCTTCAATTCGATCGAGTCTATATATTTTTCGAGTTATCGAGAAAATAATATTCTAGATGGGTATAACTCCGAAACCGTTGGGCCTATTATGGCCAACAGCGAACTTAAGTCTCCCATTCAGATGTGCAACCTGTCCTGTAAATTACCTATTTCCTTTCGTTCGAAAGTTGTCGAGGCAACGATCACCCATCCAGCTACTGAACTCAGACAAGACTGCTCGGATCTCCAACAATATAGATCCGATCATGTTCAAACTTGGAACTTGGTAGTAGAGTTAGGTTCTGAAGGTTCTCGCAAAATTTCAGCGATGTCGGACGAACAGTTTCTGATATATAGAATTTTTTTTAAATTTTCTATGATTTTTTAAAAATTTTCTGGTCATACGATCCTCACAAATTGTTGCAAGAATTTTTGCGTTACCGTTCTACAACTAATAATCATGGCTGAATTGGATCAGTTTTGTATTTTTCGAGTTATTGAGGAAATAACAACCAAATTTCAGATGGGTATAACTCCAAAACTGTTATGCCGATTATGACTAAAAATGAAATCAAATGGCGCATTCAGATTCTCAACCTAACCTGAAAATTTCAGGTCGCTATCTCTTTCCGTTCTTAGGTTATCCTGACGTTAATAATATTCTTTAATAATAAAAAAAAAAAATTTCAGACATACGAAATTTCACAAACGCCCTTAGGTTTATATTCTTCAACGAATCACCAAGTTTCAATTCGATCGGATTAGTATTGGTTGTAGACAAAATTATTACTCGGAAACTATTGGGCCGATTATACCCATTAACGAACGTGTCCGTCCTATTGGGATGTGCCCCCTACCTTGAAAATTTCAAGTCGCTATCTCTTTCCGTTCTCAAGTTATCGTAGCAACGGCCTGCCGGCAGGGAGTCGAACCCAATCGTTTGAGACCATTTTCGGCGAAAAATTCGAAAATTACAGACATTTGAGCAAAATGATAACGCGATGTTCCCCAGAACATCGCGTAACAAAGATTCTGATGACAGAGTCTGATGAAATTAATTGAAAGTGGGAAGGCTCTGTGAAGCTTCGACGCTATTGTTCAAACCTTGTTAAATCATATCTCCGAAAGTATTGGCTTCTCAGAGTTGGGAATGATATCAATGGTTTCTTATAATAGAACTGCATCATCAATGAAACTAAATTAAAAAAAATTGGTTCAAGCCCTGTGGACAGGAGCTTTCTTGCGCTCTTGTTCAAACGGACAAATTATATCTCCGAAAGTATTGGTTTCTCAGAGTTGAGAATTATATCAATACATTCTTATAATAGAGCTGCATCATGAAGGAAATTCAATTCAAATAATAGTTTATTTATCAAGACTAAATGAGCAATCTGAGAATGAGAACTGCACCATGGAAGAAATCAAATTAAAATAGCTGAAATGAATTTGAATCTCTCTTAAAGAACAGGATGACATGTATGAGTATGAACACAGATCATATAATAAATCATAGATAGAATAATTATAGCATTCTGTGAAAACATAGAAGTACGATTCATTATTGAAATTTCTAAAAATCATATCTCCGAAAGTATTAGCTTGTTAGAGTTGAAAATGATATCAGAGGATTGTCATGCTGAATCTGCATTTAAAAAAAAAATTGAATTTGAAATTTGTGATTTAAAAACAAAAATTTTTCTCGTTACTCCGAAACCACCTGGCCTATTTTGCCCACTAGCGAACCCAACCGAGATATTCACCTCCCTAACCTATTCTGAAAATTTCAACTACCTAGCTCATTCTGTTCGAGAGTTATTGTAGAAACAAAATTTAAAATAAAAAAAATTTTTTTTGTCACTTTACGGTAACCCGATCAATACAAAACTCCACATAGCAATTTGATGCTAAATTTCAGATAGATCGAGTGATCGGTTTCGGAAATATTCATAAAGAATATTTTTACTAAAAACGGCCATAACTCCGAACCGCTTCTTTCGTTCGAGAGTTATCGTGTTAACGGACGGCTGGCCGGAGAGAATCGATTTCGACCACGGATTCTTTATCAGTGAGTCGAACCAAATCGTTTGATACCATTTTTAGCCAAAAATTCGACATTACAGACATTCGGGCAAATTGATAAGCATTTTGTTCTGAGGAACAAGAGAAAAAGTGTAATTTAAAAAAAAACAAGGGTGCCAAAGATTATTAATCCGAAATCACCAGACCGATTCTACCCGCAATAACGAACTTGTCCGAGATATTCATTCTCCAAATCTATACTGAAAATTATATTATATCAATTGAAACATAGCCAATATTCCAGTATCGTTCTTACTGGAGATATTCTGAACCCAATTTGATTAACTTACCAAAGTATATGTATATTGCCATCATCATAAGGATATTATATTATTATCACCCAAAAATTTTAATATCTTATAAGTCTCATAATTCTACGATAGCTGAGGTTATTTCATAGGTCATTTTGCATACAATAATACTTTCTCTGCTAGAACAGGGGTATTCTATATCATGAGTAACGAATTTTGAATATAAATAAATATAGCATGTCTCTTATCAGTAGATAATAAGACATGTATGAACACAGTTCATGAAATTCATAGATTCAAATACGGACGTTAAATTTTGATATGTATATACGAAAGTATGATATCAATGGATTCTTATGATGAAACTGCTTCTTGAAAAAATTTAATTTGAAATTTTAAATAAAAAATAAAAATTGGTTCAAGCCCTGTGGACAGGAGCTATTGGGCGCATGTTCATCTTCCTTGTGGCCCGTACTGACCAGTAAAGAAAAAAAGCAGTATCATGTTGAATACCTTAATATTATTGATTATTATATAATAATCGATGAAAATACTGAGAGAGACCCAGGAAATTTGACACATTTTGTCTTATATCTCCAGAAATTGAAATCGTATAGAGCCAAAATTTTGCACAATGTTGCAAAATACTACAATTGACGTTAGTACAAGTTTTTGTTGCAATCTGATGAATAGTTCACGGAAAAAAAATTTTTTTTTCGAAAAAATTAAAAGAAATATTTTTTTAAAAATTACCAACATTTCGATCATAACAGAATTTTGCCAAAAGTTGCGCGTTTATATCCTCGAACTGACTACCAAGTTTCGATTCAACATCTTCTTTAGTTCCTGAAATATCAGGGAAATAACCTCAAAATTTTAAATGTCTATAACTCCTAAACCGTCCGGCCGATTTTGCCCGTTAACGAACTTAACCGTCGCATTTTGATCAGAAACCTACCCTGAAAGTTTGAAGTCGATAGGACCTTCGGTGCTCCTGTTATCGTGCCTACGGCCGGAAAACCGGCCGGCCTGCCGGCCGGCCGGCACCCAAAAATCTGACACCGGATTCGTGATCAGGGAGTCCGAATTAGTCTATTAGCCAATTTTCAGCTCGAAATTCGAAAATTACAGACATTTGGACGAAATGATAGGACGATGTTCCCCTAGAACATGCGCCCAAAAAGAAAAAAATTGTTTTGGTTCTCCGCAAGCATCGATTTGACCCAATAACGAACTTAACTGAGATATTTATTTCCCAAACCTACTCTGAAAATTTGAACTGTCTAACTCATTCCGTTATCGTGTTAACGGCCGGACAGAATCGATTTTGACTACGCATTATTGATCAGTTACTCGAACCAAATTGTTCAAGACCATTTTCATCCAAAAATTCGATAATTACAGCAATTTGGGCAAATTGATATGCACTCTGTTCGGGGGAACAAGAGCGCCAAAAAGAAACTCAAGGAGCCGACTTTGGAATTGACTATAATATTTGGTTAAATTCGTGGAAGAAAGAGCTACAACTTGAGAATATCTATGCAAAGTGAAACTCTGTTAGTACGTTTTTCGAATTAATAAAAATAATAATAAGGGGAGAAATACAAGGATTTAATGTTTGAACTTGGGATCCTGTATCCAATATAAGTTTAGGATGGTCATACTAATCATAGGATGCCTATGCGGAATGAGAGCGAACTACGTGACCGAATTGAAGATTATTCCTGCCTGCAAATCTCTGGCCGAGGATTTAGCTCACAGAATGCAGAAAGCGGTGTTGCTCCGATCACTTCGAGTCATCAGGTCCCATCAACTATGAAGGCCGGTTGCAGCTCATCTCTTTTGTTAAGAGACGGTGTAAGGGCAGGACGAAGAACTACTCCAAGGAACGTGCTAGAGGTTTTTTAGTGAGTAACCATCAGCATCTGGAGTCTCACACTCCTGAGAGAAGCGGACCCTCTCAGGGCGGTCCTATATGAGGTTTTTTCTCTCGAGCGGTGGGTTTCACGAAGCTATGAGAGCTCTTAATTGCCGAAACAGTTCGATTCTATGCCGATTTTCAGTTCATTTTTGACGCAACCATCGAATTAAATCCACAATTAAGCTAATCGAAGCTTCGTGAAACCCAATGTGAATATTACAATATTATAATACAAAAATGAGGCGAAGTCTAGCAAGATGCTAATCCACTTAACCTCAACCAACCAAAATTAACATTTTATTCCAAAATGGTCTATGTGAAAATATTATTACCTCTTTTTAAATTCTTAACGAAATACAAAAGTTACACCATTCTATAAAACTAGACGGAAAAAAAAACTCAAAATTCAAAGCAGCATTGAAATGGAAAACAAACAAAAGTATATACAAGCAAATATACAGGGCAAGTCTTTGACCACTGCATTAATTTTAACCAAAGATTGCTCTCATCAAATGAAACACTTTTTTCATTTATAGTAGAAGATCCGAACCTAAGTCGACATTCACCGAGCTGATAATAGAATGAAACATATTTTATAATAAATTTAGTATATTAGATTATATACTAAAAATGGGTTGCCTGAAAAAATCCTGGACAGACTATTTTTTTTTATCTCCAACAATATAGATCCGATCGTGTTCAAACTTGGAACTTGGTTGTAGGGTTAGGTTCTTAAGGCTCTCGCACAATATTTGCCATTTCGGATGAATAGTTTC
Organism: Halyzia sedecimguttata; assembly: GCA_937662695.2. Lineage (NCBI taxonomy): Eukaryota > Metazoa > Arthropoda > Insecta > Coleoptera > Coccinellidae > Halyzia > Halyzia sedecimguttata. Next base: position 38,291,578 of record OW569412.2, read on the forward strand.
TGATGTATGGAATTTTTTTCAATGATTTTCAATGATTTTTAAAAAAATTTCTAGTGATACGATCCTCACAAAATTTTGCAAAAATTTCCGTGCTGGCATTCTTCAACTAATATCCATATTTAAATTGAATCGCTTTAGTATTTTTCGAGTTATTAAGGAAATAACAACCAAATTTCAGATGGCGATAACTCCAAAACCGTTTGGTGATTATGCTTATAAACAAACTCAAATGTCACATTGGCAACGGCCGGCCGGACAGAATCAAATTTGACCTCGAATTCTTCATCAGGGAGTCGAACCCAATCGTTTGAGACCATCTTCGGCGAAAAATTCGAAAATTACAGACATTTGGGCAAAATGATAACGCGATGTTCCCCAGAACATACGCGCAAAAATAATTAAAAATAGTCTCTCCAGGACTTTTTCAGGCAACCCATTTTTAGTATATTTTCTAATATACATTGAATTCTCACTATAAGTCTGTTGACTTATTTTTTAACGAAAGTGAGTTGTTTGAAAACTCCTCGATTCCGAAGGACGAGTGGTGTTTTCTCTAAGTATCTCAGTAGAGTTAAGAAAATAAAAGACAGACTTATAGCGAAAATTCAATCACTTGTGTATTACTAGTGAAAATTGTTGCTTAGTGTCGAATGAAGCATTCAGGTTTATGCTCAGAAACGTTGCGAAAAAGTTGTTAAACGGCGGTGTTATTTCGTTGGTCATGACAAATATCTTGTTTCTAACAAAGAGGCAATTTACAAACAATTAAGTTTTTCTATTTCATAGACATTTTTGGGATAGTTTGGGAGAGAAAACCCAGAAAAACCCATTGAATGCTGAATACAACTCCCAAAGTATCCTTTACCGATTATTTAAGAAACTTAGAAACTTGATGGAATTGTAAGAATAGGTTTGCTGTCGAAATGCACCGACAAATTCGTGAATGTGCAAATTTCACCCAATAATTTCAAAAATGTACTTATTTTAAGTTATATTTTCCCAATATTTCAATGGTTTCAAGGTTGCTGAATTTCATGGGAATGGAAGTACAGGAAGTTGAAGAAAAATTTAGTATATCGGAAACTTATTGCCAGAAGTCGCTGAAATTTTGTATATACATAAAGGACCTCCAGAAAATCAGTTTTATTGAATATGATCCATTTAGAGTTTTAGAGCATTTCAATGTGAAATGAAATTAAAATTTTCGGGCTTCTTACTCGAAACCCATAAGCCTAAATAAAACATTTAGTGGAAAAAGTGTTTGATTTTTCTGTCATATATTCTGAAAGCAGCGTCAGGGTGAGGCAAGATGTGAAGTCAATTTTTCAAAAAAATCGAAAATTAAACAAGGAAAGCAAATATTTTCAAATCAACAAGTATCTTGATGAGCAAAGCTAAGGGGAAGAAGAATTCCGTTTCTTCAGGAAAGGATAGGGAAATGTGACACCTTTGCGTTAATACGAAGGATCACAGAGTTCCTTTGATATTCACGACGTTGATGCTATTATTAGAAATCGTTGACATTATCAGATATAATTGACCTTACGGTTTTCTCACGTACGAGTGAACGTAAAAAGAAATATTATATAGGGGGTGTCCCAATGAGACGAATGGATCATATATTACGTGAAAACTATCACGATTTAAGGAAATCGCTGAAACACGTCAACTTTGATGCTGAAGGCTTGGTAGTGACACACGCCAACCTAAAATGGCCATTATTAGCCACCCTCTCAAAATTCATCATACAGAAGAATTGTCATTTTGCATCTCGAATTAATGAGAATTAATTTCTCTTTTCACGTAATATAAGATCTATCATTTTCGTTGGGATGTATATGAGAGTTTACGGAAATATACCCAAAACCTCCCTTAAAAATGAATGTGTGTGTTATACCTAATTTCAGAGAATTATTCTCTTTCTTTATATGGCAGAAATCAAACGTGAAAATTATCGCTCATGAATGTTCAATGCCGCATTTGGAATTTTGATTCCTGGTTATATTGTATTGGATTAGAATATCAATGAATTCTAGTAGTGTATGGTGTAATGAGTCAGTTAAATTTATTCATCATTAAATTTACGAGCGCACTAAAGCTTCTGACGGTCAGTGGTTTTCTGTTGCACTATTCAAAGATTATTACTTGAGAAACTGATATACCAAAACGAAATCATCGATTAAATGGATACAGTGTGGTCACATTGTCATATCAGATCGAAAACAGAATAGCAAGGAAGTGAACCCATAAATCACTACATATTATAATAATCCGACGGTATGCGGAACGATTCCAGCTTTTATTTTATACGGGGGGAATATATAACTGTAATAATGGTATATGCAACCGTATTAGGGATATAAAATAAAGTCCCGGGCCTCCTGTAGTCGAGTGCTAACCTTCCATTAGACCTGGGGTGACAAAAGGGCACGCGTGGCGGTGAATAAAGCCAAGAGGGTGAAGGCTAAGATTACATACATTCGGGATAGCAGCGATTCAGCAGATGTACCCTTTATCTATCACCTTTTCCGTTTACAGAGAAGCATTGAAATCGATCAGGTTCATTTGGGAGGCTGGATACGTTCTTCCCTCTATGGTTACGGTAGTTTGATTACGGCTCGAGTTCTGAAACGAATTTTAGAATTAATTTGGTGGGAATTATAACGAAAACAATTGTTGAAATTAAAGCCAAATTTTATCAATCATTCAGTAATGAAATTATGAGCTTATATTGAAAGATTTAAATACACACACATTCAAAATTCCTGCGACTCTATACGATTTATAAAAATTAAATACATATATATAAATATTCAACATAAAAACACAGGTAAATTAACTACTAAAAGTCGAAAAAAGCACTGACGTGAAGTCGGGAGCATTAGCGGGCTTGTTATTCTCTCTATTCGAGCCTCGTACACCCTCTCGAAATGCTGCATGAACCGTTTTACCGTTAATACGTGAAAAAATGCATTGCCCTTCAACTGAATTAAAATTCGCGCGGATGCTAAACAGAATCTCCCGCGTAGCAGGCGAGCAACTCGACCACCGAGGTACTTTCATCTGATTGATCAGTGGATTTCCGAAGAATTTTGATGATTTTACGGAAATCGCACTCTAATCACTGATCAGGTGATAAAAATAAAAAAGCACCCTAATATTAGTTATTTTATCATTCCGTTATTTTTCTAGGTTAAAAGTCATATTTTCGTATTCATACAAACGTTGAACTTGAGCAAAAATTGGTTGTATTTATAAAAATAGAGACTGGAAAAGTAGAACATATAAAATTGACTTTTTCCAAACAATTAATTATGTTCGAAGGATTGCCTAACCAGCAAAAGTTGTCTTATAAGTCCGAAGATTCGCGAATAATATATTTCAAAGCTATCATATTAGTGCTTACAAAATATCTTTTTATTATATTAAATTACATAAACTTCATTCTGTTGTCGATAATCGAACTACTTTATAAATCTATCATGAGAACGTTTATACAGCAGAATTATAAGACTGTTACTTAACTATTTATTAAGAGGTTTATACTTAACTTATAAAACAATTCTGTTTATGAAACTGAATTGCCTTCAAAGGTTTTTTGTTTTTTTTATTAATTCTGAGGATATTCATTTTATTATAAGTAGATTAAATAACTATTCAAAGATATTCTGTATAACATCATTAAACATTTATATGAAGTGCTTTTAGTTACAATTTTGCATCCATAAGTAAATTCTCCTTGCGGTAACCACTTCACAACTATTTTGTATTGAATTTCCATGACAATATAATCCAAATGCAGCTGATAATTCGGTTCCCAAACTGAATGTATTATCATGAGTTGTTTTATTGATTTCTCAACTATCTGCCATGATCTTGGACGTTTCTAAAAATATATGATAACCATGGATCAAATGAAGCAAATGCATAGGTAGTTTTCTAGTTGAAAGCACACGTATCACATGCATAAGTTCATTACTTTGCAGTTGATCAAGAATTGAAGGTTCAATCATAATATATCGTTGATTTTGCGCGTATGTTCTGAGGAACATCGCGTTAACATTTTGCTGTCTGTAATTTTCGAATTTTTTGTCGAAAGAATTGATGTTTGATCAATGAGTTTGACTACCTGATGAAGAATTCGAGGACAAATTTCATTCTGGTCGGCCGGCCGGCCGTCCGTTGCCACGATAACTTGAGAACGGAACGAGATAGCAACTTGAAATTTTCAGGGTAGGTGGCGCATCCAAATACGACGGACGGAAGTTTGTTAATCGGCATAATCAGGCCAATGGTTTCCGAGTAATAGTTTTATTATCAACCAATATGAATCCGATCGAATTGAAACTTGGTGTATAGTTGTAGAATATAAATCTTAGCACGTTTGTGAAATTTCGTTAGAATCGTGTCACTAGAAATTTTTTAAAAAATCATCAGAAATTATGTTTTATGTCACAATAACCTGAGAACGGAAATTTTCAGGTTAGGCTGTGCATCTAAATGCGACTATTTGAGTTTGTCTATAGGCATAATCGGTCAAACGGTTTGGAGTTTTACCCATCTGAAATTTGGTTCTTATTTCCTCAATAACTCGAAAAATACAGAACCGATTAAATTCATACATGGTTATAAGTTGTATAATGCAAACGCAAAAATTAATGCAACATTTCGTGAGCATCGTATTACTAGAAAATTTTTAAAAATCATCGAAAATTAGTGAAAAAAATTATATATCAGTAACCATTCGTCCGACATCGCTGAAATTTTGCGAGAACCTTCAGAACCTAACTCTGCTGCCAAGATCCAAGTTTGAACACGATCGGATATATATTGTTGGAGAATCGAGCAGTCTTGTATGAGTTCAGTAGATGGGTGACCGTTACCTCGAAAACTGTCGAACGAAAAAAGATAGGAACTTTTCAATTTTCAGGGTATGTTGCGTATCCGAATGGAAGTGTTAAGTTTGTTTATGGGCATAATCATCCCAACGGTTTGAGAGTTATACCCACCTGGAATGTTATTTCCTCGATAACTCAAAATATAAAGACTCGATCGAATTGAAGCTTAGTAACTAGCTGTTTAATCTGGAACTATATGAAGCATTATGCTACTAGTGAAGACAATTTTCTCATAGGTGCTAAATTATCACCATCATTATGTTTGTGTTTAAGATCCCGATACTGGTTAATTAGTTACCTTCATCAACTTAGCTGTTAATTCTTCTATTGAATTCCGTTGCAAAAATATGTATTTTTCTGATATTCCACACGAACACGTTAAAATTTTCATTGATTTTTCAGGCTATGTTGACTTTCACGCGGTAGAACATAATCACATCTTTTACAGTAATTATGGAGTAACTCTCAATGATCACGAATTGCTTGAAAATGATCCAAAATCATTTCATAAAAGAACGCCACTAAACATGGTTGCATTCGTGATGACTCAGATTGGGGAGTGTTTTAAACACACTGAAAATTGCCAATGTGTAGGTATTTCCACCATCCAGAGCAGAAAATGACTAAAAATAATTGGAATATATTTTCGTACAAAGGATTATTAGACTGATAATCCTCATTTTGGTTTTGTTCAATTTTATTATGTAAGACATTCGAAACAAGTGGGCGCATTTGAAATATATCATTTCAGTGCTACATTTCGCGAAGAAATTTCATTTGCATTCAGAATTTTGTTGTGTCTATCGAAATATATGTCTGTAGGTGCAGGAATATATAGGGTGAGTCCTTAAGTTGTACAATAATTTTAACCATGTATTCATCTCATCAAATGGAACACCTTTTTCATTTATCATTTTTCCACATTCGGCTCAGGTAAAAAGTTATAAAGGTTTGAAGATTTTACATTGAGCTAATTCATCCCTGAAAGGTCATTAACTGTTGAACACAGAAACACTGGAATTCAATATCGCATAATTTTATGAAAGCTTTATTATCTGCTGCTCGAAATTCAATGGAATTGTTTGAAATAACTGATCTACTCACTTAAGACTAATGAAATGGTATTAAATAATCTTTGTACTGCAATTTTGAAAAAAATTCTTCCTGTATATTGAAACACTGACTCCAACTTAGTTTTCATTGAATATCCACAATTTCTTCATCACCTATTCTGTCATTCATTAAATATTTTAATAAGCACCATATAAATGACTTTATATTATGAATCATTTTACCAATTCATAAAAAATTATCATCTATCAGTCTATGGTCTATAGATAGCATAGAATCTGGATATGCGTTTCAGGAAGGTACGTTCACTTCACGAATAACTAATTAGGAGTTATAGTGGTGATACTAGCTATACCTCTTTCTATAAGTGTCAGATTTGAGATCAATACTCAGTCTTTATTCGAGCACAGATCATGCATATGTTATCCTATTCCAGGTCCGGGTTGATAAAAACAGTTAAATCTCTGGAATTTTTATCATATTTTATGTCATTCTATATTGAATATCTCGAAAACTGTACGTATTAGGAGAATTGGGGATGAGTAATTTGATTTTCAAAAACATTAGAGTATTCTTAAAATGACTCGATATTACCTTCATCTGCTTTCATTATGGTAATTTCTTTCTCATAGTTTTATGTATTCACGAGTCTATAACGAGGAAACCGGTAGAAGTAGGAAAAACGGTTAATTGGAGATTATGTGTTAAAGTTATGGAAAACTTCACACCAAAATTCATTTCATTCTGAGTAACCATGTCAAAGCTACAAAAGGAAAAATTAATTTTTTTTCAAATTTCAACAGCCTGTATCCTTTTTCCTGTGCCGAATTTGGAAAATGGTAAATAAAAAAGTGTTTTATTTGATGAGAAGAATCTATGGTTATAATTAATGCACAACTTAAAGACTCGCCCTGTATATAAATAAAATGGTTTCGGGTACACAATAATGACACACGACATCTATATTTTATCTATATTTTAATACTTTCGTGATTGCCCTTTGCAACTTAACGATAGTGGACGGCTTGACATTGTACGATTTCTATCTACCAAACATCGCTCTCAATGACCAAGGTCTAGATAACTATATCCATCTCCTCCTAAAATAATTCGTCCTACCCATAATATACACATTTAGAACAATTTCAGACGGATATCGCCTAGGCTTCCCTTTACGATGTCTTTGGAAACTCGCATTGTGAGATGATTGCGAATATCTTAATAAGGTTGCTATTGTCAATTCTTTGGTTGATCACATTGTGAGTATCCCATTTTAATTACTTTTGCGATATCCCCAAGAGATCTTCAAGAATGCCATAGGCAATCCCGCGGAGATATCTCGTGGATCTCACTCTGTAACTTGTTTGAGAATGTCTATCAGTCACGTCGCATTGCAGTTGCATAGGAGTTCCCATAAATGTCTAAATGTGATCTTTCAGAAATCTCCTAGGAACGTTTTCATTAGCCGGGATTGACAGACATGTCAAATCTATTTCTGTTCTAATAAACAAAGTATGGTTGAATGCAAAATGACCACTTGTTGGATATTATAATTATCCCTACCCTATATTTATGTCCTTGGATAATTCTATGATGATGGAAATATATAATTTTGCAATTTTATCAATTTGAGTTCAGAATATCTTGAGTGAAAACAAAAATGGAAATTAACCAAGTTTCAATTGATATAATATAATTTTCAGATGAGATTTGAGGAATGAATATATCGGATAGGTTCGTTTATTTATTATTAATTTAGTTTAATTTCGAATGTAGTTCTATTATAAGAATCCATTGATATCATTCCCAACTCTGAGAAACCAATAATTTCGGAGATGAATTGTCAAAGTTTGAACCAGAGCGCCAAATCTCCTGTCCACTGGGCTTTCCCACTTTTATTCATATTTCTGGTTCAGGTCGGAGACTTCTCATTCCACCAGGATATGTTTACTCAATGAAAAGTACCCACACAAATAATAGCTATTCTCTGGAAGACTTCTCCGTATTTTTGGCGCTCTAGTTCCTCGGGGCTGAGTGCTTATCAATTTGCCCAAATGTCTGTAATTTTCGAATTTTTCGATGAAAATGGTCTTAAACAATTTGGTTCGACTCACTGATCAAGAATCCGTGGTCGAAATTCATTCTGTCCGGCCGGTCCGGCCGTAGGCACGATAACTCTCGAACGGAATGAGCTAGACAGTTAAAATTTTCAGAGTAGGTTTAGGGGATAAATATCTCGGCTAACTTCGTAAAAACGTTCTGTAAAAAAAAAAATATTTTTTTTTACAGAACAAATTCCAAATTAAATTTTTTACCATACGAGTTAACTCTAACAAACTAATACTTTCGGAGATAGGATTTTTCAAAATTTCAATGATAGAATTATTCTGTGGCTATTCTATGAATTTGTTATAACGTCAACTTTGACGTTGTCTCATTGTCATTCATTCCAGTAATGGTATCAATATGAGAATTATAATATTATCATACTTTTTGTTGGTTGATATTTTCATGCCGATGGTCAATCCATATGATGATGGGAATCGTAATGGTAAGTTAATAACATTGTCATTCATTCCAGCAATCGTATAAATATGAGAATTATAATATAATAACATTTTTTTTTTGTTGATATTTTCATGCCGATGGTCAATCCATATGATGATGGGAATGGTAATGGTAAGTTAATAATATTGAGTTCAGAATATCTCCACTAAAAACAAAACTGGAATTGAGGAATGAATATCTCGGATGAGTTCGTTGTTTGGTAGAATTCGTCTATTGGTTTTGGATTGATAATTTTTGGCACTCTTGTTGAATTTAAATTCTTCTATGATGTTTGAATTCAATTTCTGCTAAGATGAAGTTCTAAATTTCAATAATGAATCGTACTTCTATGTTTTCACAGAATGCTATAATTATTCTATCTAAGCTTTATTATATGATCTGTGTTCATACTCGTACATTTCATCCTGTTTTATAAGAGAGAGTCAAATTCATTTCAGCTATTTTAATTTGGTTTCTTCCATGGTGCAGTTCTCATTCTCAGATTGCTCATTTATCTTGATAAATAACCTATTATTTGAATTGAATTTCCTGTATGATGCAGTTCTATCATAAGAATACATTGATATAATTCTCAACTCTGAGAAACCAATACTTTCGGAGATATAATTTGTCTGTTTGAACTAGAGCGCCAGAAAGCTCCTGTCCACAGGGCTTGAACCCATTTTTTTTATTCTTACCTGGTTAGAATATACGAGAGTACACCATCTTTCTACGAAAATGAATTTAAATTAGGTCCTTTCGTTTGCTTCTTGGTGTAGTGTAATCTACACTACACTCTGAATCAGCTGATTTTCAGTGCAGTAACGCAAACGAATGAGAAGTACACTGACTGATGTTTGTTTATCTAAACGTCAAAACATTGGTTATTATTCTTGTTGAGCCATCAATCTGATGGATATAAATCCCATACTGTAGTAATCTCCCTTCCCTGACGGCTTTTAAGAAAAAAATAACAGTAGATTCATCGTCTGAAAAATCAATATACTTCAGATGATATGAGTTCTAATAAAAGTTTGGAGGCTTATAATCAGACAGCATGTGGATGGGTGTGGAATATCTCCATAATAAAGACTGGCAATCATAGTTTGATAATTGCAAAGGTATAGGTTCAACAATCATCTTCAAATTCATATATTTCACTATATCTATGATGGATTTATTTGAAGAAAAGTATTTGAATATATCATCGAAGGAATTGCAGGATATCGGTAAGCCCCAATCTATCAAACTTTTAGTTCTTAAAATTTGATACTTGTTGGTGATTTTTATCTTATGTGTGCTGTTGAATTTATTAGTGGCAGTAATGAATGATTCTTCAAGGATATTATATGAATGCAGCTTCTATCAACGTTAGTAAAATGATTTATTTATCAATATTTTTCAGGCAGAAGCTTCAATTTGACAGTGGTTGTATCTAAATCTATTGAAATAGAAAGCAGGGAGCAGTTGAATATCAAGAGTTGGTTTTAAGTATGTGTAGGATTAAGAAGTATTTCAGAGTGCTCGTCATTACAATGATTTTTAGTAATAGTTTAAACTGAAGCAAGCATATTTAAAAAAATTTACACTAATATTAATAGAGTAAAAAACACATTGTATACTTTATAATTTATTTACAACATTCATCATGTCTAAGCAGTTCTGTTTAAATAAATTAATCTACAATATACATTTTGCTTTGTAATAGCCTTATTCTTGTTTTTGTTCGCTTGGTTTGGACCTGGCATCAGAGTTGGGAAAATTAAATTTATTCATCAGGAATTAACTACATTAGATTATAAAATATAACAGATAAATTACATACACAATCATATTCTATAATGGAACCCAATCAGGATGATTTTTATCGGACAAATCTGCTGGCTTACCTAGTGAAAACATGGTGGACAATTTTCTATATTCTAACATGAGAAACAACTCAAAATTTTATTTCCCTTCATACTTGAATGAAAACGTGTTAAATAAATCATACCAAATTTGAGTTTCGAAGCTGTTAAGTCGAATCTCTTCAGCATACGAATCCATAAATCTCTGGTTTTTGCTGAGGTAACAAAGAATTGACAAGCTGGAAAGTGTTATTTGTCTTCTAAATTTTCCAGTTTCTAATTGTAGTGACATACTAATGCAATAGAATTCTTGCCTTTGAACACAATATACCTAGTTCTTTCTTATAATCCCTCAAGGTGATCGGTTAAGTTCAGCTCTACATCATAGACCTTATAAATTAGGTCTATGCTCTACATTCATACAAGATTCAAATTGAAACCAAGATATTAAAATAGATCTATACCTTACTCACTTACTTACGCACTTTCTGCATATAAATTTACGTGAAAAATGTAATATTTGTACGTTTTTCAGTTCGCCCTTGCTACTGCAGCTCATGAATTTGGCATTTTATCACTAAAAATTAATGTTTATGGAACAAATAAAGATAGCAAAATATTCACTTCACTTCATAAACAGCAATTCAATTGATATATTACTCATAAATATCGAAAAATCCAGGAAAATAAGAGCAAAACAAACAATAACAGTACTAATTCCTGCTTTGTTGGTCCTCCAATGTCGTGTCAACTGACAGAACTGCACGTAAACCATTATTTCTTCATCCTCCAGACCTTATTGCAAATTTTAAATTTGATAATACCCATTTTAAATAAGAGATCAAAGTTCCCAGACAACAAATATTTTCATAACAAGTCAATTATTGGCGCCTTCTTTTTGCCGTAACATTAACCATAACCCTATATTCTGTTTTGAGTGCATTTCACACCTCCTTTCGACCAGGTGCAGATAAACTACACTTGGTGTACACTGGTGTAAATCCAATAAGCAAACGAATACTAATATCAAGTGCAAATTACACCGAGTGTAGGAAAGTGCTACACTTTCGATGCAAACGAAAGGACCTATTATTCGATCATATTTCAGCTCTACTCAGTATTCCGTATAGACCGTATATGAAGAAATATAGTAACTTTATTCCGCCTCCGTATACACACATCCAGGAATGGAGTACAGAGGAGAACATCAATCAGAAAACGCGAACGTGAAATATACCATTTTCCCGAGGAAAACGAACTCCTGCAACATGAAATATCACGACCTACCGCACTATTTCCGTCAGCAGAACGGTCGTGCACGCATTTCTACAGCTTTTCCGCAATAAAAAATGAAGTTTACGTTCCGCAGTTACGTTAGAGGAATAGTAATGTTAGGACGTTGGAATCTAATTTTATGCTCTAGATATGACATGTGAAGCGAGACATGATCATCTCCAGGGGTGGCGCCCTCCATTGGGACACTTCAGAGCTATTCAATTAGAGAAGTCACGTTTATCATGGAATCGCATTAAATTCCCCACCGCCAAAACATGCCAAATAGGAGTGAATCTTTGGGGATTTTCGAAGGAAGAATCCAACATCGAGGAAGAGAAATGAGGGGTTGGGGAGTGAAGCAGTGGATTCGATGATGAACAATACTCTCAGTTTCAATTCGAAAGATTCAATTACCGTTTGTAAAACGAATGTCATAAAATATCTTAAAAAACTATCGCATACGACAAAACAGCTAAAAAAATTCGTGATTAATTATTCACTTTGGAGCTAATATCATTCTACAACTTTACCTCCCACTTATACAGGGTGACTATTATTACATTGAGTTTTACATTGATTCTAACCATAGATCCCTCTCATCAAATAAAACACTTTTTCATTCACCATTTTTCCAAATTGTCCGCAGGTAAAAATTTACGGGCTACGAAATAGCAAAAAAAAATAGTTTTCCTTTCGTAGCTTTAACATGGTTAATCAGAATGAAATTAATTCTAGTGCAAAGTTTTCTAAAACTATGGCACATAATCTTGAGTTAACAGTTTTTTCCTATATGCACTTGTTTCCTAGTTATTGACTCGTGAATTCAGAAATCTATGAGAAATTTGTGTGAAGAACGTAGATAAAGTAAAGTTGATCTTATGTCGTTTAAGAATCTTCAATTATGTCAAATGATTAAATTTTCCTTCATAATATCTCCTACAATGCACCGTTTGCGAGATATACTTCATAGCACAGATGATATGTGCTAGAATCCTCGAATGAAGGCATATACTTAGGCATATAGACAGTTTGCGTAATGATCTTAAAGTTGACCTCTTCTTGTTCGTCCATAGAATAGAACACTTCTATAGAAAGACGTAGAGGAAGTCCTTGTCACACATATAATTTTTGTGCACTTCAATCCGGCTTGTTTCCTAATTGGTTAATTTACCATTCTAAAACGGAATTAGTCAATAGGGTATAACTGAACAATATCTCTAAACAGATTTTAATTTCTTGATAAATGATTAGTTTCAAATTTCAGCTTATTTGTGAACTGTGCAAATTCACCTGCAATTCAAACAACTTGAATCGCAGATTATTTGTATTCTAAGGAAACAGGTTAATAGACTAATGTTGGGTACCACGAAGCTTCGATTAGCTTAATCGTGGATTTATTTCGATGGTTGTATCAAAAATGAACTGAAAATCGACATAGAATTGCACTAATTTGGCAATTAAGAGCTGTCAAAGCTTCGTGAAACCCAACGTTAGGTGCCATGATCTGTAATATTGTATGGTTTTTCCTCTGTTTGCACCAATAGTGAATGAAACAATTAAATTATCTGTTATCCAAATCATCAATACTCTTATTCTCATACTGCTTTAATTCTACACAATCATTCGAAGGATTTGTCCATATATGGAAGATAATTTCATCGTGTGACATACTTTCAATTAATAATATTCTACAGATATAATTCACGCCACTTTTAATTATTTTATTCCAACTAGTTGAATCATAAGTTTTAAATGCTTTGGGAAGTTCATGCATAGGACATCTTGTTATCCCCAATCAAAATTCAGAATTTTCATCAAACGATAATGAAATTTATTTCATAGTTCAATATCAATTACAAATATCACTCCACCTATTCAATCGTACTGTGACACAACCTAATTATTGTTGACAAGAAATTACTTAAAATTCCAAGTCAAAACTAACGAACTACGGAATATGTAAAGAAACGGACGCTTCGACATAAAAATGCTAGATAGATTAGAATAGAAACTAATAATTATTGCATTTCTGTGCCTGCCTTGGTTAAATTATAGTAAATGCGAGGTTGTCAGATTATTTTCCTCGATTGACTAGTCGACGATTTTAATCAAGGTTCATTTTGGCGCTCTTGATCCTCGCAACAGAGTCCTTATCAATTTTCCCAAGTGTCTGAAATTGTCTAACTTTTGGCTGAAAATGGTCTTAAACAATTAGTTTCGACTCACTGATCAAGAATCCATGGTTGAAATCGATTCTGTTTGGCCGGCTGGCGATAACTCTCGAAAGGAATCAACTAACTCAAAAAAAAAAACTGTAGAGGACAAGAGTGTAGTTACTTTTATAGTGATCAACTACACAGTTGAAATTGATATTGAAAGTAGGTTTAGGAGATATGTATCTCGGTTCATTTCGTGAGTGGGCAAATTCGGCCAGATTGTTTCGGAGTTACGAATTTTTTTTTTATACATCACCTATAAATTTCAACTTCAATTTTTTTAAGATGGAGTTTCATCATTTAAATCCATTGGCATCATTTTCAAATCTAACTACCTAATACTTTCGGAGATATGATTTTTCAAAATTCCAATAATACATCTATGTCATCACAGAATGCGAATTCTATGTGTATGTGTTCTATCTGTGTTCACTGTTCATGCATGTAATCATATCTACCTATACCAGACATGTCAAATGTATTTCTGTTCTAACAAACAAAGTATGGTTGAATGCAAAAGGACCAATTATAGGAAACCATAGATCATTTAGTTAATAATTGTCGCATATATAGATTTAAAGATGATTTTAGAGCTATTCATTTTGTTTCTAAATATTTTTTAGAATGGGTAGCCAGTTTCAAATCTATTTAATAAAATATAGAATATTCCATTTTTAATTTGTTCGTTTTCTCCCTTTGTCTTTTCATTTTCCAGATTGGGTTTCGGGTACCTTGGAGAAACTTCTCTGGAAATATATAGTTTAGTAAGTATATCAATTCGATTTCAGAATATCTTCAGTGAAAACAAAAATGGAATTTTGGCTAAGTTTCAATTTTTATAATATAATTTTCAGAGTAGATTTGAGAATAAATATCTGGGATAAGTTCGTTATTCAATTCTAATTTAGTTTCGTTTATGATGCAGTCCTTTTATAAGAATCCATTGATATCATTCCCAACTCTAAGAAACCAATACTTTCGGAGAAATGTCAAAGTTTGTACAAGAGCGACAAAGCTCCTGTCCAAAGGACTTTCCCACATTTATCTAATAATTTTGGGGTTTGATGTCACAGAAAGCTTTGTGAAACTCGAATTCCTTTTACCGACTCAATAAATTTGGATTTATTATTACCGGTAGGTAATTAATTCAATTATGAGAAGAGAAGATGATGAAAGATGAAATTTTCTGAAATTTGGTGGTTTTTTGTTCCTCATTAACTCGAAAAATACTGAACCGATTGAATTCAAACATGGATATTAGTTGTAGAATGCCCACGCGGAAATGTTTGCAGAATTTAGTGAGGATAGCATTCGCAGAAAATTTTTAATAAATCATTGAAAATAAAAAAAAAAAATTCTATATATCAGTTACTGATCGTTTGAAATTGCTGAAATTTTGCAAGAGCCTTCATAAGCTAACTCTACTGCCAAGTTTGAAGTTTTAATACGATCGGTTAAATATTGTTGGAAATTCGAGCATTCTTGTGTGAGTTCAGTAGATGGGTGACCGTTGCCTTGATAACTTTCGAACGAAAGGAGATAGGGACTTGCAATTTTCAGGGTAGGTTACGTATCCGAAAGGGAGAGTTGAGTTCGGGCATAATCGGTTTAACGGTTTCCGAGTTATACCCACCTGGAATATTATTTCCTTGATAACTCAAAAAATAAATATTCGATCGAATTGAAGCTTGGTAACTAGTAGTAGAAAATCAACATAAAGACGTGTTCAAAATATTGTAAGAACCGTACCCCTAGAAAATTCGAAAAATAATGACGAAAAAAAATTTTAAGAACCGTACCCCTAGAAAATTTCAAAATAATCACGAAAAAATAAATTGGTTCAAGCACTGACGTGAAGTCAGAAGCTTTTGCGCGTATGTTCTATTGTCCATTCTTCTGTATTGGAAACCCTTAATCGAATTTACCATGGTAAATTATGTTGTCCATTCTCCTGTATTGGACACTTAATTCGAATTTACCATGGTAAATTCGAATTAAGAGTGTCCAATACAGGAGAAGGGACAACATAAGCAAAAGCTTCTGACTTCACGTACTGACGTGAAGTCAGAATAGAAAATAGGTTCAAGCACTAGCTTGAACCAATTTTTATATTATGTAATTTTTTACTCTGGTGTATGTCGATGTAACTATTTTAGATTATTTGTATTTGCCTTCGAACTGTTTTCTTTATTATGACAAATGTTGACATTTTTCCAAACTATGTATAGTCAGTGGAAATGAAGATATTATTATAATAAAAATTTGTTATTATTTTTCTATACTATTTGTGATGTTTCCAGGTTACGATCAATAGCACAATGGACCAAAGGTGGTCCTGTCCTTATTCAATGCTGATTAGGGCTCGCCACTTAAAACCGAGCGTCAAACCATTATTCCGTAGGTGGATCGATTACCACGTGAATGTCGAATATTCAAAATTCTCCATCAAGTGAACATAAACATCCAACTGCCAGAAGCAAAAATAATTTTACCTTCAAAGTTCAGTTCCCAGGAAAACGGGGGAATCATTTCATCACAATATGGTACAACCCTTACGTCCATAACTGGCATCTATTGTTTTTTCGTCAAGTGGAATAAACTATACTATAAATTGACGTTGGAGTTTCGTGCGTGTTTATGATGAATTATTATAGGTCTCGCTTATCGCGCTTTACAGAGTTATATGCTAGTGAATGTATAAACGGTCAAACATAATGATCAACCTGATTGCGGATCTAATCCTGTTTTATTATCAATAGGAGAAGTAATTCAGTATATTAGTCTCCTATATGCTAGAAATATACGGCGGAGAGGTATAATTTCTTCTTCATTAGTGTATTCTGATGTCGACAACCATGTTGCATGCGCGAAAACTCCGTGTCTACATCCATTGTATCAAGTCGATTCCTCGAGCTGTATCGAAGAATTTGATCTCCCATTTATATTTCAGCAGTTTTTTTCTGCTTTTGGTGAAATAATTTCGCATGCTCGTGCTTTTGCGATAGGTAATGCCATATTTTTGGCAGCGTGGAATTCATGTCGTTTGGACATAAATAGAAAAATAATGACGGTCCTTGTTTCCTAATCGCGAGCTGTGAACATACCTCAAATTCGACTTATCTGGACAGAAAAACTGGAATGAAAAATAGTTTTGTTCTCTGATGATATATTTTAATGTACTGTTGACGTGATGTCGTGTTAAAGGGCTACAATTACCGCAAAAAATATTTCCATTTCGACCAATAATTTCGGCTCCCCTCAGTATATTGCTAGTTTGTTTGTTATGGATGTCAGCAAATCCTTTATTTAACCTGCTACGGATTCAACACATAGTTTCATCATTTTTTCATTATATAACATCAGCTATACAGGGTAATTTTTTTAAAGGGAACGTAGAAAAGATACGGTTATAAAAATTCACACAACAAAGTTCTCGACCACGAACTACTTTTTTAAAAATATTGGCAGTTTTCTGCCAGTTTCGGTTGTACCAGAAGTGGCTACAATCTTCCTTATTTTTAATGGCCACCTAATTCCACATTTGGATTCCTCTTCGAAAATTAAGGTCTGTTTATTCAACAAAATCTATGGCCATCTTTGATCGTTCTGGAGATACATATACTGACTGACAAAGAAGGTGCAACACCCAGAAGGAGCTGTTTGAATTTTAATTTTTGTTTTGGTAAAACATAGATAGTATAGCAAGGAGTCAATGATTGAAATTTGAAGAAAAAAAACGAAGGGTTTATAATTATTTTTAATAGATTTGTTAATAATGTGTTCGTCCACCGCGATTATCTATACATTCCCCAAAACGTCTTGGCATTAATGCCATAAGATGGTCTATTTCTTCTTGAGGGATACTATGCCAAGCTACCTGTAGTTCATGTATCAGAGCCGCCAAAGTCAGTGAGGACTGGAGTAAATTTCCAAGCCTTCTACCCATGATGTCCTTAATATGGTCTATGGGCGAAAGATCGGGGGATCTGGGCGGTCATGGCAAAAGATTCGTATGGGTCGCTTCAAAAGTGTTTGAACTAACTCTGGCAACATGATGTCGAGCATTATCTTGCTGAAATATTGGATTCTCGAGCCGTTTAAGTTAAGGGAGACCATATGGCTCCACTATTTATTGAAGGTAACGCAGCGCTGTCATGTTACCTTGAATGAAGAGTAAAGGTGACCTACTTGCATGTGCAATAGCACTCCATAACATAGCGCCTACTGTCCGATGTACATGATGCTCAATATCAAACTGAGGTTCACGTCTCTCTCCCCGACGTCGTCTAAACCTTCTTCAGCCATCATGTACACCCAAGGAGAATCGAGATTCATCAGAAAAGACGACCTGATGTCATTCCACATTCCAATGATGACGTTCTCTGCACCACTGTAAGCGTTGCCAGCGATGCTAAACCGTCAGAGGTAACACAGGATGGGGTCGATAATGCTGCAGTCCAAAAGACCTTATCCGGCAGTAAACCGTTCGGACAATTACAGGATGGCCTTGTTCTCTTAACCACTTATCAGTCAAAGATCGAGTTGTCGCAAATCGGTCTCTAATAGCCCTAAGTCTTAGACCTCGATCTTGAAGTTCATTTGTGCCCCTTCGACGTCTAGTGCCTGCTCTTCTTTGATTTTGGGCATTATCAAACCACACTTGACAGTAGTTGGATTTCTGTTCGTTCTGTTAGAAATTTCTCGAAATGACAACCCCGCCTCCCGTAGACCAATAATTCGAGCTCTTTCAAATTCACTCAGCTGGCGATAAATTCCACGTACACGTGCTCTAGTCATTTTGACAACAACTAAACACCGACTTTGGATCTCTTCGAACAGCTGGTTTGTTATAAAATTTAAAAAATTTGCAAAAATCGACTACAATATGTACGTAACAAAAAATGTTTACATGAAAAAACCTTCACGTTTTTTCTTTCCAAATTTCGCACTCAATCCCTGCACATCTACTCTTTGATTGACCGTATCATTATCTTTAATAAAGATCATCTCAATGATATTACGACGTTAATGTGTCTTTCATAATCAAGGATTTCTACCTTGTTAAAATTAAATCTATGACCTGTCTAATAGCTACGGTAACTGAATTCTTTTAGCCTTAAGAAAGGAGTAAGTAACATTCCGTAACGAAGGCATTGTTGTAGATACCTTTAGATAAAGTCCTAATACCTGAAATAATAATAAATGGCATAGCAAAAAATTTGGTCGTCTTTCCAAGCACAGAAAATAATGAAGCCACACATCTTGGAAATTTCTTTCCCTGATTACATAAGGAATTTCTGTTATCGAATAATGACTATTATGACTTTTGGACTTCCGATTTGTCATCTATATATTGCCACATCGCTCTATATAATATTTGACAAAAAGTTTGCATCTTCTTGAGATTTGATCAGAATAAACTCACAGAACTCCACCCGGTTCGGAAAATCTTGGGTCATTAATTGGTTTACGGGTTGAAAAAAAAACTTATGTTTCTTCGAAATTCTGTTGATTGATGTCCTCGATATATGTATAGAAATGTTTTTCAGCACTATTTATGGATGCGGTTGAAAAAGCTTTAAAAAACAAACAGACATATTATATCTCCGAAAGTATTGGTTTCTCAGAGTTGAGAATTATATCAATGTATTCTTATGATAGAACTACATCATAAAAGAAATTCAATTCAAATAATAGTTTATTTATCAAGATTAAATGAGCAATCTGAAAATGAGAACTGCACCATGGAAGAAATCAAATTAAAATAGCTGGAATGAATTTGACTCTCTCTTATAGAACAGGATAACATGTACGAGTATGAACACAGATCGTATAATGAATCATAGATAGAATGAATATAGCATTCTGTGAAAACATATAGAAGTACGATTCATTATTGAAATTTCGAAAAATCATATCTCCGAAAGTATTAGCTTGTTGGAGTTGAAAATGCTATCAATGGATTTTTATGGTGAAATTGCATCTTGAAAAATATTTATTTTGAAATTTGTAAGTTAAAAAATTTTTTTTTCGTTACTCCGAAACCATCCGAACTATTTTGCCTAATAGCAAACATAACCAATATATTTATCTACCTAACCAGCTCTGAAAATTTCAACTGCCTAGCTCATTCCGTTCGACAGTTATTGTAGAAACAATTTTTTTTTAATTTTTTTGCGACACTTTGCGGTAACCCGATCAATACAACACTCCACATGCATATAAAGGTCATGATTTTCCAATTTGATGCTAAATTTCAGATAGATCGAGTGATCGGTTTCGGAAATATTCATAAAAAATATTTTTACTAAAATCGGCCATAACCCCGAAACCGCATGATGGATGGCGCCCATTAACGAGCTCGTCCGAGATATTTACGCTCCAAACCCACCTTGCAAATTTCAATCCGGTAACTCCTTTCGTTCGAGAGTTATCGTGCCCACGGCCGGCCGGCCGGTCGGACAGAATCGAGTTCGACCTCGGATTCTTGATCAGTGAGTCGAACCAAATCGTTTGAGACCATTTTCAGGCAAAAATTCCAAAATTCCTGACACTTTGACAAATTGATAAGCAATCTGTTCCGAGGAACTAGAGCGCCAAAAAAACAAGTATCGTATGACAATTGCCCAAAACAGGTTTAAAGTACCTACAAATAGTAGATATTCCATAAAACATGTATGAAAGAAGAGAAGTAATAATGAAAAATTACCTTGTAATCGATCAAAAATGTCCTGATCAACGTTCACCAAATTTTCTCCTCTCTGGAACTACAGAATTATGCTTTCAATATTTACGTAATATTTTCAAACATTTTTGGGTGAGGTCCCCGTTGCATCGCTAAAATACGAGTATTTCAACCCCAATATTTTTGAAGTTATAATATTCCCTTCCGTCAGTCCTGTCATAAATTGAGAGAACTGAGCATTTTATGTCTATGGATGAAAAGCAGTCTCACTACTCTCAGATCTCTTACTTCATGTTCCGTTCCGAAATGTAAGACTTTTCTGAAAAAAACTAATTTCGGAGCAAACAATTGAGATTTTTCTCACTTCGCTCACAATTCTTCGATTGATTAGATAATCTCATGTTTCAGGAAAATATGTTGACATTATGACAATTCATACATAGAATATCATCATTGGATTCTTATGGTAAAACTGCTTATTGAAAAAAATTTAATTTGGAATTTGTTTTGAAAAAAAAAACATCTGTCCGATGTTGCTTAATAACGAACTTAGCCGAGATATTTATCTCCCAAACCTACTCTGAAAATTTCAACTGTCTAGCTCATTTCGTTAGAGAGTTATCGTGCCTACGGCCGGCCGGCCGGACGGAGCACGGATTCTTGATCTTGATTCTTGATCAGTGAGTCGAACCACATCGCTTAAGACCATTTTCATCGAAAAATTCGAAAATTACAGACATTTGGGCAAATTGATAAGCACTCAGTTCCGAGGAACTGAGCGCCAAAAAGGGACAATAAAGAGGTAGTTCCAGTAGTTTGATTTACAATTATTCTGTTTGTTTCGCAATTAATGGTGAAATATACTTCTAATCAACTGTTGCGAAATATGCTACTTTTCGTAACTGGTTACGAAAAGTGAAATATTGAGTTTTAAAAAGTTTCACGAA
Source organism: Halyzia sedecimguttata (assembly GCA_937662695.2). Classification (NCBI taxonomy): domain Eukaryota; kingdom Metazoa; phylum Arthropoda; class Insecta; order Coleoptera; family Coccinellidae; genus Halyzia; species Halyzia sedecimguttata. The sequence goes on from OW569412.2 coordinate 38,313,064, forward strand.
CAAAATGAAATAACTTTTAACATAGACATCATGCAATGTTTTTTGTATAACTGCCCTATTTTAATATTCAATTAATCACAAGGTTGTTGTGAATGGCAAACGTTGCCAACGCTATGATTACTAACAATTGCTTGATTACAAATAAAAAAGACGCTGTCATTTAAATTGCGTTCTTGTTCAATTTTTCTTTTGTTCTTGACTGCTTAATATGTTTGTCGATAGTGGAATAATTAATAAAAGTGTTGATTTGGTCCAGAGGATATTGAAGAGTCTGCAAGAAGAGCAACTTTGGAACTTCTTACCTAAAAAATCTTAGCATATAACAATTTCCTGGCCTAGTGTAAATTGAAAAATGTGGAAGGGAACTTCAGTGAATCTGTTTTCTTAACAAACATACAAGAAAAATCAAAAATTTGGAGCTCATCAACTCTGTGGAGCCAATTTTCAATGATCAAATCAAGCGCCCTTATTATAATTTTATCTGATTTCATCATACGAAAATGTAGTGTTAAACATATTCTTAACTCTGTGTTAAAAATATTTTTAACACGCTTCCAAGTAAACATTCACTTGTAACATTGTTGGCAGTCATCAAATGTGTCACTTTTAATGGCAGACGTACAAAAAGCATATTCCCATACCAGGAATCGAACCCGAGCCTCCTAGGTGAAAGCCAGGTATCCTAGTCACTAGACCATATGGGAGATGCAAAACATGTTTTAAAAACAAGTTTTTACTATATAACAAACCTGATTTTAGTGTTGCTACAGATTTCCCAATTTTGTTGTGGTTACCAAATCTCAGATTTCTGGGACTCTCGTTTTATAAACAGATTTACCCACTCCTCTACGGGGGTTAGAGGGTGAAAGATACGGATTTCTTCAATTTTCTGTTGTTTGTGCATACAGAATTTTATATTTCCTCGGAAATTTCCCCAGTTTTTTTGCGCGTATGTTCTGGGGAGCATCGCGTTATCATTTTGCCCAAATATCTGTAACTTTCGATTTTTTTTACGAAAATGGTCTCAAACGATTTGGTTCGACTCCCCAATGAAGAATTCGAGGTCAAATTTGATTCTGTCCGGCCGGCCGTCCGGCCGTTGTCACGATAACTTGAGAACGGAAAAAGCTAGCGACTTGAAATTTTCAGGGTAGGTGACGCATCTGAATACGACGGACAAGTTCGTTAATGGGCATAATCGACCCAATGGTTTCCGAGAAATAATTTTGTTTTCAACCAATATAGATCCGATCGAATTGAAACTTGGTGAATAGTTGTAGAATATAAACCTAAGCACGTTTGTGAAATTTTGTGAGAATCGTATCGCTAGAATATTATTAAAAAATTATTAAAAAATATTGTTGTTGTCACGATAACCTGAGAACGGAAAGAGATAGTGGCTTGAAGATTTCAGGTTAGGTTGTGCATCTCAATGTGGCATTTGAGTTCATTTATGAGCATAATCGGCCAAACGGTTTTAGTGTTATAACCATCTGAAATTTGGTTGTTTTTTGTTCCTCATTAACTCAAAAAATACTAAACCGATTGAATTCAATCATGGTTATTAGTTGTAGAATGCCAACGCACAAATTCTTGCAAAATTTCGTGAGGACAGTATTTGTAGAAAATTTTAAAAAAATCATTGAAAATTGAAAAAAAAAATTCTATATATCAGTAACTATTCGTCTGAAATTGCTGAAATTTCGCAAGAGCCTTTAGAACCTAACTCTACTGCCAAGTTTCAAGTTTTAACACGATCGGTTTAATATTGTTGTTGTGCAGTTGAGTTCGTTTTTGGGCATAATCGGTCAAACGGTTTCCGAGTTATACCCTGCTAGAATATTATTTCCTTGATAACTCAAAAAATAAATATTCGATCCAATTGAAGCTTGGTAACTAGTAGCAGAAAATCAACATAAAGACGTGTTTGAAATTTTGTGAGAACCGTAGGTACCCCTAGAAAATTTGAGAAAAATTACGAAAAAAAAATTTTAAGAACCGTACTCCTAGAAAATTTCAAAATAATCACGAAAAAAAAAATTGGTTCAAGCACTGACGTGAAGTCAGAAGCTTTTGCGCGTATGTTCTATTGTCCATGGAAGAATGGACAATAGAACATACGCGCAAAAGCTTCTGACTTCACGTCAGTGCTTGAACCAATTTTTTTCTTTTGTTTGTTCGCTAATTCTAGTCGGCTTACCCAAATTCAGATTTCTATAAAAGTATCATAGTGTCATAAGTTTAATATACATACTCGAACCACCCTTCATATGGTGGTTGAAGGTTAAAAGTTGCAGGTTTATTAATTTTCTGTTCTTTTGTGCGCTAATATTATCCTGCATTCCAAATTTCAGCTTTCTTTCACTGCTGGAAGTACTCTACACTTACACAAAATGTATCACTATGTACTTTGGACTACAAATTAAGAAAACGGGGATCATATTCGAAGACCTAGTTAACAAAGCTTAAATATTTATAAAATGAGTTGCGACCAAACTACCTATCAATCAATAAGATGAATTATCAACTTTACGTTATATAAATCTTGTAATTGTTGATGCCTGTGTGGGATTCAGACAAAACATTTGTTCCCATACCGGGAATCGAACCCGAGCCTCCTGGGTGAAAGCCAGGTATCCTAGCCACTAGACCATATGGGATATATAAAACCGTAGTTTATTCTGACATAACAAATTATTTTTAGTGTTGCTACATTCAGTAGATATGTAATGGGTGGTCGAAAATTCGGAATGCTACCTGACTACCAACAATATAGTTGATTGGGCGTGCTAATAATGGCTACGTATAATCTAAAAATATTTCTGTGAGGTTCTCAATTCTGTTTTAATAATTTTTTAATTGGTTTAGGCGAACTACCAATGCGACCTCGGGCAAGACAATAAACTTTTCACCTCATAACAGCTAGCAGAGCCACCTTCGGTTTTGCTAATAATTTCATGTTCATAATTTGGAACTCATTTAATAGATCTACCTTTTTGGCTCTCTAGTTCCTCGGAACTGAGTGCTTATCAATTTGCCCAAATGTCTGTAATTTCGAATTTTTGGCAGAAAATGGTCTAAAACGATTTGGTTCGACTCACTGATCAAGAATCCGAGGTCGAAAACGATTCTGTCCGGCCGGTCCGGCCTGCAGTAGGCACGATAAATCTCGAACGACAGGAGTTAGAGGATAGAAATTTGCAAGGTGGGTTTGGAGCGTGAATATCTCGGACGAGTTCGTTAATGGGCGAAATCCATCAAGCGGTTTCGGAGTAATGGCTGATTTTAGTAGAAATATTTTTTATGAATATTTCCGAAACCGATCACTCGATCTATCTGAAATTTAGCATCAAATTGTAGAATCATAACCTTTATATGCATGTGAAGTTTTGTATTGGCCAGGTTACCGCAAAGTGTAAAAAAAAAATTCAAAATTAAAAAAAAAAATTTCTACGATAACTCTCGATCGGAATGAGCTAGGCAGTTGAAATTTTCAGAGTAGGTTAGGGAGATAAATATCTCGATTGAGTTCGTTATTGGGCGAAATAGGCCAGATGGTTCCGGAGTAACGAAAAAAAATATTTTTTTTTAAGTAACAATTCATTTCAAATTCAATTTTTAATTAAAATGCAGTTTCACCATAAAAATCCATCGATATCATTTTCAACTCCAACAAGCTAATACTTTCGGAGAATGCTATAATTATTCTATCTTAGCTCTATTATATGATCTGTGATCATACTCGTACCTGTCATCCTGTTCTATAAGAGAGTCAAATTCATTTCAGCTATTTTAATTTGATTTCTTTCATGGTGCAGTTCTCATTCTCAGATTGCTCATTTAATCTTGATAAATAAATTATTATTTGAATTGAATTTTCTTTATGATGCAGTTCTATCATAAGAATACATTGATATAATTCCCAACTCTGAGAAACCAATACTTTCGGAGATATAATTTTTCTGTTTGAACAAGAGCGCCAGAAAGCTCCTGTCCACAGGGCTTGAACCCATTTTTATTATTTTTTGATTTGAAAATCTTCTGTAGAATGATAGGAACATAGGTTCAGCTAGCTTTACGTTAAACTAGCCTAACCACCATTAGTATTTTTAGTAGAAAACAAATTGAACTTGTCATGATTTAGCACTTATTTAATATTCCTATCCGGACTGGTGAACGGGATTCCAGCTCTACGCATTTCCGTTAAATTTCGGTTTTTGTATTGACGGAATAGCTAGCAGAACCAAAACTAAAAAATTGGTTCAAGCACTGACGTGAAGTCAGAAGCTTTTGCGCGTATGTTCTATTGTCCATTCCTCTGTATTGGACACCCTTAATCGAATTTACCATGGTAAATTATGTTGTCCATTCACCTGTATTGGACACTCTTAATTCGAATTTACTATGGTAAATTCGAATTAAGTGTCCAATACAGGAGAATGGACAACATAATTTACCATGGTAAATTCGATTAAGGGTGTCCAATACAGAGGAATGGACAATAGAACATACGCGCAAAAGCTTCTGACTTCACGTCAGTGCTTGAACCAATTTTTTTTTTCATGATTTTATTTTTAATTTTCTAGGGGTACGGTTCTTAAAATTTTTTTTTCGTCATTTTTTTCAAATTTTCTAGGGTTACGGTTCTTACAAAATTCTAAACACGTCTTTATGTTGATTTTCTACTACTAGTTACCAAGCACCATTTCGATCGAATATTTATTTTTTGAGTTATTAAGGAAATAATATTCCAGGTGGGTATAACTCGGAAACCGTTTGACCGATTATGCCCAAAAACGAACTAAACTCTCCCTTTCGGATACGCAACCTACCCTGAAAATTGCAAGTCCCTATCTCCTTTCGTTCGAAAGTTATCGAGGTAACGGTCACCCATTTACTGAACTCACACAAGAATGCTCGAATCTCCAACAATATTTAACCGATCGTATTAAAACTTGAAACTTGGCAGAAGAGTTAGGTTATGAAGGCTCTTGCCAAATTTCAGCAATTTCAAACGGATAGTTACTGATATATAGAATTTTTTTTTTTTATTTTCAATGATTTATTAAGTATTTTCTACAAATGCTATCCTCACCAAATTTTGCAAACATCTTCGCGTTGGCATTCTTCAACTAACAACCATGCTTGAATTCAATCGGTTCAGTATTTTTCGAGTTAATGAGGAACAAAAACCACCAAATTTCAGAAAATTTCAGATGGCTATAACTCTAAAATCGTTTGGCCGATTATGCTCATAAACAAACTGAAATGTCGCGTTCTGGTACACATCCTAACCTGAAAACTTCAATCGGCTATCTCATTCCGTTCTCAAGTTATCGTGACGACAAAAATATTTTTTGATAATTTTTTTAAAAATTTCTAGCCATACGATTCGCACAAAATTGCACAAACGTGCTAAGGTTCATATTCTACAACTACCCACCAAGTTTCATTTCGATCGGATTTATATTGGTTGAAAACAAAATTATTACTCGTAAACCACTGGGCCGATTATGCCCATTAACGAACTTGTCTGTCGTATTGGGATGCGCCACCTACCCTGAAAATTTCAAGTCGCTAGCTCTCTTCGTTCTCAAGTTATCGTGGCAACGGCCGGACGGCCGGACGGACAGAATCAAATTTGACCTCGAATTCTTCATTGGGGAGTCGAACTTAATCGTTTGAGACCATTTTCGTCAAAAAATTCGAAAGTTACAGACATTTGGGCAAAACTATAACGCGATGTTCCCCAGAACATACGCGCAAAAATGATAGATATGAGTTGATTAGGGAATAAGTATGGAAAAATTAGGTACCTCGTTTTCGAGTTTCACGCTTATCTGATTTCGTAGATATACGGGGGTCAATAAAAAATTTGTAGGTTGACAGTGTCAATTGAATATATTGAGAAACGTAATTTTAATTAAGCTTAACGTAAAGCTAGCAGAAGATACCCAATTATGCACATTTTAACACTAAATAAAGGTGATTCCAATTCCTCGTATTTCCTTGAAATGTCAACGGTATCGCAATTTGTCGCAATTTGCAGACTCGACTATAATAGACAGTTTTTCGTCCTTGATACATAAATAACTATTCTACTACAAATGCGCGGTGCTCCGAAATCAATTCGTTAGCTAATTACAGATACTGTAGCTTTGATAACCTAACAAGACAAAGCACAGCTGTGAAATTTCCATTATCACCACCTACTTATTCAGCAGCAACAGCATATTTATCGATTGTATTTATCAAATACAAACCAGGTTGGGAAGATAAATTGATCCAGAATTTTTTCTTTCATGTTCGAGGCTTCAGCTGACGTACAATAGTTACACTATGTTATAGTCAGCTGATTGTTTTTTTTTCTTCTGTATATTGGGTTAGCTGCAATTTGACAAATTTTTGTTGAATGTATTTTTGTTTCTTCGTGTGTGGGAGGCTCATCGTTGATCCCACCCATCGAACCGCAGCTGGCGTTCTCGAGGCTTTATGTTACTATTTTCTGATGCGCCTCACCCATTATCTCTCGAGAGAAATAATTAACCAAATTTTCACCTGGCTGCCGGAATAAGGTTAATTGAAAATATTTGATGGGCGACGATAACCCAAAATTCTATAATGCATGGTTTAAAGTAATGTTTTTGCGAATCATCCAAATTACTAGGAACAGTAGGAACAATTATTTTTGAGAACATGTATCTTAAAAAGAGATCTCGTTAAGTACCTATATTATATCCCTTTAGGTGAAGGATACGCGTACCTAAATATTACACCAATTACCATTATCCTTTTGTTGGGTCTTTTCTGCCATTATAAGGGTGTCATAAAACGGATATCTGCAAGAGGATAATGTCGTAGATAGTGGACCATACCTGATTATTGAATATTTTGAAAAGAAACGATCGAAATATGCTGAAACCGGAAATTTGAATTTTACGAGATGCTATAGGTAAAAATTCGCTGTTTCGAAACCGGAAGTTAGAAACAGTTTGCTGTACGATAAAAGCCCAATTATTCGACAAAATAATGATTAGTGGCAGTATTTTTCATATTTTGTGTTTTCGAATCTACTATTACCTTCCCTAATTTAAGGGTGCCCAACCCAAACTTTCAAGAAAATATAAGAAGTTGATAACATTGTCGCAGAAATTATGTTGAAGGCAGTTTCAAAGGTGGTACTCAATAAAATCAATTAGAAGTATGAAATTTCTATAGACCCCCTAAATTTCCGAAATAGAAAAGAGCAAAATTTTAAAATAAGGTAATAAATTATTTCCAAATTGTTTGAAACTTAGGCTGTTGTCAGGAATCTTATACATATACCTCCGTTGACACGAAGACTTATGCGAAATTTCGTGGAGATCGTATCACTAGAAGAATAAATAGAAATATTACGTCAAAAAATTAGAAATTTGTCTTCAAAAATTTTATATATCTTAAACTTAGTCAGATTTGGCTGAAATCCCGCACAAACTTTCAAGCCGAACTTTATTTTCCCAATATATTCAAAAATAAAGATTTGATCCAATTTAACTCTAATACTCGGTTGGAAAAAGAAGGCTTGAAGGTTCATGCAGCATTTCGTGAGGATGGGTTCTGCTGAACATGCACGCAAAAGCTATTTGGCCTTTTAAGGGATTACTGCAAACCCGTTTGGAAAGGGCTGTTAAATGAGTGCTAACTTATGGCAGTTTCATTTTTGGTGCGCTGTTCTGTGAGCATAGTACCTATCAATTCGTCCAAATGTCTGTAATTCTCGAATTTTTCTCCAAGAATGATCTCAAACGATTAGTTTTCACTCACTGATGAAGACTCGGAGGTCGAAATTGATTCTGTCCGGCCTTCAGCTCGATTAGGCTCGAACGCAATAAGTTAAAAGTTGAAAGCTCTCCTATTTGGAGTCCAAATAGACAGTCTATGTTCGTTAACGGGCAAAATCCACCGAGTGCTTCCATAGTTATAGCCATCTGAAATTATGTTTTCCCAATAACTCATGATCTGATCGGATTAAAGCGCGGTAGATAGGTGAACAATACCAAGACGAAGAGTTGTGTAAAATTATGTGAGGATAACACTACTGGAAAATGAAAAAAAAATATATTTAAAAAATTCTGTATCTCAGAAACGATCCGTCAGATATCGTTGATATTCTGAGAGAGCCTTGTTCTAGATTTGAACTCGATCGAATCTATATTGGTGAAGATATTGTCAACTGTATTACACTCGACGAAGTAAGTTTTCAACAATTTTTGATTTTTGGCGAGGCTCTAAATTATATATTTCATATTTTGTGCTCTCCATAGATCGTATATCTGTCTTTCATGATTTTCATGTTCCTCTATGATCTCTTCCTAAACATTATGATGACATGTGTATGACATTATGTGACAATCTATTATGTTTATCGGGGAGGATACAATTTCATTCTGTTTAAAAAAAAATGGGTTCAAGCCCTGTGGACAGGAGCTTTCTGGCGCTCTAGTTCAAACAGACAAATTATATCTCCGAAAGTATTGGTTTCTCAGAGTTGGGAATTATATCAATGTATTCATATAATAGAACTGCATCCTAAAGGAAATTCAATTCAAATAATAGTTTATTTATCAAGATTAAATGAGCAATCATGAGAATGAGAAAAGCACCATGGAAGAAATCAAATTAAATCTGGCCAATTTTGCCCAATAACGAACTTAACCGAGATATTCATCTCCCTAAACTACTCTGAAAATTTCAACTACCTACCTCATTCCGTTCGAGAGTTATATCTATGTCTATGGATGAAAAGCAGTCTCACTACTCTCAGATCTCTTACTTCATGTTCAGTTCCGAAATGTAAGAATTTTCTGAGAAAAACTAATTTGGGAGCAAACAACTGAGATTTTTCTCACTTCGCTCACAATTCTTCGACTGATTAGATAATGTCTCAGGAACATCATTTGACATTATGACAATTCATATTCATACATAGAATAATATCATTCTGTGACAACGTTGAAATACGATTTATTATTGAAATTTTGAAAAATCATATCTCCGAAAGTATTAGCTTGTTAGAGTTGAAAATGATATGAATGGATTCTAATGATAAAACTGCTTATTAAAAAATATTTGATTTGGAATTTGTTTCGTAAAAAAAAATTTTTTTTTTTGTTACTCCGAAACCATCTGTCCGATTTTGCCCAATAACGAACTTAGCCGAGATATTCATCCCCCAAACCTACTCTGAAAATTTCAACTCTCTAGCTCATTCCGTTCGAGAGTTATCGTGCTTACGGCCGGCCGGCCGGCCGGCCGGACCGGCCGGACAGAATGAATTCCGACCACGGATTCTTAATCAGTGAGTCGAACCAAATCGTTTAAGACCATTTTCATCGAAATATTCCAAAATTACAGACATTTGGGCAAATTGAATTGGGGAACTAGAGCGCCAAAAATGATTTAAATCGAAATTTAGTCAAGACGAGTTGAATATGGTACAAGTTGTCATATTTTAAACAATAGGTATCTACTTTAGCTGTACTCCAGTGAAATTATTTAACCCAGAAATATGGAAGAAAAATTTTTTAAAAATTTACGAAAATAAAATTGGTTCAAGCACTGACGTGAAGTCGGGTGCTTGAATCAATTTTATTTTCGTAAATTTATTGAAATTTTCTAGGGGTAAGGATGTATACAAAATTTTAAACACGTCTTTATGTCGATATTCTACAACTAGTTGCCAAGCTTCAATTCGATCGAATCTATATTTTTTGGGTTATCGAGGAAATAATATTCCAGGTGGGTATAACTCCGAAACCGTTTGAGCGATTATGCCCGTAAACGAACTTTACTCTTCCATTCGGATACGCCAAATACCCTGAAAATTGCCCTATCTCCTTGCGTTCGAAATTTATCTAGGCAAGGGTCACCCATCCATCTACAGAACTCACACAAGGCTGCTCGAATCTACAAAAATATATATCCAATCGTGCTCAAACTTGGAACTAGGCTGTAGAGTTAGGTTCTGGAGGCTCTCGCAACATTTCAGCGATGCCGGATGAATAGTTACTGATATAGATAGAAATTTCTTCAATAATTTTCAACGATTTTTTTAAAATTTTCCAGTAATACGATCCACGCGAAATTCTGCAACAATGTCGAATTCAGATGCACAACCTAACCTGAAAATTTCAAGTCGTTATCCGTTCCCAGGTTATCGTGACATAAAAAATATTTTGTAATGATTTTATTAAAATTTCCTAGTGATACGGTTCTCACAAAATTTGACAAACGTCCTAAGGATAATATTCTACAACTATTTTCACCAAGGTTCAATCTGATCGGATTTGTATTGGTTGAAAACAAAATTATTACTCGGAAATCATTGGGCCGATTATGACCATTAACAAAGTTGTCCGTCGTCGTCGTGGGATGCGCCACTCACCCTGAAAATTTCAAGTCGTCAGCTCTTTCCGTTCTCAAGTTGTCATGCAACGGACCGTCGGCCGGACAGAATCAAATTTGGCCTAGAATTCTTTATCGGGGAGTCGAATCGAATCGTTTGAGAGCATTTTCGGCAAAAAATTCGGAAATTAAAGAATTTTGGGCAAAATGATAACGCGATGTTCCTCAGAGCATAAGCGTAAAACATTAAGTTGTGATCAGATTTTGCAGTTAATAGAAGGGGATTATAAATATATTTACATCTCAGCAGTAACAAATAAACTTACTAATGAAGGAAAATGAGTATAGTGACTTAGTAGAGAAAATGTTTATCGCTTTCGTGTCAGACTCAACATTTATCGTGTTAAGATTTTGGAGCACCCAACCCAGTAAAAATAATGCCAATATCACAAATCATATTGATTTTTAAATAGAAAAGAATTTGAACATTGAATGAATTTGGACATTCGTTCAATTTCTAAATCATGGAGTAAAACGGATGTAAAGAACTACCGTGGTATACGTGTCCAGGCTTCCCTACCTAAGCTACTGGATTGTTTTATACCTACCTCATCAGTTGGAATTATATTCTAAAGTGTGCTTCATAAATAAACAACATGGATTTTCTCTGAATAAGAAAAAGGCCAAGCAGGATCAAGATATCCTCCCCCTTGAATGAAGATCTGCAATCGTCTCTATATTTCATGTTATCAAGATCCTAATTGCTTTACCTTGGACTAGAAACAGTCTATCCAACCCTGAACAGGTGCTCCATGACATAATATGATATCTTAATTGAGTTTCTAATAATTTCTTGAAAGAAAATATCATGTGACAACTGAATATTTATGCTGGAAGATATTCAGTGTAATTACCACAGATGATTGATGGATCCATGATTATTACCAAAAACCATACCTACTGGATCAGAAATCTCAGATTATCATTATTACCTATTTTGATGTAGCATACATCTATATAAATATAATAGAGCTAACCATTTTATATGTACCTATCGATGAATATCATTTTTTTTATATAATATTCGGAAAGAGCTGGGTTCTTTTTCGCAATCTTAGTTAAATAATGTCGTTCATAGATTAACCTCCTCAAGTTATGGTTTTATTTCATTCCCTCCTGAACTTCCCAACAATTTACCTTACTATAGGTATCTAAAAGTATCGTGGATTACATACACAACGAAGAGTCATTCTTCTAGTTTACTAGACAATCAAAATGACGCAACTAAGACAGAGGTTACACGGTCAATCTGATATCAATCTGGCCATCAGATCATCAGTCTACACGTATCCAATTATTTTCCCGTCAATCTGACATCAATCATGGATTGATGTCAGACTGAACTGATGCCAGATTGACCATGTAACCTCCATCTAAGGGTAAGAATTGTGGCATAGAGTTCAATATCAAAGTTGCTTTACTTGAGTAACATATAACCAGGTATGTTTTGGGTAGGATCAACAGAAACTGTTTAAGCGATGACTACAATATGGGTTTTAATATTAATTATCATTATAAAAAAGAATCGATGACATATTTTATTCATAAATGAATGCAAACAATAAGTAAGGTTAGTATATCACTGGAAATAGCAGCTTTAGGTGAATTCAGTACCTGGATGGGTGACCACTCTAGCTATAAATTTGAACATCGTGCCAAAGTCCCTATCCACAGAGCTTTCCCACTTCTTTCAATTACTTTTCTATTAAAGGGTGGGTACTACTACCTTAACGTAAAACTAGCAGAACCCGTTTTTTTCAAGGTTTTCATAAGTTCCACATGCTGGACATGAAAATTTTTTAAAAACATAAAATGGTTGTGATAACATTACCGAGGTAAACTTTTCGTCACTTGATGAAGAATATGCAAGTGTCTATTTAACGAGAAATTTCTTGTCGCCTCATACCTATAACGAGTATATGGATGAGGAGATTAGTTGCATACCTTAATACGAAGAAGAATGTTGTAAACTACGCAACTCCAATACGCAAGATTCCGACGCCAACACACGTGGATATTACTCCTAAACTTATCCAATCTCCTTGTCTCCACTCTCAAAGATTGAAAAAGCAAGATGAAAAATTATTTCCAACCGACGTGCAATGCACCCTTATCAAAGCGGGCAATGGCAGCGGCAGTAGCACAAATCCCTATTCGCACCTGGTGTGCAATTGCGCGAATTTGTGGCGAAGTTGGGATTTACTTTACTCCTGTTCCTGGAACAGTGCACCACTACGGGAAATTACGTTCAGTGTGGAGACATCGCTAGTTGCTCTTTGATCTACGAGAGGCCGGAATTCTCGCGAACCAGCCATTGTTCTATTTCGGAGCGATAGCAGTGAAAACTAGTTGGTTACCGGCTGAACTAGCAAAAGTTTCCACGGCGTGGAATGAGTATTAGAACAGAATATTGAAATTCGTTTAAAATTTGCATTTGGATAAATACGCAAATTCACCAGACGATCAGACGGACTCAATTCAATTTGACTACAAATATGTGTTCCATTTACCTCAAATATGAACAACATTGAATAAGTTGAATAGAACAACATTATTTGTTAATTTTTTTGAATATGTTGAAAGTTTCATGATATGACTGCAGAACCCAAATATTTGCTATTTCAATTAAGAGTGGTAAATTCACGAAACATTCAATAAATCAGTCTAAGGGCCGATTTATTCAACCTCTCCGTAAAGTATTCGTTAACTACGTGCTCGTTAAATTTACCGACACCCTTTAAAGTAATAAAATCTATTCATGTTTCACAGATGTTTCACATATTTGCAGATCACTTTGTATAACAGAGAGGTGAATAAACAATTTATAGAATACTATCCTTTCGGTAGGGCTACTTGAAAGTTTACAGATAGGTGAATATATCGGCCCTAAGAGCATTAAATAATGCTTAGTTCTGCTAGTTTCACGGAGGCGTATATATTTCCAAAATACTTTTGTTAATAACTTATTCTGTTCTGTGTTAGAAACACTTCGTTTTAATATGCCGATTGCTGATTGCGATATTTGAGCAACTGTTTTGCCAACCTACTTCAATTATTAATTTTAAGTGTTTAATCTACAAGTAATCATTAAAGGATAATTTGGCACATGAATTAATCACTACATGTTGTTTTCTGGGATTTCTCTCACAAACTTTATATCTATAAAATAACAAAAATATTATTTGAACTTGTTTCTGCGTTCGAAGTTGGGACAGCTTGTGAAAGATTCCGCCAGGTCCAATTACAATAAACGACTATGTGACTACTTTCAACGGTTCTAGGACCGTCCCAATTGCGAACCAAAACAAGCCTAATAGGTATTTGACAGAAGCAGTATATAGAACAATGTTGCATAATAAACAGTAACGAAACGACATCAACGATAAAACAACTATTCTGTAGAATTATTTTTTGTTGACAGTTATTCTGAAATTCGAAATTTGTGACACTGACAGTTTACATAGAAATTTCCAACTCCTTCTTGACCAAATTCAGCTAAGTATGGTCAATTGCAATTGAGCAAGACAGTGTATATAATTTTCATTGTATTAGTGGTAAATCCTATGCAGGAGAAACATTGAGACCACTATAGAAGTAAGAAAGTCGGAACATAAGAACAACTTAAGGAATAGAGATATACAAAAATCAAAAATAGCAAAAAACCTGCCTGATCAATCACTGAAAATCACATGATGGATTGGTGTGAAACAGATTCTGATGACAGAGTCTGATAACATGAAGAGGAAGCTTAAGGGGTTGACATGTATTTTGTTGAATAGAGAATGCAATTTTCCAAATTGCTCAATTGGTGTTGACCATATTTCGTTGAATTAATCAAACAACGGGTTAGAAATTTCTATGCGAAGTGAAACTGTAATCATTTTTTAGCGAGGATACCGCTTATAACCCGGTTATTAACAACGGTTTGTCATCAATGTCAAAATTTGTTCCCCCACCACATGACCGCGAAAGGTTGTATGTGTTTTCACTAAAACGTCAACGGTTAACCGTAGTCCTAGTAGTAATATTTGTTTACTTTTTATTATGCAAACCTTACTTATTCTAACGTTTGATAAACAATTAACATGAATTACATGCAAATGTTGAATTTATATGACGAAATGCTATTCACTAACGAGAATTATTGTGTCTTATTGGAATTTCTCAACAGTGTATTACATCCACATAATAGTCCCACTTCCCAGTACTGATAGCACTATTCAAATTATGGATAATGCACTTCAGGCTAGACCTAGGAGATAACTGGCTTGAAATATATACTGAATTTGTATTTTTTCAATTGTTTCGAATGAAAAAAGAAACCTTCCATAATTAAATTTGTTTGATGAAATTATAGAAAATGATTCTCACCACCTAATTAAGAAAAAGTAAAGAGGTGGGTACTAACCAGTACAACAAGAACGTAGTCTTCTAGTCTTTTTGTGGTATATATCCAAGCCAGATTGCCTTCATTCTATTACCGTTTAATAAAAGATTCGCTATTTGGCGGTCTGTAATGATGAAGTAATCCCCACTCCTTGGTTGTTTAGGGTATATTAAAAAAATTCCACGCTTTCCTTTGTCACAGCCGTTTTAATTGCTTTCAACAGTTTCAAACTTTCAATACTTTTGACAATTTCAAACTTTCAACAGATGTCAACCGCTAGTAACCCACATCATGGACCCGGTTATAAATTTTGATACCGGTATCAAATGTCAATATGACAGCTTTGGAGGGGAACTTCCGTTACCGCTTGTAACCACTCTCGCTAAAATGTAGAAATTATAACCGTTTGATACCGGTATTAAGCGGTAACGTCGCTAAAAATCGATTAGTGTTTTTCAAAATTGTCACTGTGACAAATTCAGAATTTTAGTATAACAGACAACAAAAAATAATTCTACAGAATAGTTGTTTTATCGTTGATGTTATTTCGTTACTGTTTATGGCAGCATTGTTCTAAATATTGCTTCTGAGAACATGTGTCGTTTCTAATGCAGAAGCATTTTCATAATAATAATTTTTTTTTGTATTATAGGTATTTTTCAGAGTTTGGAACAGAAAAGTCATAAGGGAACCATTTAGTGTTTAATCTATATTATGCAAAATGTGCAGAAGTGTTTTATTTATATAAGATGAAATTCATAGCAGTTACACCGTGAGTAGCACCCTTCGATGTCATGAACCCCTAGAATTCTTTGTTGGGGCTTAACTATGATCGTCCTGGCAACACTTCACAAACAGATGCCTTCCTGTCTATCTAGGGATGCGTATTCCTAATAACTTCATATATAATGTAATTTCTCCACTTGCGTGTAGGTCGCCTAATAATAGAGGAAACAGATGTTATAAAAAATGTCCCCTAATGTAATACGTGACAATATAATAAAAGTGGAGAATTATAAGCCCTATGCTGCAGCTACGAGCTGCATTTACGCACAATAGGCCATTAGCCATTATTTGTTTTTATGCTCAAACTGAGTCCAAGGGGGAGATGCATTGTTATCAATTTGCAGGACACCGCAAATGTAAAGAAATAACAAAACGCTGTTAAATGGCAACTTTCCGAATAAAGTTAAAACGAACTACGCAACAATTGGGGATAAAAAAGGAAACACCCTAGTTTGGAATACTATACAGCTGATATTGACTGTGCTTAATCCGTTTTTATTTAAATCGGACTTTGTCCCCTTTCAGTTTTTTTTTAAGAGGGATAACATTTTGAGATAAGAAACTACCACAAACGATATTTTTATTCACTGAAAGGTAAAGTGTAATCGGAAAGTAGGGTCCTATACTTTTTAGGTTCAATGATGGTCATGTTTTTTGCATTTGAAGGAATGAGCAGGTAATATCTCATTAGAACACATTTTCAAAAATGTCTCTATTATTAGAAGAAATGAAGATTGTTTTCGGTATACCTGCTCTCAAATCTTACAGTTAGATAATCTATAAAATCGAAGTGAGGTCATATTTCACTTTTCAATTTCAATTTTTTTCCGAAATATTTTGTTCCATAAAATTATCAACACACAGGCTAAAATCCGTAATCAACATTGGATTATTATATAAAATATAAGCCAAGTGACAATGTTGAGATTGGATTTCATGTATGTTTTCAAAAATACGTTTCTAGTGTATATACCACTGATCACAGCTGGCACTACAGGAAAAATATTGGTTACATGTATAACTGACACACATCTCTACAAGTTTTATATGTATATCAGGATGAATTACTTGTTCTTAAATAATTTCTGATTTTTCTTAATGTAGTGGTTCCTCAATTGGAAATAAATAAAGGAAAAATTGTGCAAAAACCGTATAACAATTGTGAATTTTAATGAGGAACATAAATCAATGATTAAAATTTTCAGTATTTTTCTTCTATTCCTTATACAAAATTGTGAAAGTTCAGTATTCTAGCTAGCAGTGTTTTCAACAATAAATATAATTCACTTCAGGTCATTTACGCAAATATACTTTTGACAAACAACTGTGACAACAAATCAAAAATACGGAACTGATACCTCTATTAAGCTATTACAGCTAGAAATTTTCAGCTTACTTGTGTTTGTCGGCCCTATTATTATAAACATTATCTGAAATCTCCAGCTACAAATTAATTTCATTTGCCCAGAAATGCACTCACATTCTCACCCCATTGGATGCAAATATAATCAAGTGAAAAAAAGTCTATTTTAAAAAAATTATTAAAAAATATTATGTATTTTACGATAACTGCAGAACGGAAGGAGATAGCAACTTGTTATTTTCAGGGTAGGTTGCGCATACGATTGCGACATTTGAGTTCGTTAATAGGCGTAATCGGCCAAAAGGTTTTGGAGTTAGGTATACACATCTGAATTGTTCTTGTTATTTCCTCTATAACTTAAAATATGCCAATCCGATCCGTTTAAAATTCGGTAATTATAATTACCGACTTATATTACTGGCATTCTATAAGTATTAGACTGATTCAAAAAAATCGACTATTTTTTTTTTCTTAAATATATCGAAAATATTGTTGGAAATGATGAAAAAAAAATCCTGTGGAAGTCACAGCCCTTAATATTAATATTAAGATGTCCCAGATGATAAATTTCAATTTCCCGTATGATTAACATGGGAAAGCTTGTTTTTTTTTAGTTTAGAATTTTATAACTCTTTAATCGTTTATAAAAAAAGCTAGATTAAATCATTTTCTTGTGAAAAATTTAACGCTCTACAAAAAAGCTATCTTAGAATTTTGCGATAAACCGACGCGTTTTGAAGTTATTCAACTTTAAAATATAATTTATAATATTTTCTCATTTTTTTCCAATTTTTTGACGAAACTATCTGTTAAACCAAAAGAAATATAAAATCCAAAAAATTTGCAAAATTTGACAAAATTTTCTGATAAACTTGATAGTTTCGTCAAAAAATTGGAATAAAATGAGAAAATATTATAAATTATATTTTAAAGTTGAATAACTTCAAAACGCGTCGATTTATCGAAAAATTCTAAGATAGCTTTTTTGTAGAGCGTTCAATTTTACACAAGAAAATTATTTAGTCTAGCTTTTTTTATAAACGATTAAAGAGTTATAATAAAATTCTAAACTCAAAAAAACAAGCTTTCCCATGTTAATCATACGGGAAATTGAAATTTATCATGCGGGACATCTTAATATTAATATTAAGGGCTGTAACTTTCACAGGATTTTTTTTCATCATTTCCAACAATCTTTTCGATATATTTAAGAAGAAAAAAAAATTGTCGATTTTTTTGAATCAGTCTAATAAGTATGCTTGTAGAATGCCGAACGCAAATTTTTTCGGAATTTCGTGAATATCGTATCCTAAAATTACTTGAGAAGTAAGTTGTTTCGTAGGTATAATATTAAATATTTAAAGAATTAAAATTTCGATAGTATACTTGTCAGAATTGAAAATTCTATGATCATAGACGATTCTCTCATTACTAAAGTCTGTCATTTAAATGATACGAAATGTATTCATACCTTATAAAAGCTGAGAAAACGGTCTATATCGATGGTAAATTTGATTAGGAGTGTCCAATAAATTTTAATTTTTTCAGCTATCTTGAAGAATGTTATATATCAGAAACTATGCTCAATGGACTTCGTATGATGAAGCGTGAATAGACAATGAAACATGTGCACAAAAGCTCCTGACTTCACGTCAGTGCTTTTACCAATTTTTTTTATGGTTTTAATAATTGGAACTACCTTTGCCATTAGAAACTCTTCAGATGTTCCTCTATTCTCTTCTGGAAAGTTCTGTTTGAAAACTTTTTTTAATTACCGCATGTTAACTTTTAAACTAACAATTTATCATCTTTATCATTTCAATGAATGAGGTTTGAATTAGTTTTGAATTAAGTTCTCAAATTATAGTCCGTCTAGAAAGTACCCGGAAATTATTATTTTTCATAATTTTGATATATTTCTTTTTTGTAACATTCTAAGACAAGAGTAATGTATAGAATAGGTTCTGCAGATAGTCAGCGATGGCCAAATGTGCATGGCAACACCATTTGTTCAATATTGTTGATGGTTAACAGGTATACAGTTTATGAAATAAAGCCATAATTAGAAAAAAGAAAACAGGTAGAATATTTGTATAGCAAATGTTTTCGAAACGTTAAAAAACTAGTGCAATTGACTGAACTCGGAAAAAGTGCAGTATATGAGGCAATAAAGAGGATAAAAAATGGCATAGATACGAGATATAGACCAGCTTCAGGAAGACCGCTTAAGATTAAAGGAAACAATTTAAACGCTTTATAGGACGAAAAAATCCGCGCCTAGGGTTTCGCAAATTAGCTTACAGATTTGAAAATAAACGAAATATAAAAGTACGTCCAGAAGCCGTCCCTATGTCACTGAAAAGTCACAAAAAAAATCCCTATAATAACACCATTACAAAAGGAACGAAGGTTATACTTTTTTCAACGTTTTCAAGGAGATAATTTCAATAGTGTATTTATATCTGATGGAAGTTGTTTCCAACTTGGTGGAAATCACTTAAATATGCTATCAAAACAACCTGTTACCTCTCAAATTTCCCAACAAAATAATGGTTTGGGGAGCAATATCACAGCGTTGCGCTACGCCTCTCTGTATAGTTAATGGTACCATCACCACCAATAGTGAAAAATATTGTGGCATTCTAAACGATTGTCTCCTTGAAACGGCGCATGCTTTATATCCAGAGGGGCGTTTTCAGCAGGATAATGCAAGATTCCATACTCCGGCCTATACTCAAGCTTGGATGCAAGAGCACCAAGTGACAACCATTCCATGGCCAGCAGCTTCACCAGATCTTAGTCCCATTGAAAACATATGGGGACTAATGAAAATTGAAGTTGAACGAGCAGCGCTACGAAATAAAGATGATTTAATTCAGTTAGTTTTGCAGTCCTCGACTACCATCACAAACGATTATGGGGGTGATCCAGTTTCGGGTGTACCTCGACGTTTAGTCAAGTGTTTACACTTAAATGAAGGTTGTATAGGTAAATATGATGAATAATTCGTTATAATTTTCTAATTGAAGAATTAAAAAAATATACTAAATAATTACAATTGAGCTTTGTTTTTGCTCGTATGTTCTGGGGAACATCGCGTTATCATTTTGCCCAAATGTCTGTAACTTTCGAATTTTTTGACGAAAATGGTCTCAAACTATTTGGTTCTACTCTCCAATGAAGAATTTGAGGTCAAATTTGATTCTGTCCGGCCGGCCGTCCGGCCGTTGCCACGATAACTTGAGAACGAAAAGAGCTAGCGACTTGAAATCTTCAGGGTGGATGGCGCATCCGAATACGACAGACAAGTTCGTAAATGGGCATAATCGGCCCAATGCTTTCCGAGTAATAATTTTATTTTCAACCAATATAAATCCGATCGAATTGAAACTTGGTGAGTAGTTGTAGAATATGAACCTAAGCACGTTTATGAAATTTTGTGAGAATCGTATCGCTAGAAAATTATTAAAAAATTATGAAAAAATATTTTTGCTGTCACGATAACCTGAGAACGGAAAGAGATAGCGGCTTGAAGTTTTCAGGTTAGGTTGTGCATCTGAACGCAACATTTGAGTTTGTTTATAAGCATAAGCGGCCAAACGGTTATAGAGTTATAGCCATCTGAAATTTGGTAATTTTTTTGTCTCCTCATTAACTCGAAAAATACTGAACCGATCGAATTGAATTATGGTTATTAGTTGTAGAGTGCCAACACGAAAATTGAAAATTCGAATTAAGAATGTTTAATACAGGAGAATGGACAACATAATTTACCATGGTAAATATGATTAAGGGTGTCTAATACAGGAGAAAGGACAATAGAACATACGCGCAAAAGCTCCTGACTTCACGTCAGTGCTTCAACCAAATTTTTTCCGGATACTTTCTAGACGGACTATCCGCCGTATTCACAAAGCATTCAATCTTCGTTAAGTCCTAACTGAGCTCCTCAGTTAAGGATAAATAAGAATCACAACCTCAGTTAACGTGGAAATTAACGTGAAACAGGCCTGTTTCACCAACGTTACATACGTTAACTGAGGTTGCGATACTTATTTATCCTTATTGAAAAGTTTTTTCCTAGGTTTTCTCTCCAACACTCTGAAAACTATCTATAAAATAAAAATTAATTATTTTGTGATTTGCGTCTGCGTAAGAAACACAAGATATTTGTCAGAAGCAATCAATTGAACAATGTTGCCCAACAAACAACAACGAAACAACATCAACGACGAAACAAATATATCGTAACGTTTCGGAGTCTATCAGACTCCTTCGTCAGACGCTTAATGAAAATCTTTAGAATTATTCTGTCGATAGTTATTTTCTTGAATTTCACAAAATAACTATCAACAAAATAACGAAAAATGATGAAACAACAATATCGTAACGTTTCGGAGTCTATATCAGGCTCCTTCGTCATACGCTTAATGAAAATCTTTAGAATTATTTTGTTGATAGTTATTTTCTTGAATTTCACAAAATAACTATCAACAAAATAATTCTAAAGATTTTCATTAAGCGTCTGACGAAGGAGTCTGATATAGACTCCGAAACGTTACGATATAGTTGTTTCTTCGTTGATGTTGTTTCGTTGTTGTTTGTTAGGCAACATTGTTCAATTGATTGCTTCTGACAAATATCTTGTTTTTCTTACGCAGAACCAAATCACAAAATAATTAATTTTTATTTTATAGATATTTTTCAGAGTTTGGGAGAGAAAACCCAGAAAAAAAACTTTCAATAATGAGTATACCACCCACAGTATCCTTAAATGATTACTTATTTATCCTAAACTGAGGACCTCAGTTAGGACTTAATGGAGATTGAATGCTTTGTGAATATGGCTGAGAATATATCTCTATTTATTTTTGAGGTATGTATGTAGTACTACTAATACTTGTTCGTATATAATATATTTAATACTATTACATTTTTTTTAGTCATCAACAACTTATCAATCAGTTTGGGATTATAGTCATTATCAATATAGCTATATGTAATGTTAAGCTTTAAAGCATACATTTCTCGAATCATGGATACGTTAACTAGTTTCTGGATCATACAATTTCATAGTGAATAAAATTGAAGTGGGTAGTTAGATAACAAATTGAATGAATTTTTTGTATGTGTGAACTTATGAAGCAACACAAAATATAGTCGACGTATCTACATCAATACAAGAAATATTACATCAGAAGATGTTCGTGTATTTGAGATTCATTATTCTTCATGAATAAATCGGCCAGCAAAGTAATTATAGGTAATTGTTTA
Source organism: Halyzia sedecimguttata (assembly GCA_937662695.2). Classification (NCBI taxonomy): domain Eukaryota; kingdom Metazoa; phylum Arthropoda; class Insecta; order Coleoptera; family Coccinellidae; genus Halyzia; species Halyzia sedecimguttata. The sequence continues at coordinate 38,335,320 of OW569412.2, forward strand.
ATATAATTTTGAATGGATTTCCATCAAGTTAAGACTGATACAATTAAAAATTTTTAATTATTATAATAACTTCAACTAAACAAACGCCAATCTCAATCTGAAAAATATCTATGGATTCATCTCTTCCTGATGATAATTTAATCGCATTATTACTTAGATAATAAGATTGTGTTATAATATAATCGAAATAACACCTTGAACACACAGGCCTCAATATCCGCGTTCAATAGTTAATGGACCTTCCTAATACGGTATAAACTTAACGCCCCATAATTTAGATCCTCTCTAAATTATTATGTATAATTTCTCAGAACTGCCATAATAGAAGAATATCAAACACGTTCGATACGATGGAACGGTTTAATAAGATCTCAAAGGCATTCTCTCGAGCGAGCAGTAAAAACACGCCATATTCCGGAGTAACAAAATACTGCTATATAATTTCGTTATCCGATTCCATGTGTAAATTACTCACCAGTCATCATCTAGTGATAATTTGTTCGATCCGGTCCCAGCCAAACGAGCCGAAATGAAAATTTCAAAGGAGATGCCTACTCTGCGAAGCGTCTCACAAAAAAGCATAATAAATGTAGAAATAAGGCAGGGTTTTTACGTTCGTCGGCTTACGATCGTCGTTCTCTCCTCCAACTTCCAGATCAAGATCCTAAATCAATTTTAAGTAGATCGCTTTTTGTGTTCCTTACAGTCTTGATATAAAGTCATTAAATACAGCTGTACTAACAAGACCGAATAAAGACAGGCTGCTCCATGGTCATGTTTTTATGGCGGCCGAAATATCGAGGCTCACCTTTAATATAGTTATTAAAAAACGAGAAACAATTTTTGTAATGATAGGGTCTCGAACTCGGGATATGCTGGTCAGTGTGTGTTATTATATAATCATGCAGGTGTTTATAATGCTCCTTTCTAATACCGCAGGACCAAACGAGTCGTGATATCTCAACTAGTTCCATGGCGTTTTGGTGTTATCAATAATATAGTTATTATGGCTTGCGGTCGGTAATTACAATTCGTTTGAAGCACGGCGATTTTACCCATGGATTCTGGAAATGCGAATGATGAATATGTGAGGGATTCTGCTCTCACGAATTGAGTTATTGGAAACGATTCTTTCGATCTGACGCGCTGTTTCGTGGTAGGGTGATTCATGATGTGATATTATGTTGTACAAAAAGTCAGCCTCGAATTCCGGCGGACTGATTTATTGGAAATTAAACGACCAAAAATTGTCGGTGTTATGTTCGTTCAAAGCATAATAGAACATGTGAGGATGATTGAGATCAGTGAGCAATCTTTTGCAGAACTGAAAAAAATTCCTTCGCATTTAATATACAGGGTGTTTCACCAATGATTAAATAGGCTTTCAGTGCAGATGCAGGATCTTCATGAAAATTTCAGGGAATGAATGCCTAATATTTGCTCATAATGACTTGTTGATCGCGCAGGTACGGACTGAAAAAATTATTTTCTTTATTTCCACTTGTAAAACACCCTGTACATCAAATTTTCAAGAAGTGATTGTTTTCTCTGCATCTAGAATAAATACTCATTCAAACAAGCCTAGCTATTGGCAATAATTGCACACTTCGCATCAATATTTTAAGAACCATTGAATATCTGGGATTTTCAATTAATAATAAACACGGACCTGTGCGCCTCCGAATAATGCATAAATACCAATTGAATGAATTGAATTTCTTGGTTTCATGACTCTCCCTCTTTCTCTCTGTAATGTGGTGCATGTGTATTACCCAAAACACAAATTCAGGGTTTCGATTTCAGATTACAAAAAGAGTTTTTCAAAAAAATACTGTTATGTCCACAAACATGGTTCAAATGATAGAAGTTCTCATCCTCGAATTATTTATCTTCGAAAACTCTTCGTTTTGAATAACTGGAACAGATGGTAGCAGAATCAAAGATTTCATAGAATCAAAACCACAAAATAAAACATTGAAGCGAACTCGTTATAAAAAGGAATGAGAATGTGATTTTTGTTCTCGAAAATTCCCCTACTTCTTTTTGACACTTGCTAGCTCTTGTATTGAATGTGCTGCAGCCTTCATTAGCCTCTCTGATCGATTATTTATCTCTTCACATGCAGCTTGAATCGATCTGTAGCTTCAGATTTGATGTGAAAGATCACAGAAAATTTGCGTATATTCTGAATTAAACCCATTTCAAACTCCTAGTTACCCGTGAAGTAGTAGCGTATTTGAATGGAGTTTATCCAGATCTTTGGTTTGGTATAGGGGGGGGGGGGGGGGTTATGACTAGCCTGGAAGATACCCAGAACTTATATGCTTGGATTTTTTTCTCTGGGGACCCCTGAAAAATAAAGTTTACTCCTAAGAAATCGTGGATAGGGAGCAACTGATTATTCGTATTTAAGCTTTATATGAAGAGTTACGAAATCGACAAGAAATTATAAAGAAAGCTGTAGCGCATTTGATCCCAAGAGCTAGAAAATGTTTAGAAGAAATAGGGTGTATTTTCGAAAACAAGTTATGATTTTTTTTCTCATTTATTGTCAATTGTTCACTTTACTTTACTTTTATCTATTCTTAGTTCGAGTTTTCGGTTGTTTTTTACATAGCTAATCAACTGTGGAAGTCTTAAATTCATGTATTGGATGGAATAAGAAGCAGCACTATAATTGCATTGAGAGCACTGAGAATTACAATTGATTTCATTTGTATTAACGCATTATTCGAACGCACACAGGTCCGTGTTTATTATGAATTTTCCAGATATTCAATGGTTCATAAAATATTGACACGAAGTGTGCCATTACTGCTAATAAGTTCGTTTGAAAGAGTATTTATTGTAGAATCGGAGAAAAAATTCACTTGTATGTATTTCACAAGATGTGGAATAAAGAAAATGATTTTCTCAGTCTATAGCGGTGCTATCAACAAGTCATTATGAGCGAATTTTAAGCATAGGCCTACACTCATTCCCTGAAATTTTCATGAAGATCCATGCAGTAGTTCAAGAGTTATGCCGATTGAAAGTTTTTGATAAAATACGTAAAACATCCTGTATCTCTAAAAACGAATATAGTTAGGAATTATTTCGAACACCGCTTTATACTCACCAAAATATCGTGCATCTGCACTGAAGGCCTGTACAATCATTCATGAAACACCCTGTAGAGTTGTTGGCGAGGTTGTAGGTATTTTTTTCTCAAGTGATTTTTATCGTTTGTTTGATCTTTATCTGCACCTCCTGACTTACAAAAAAAATATCACTCAGATTGCTTACGTGCTTCCACCGTGTGGATGCTATATTTTTCCTTCAAAATGGAAATCCTAGAGCTGAAGACACAAATTAGTTCCTCGCACCGGTTGTGCTGTGATCTATGTTTACAGTTTTCTTTCCCTTGAGCTTTTGGTTGCCATATCAGTTAAATAAAATTAAAATCGCATCACCATTTACTGATATTCGAGTAGGGGAAGGTTACCTATAATGGGATACTGTGGTGTAACTGGATACCCTTATTATTATGTAGTAGATGTGCTTATTAAACGGAATGTATCCCATTTTAGAAATACAAGGCTCGTTTTCTATTCCACTTCAAATACGGTTGAGGTGTAAATTGCTGAAAAGTGACTTCAATTTGGCTCTAAGCTGGTTATGAAACAATAAGATAATTGATTGTTATGATATGCATATAAGTAGGTCTGTAGGTTCAGACCCTACCGATCCTAGAAACTTTTCATCTAGGTCCGTTGTGTGTCAGGCTGTTATATTTCTATACAATATCGTGAATAATCTAAAATATTCTGATTGTAGTCTGATTAAGAGTATTCAATTCAACGCCTTCAAAATAAGTTTAAGGATGTTAATATCTGATATTGATAAAATGAGCTTTTTACCTCTTGCATTCATGCTTGTCGTTTGTATGCAATGCTGTCAAATTATATACGGTTCCTGATTTTTTGGAGTTTGAGTGATTTCTAATGTAACTAAATCTTATTTGAGTATGATATTTGTTATTTTTACTCCTAATTTGTATATATGGGCTATATTCGTTTTGTAATGTTATATTTTCACTTTTATTATATTTTTAATATTTCAAATTTTAATCCTGTGCATTTCATTACCAATTAGGTTTTTGCAGAGTGAATGAATAAATAAGTGAATTATACGATTTCACTGATATTCATAGTAAGTAAATTTTGGAATGTGGACACTTGAGAAGGATGGAAACGTGTTTATCTTGGGCTACGCGTTACTAAGGAGAAATGGTAGAACACACAGAATTACGAAAAAATGTTCCTTAAAACATAAAATAATTTTACCTATCATACCATGTTCCGCTATAGCTGAAAATAGAGAAAATAAATCCATTATTCCATACTTTTGACGATAACTGTATATTAGGTACCAATGGAAAGAGTTATCCGAAAAATCTGATAGTTATTCAGCAGTTTATGAAAAAAGGAAAGAAGATTGTTCGACTAGATGAATTCAAGGAATTAATCCATCCGTTGAAGTCCTGAAAAATAGCCATAGATAAACATAGTTCAAGAAATTCATCAAATCGCCAAAACATCAAAAAACGTCACATACAGTGTGGAAAAGCCAAATGGAATAAATTCATTATCTTGGTTTAAATATATCCAAGATAATGAGTTTATTCTTATTTTATCTTATATTATGGAAAATCACAAAATACGTCAAATCAAAACTATAAATTGTCATTCTTCTTCGTAAAAAAGCGAACTTTACCTTCAATCTCCTTTGAAAGATAGGTACAACCCCCAAGCATGGGCTTGTGATACATCTTTTGAAAGGTCTCGTCATTCTTCATTCAGAAATGTTATCACTTTCATGTTTCAAATTAAAAAAAATTAGATCATGTAATTACCGAAATTTATTATAATATTTCCTCGAATATTCCCAAATCTTATTACAATAATACTCAACTTATTTGCCTTCAAGATGTGATATAAAGAAAATGATCACTCCTGAGATGTTGAATAATGTTACCTCAAAATTGTCATTCCTGACAGTAAATCAGTAGTTTGAATGACCATTCGAAAGGATACATAAGCAATATCAATTCTCAAAATTCAGGAATCTTCAGCGATATCGTCGGCAATATATGATATTCTTCATCCAGTCGGGAATTCCCACTTCTATATTTCCAAAATTTACTTTTCCAAATAACATAGCAGAGCATGTTTGCTGTAATAAGGGTAATATAAATCTCAAAACATGGATCCAAACATGAAACCGTACCACATCTGGTTACTTCTTTGATGTTGATGATTTATTTAGGTCCCTTATGACCCCTTATTGAAACAGAAATAATGAATGAGTACAACACGATTCCAATAAGAAGACCGGCATAAAAGATACATCAGTTGCCGCTGACTTACAATGCACCTTTTTAATAAAATATTATCTTGCACTGATCCTATAATAAAGTAGCCGTTTTTCGTTGGACCATGTAATTTATTTTATTATATGGGGAGTTGATGCTGAGGAGAGGGGAATATTTTGAGGCGGTAGCAAATGAAAATGTTTCCTCTGTGTATACGCGCTATGTGCAGTTCCTGATTCCAAGCTATTCATTGTAGAATTAGTTCTCGGGATGAACTTATGCATGCTCTTTGGCGTGCTTGTTTCTCTGAAGAGAGTGCCAATTAATTTGCCGAAATACTGTATTTTCGAATGTTTGGTCGAAAACGGTCCGACGAAAAATTCCAAGTGAAACGTAATTCCGTCGGTCTGGCGGGCCGTAGGCATATTAACTCTCGAAAGAAATGTGTTCAAGAGTTGCAAATTGGAAGGGTAGGTTAGGTTAGGTCATAGACTGACTGCCTATGGTTCGAATTTAATGCCAATCATGATCTCAAAATATTTATAACTCACTATTAAAAAATGCTTCAATGTCCTATCTAATATCACGTTTTTTTTGTTGAAAATAAATTTAACATGAATTTAAATACAATACATAATCATGAAAGCACTGGCGCGGGTCAGAAACTTCAATTCGCTCGTTCATATATTTTTTTTTTAATGAAAATAAAGATATAGAATATGGGTCCAAATGAATACTATATTCATTGAATAAGTCAGAAATTCTTATAATGTTCGAGCTTTTGCTAATGTTTTTTCTGAAACTTAAGATGCAAGTAACTGTCTATTTCTAGTACACCTCATGGGAACAGGATAAAAAATCAAGGACACCAACTCAGGGTAATCATAATAATTCGCTATGGCCTTGTATACCAATATAAGATCCGTTATTATTATTTCGTTGTTCTACTGTTTGCAAACGATAGAGGGAACGGACTGTGCTGATACCAGTAGTGACATAAACTTTTGTTAGTTTGAAATGTAGGAACCTTACCTACAAATTTCTTTGGAATTCTTTCCATGGTCGCCATATTCCACCGATTTGTAGCACCGTAAACTACTGTATTTATGGCTTTTAGTTAACCGTTCTATCGAGAGAACAATATTTTAACTGGGCCATTGAATATTTAGAAAACGTTACTTATCACGTTTATCCAATTCAGAACTACTTATACTAAAATCTAATGAACAAGAAAAATTCTCTTAGAATCAGCAAAATGCATACATGTTCTAATGTCAGTGCGTGAAAGATATTTATTTCAATGATTTTTTAAAAATATTCTAGTGCTACAGTCCTCACGACATTTTGCAAGAATTTTCGCGTTGGCATTCTACAACTTATAACCATGTTTGAATTGAATCGGTTTTGCATTTTTCGAGCTATTGAGGAAATAACAACCAAATTTCAGATTGCCATAACTCCAAAACCATTTCGACGATTATGCCAATTAATGAGCTTAAATGTCGCACTCAGATGCGAAATCTACCCTGAAAACTGTAAGTCGCTATTTCTTTCCGATCTCAAGGAATCATCTCCTTTCGTCCGAGAGCTATCGAGGCAACGGTCACTCATCCAGCTTCTGAACTCACACAAGGCTGCTCGGATCTCCAACAATATAGATCCGATCGTGTTCAAACTTGGAACTTGCTAGTAGAGTTAGGTTTTGAAGGCTCTCATTTTCTATGATTTTTTGAAAATTTTCTAGTGATACGAAACATGATCGGCTCTATATTGTTGGAGATCCGAGCTGGATGGGTGACCATTGCCTCGACAATTCTCAAACGAAAAGAGATAGGCAATTTTCAGGATAGGTTACACATATGAATGGATGAGTTAAGTTCGCTGTTGGCCATAATCGGCCAAACGGTTTCGGAGTTATACCCATCTGGAATACTATTTCACCGATAACTCAAAAAATATAGACTCTATCGAATTGAAGCTTGGTAACGAGATGCAAAATATCGACATGAAGACGTGTCTAAAATTTGTGAGGATCGCACCACTTGAAAATTTTTGAAAAAATACGAAAAAATATTATGTATCTCATGATTCCTTGAGAACGGAAAGAAATAGCGACTTGCAGTTTTCAGGGTAGATTGCGCATCTGAATGCAACATTTGAGTTCGTTAACTAGCATAATCGGCCAAATGGTTTTAGAGTTATTTCAATCTAAAATTTGGTTGTTATTTCCTCAAATACTCAAAAAATACAGATCTGAACCAATTAAATCATGATTATTAGTTTGTAGCACTAGAGCATTCTAAGAAATCATTAAAAAAAAATTGGTTCTGACATGAAGTCAGACACTGTTAATCGAATTTACCATGGTGAATTCTATTGTCTGTTCTTCTGTATTGGGCACACTTAATATAATTAACCATAGTAAATTCGATTAAGAGTGTCCAATACAGGAGAACAGACAATAGAATTCACCATGGTAAATTCGATTAAGAGTGTCCAATACAGGAGATTGGACAAGAGAACATACGCGCAAAAGCTCCTGACTTCACGAAAAATAAAATTTGTTCAAGTACTGAGGTGCAGTCAGGCGCTTTTGTGCGTGTGCTCTCTTGTCCATTCTCCTGTTTTGGACACTCTTAATCGAATTTACCATGGTAAATTATATTAAGTGTGCCCAATACAGAAGAACAGACAACAGAATTCACCATGGTAAATTTGATTAAGAGTGTCCAATACAGGAGAATGGACAAGAGAACATACGCGCAAAAGCTTCCGACTTCACGTCAGTGCTTGAACCAATTTTAAAAAAATTTTCTAGGGATACGATTCTCACAAATTTCACGAACGCACTTAGGTTTATATTCTACAACTACTGACCAAGTTTTAATTCAACCAGATTAGTATTGGTTGTAGACCAATGCTAGTTACAAAAGTGGGAAAGGCTTGTGGAGCTTCGGCGCTCTTGTTCAAACCGTGACAAATCATATCTCCGAAAGTATTGATTTTTCAGAGTTGGGAATGATAACAATAGATCCTTATGATAGAACTGTATAATAAAATAAATTAAATTTAAAAAAATGAAATTTGAAAAAAAAAGAGTGCCAAAAATTATTTATCCTATACCAACAGACCGATTCTACCCAATAACGAACTTATCCGAGATATTCATTCCTCAAATCTACTCTGGAAATTATATTATATCAATTGAAACTCAACCAAAATTCTAGTTTTGTTTTTACAGGAGATATTCTGAACCCAATTTGATTAACTTAACAAAGTATATATTTCCATCATCATATGGAATATCCAAGGGCATATTATCTCCCCAAAATTATAATATCCTATAATCCTACTTATATAAATAAATATATTATTGAATTCCACGATAGCTGAGGTTATTTCATTGATCATTTTGCATTAAATCATGCTTTGTTTTTTAGAACAGGAGGTATGTCATATCAGGAATTTTGAATAGAACTAAAAATAAATATGACACGTATCTTATCTGCAGTCATTAAGATGACATGTGTGAACACAGATCGTTCATGCATATATTAGTAGATACAAATACTTACGTTAATTTTCCATTACAGCATTCTGTGAAATCATAGATTTACGATTCAATATTAAAATTTTGAAAAATAAAATCTCCAAAAGTATTATCTTGTTAGAGTTGAAAATTATATCAGTGGATCCATATGATGCAATTACATGTTAAAAAAAACTATTTGAAATTTGCAATTTAAAAAAAAAAAATTTTTCGTTAATCCGAAACCATAAATTTGCCCAGTAAGGAAATTAACTGGAATATTTATCACCCAAACCTACTCTGAAAATTTCAACTGTCTAGCTCATTCCGTTCGAGAGCTATCGTGGCAACGGCCGGCCAGACAGAATCAATTTTGGCCACGGATTCTTGATCAGTGAGTCGAACCAAATCGTTCAACCATACTCATCCAAAAATTTGAAAATGTTCCGAGGAAGCACTAAAAATATTATTCAATGTGTAGAGATAAAATAACTCAATGCGAACAAAGTAAAAAGTAATGAATATACTATTGGATAAAAATTTATGATAATTTATATTATAAGAAGCGTAAATAAATCAGGATTGATTTTATCATTTTTATTTATCCCAATAAATAATAAAACAGAATATTCAATATACAATATACAAATTATTCTACAAGTCGAAATATCATCACGGCATCTAACTCACAAATAAGCAATCTATCCCCATCGATAGGACCCTTTTATTTTGCCCATAACTAAGGAAATAAAACAAATGATATACAATTATCCTGATTATTTTGTTCATTGATGAGTATACAACACTAAGAATTATAATATTATTAAATGCTCATCATCTATATTTTAACGATCAATTTCAATAGGGTGAGTAACTATACCACAACTACCTTGTCATTTCTTAATTCATCCAGTTAGTATACCCGAAATTCAGATAAAACGCTCAATGGATATAAACTATCCGGAGACGGTTAGTTTGTTTGGTTTTGGTGTGTGTTTCAATATCATGAAAAATATCAATAATATAATAATATAAAATATCGGAAACTCCTGCTCAAGACAGATTGGGAAGCACTAGCTTTGGCGGAAGTTCAAGATAATCTGAGATCTCAAAGAAAGATTGGTTCCATCCCTGTGGACAGAAGCTTTTTGGCGCTCTTTTTCAAACAGACAAATTATATCTCCGGAAGTATTGGTTTCTCAGAGTTGGGAATTATATCAATGAAATACTCATCATGAAATAAATTAAGTTTTAAATAAGTGTCGTTTACGAAAAAAGGCTTCAAAAATTATCATTTAAAAAAAAGAGCAATCTGCAATGCTTCAATGCTTTAATGCTTCAAAAATGTTCATTAAATTTATTAATCAAGATTAAATGAGCAATCTGCATTGATTCAACCTCGTGGAATGGGTTGTTGCAACTTACACTCGGTGCATAGTTTTCACAACTCGAAATACCTGAGGAAAATATCATCGAAATGTCTAGAGCAAGACAATCATAGAAGATTGTCCATTCATTCCTGATATTTGAGTAGGTAGAGGCTGACGAACAAATTATTTTGATAGTTCAAAATATATTAGTAAAATACTATCCTCTTTTCATAATTTAAAATTTGATAATTCATACCACTTACACATTCTTTTCTGTATTATGGACCTTAACTCAATAGAAAATGTTCGATACACAAATGTAGATCCATATTGCAGCATTTTTTGTTGCTAGTAACATTATGAATATACTGTATATAGGTACATGTCTCACAACTTAAGGAAGTAAAAGGTAATATTAAACTCAGTGGTCAACGAACAGTAATGTCTTTTGATGATTCTATTATGTTCTTCTTTCCTATTGCCTTCATAAACAACATCACTTAAATGATCCAATTCTAAATCTTCTGGAACATCATCCCCACTATTTATTCATAAATTATTCAATATGTAATCAGTCATAATGATTTTCGGTTTCAAAACTGTCTTGTATAAATTCACAAATTCTAGAATCGGATACTTGTTTCCCAACAGAAATATTTTCAAACTACGAATTGACAAGTCCCTAATAGCTAGATAAGATTACATTTATGGACAGTGAACACCGACAGATTCTGTGTTCACATTATGTGAATAGATTGAACTACGATGTATTATTGAAATTTTGAACAATCATATCTCCGAACGTATTTGCTTGTTAGAGTTTAAAATGATATCGTTGGATTATTAAGATAAAACTGCATCTCACAAAAAAATTATTTTGAAATTTGTTATGTAAACAAATTTTTTTTTGTCGTTGCTTCGAAACCATCAGACCGATTCTGCCCAATAACGATCTTAACCGAAATATTTGTCCCCCAAACCTAGTCTGAGAATTCCAACTGCCTAGCTCATTCCGTTCGAGAGTTATCGTGTTAAAGGAGGGCCGGTTGGACCGGCCTGACAGAATCTAGTTTGAACACGGATTCTTGATCAGTGAGTCGAACCAAATCGTTCAAGACCATATTCATCAAAAAATTCGAAATTTACAGCATTTGGGCAAATTGATAAGCACTCTGTTCCGAGGAACAAGAGCGCCATAAACGAAACCGACATCTCATTTCACGAGTAGTGTCATGGTTGACATGAAAATTGCAGCCTACGCGACGCCGCCTCTGTTCCGTTGGTAGGAAATTGAGTAATTAAAAATGGAGTTCGATTCTAATAATTCATTTCGTGTAACACAGTAGAATTCGCGTGACATGGTCTACTAATTACGGGTTGCTGGGCTGAAAACAAACATTTATAAGTATTGCGTATACATCTGCCTTGACTCCGACCCCCGACGAATAAACCGTAATTTAACCGCCATCAAATATTAATTTAATGACCCCACAACTTCTGGTTCGAAATGGTTTTCGGTAGACCAGTCTTTGGTGCGAAGGGCAACAAATTAGCTTTCTGAAATAGCGCAGAAAAAAACTAGTGTTCTTCACGTTTAAAATTTCATTTCTTATATTTGATAGGTTAAGATTAGAAGTGGTAGTTTATCATCAAGAATTTCTTCGTGCATTTCTGTCTATCTGTCTATTTCTGTGCAATTTAATGAAATATCATTAAACTTTCTGAATCGAAGTATAATGAGTAGTAATTTTGAGTGCTTGGAAATAAAACCGACAATTATTAATAGCTTTGTTCCTACAGCAAACTTTCAACCTTTCAATGTACCGTACAAGGGATGGTTTGAATTGTGTTTTTGCGCCGGTCAGTGTTATATATGGTACGAGGGAAGAAGGATCGGTTCACGATTTTCTGCATCGAGAGTAGACGTTCTCTTGAGATTTGATGATGACGCCTATCATTGGAACAAAGCTTATTTGAGGGTAGAGTTTTTCCCTCGGTTTTTCCCTATGATATCTGTCTTACATAAATGTATAAATTAGATGCTATTCGAATACCTACTCTCTCACAAGAAATTTAAAGAAAATCATTGAAAATTTTCTATCTCAGAAACTATCCGTCCAATATCGCTGTTATTTTGCGAGAACCTTCAAAACCTAGTTCCATATTTGGAAATGGTCTAATCTATATTGTTGGAGATCCGATGAGCCTTCTGTTCAATGTTCAATGGCTGAATCGGTGGCCGTTGCCATGATAACTTTCGAAGGGAAAGACATAGTAATTTACAGGGTAGGTTGCGCATCCGAATGGGATAGTTAAAGTCGCTAATGGGCATAATCGGCAAAAACGGATTGAGTTACCTATATACCCCTCTTAAATTTTGTTGTTATATCCTCAATAACTCAAAATATACGAATCCGATCCAATTAAAACATGGTTATTACTTGTAGAATGCCGAAGCGCTAATATTTGCAAAATTTTGTTATATGGTATCACTAGACACAGATATTAAGGCAAAATGATAGTACACTATTCCCTAGAACATGCGTACGAAAGGTTAAAATTTTGGTATACTATAAATAGTACAAAAAGTAGTAACATTTTGCACGATCGTGAAAAATGAACCTTCTAGCCGTCGTTTATGCGTTAGCACTTAAAAAATACATTCGGCATCAACTGAATCCGAATATTAAAATAAATGAAATCAGCGGATATTCAAACCCGGATCTTCCCTTCAGAGCGGTGTGCCGCGACTGCGGACGCGGCTGCCGCGTCGCGACTGCGGGGTCGCAACTGCTAAGATCCGAATGCTACCTTTATGCTCGATTATAAAATGGTGGCTTGAAGGTTTGCGCGGAATTTCAGCGGAATCTGACAGATAGTTTCCGAATTATAACATGTTTAAGAAAAAGATTTTTTTTTCTAGTGACACGATCCTCACGAAAATTTGCGTAAATTTGCGCGTTGGCATTCAACAACTAATCATGAAGTTTCAATTCAATCGGATCAGTATTTTTTGATTAATTGAGGAAACAATATTTCAGATATAATTCTTGAACCGTTTGGCCGACTATGTCCCTTAACGAACCTAACCGTCGCATTCAGTTGCGCAGCCTACCCTAAGTCATTTTCTCTTTTCATGCGAAAGTTATCGTGGCAACCAGTGAGTCGAACCTAATCGTTTGGGACAAAATTTGTTAGGTATTATGAAATTTGCAACAAAGGATATCGTATATTGTCACCAACAGTCTTAAATATGTGTTTTTCCCGTTGCTTCGATTTTATGCTATTTAAGCTCGTATTTAAGTAAAGAATAGGGTTGATTAAAATTTGCTGAGACCGTTATTGTTTCTCATATTTTTATGAAATGTTGGAAATCTTGTTATTCTACTAAGAATTTTTCATATGAATATAATAACTTCACATGATTATTTCCCAAAGAAATATGCAAAAGGATAGGTTTGTGAATTGGCACATTTAGTTCTGGACTAATAATATGACTGTTTAAAAACCTATTTTCTTGATATCAACGTTGAATTCATTTTGTATGATGTTAAATGATGAGTGATGTGAATTTTGGGGATTATATCACCATCAACAATGAAAATAGTATTGTATAATTCTTGATATCCTTTGAATCGTTCAATAAATCAAGCTGGAAATTAATATGTTTTTGGCGTTCTTGTTCCTCGGAACAGAGTGTTTATCAATTTGCCCAAATGTATGTAATTTTTGAATTTTTGGCTGAAAATGGTCTCAAATGTTTTGTGGTTCGACTGACTGATCAAAAATCTGTGGTGAAAACCGATTCGTCTGTCCGTCCGTTAACACAATAACTCTCGAACGGGAAGCGCTAGAAAGTTTAAATTTTCAGAGTAGGTTTGGACGATAACTATTTCGGTTGAGTTCGCTATTGCGCAAAATCAGGTAGGTGGATTCGGAGTTACGAGAAAAAATTTTTTTTTCAATTACAAATTTCAGATTCAATTTTTTTTAAAAAGCAGTTTCTTCTCAAGAATCCATCGATATCATTCTCAACTCTAACAAACTTATACTTTCTGGGATATGATTTTTCTGGAAATTGAACAATTTGATAGTTCAGAATGTTTGGATGATTTCAAGAAGAAAAATTACTCGTTGCTACGAATCTCAAAGTATTTAAATTCTCTGTTAATTAATTGATGTATACTTTACTGCCGCTAGTTGATTTCTACGGAATAGGATCCCATTACTGAGCAAACTACAGAAAGAGGAAGGACAACTTTTTTGTGATCTGCAAATTAACTTGTAGTGTCTCCAGTTCTTGGAAACAAAATACCATTTTCTTTCAAAGGGAGCAAAACATTACATTTTTCAGTTTCCGTAGAATACGATATATATTTTTTAATCTCAACAACTCTCTGAATTCTTATACAAGAATAAATGAATGAGTTATCATTTGATGGTTCATAATAATACATCAGAATCAAAAGATATTCGTTATGAAGTATTCCATATTGAAATAATATTCGTTATAGTAGAAGCACTGAAAATTTTAGAAGAACAACATTGTTTGGAATTATTCAATAGGAAAAAAAGTCGAGAAAATTGGGAAGTCAAGATCGTTTGCGCGCATGCTCTATTGTCTTTTCACGCTTCTCACACCATAACGAAATACTGCTTGAACCTTCAAGCCGTCTTCTTAACGTTTAACACGAAAAAAATGGATTGCGCATCAACTGAAATAAAATTTTAAAATAAATACAATGGGGATTCGAACAACGATCTTCAGCGTGGCGGGCGATGATGCCAACCTCTCGGTTATGGATGTGTTGTTACTCTTCTGAGATGTACATGATTTGAAATTTCAGAAGAAGTAGATACCAATTCGATATTCGATTTTCACAATAATTGCTAAACTACAAAGCCGATCGAGCTGAATTTCCGGTTCTCGATTGTAAAATGGCGGCATGAAGTTTCTATAGTTTGCGTGTTGTCATTCTCCTATTAATAACCAAGTTTTAATACAATCAGACCTATATCTTTTGATTCACTCCATGAATCAAAAGGTATAGGTCTGATTGAATTAATATGTGGTTATAAATAGGAGAATGACATCACGCAAACTAGAAACTACCTGTCAACTTCCATTGAAATTCCGCGAAATATTGTTTTCTCTGAGAACAATATTTCGCCGATTATTTGCATAAAGAACTCAACCGTTGCATTCGGATGCACAACCTACCCTGAAAATTGCGAGTCACTTTTTCTCTCCGTTCGAAAGTTATCGAGACAACGGACGACCGGCTGGCCGGACCCAATTGAATTTGATCTGAAATTCTTCATCAGTGGGTCCAACCAATAGTTACCAGCCTTTACAAAGCACTGAAATCTATTTATCATTCAACCAACAAGCCAGACTCCTCTGTAGTTTTTTCTACATTTTCTGATGCAGTAAAATCATTGATTTATACTGATTGTACAGTATGAGGTTGCAATGGTCGAGTGTTATATTTCCGACAATGAATTGCAATTTCATTGTACATTTCCCACCCTAAAAAGTCAAACAGTGAAACTAACTATATTGTCAAGCCACCTGTCTTCATGACAGTCAATGAACGTGACACTCCCCTTAGTATGCATCCGACTAACCCCATGCACCCTGTCCGGTATGTCAGGTTTATTTATTACTTGATTAGGGTTGAACAATGAATTTTCACTTTGAACAAATGTACCCGAAATGAATTTTTCAATTCGAATGGTCCACAGATAAAACACACCCTCAACTCATTTATTCGGCAATAAATAGAGCAATATATGGGGTGGGCACCACTAAAATGGAAGATTGAACAGGAAGATAAGTTGAAATGAAGCAATTAACACACACGGAAAAGATGCTTATCACTTACTAGCATATGTGTGGCATTTCGGTGTAATGAACAAAGAATTAACGGAGCAATTAAATTATAGTATTTTGAATGTACATTTAACAAAAATTATCTTGCTAGTATTGATATTGAATACATTGGATTATAGGTTTTTTCATATGGTGGTTGATAGTTTTTGGCGAGCTGTTCAGGTGAACAGCATGCACCTATCAATTCGTCCAAATGTCTGTAATTTTAGAATATTTGGCCGAGAGTGCTCTCAAACGATTAGTTTCCACTCACTGATGAAGAATCCAAGGCAAAATTGATTCTGCCTGGTTCGGCATGATTACACTCGAACGTAATAAGTTGAAGATTTGAAATTCTCACAGTAGATTTGGAGTCCAAATGCGCCGGCTAATTTCGTTAAGAGCCAAAATTCACCGAGAGTTTTCTAAGTTAAGTTATAGCCTACTGAAATTTAGTTATACCAATAAATCGAAAAATACTGATCTGATGGAATTAAAACGCGTTAGTTAGATGAAAAATACCGACACGAATACTTGAGCAACATTTCGTTTTGTTTTTGGATCGCATGACAGGAAAATAAAAAAAAATGGTTCAAGCCCTGTCGACAGGACCTTTGGCGCTCTTGTTCAAACTTTGACAAATCATATCTTCGAAAGTATTGGTAAGAGTCGGGAATTTCATCAATGGATTCTTATGATAGAACTTCATTATAGCAGTAATTAAATTCAAACATCATAAAAGAATTTAAATTCAACAAGAGTACCAAAAATTATTAATCCAAAACCAATAGACCAATTCTACCCAACAACGAACTCATTCGAGATATTCGTTCCTCATTTCTCTGATGAACGATATATTTTTTCCTCGAATCCACTCTGAAAATTATATTATGTCAATTGAAACTTTAGCCAATATTTCAGTTTTGTTTTTACTAGAGATATTCTGAGCTCAATATTATTAACTTACCATTACCATTCCCTTCATCATATGGATTAACCATTGGCCTTAAATATCAAAATTTAACATATCATGTCTCAGCAAAATGAGTTGACATGTATCAACACAGATCATATTATAACAATTAATAGATAGAATAATTATCGCATAAGGTGAAAACACATCAGTACGATTTATTATTGAAATTTTGAAAAATTATTTCTCCGAAAGTATTAGCTTGTTAGAGTTAAAAATGACACCAATGGATTCCTATGGTCAAACTGCATCTTGAGAAAAACTTATTTTGAAATTTGTAATGTAACTCCGAAACCATCTGACCGATTTTGCCCAATAAGAACATATCCGAGATAGTTATGTCTCAAACCTATTCTGAAAATTTCAACTGTCTAGCTCTTTCCATTCGAGAGTTATCGTGTTAACGGCCGGCCAGACATAATTTATTTTGACCACGTATTCTTGATCAGTGAGTCGAACCAAATCGTTTAAGAGCATTTTCCGCCAAAAATTCGTAAATTACAAACATTTGGGCAAATTGATAAGCACTCGGTTCCGAGGAACAAGAGCGCCAAAAAAATATTTAAAGTAATTATGTAGGTATCTCAGAAACTATCCGGCAAATATCGTTGAAATTCTGCGAGAGCCCTCAAAATCTTATTTTACAATAAAGTTCTAGATTTCAACTTCGGATCGGATATATATTAGTGAAGATATTGTTGAAAAATTGAAATATTCCATCGATTGAGATGTCCACTGTTTTTACATTCGACCAGCGAAGTTATGAACAGTTTACGATTTTTTACATGACTGAGAGTTCAATGAATTAGATCGGTCGAAGTCAAATTTGATAAGTCGATACATCAGTAAAAACATTTGGCAATGCCTAGTGAAAACTGGTATATCTTGTATATGATATGGAACTTATTTTACTGACAAGTTCTCAATTTGTTTGTTGTTTGTTTTTGACCCAAAAGTAAATGTATGTATTCGAATGGTTCCTCACGCCACCACAGACACATCAGTTTATTTTCGACGAAACAGTGAATGGTATATATTTGAGTCGAAATTAAGCGTTTGATACCATTGGACGTTTGTGTGCACAGTCGGATATATATTCTTGGAAATATTGGTAATTTTTCCTGGAGCTAAGCAGCTATTGGCGAGTGTGGCACCTGGATAGGTGACCACTCTGGCTATGAATTTGAACAGTGTACCCAATCTTCTGGCCGCAGTGCTTATTTTTATGTCTGAGCTTTCGGGGAAAGGAAAACCAATGCCACCTAGTTGTTGCCCCAAACTAGAATCTAAAACTGTTGAAGATTATACTCCAAAGGGAACACATCAGATGGAAAGCCTCTAAATTTGTCAGTTCAGTGGAAGAAGGACTTCCCATAAACATGTACTTCGAGTTGTTAATGGAACTGCTAGGGATGTGAAAGGGCTTCGGGCACTAAGAAATTGAAAAAAATGCTTCTGAATCGCGAAGATCGCGAGCACTTAGTCTCATATGTTGGCGCGCTCGTACCCCTGATCAGGGTGCCTATCAATTCCACCAAATGACCAAATGACTGTAAATTTCGAATTTTTGGCGAACATGGCCTCAAGTGAACGAGTTTGATATAATTCTCCTTCAGTATGTGATATTTGATCGTAATAGTAGAATAACAAAATGTTTTTCATTTAAAAATTTTTTCGGCAATCGATTTCGGCAGGATTATGCCATCATCAGGCTGGCTGAATATTACATACATGAATTTACACAAAAAATCTTTTAGAACGTGCTTGTGAACAAACATAAAAATCCACATATAATCTCACCATCTTACATTCAGGGAATACAAAGTCGTCAACATCCAATCTATCAAAGATTTACAGACATTTGGTAAAATGATAGCACGCCCTTCCCCATGCGTGCACACGCACATGTACATGTTTCGGTGAAGGTGCATTTTCGACAAGAGGATTTTCAAACTCTACGAGCACATGCACTGACAAAAAACTTCATATAAAAGAAATTCATCAATTTTTTTTTAAGTTATAGTGTTTCTTTCATACAAGTTATACAAAATATTAGATGGGAATGTGGATTTCTATTGAAAATATTTTTATTTAAAAAAGTTAATTAGAACTCAATTTACAATTTGAATAAGGATTTACTATGATTTCAGACAGTGGTTTATGATAAGAGTTGAAATAAGAACTAAATAAGTCAAAAGTATATTCAAATTGGAATGGGGTAAGTCACGAGCTTAGGATGAAGAATGTCAACTTTAGTAAGATATGTTATTACTATAGAGTAACGAAAGTATTTTGACGGAACCTATTATATTTATTTTTCAGCTATCTGTATTTTATCTGACTGTATTCACATTCAATCTCTAGAAATTTATTTAGATTCACTCACTAATTTTCAAATCGTTGTGAATCGACTAAATATATTTAAAACAGCCTCGTCCAACGCCAATAGGTCAATAGATACTATCAATCTATCTCTATAGCATAGTTATATCAGTTAAATAATCCTTTTACTTAGAGGACCAGGAGTAAGCAATCAAAATTTCCAATCGATGCGATTTAATTAGGCTTCTGCACAATCTGGTAACAATAATCCCGAAATGACTTTGTCGTTCGCACGCACCGACAAAGTCGATTGCGCATGGCCATCATTCACCCTGATATTGGCATAATCCTGCCGAAACTGACCGCTTAGATTAAATTTTGAAATGAAAAACAGTTCGTTATTCGACTCACTGATCCCTGGTTAAACTTACTTATTTCTGACCGTATATCTAGGAAAACAATCTGAGAACCCCACATTTAATTTAATTTTACCGAGGCAGGCACATAAATGTAATGATTTTTAGGTTATATTCTGATTTATCTGGTATTACCGTGTCGAAGCGTCCATTTGGTTATGTTTACATAGTTCCGTAGTTCGTTACGTTTGAGCTAAATTGGAATTATACATAAGAAATTTTTCTTCAACAATAATGTGGTTGTCTCATAGTAGGTACGATTGAATAGATGGAATGATACTTATAATTGAAATTTCACTGGGAAGTGTTGAACGTGTTTGTCGTTTGATGAAAAGACTGAATTTTGAATTACGGGTATATGAAAATGAATGTAACGTGATATGGATAACATATAATTTAGAAGTTTTATTCACTATTTGGGGTAAATAGTGGAACATTCTTAGAATAATACAGATCATGGTAAGTCTATTCATCTTTTTCCCAAAAACTAATTTAGAAACCAGCGAGATTCAAGTGCACAAAAAACCCATGCGAAATAAGGAGATTTCCAGCTGCACCTCTTTCTAGAAGTGTTCTATTGTATGGATTTTTCAGATCTTTACCACAGAGTGACACAGTTAATCTGTGTCATGACGCAGTCAGTATACGCCTGTATACGAGGATTCTAGCACGTATCATCTGTGATTCTAGTTCAGGGCCGGATTCATACGGCAGTTACATTTCTGGAATTTGTATCCGATTATGTAACATTAAATGAAAAATATCTCGTAAACGGTGAGTGATAGCAGAAATTATGAAGAATAATGTAATTTTCTAAAATGATCGAAGATTCTTATAATGACTTAATATAATCTGCTTTCTTCACATTAAGTTCACATAGATTTATTAATTCGCGAGTCTATGACTAGGAAACCAGTGGAAGTAGGCAAAAAACAGTTAATTGGAGATTATGTGTCATAGTTATAGAAAACTTCACATCAAATTTAATTCAATTCCGAATAACCATGTGAAAGCTAATGAAGGAAAACTATTTTTATATAATTTCAACAGCCCTTTTATCGGAGCAGTGTTTGGAAAAAGGGTTAAAAGAAAAACAAGTTTTGTTTGATGGGATAAGTATATAATTAATGTACAACTTAAAGACTCACCCTGTATGTACATGTCAACAAAATAATTCCCTTGATCGCAGTAATTTTTGTAAATAATAATTTTCCAAAATATTCCAGTGATTTTTTGGAACTCGTGTTATGTATCAAATATTCATTTAAGCGCTTTATATGTATAGAAAATTGACAAATAATTTTAAAGCGCGTCCTATCTGTTGGATTACATATCACGTTTAACACATCACAGAACGAAAAGGGCAAACTGAACATTTTTTTCAAAACCTGAATTATTCCGCTTCTGAACACATGTTACAGTTTGTTTGATTTACTGATATTTCCTACCAACATCGAACCTGCATTGATTATACGAGGTATTCATTCTGGGGAAACGGTTCAGTTAGCTTGAATGGCTCGCATGACTCCAACTCCCTATAGGCCAGTTATTTTTTATTGGAGATTTCACGTGTATATCATTGGTAGCATAACCGAAATGTATTCAGCAGTGTTGTTCAATCTTCCCCGATACGATATTGTGCAGGGAATCAATAAATTGAATTGCGAATGATGTTGCAGCTTTTGTTTTCATTTCATTTTATTTTCAGTGTTATTCTACGTTGGATTTCATTAAATGATTCTGACATTGTACCAGGAGCAGAACAAAAGAACGTATCAAATTACACGCAGAGGTTCCTACTCAAAAAATCTCTCTATTTGTGATGAATATGTGTGGATTTTTGAAATTATTTTCCCCTTCTCTTTGCATGCTCGTACGGGGACGTCATTTTTCCCGAATGCGTGTTTGTTTGTTGTAGACCGATACCGTTTGAGCGAGTAGACCATGCTGCAGCATAGAGAGGCTTACTGCACCTCAGTAGGTCTCCTGTTAGCTGATAGGGCCTCATGGTTGATCCCTCTCAGCTCGGGTTGCCTCCATAGGGTCTCTTAGTCGATCCCCTGCAGCTCAGGGTCACTTAACCGCTAATATTATATGGGTCGCATGTAACATCCCCAATGCCTTGTCGGTGTATTACATACATACGGTCTATTTTCCTAGCATGTAGAATTAGGTTCTAGGTACCCCGCACGGTTTCTGGCAAACTGGTCGTGTCATTGCCCCCATAGTGTAGTCTACATTGTGTGTTTCGTCTGCCTCCCCATATTTCCTACAAACAGGGTTTTTTCGGACAATCCCCATGTTCTTCAGGTGCTTTCTCAGGGTAAAGTGTCCGGTTAGTAGGCATGTTAATCCCTGAGCTTACTCCTACTCAGTAGTAAGACTTCTTTAGTTAGTGAGGAGCAGGGCTGTCCTATCATTAACTTACTATGCCGCTGGCCCGACGTTTTATTCCAGTGCCAAGTGTGCTGTGCAAGGATGCATTTTTCAATGACTCCTTTCACAGCTGATTTGGTGACCTCTACTCCTGACTCTGGCCCGAAGAGGGGGATAGCTGAGCCCGACCTAGTGAGTGCATCAGCTCTTTCATTCCTTTCAACCCCTGTGTGCCTCGGCACCCAATCGAGCTCAACTCGGTTTCTGGCAGTCAAGGTTTCCAGATTCTCTACGACACATGTCGTGGTGGCTACCATTTCCACCTAGAATATAGTGGTGCATTTCACAAGTGCCATCGAAACGCCCACATTAGGTACTGCCCGATACATTCCAGCCACAGAGCGTCCACCGATCACTGAACCGTACGTGAACCATGTTAGTTTACTGTGTGGTCATGGTCTTTTATCCCCACCGCGGGGGGCTTCAGCCCCAGATTGAAGGAAGGATCAAATTTGTGAGTTGCTGGACTCCAGTCGCGCACCATGTTCAGGATTAGGTGACTAATAAGTCCCCCGATCCCAGCGTTTCCATATGACCGTTGTCCCCAGACACCGTTCAGCTGCAGCCTGTAGGCCCCCAGCCTAGCTTCGGACCACACCAGAAAGTGAATGGGAGGCAGTCCCACGAGAACCTCCATAGCCGCAGTTGGAGTACTTTCCATTGCTCCAGTAGCACAAAGCAGGGCTGGTCTCTGAACTTTTCCTCAGGTCTTCCGAATATTGAGCCGAGAATGGTCCCAAACGATTCCATTTGACTTGCTGATCAAGAATCCGTAGTCAAATTCGATTCTGCCATTCCGTCCGGATAAAGAGTATTGAAATTTCCACGAAAGGAATCAAGTCAATGGGCAAAATCCCGTCTGATGGTTTTGGGGATATACTCTTTTGAAATTTTATTTTTCAAATATTTTCAAACGAACATATCCGATCAAATTGCTACTTATGCGTCGAATATCTATATCAAGATTCACGCAAAAGTAAATGGGAATAGCAACACTAGAAGCACACCTTTTATTAAGAAAACTTTAATATCTCGCTGAAATTTCATATTTACATGAAGGTCTTCGATAAGACACTATGTTTGAAATATCAATTGTTTTTCTGATTCTATATTCATCATCAAATCTTTATTCATGATTTAATTAGATTGACTCACAATTGAAACAGGTTGGTGGCGATGCAATCGTGTTAAAGTAAGTTTCATTATAGTTTTGAAGGGAAATTAGATGTTTCGTTTAAATTTGTGGGCAATTCAACATAGAACCTAACTCAGACGAAAGATATCCGCACATTTGTAAGAACTGATTTTTGGACTCGACCTACTTTCTCTACAAAATTCCTGGTATCGGAACCAGGGAAAATAACATTCCCCTTCAGGTTGAAACCTTAGCAGGCACAGGTCCATGAGCCCATTGGGCAGGCAGTATAAAGCGATGATGTCCCGAGAAGGTTGGTCAGTTACAATTTGGCATGTTACTGTTTGTAACTAAAACAGGTCTCCTTAAAATAATACTATGTTTTCGTGTTTCAATAATTCCCGTCAACGTAGCACCTTAAATTAATCTGAATAGTTCATGAATAATTATTGACTCTCTGAGTATATTTACGTGAATCCATCAGGAAGCCAAATTGCTTTCAACTGACTGATGCAGCCGGAACAGTTGGTATATATGCTCGGCAGGCTGTAATTCTCTGGTTTCGTTCAGACGGTGAATTTTCTAGATGAAAGAAAATACGAAAAAGTGGCGCCATAATTTTTTTCGTCTATAATTCGTCTTTCGTCTTCCGTACCATTGGATATTAGCCAGTAACCCGAACAAAAACAAGTACTGACGTGATGTCAGGAGCTTTTGCGCGCATGTTATATTGTCTATTCACGCCTCATACGAAATCGATAGAGCAGAAATTCGACAGTCGATTGTGAAAAGGTGACTCGAAGATGCATTTCTGCAGATTCTGACGAATAGTTTCTGAAATTTCTGACGAACAAAAAAAAAATTTTTTAGTGATATGATATACACGAAATTTCGCGAAAATTAGCGGGTCCGCATTCTACTAGTAATGACCAAGTTTTAATTGGATCGAATTTGTATATTTTGAGTTATTGGGCAAAAAGCAACAACATTTATGATGGGTATAACGTATAACTCCAACACCGGTTGGCCGACTATGCCCAATAAAAACCTTACCTGTCTCACTTAGAGGTTCAACTTACCCCGAAAATTTCAAGTTGCTATCTTTTTCGGTTAAAAACTTATATTGGTAAAAGTCACCCATTCACCTACTGAACTCCAACAATATAGATCCGATCGTGCTAAAATTTGGAACTTGGTAGTAAAGTTAGGTTTAAAAGCGAAATTTCAGCAATATCGGACGGATAGTTTCTGTTGTATAGATTTTCAAACCCGTTTGGCTGATTCTGCCTCTTAAATGATGTATCAAAATGTGCATCCTACCCTGAAAAGTGTAATTGGCTAACTCTTTCCATGCACAAGATATCGTGAGATACATAAAAATTTTTTTAATATTTCTAGCGATACGAACCTCACGAAATTCATCTTTGTGTCGGTATTCTACAACCAAGTTATCAAGTTCCACTATGATCGGACCTGTATTGTTTAAAAATAAAATGAGCACTAGAAAACCGTTTGGCCGATTATGCTCATTAACGAATTTAACCGTCGCGTTTGGATTCACAACCTACCCTGAAAATTTTACGTCGCTATCTTTCTTCGTTCGAAAGTTATGTGGCAACGGCACGCTGGACACAAACAAATTTGACACAGAATTCTTCATCAGTGGGTCGAACCTAATCGTTTCGACAATGATGAAGATTTTCAAAGGAATAGTTTGTGAGTGGAATAAACAGGTTGTAAAGAACTACCATCGTACACTTGTCCAGGCTTCTCTACCTATGCTACTGGATTGTTTGATATCTCATCAGTTGAAATTTTATTCTAAAGAGCGCTTCATAAATAAGCAAAATGGATTTTCTCTGAATAAGTGTTATCAGCACCTTAAAAACAACTCTCAGGCTCTGAAATGCAAAAGTTGTAACTATAATTTTAGAGAACATGAATCAAAATACAACATACCTCGAATGGAAAAAGGCATAGGACAGAGAAATTTCCGCTATCTAGGCCTGAAGATGTTCACTATCATACCTTAGAATATAAGGGATATTTTGAGCCTGAATAAATTCAGAAAGAAATTAAAAGAATGGATTTTAAATACGGATTGTCACCTTTTCTACAGGATGATTAATGATAGCTGAATATGATTGCAATGATGCTTCTTGAAGTGATCAACATCCCTGGATTGAAACAAACGTATTTGAATTAGACAAACTCACCAGAATTAGACAAACTTACCTGAATTAGACACTCGTACCTGAATTAGACAAACTCACCCCATGGCGACGTAATAACTCGAAGTTGACATATTTACATTTTTATTGGGTATATTTAAGGGCTCATGTTTGTGTTTTTTTTCATTGTGTAAACCAATAGTACAGGAAATATCTACTTATATTTCCTCTATTTGTTCAGTTTATTCATATTTCTTTTCTATTGTGAGAATTTTTGTTTTTGTTCTATTTTATATGAATAAATATTATTATTATTATAGCACAAAAAGGCCTAGCAGAGTCAAGATACCCACCCTCTTAAATGAAAATCTGCAATCGTCTCTATATTTCATGTTGTTATTACTTGGCACAACGATATGGTATGACTTTTTGGCGCTCTTGTTCCTCGGAACAGAGTGCGTATCAACTTGCCCAAATGTCTGTAATTTTTGAATTTGTGGCTGAAAATGGTCTCAAACGATTTGGTTCGACTCACTGATCAAGAATCCGTGGTCGGAATCGATTCTGTCCGGCCGTCCGCCCGTTAACACGATAACTCTGGAACGAAAGAAGTTAGAGGATTGAAATTTTTAGGGTAGGTTTGGAGCGTAAATATCTGCGACGAGTTCGTTAACGGGCGAAATCCACCAAGCAGTTTCGGAGTTATGGCCATTTTTAGTAAAAACATTTCTTATGGATATTTCCGAAACCGATCACTCGATCTATGTGACATTTTTCATCAGATTGTAGGTAAAATAATGACCTTTATATGCATGCGAAGTTTTGTATTGATCGGGTAGCCGTAAAGTGTCAAAAAAATTAACTCTCGAACAGAATGAGCTAGGCTGTTGAAATTACCACAGTATATTTGAGAGAAAAATATCTCGGTTGAGTTTGTTAGTGGGAAAAATAGGCTGGATGGTTTCGGAGTAACGAAAAAAGAATTTATTTTAACTTACATATTTCAAACTAAACTTTTTTTAAGATGCAGTTTCACCATAAAAATCTATTGATATCATTTTGAACTCTTATATACTAATACTTTCGGAGATATGATTTTTTTAAATAAACTATTATTTAAATATATTCCTTTATGATGCAGTTCTATCATAAAAATACATTGATGTATTTTTATGTACAATCCAAGGAGATCACATTGTATGTACAATCCAAGGAGATCACATGATAGATTGGAGTAATACAAAGATTCTAATGACAGAACCTGATTTTATGAAAAGGAAACTTAAGGAGTCAACTTGTATTTTATTGAACAGAGAATGCAATTTTGCAAATTGCTCAATTGGTATTGACCGTATTTGGCTGAATTCATTGAAAAAGGAATTGGAACTTGGAAATTTCTTTGCGAAGTAAAACTATGTTAGCTATGATTTTTAAATACTGTCAATCTGACAATTCTTGAATTTCACAAAATAACTATCAACAAAATAATTCTAGCGATTTATATTAAGCGTCTGACGAAGGAGTCTGATATAGACTCCGAAACGTTACATAGTTGTTTCTTCGTTAATGTTGTTTCGTTGTTGTTTGTTAGGCAACATTGTTCAATTGATTGCTTCTGACAAATATCCTGTGTTTCTTACGCAGAAGCAAATCACAAAATAATTAATTTTTATTTTATAGATATTTTTCAGAGTTTGGGAGAGAAAACCCAGAAAAAAAAAACCTTTCAATATCATTCTCAACTCTGAGAAACCAATACTTTCGGAGATATGATGGGTCAAAGTTTGAACAAGAACGCCAAAGCTCCTGTCCACACGGCTTGAACCAATTTTTATTGGGCCAACTTGGTTGGACCTGGTAGTTAAATTCATTATCTTGCGTGAACTGTGATGTACGAGCACAAACACTTCTGGATGACAAAAAGAACGCTTTTAAATAATGGACTATATATGTTAAACATAAACTTGGTACCTCTTATCTTTGTACGACTTCGTATCTTTTTTACATCTCTCTGACTAAATTCTATAACGCGAGTATAATGTCTACTACTCTACTCGCTTAGCCAGATCCCTAGAGTTGTGTTCGAAAATTAACTCCACGGAGTAGAGTAGAGTTTTTGAAGGTTTGACAGATTTACTCTAGTTTACCCTGACAGTGACAGAAGGTGCCAATATCGGAAAATAGGTTATGTTGGTTTAAGAAAGATCCTATTATTATTATTTTCTTCACATATATGTAACTCTAATCATAAATATATATTGTGAGCAGTATTGAAACTATTAAATTACCACACAAAACATTCATAAAACAGTGAGATAAAGATACTAGATTTTCCGTCCCATGAGTTATGTCAATTTTGACAGGAGTAAAATGAACTCCGAGTCGAATACTCCGACTTTTCGAACGCAATGGAGTAAATATTACTCTACGGAGTTAATTTTCGAACAGAACCCAGGGGGTGCTGGGGTGAGAATGCGCAAACATCTTGAACATTCATGCTGTATACATAGGCATCGATATAATAAGGGAGGTGCTTTGCCAGTGGCGGAACATTTCTCAACACATGCTATCAAGATCCTAATTGTTTTACCTTCGGACCTTGAGTATGTGCTCCATGATAGAGTATAATATCTTAATTGGGTTTCAATAAGAGATAAATATTCTCTTCTTATAATATCTTGTATATATACAGGGTGTTTGTGAATAAGTGCGACAAACTTTAAGGGGGAATTCTGTGATGAAAATTAAGGTGGGTATTTGGTATAAAATTTTTTGAAAAACCTCCCCCGGAAAATTTACTCCCCTCCGAAGATTAACAAAAGAAATTGTCCCTCATTTTTATTTTCCCTGTATATTAGAAATCTTCAAGAAAGGTAATAGAATGGGTGATGAGGAAAATAAAGCAAAACTTGTAAAACATACGTTTATATAACTATAAACAAATTATTTAGGTTAGGGAAATTCCACCTCGGTGCTTTTTGAAAATGCATTGCATTTTTTCTCGTAAATGCTTGAGTTTTAGAAGAAGCTTGTAGGGACAAAAAAGTTAATAAATGAATTGGACTTCTCAGCCATGTTTTTCAAAAGGGAAAATTTGTTAAACAAAAAGT
This sequence comes from Halyzia sedecimguttata, assembly GCA_937662695.2. Classification (NCBI taxonomy): domain Eukaryota; kingdom Metazoa; phylum Arthropoda; class Insecta; order Coleoptera; family Coccinellidae; genus Halyzia; species Halyzia sedecimguttata. Next base: position 38,364,007 of record OW569412.2, read on the forward strand.
TGTATGAAAAAATATCTCAGAGGTTGACTATTTCAACCCCTTCTAAGCATATTGCATGGTTGAAAAAATTCCAAAATGTGTAGTTTTATTGACAAATAATATTTACCAAGTTTCGTATCTTTAGATTAATATACAGTGAAAATAAAATAGAGGAACAATTTTTTTTTGTTAATCTTCGGAGGGGTTTAACTTTTACGGTGGGAGGTTTTTCAAAAAATTTTATACCAAATACCCACCTTAGTTTTCATCACAGAATCGCCCCTTAAAGTTTGTCGCACTTATTCACAAACACCCTGTATATATATTCTTTTGACTGAGAGCTGTATATGTGTTAGCAGAGATTGGTGTAACGGGGTACCATACAATTCGACGTATGATACAAGAGCTTAGGGAAAAACCTCAGCAAAAAACCCTTTCTCCCCGTGAGTGTGGTGATTTGTAACTATTGTTTACAAAATTTGCTGAAATTTAAAAATATTGATGGGGATATATTTCTTCAATGTGGATTTCCTCGTCAAAAAACGGATAGGTTTCTCCAAGGTACCCGAAACTCAACCTGAAAAATGAAAAGACAAGAGGAGGAAACGAACAAATTAAAAATAATACATAACCTTTCAGAAGTCTCCTCTCACAAAAATACTTCTCTGTTGGCGAATGGGATCTCGTGGAGAAGAATCGCCTCCGATAGTTTTCGAAGATATTCACTCCTGAAATCCCTTCAATATTTGAATTCAAAAATGAAAATGTTGCTCGTAAGGCCAGGTAAGGCCAGGGTCTCTTTAAAACCAGGTCTGACCGGTCCAAGTCTAAGCGATGATTATTTTGAACTTCAGATGTTCGAAGCCCGCTACAGGGCTCTTAAGAAGGGCTATCATCTCCCATAGATATATATTTTACTTTATATTGTATAAAAGAATGAAAAAATGCGCCGGACAAATTACGACTTATGTCATGATGACATAATTAGAGTAAAAAAATATCATGTGACAACTGAATAATTATGCTGGAAGATAGCCACTGTAATTACCACAGGTGAGTGATGGATCCATGATCATATTCAGAAAACATACCTGCTTGATCAGAAATCTGAGACGGAGGTTACACGGTCAATCTGGTATCAGTCTCGCATCACATGAATCATGGATTGATGTCAGATTGACGGAAATTGGTTCTATATGCGTAGATTGATGGACTGATGATCCAGATTGATGGTAATACTGATGTTAGATTGATGCGAAAATGATACCAGACTGACCGTGTAACCTGCGTCTGAGATTGTCCTTTACAATCCAATTTTGATCCAGCATATATCCATATATTATTGAGTTAACCATTTTACATGTACCTCCGTCTAGAAGGAGATTACACGGAGAATCTCGCATGAGTTCAGTCCGTGACCTTGTTCACAATGAGAAGCGGAGATGAGATGCGGATTGATGGACTGACGAAGCACATTCATATGTATTAATACTCCATCAATCCATCAGTTTCCCGTCAATCTGGTATTTAATGTTTCCAAAAAAGGAAAATATATACATAAATGATTGTAGTTTCAAAACAATGATTATTTAATATGAAGAGAGAATCAATATTGAAGAGAATATCAAATCAATATTTGATATTTCAGCTCATTTGAAGATGAAAAAATACCTCTCAATATTTAATATTTCCGCTCATTTTACAGACAAGTTCTAGATTTGAATTTGATCGGATCTATATTACTGGAAATAATAGGAAGATAGGTACAGTATTTTTTGTGGAGCTAAGCAGCTTTAGTCTAGTTCAGTGTCTGGAAGGGTGAAAGCTCTGGCTATAAATTTCGACAGCGCCAAAGTTCCTGTCCACAGGGCTTTCCCACTTTTTTGATTTTTTTCATACGTAAAAGCACAAGAGCTTTTTTTTTATCGGATAAACTTTTATTTTTTACGAAAACTAGATTGCTTAGAAATTTAACGAGAACAAACGAACTGATAAAAACTCGACAGCGAAGCTGGAGAGTTTTTATAAGTTTCGTTTGTTCGAGTTTAAATTGCTTGAAAGCAATCTAGTTTGAGTTTACAAAATAGAAGTTTATCCGATCTTAAAAAAATGCTCGAGTGATTTTTAGCTAGATAAATTCACGAATCGAGATAATAAGCGCTTGACAGCATACAATTTTATGGTAGCCATATTGTTATGTTGCTAGGAAACGAGCCAGTACGGCTTGATTTCGAGCTGGAGAGTGTTTTATCGCTGTAAAAAACGATGTAGCTTTTTTATCGATGTCAAAGTGATATAAATGCGATGCTCAAATAGACATTTTATTGTAGGAGTGAATTTATCAATGGTAGAACCCTCACAAACGACAATAACTAATGTCAAATATATATAGAATATAGTTTATCGAAAAATCATTAGCCCAACCGGCCAATAGCAGGCGAGCCAACGTTCGAATAGGATGGAGCGCTAGTTCCTTACAAAATTGTACATATTAGATATCACCTCAAAGGCCATATTCAGTTTCATCATTCGATTACAACAACAAAGATAATTCAGTCGTGTCGAAATACGGAGATATTATTAGATTTGAACGGAGATATTATAGAGTGGAAGTCTGAAGTTAAATATCTGGGGGTAACACTAGATAGGAAACTTATGTGGAATAGGCTTGGTGACATCACTGCCAGTAAAGCAACAAAGGGCATTATTGACGTGTAGTAATCTAGCCGGTAAGACTTGGGGCTGCAACCCTAAGATACTGCGATGGATGTACGTCCTGATTGTGACACCCATAACTACGTATGGGGCAGTAGTAAAAAAAAAAGCCAGAATAGTACGAGGGAAACCCTCGACAAAGTACAAAGGCTAGCCTGTGTGTGTATCACTGGAGCTATGGGAACCTGTCCTACCAGGGCACTTGAGATTATAACAAATCTCACACCACTTCATCTAGTGATAGAGAAAATGGCCCATGAAGCCATTCTCAGAATATCTAGGTAATGAGATTACTAAAAACCAGAAATCCTGGTCCTCTCTCACAAGGTCCTCTCTTACAAGGTACATTTCATCAGCCAATCTTCCTAGTGACGAAATAATCAAGAAAGTAAGCATCGAAAAGAACTTCACTACGATGCTTGGTAGGAAAAAAGACTGGGACAGGGAACCCAGCACCCAAGTTCCTAACAAGAAATGACATTAAATGATACACAGACAACTACAGGAGCTGGCGCTGGAGTATATGGGCCAGGCACCAAATGCTCACTATCGCTAGGCTCCTATCCGAGCATCTTTCAGGTAGAAGTACTTGCAATAGAAAGATGTGTGGAAATGAACCTAGAAAGAAACTATCAGAGATGTGATATAGCAATCCACTCTGGTCAAGCTGCTATTAAAGCTCTGAGCTCCCATGTTATCGAATCCAAGCTAATATGGGAGTGCCGAAGAAAACTCAATGAAGTAGACAAGAACAATAGGGTCTCCTTGGTCTGGGTTCCTGGTCACGCGGGAATCATAGGTAATGAGGAGGCCAACACACTCACCAAGAAAGGAACACAAACACCCTTTATTGGCCCGGAACCTTATTGTGGGGTTGGTAGACACACCTACAGAAGTGAATTCCAGATGAAAGAAGAAGCTAAGAGAGGTATTTTCTGGAGATCTCTCCCCGGAATGTATTACTCCAAGAAATTCCTCCGGAACTTTGATACTGTCAGATCCAAGAAATACTTGGACCTTAGTAAGAACACGCTGCACCTCCTCACTGGCTTCCTCACAGGGCACTGCGGCCTCAGGAAGCATATGATGAGATTAGGGCTAGCAGAAACTCACGAGTGCAGATTCTGTTGGGAGGAGGATTAAACTCCTGATCACCTGATAACGTAATGCCTCGCCATCTCAAACCGACGCAAGGAATGCTTTGGGCAAGAAATCTGCAGGAGCTAAGACGTAGCCTCCTTGACGCCATCCCAGAAACTGTAGTTCATGAGAACTCTAGAACTGGAAGGCGAGCTGTAGATGGTAATGACCTCAACAGCTCTGAAGGGGGTGCACAATAGACATCAAGGTCGCAGTGCAACGTTACCCCCTACAACAATATACAATATATACAATAGTTCCTTACAAAATTGTAGATATTAGATATCACCTCAATGGCCATATTCAATTTCATCATTCGATTACCCCTTCAATTCGTCACGAGTTCTCCGACAACAAATCCCGAAAAAATGGATCGCAAATGGCGACACTGCGAAGTAACAATTCTGTCGATTCCGCCATTGTTATTCATCCTCCCGTTCCTCCCAGTCGGCTATTAATAGTGTTGCACTACGGCCACCGCACGGCCAGATAAATTATCAAAGTGAATTCAGTCATGTCGAAATATTCGCTATACGTACTGGTATTTATTAATTCGGATAAACAAATAACGCTCGAAATTTTGGCATATAGGCACCCAAATTAAATTCTCCGTTAGTCATTGAACATACAAATGAACCAACACCCGGTTTAATTCATTTACGGCGAACGGAGGGAGAAACAGGACCTGCACACATAAATGACTATTTTCGGGCAAATAGAAAAAAAATATCTTTGTACGATGAAACCGAACTACAAAGCAGGTTGAATGTTCAAAGGGGTGGTGACTGGTTTGTTCGCCGCAGATGGTAATTGCTCAGTATAGAGTGTTTGTTTTAAAATTAGCCTATATTTGGAATATAAACTATTAGAATTATTGGTTTTTCATTCCTGAATATTAAATATCCTTACTCAAGTTGAAAAAAATCCCTTATTGAAATTTTCATAACTAATAATGATGGTCATTGGGAAGATACTGTCTGAGCTCTGCGGGACTCGTTTCTCGATTAATATCGAGTGAATGGTGGCATATGATTTGACGCTTCAAATATTCACTGATGGGGAAAGCTAATTTCCGTGTTTTGTCTCATAGGTGGCGTGGGCGATTAGGTATGATCGACCAAGCCGGCTCTGAGTTGCTTAACCCGGGTCAGTTTAGTAGAATTTGTTGAGAAGCTACAGAGTACTGATGAAGGCCAAGAAGCCAGAAACGCGTCTGCTCTTGCTTTCTCGGCAAATCAATGAACCCCCTGGGGTCTATTTGATTTGTGCAATATATGCATAAGTATATTAATTGTACGAAGCCATTCATGAAGGACCCTATTGGCAGGAACGCTCTGGACTTGTTGATTTATTTTCATAACTAACGTCCATAAAGGCACACGGTGAAATATTCATTGATTTCAACCATTAACCTAGCCTCGTGAGCCGGGCTAGGTCACCTCATCGCTCAGTGTTCCCCCAAAAAGGAAAGGGTCATTCAAGGGCAGATACGAACCGGTTTCATGGTGATAACCAATCATCATTTTTTGCCGTAAGAGGGTCAGGGACTACAGGGCCGTCTACCTATATTAAAACATTACGAACTGAAAACTCCCGGTTCCTTCGAGTGTCATTCGGTGTGGCTAAGTTACGCTGATGATTGGTAATAACCATTAAACCGCTTCGTATCCGCCCTTGAGTGACGCTTTTCTCTTGGGAGAACACTGAGCGATGAGATGACCTAGTCCGCCTCACGGGGAATATTTGTTGGTGGTTAAAATCAATGAATATTTCACTGCGTGTCTTTTAGTTATTGGCAATTGGCTACAGATCATCTCATTATATCAAGTTAGGAGAGTTGCCTTGAACGGGACAATATCCCGACTGAAAGATTCTTGGTGATCAATGGGGCATAATAAATAGTATATTCTAAAACAAGTTGCAGAATTATACCCATTAACGAACTTGTCCGTCGTATTAAGATGCGCCACCTATTCTAAAAATTCAAGTCGCTAGCTCTTTCCGTTCTCAAGTTATCGTGGCGGAGGACTGCCGGAAAGAATCAAATTTGACCCCGAATTCTTCATCGGGCAGTCGAACCCAATCGTTTGAGTCCATTTTCAGCAAAAAAATCGAAAATTACAGACATTTGGGCAAAATGATAACGCGATGTTCCTCAGAACATTCGTGCAAAAAGCTGAGAAAACGGTATACTTATATCGATGCTTATTTCGATAAAGAGTGTCCGATAGAAGTAGACAATAGAACATATGCGCAAAAGCTCCTGACTTCGCGTCAGTGCTTGAACCAATTTTTCTAACATATTTTAACAAAAAACCTCAGAAATCCGCCCTTCGACAATTTCAAAACATTCCTAATAGATCAAAATTTTGTATACATCTGATATCGTTAGCTGCCATTAGTGTACCTCAATAAATGATAGTAAGCAGAAAATCATAAGGGTATCTACTGTCACTTCTACGTGTATGTATAAACAGGGTGAGTCTTTGACCACTGCATTAATTTTATCCAAAGATTCCTCTCATCAAATGACACACTCTTTTCATTTACCATTTTTCCAGATTCGGCTCAGGTAAAAAGTTACAAGCGTTTAAAGATTTCACAATGTGCTAATACACTCCCGCATATAAATTATCTATGACATTGTTGGCGGACGAGAATAAGGCATGGTAACGTGGTTTACAGCTTGATTCGGGAATCCAACGCTCAGGGACGGATCCATAAAAGTAGTGAAATTTCTGGAGTTTTCCATTTTAAAACATTCAATGAAGAATATCTCGAAAACGGTGCGTTTAAGGAGAAATGATGAAGAAAAATATAATGTTCTAAAACGATGGAATATTCTAGAAATGACTCAAGAAAAACTTTATATACTTTCTTTATGCTAATTTCGTTTACTTTTATGAATCCACGAGTCCATAACTAGAAAACCAGTAGAAGTAGATAAAAACTAATATTTGGAAAATATGTATCATAGTTATAGGAAACTTCACGCCAACATTCACTTTATTCGAAAAAAGGATGTCAAAGCTACAAAATAAAAACTGATTTTTTTTCAAAATTTCAACAGCCTGTATTATTTTACCTGAGCTGAATATGGAAAAATGTTAAATGAAAAAAGTGTTTCATTTGATGAGGGGAATCTTTGATTAAAATTAATGCAGTGGTCAAAGACTCACCCTGTATGTATCAAAAACATCGTTCGATCAATATCCAACTGTACAGTCTCACGTATCATATTCAAAGTTTATCTTGCATCAAAGGAAAGTGGGTATTCAAAGTGACATGAATGAACTCCAAACCGATTTCGAATACAGGACGTGCATCCAAAGGAAATGTATTTTCTGAATTGATATAATGATTACAATCCAGTTCCCCGAGGCTTCATGAAAATGGATTTAAACGCAGGGAATATGATAATTCGAGCAGATAATAGATTACCCATATCGTGACAGCCTCTAGAAACCAGCTGTTATTCCGTATTAGCAGGAAATTCTCGATACTTTCCCATAATCAGTACTCAATCCTTTCATCGTTTTAGGTCTAATCTAGGTTTATAATTTTCGAATAATAAATGCGATGAATTGAACGATAAGAAACATTCCAAACCACAACCATCTCCGATAATAAGTATTCCCATTCTGCTTCTTGATGAACCAAAATTGGTTCAAGCCCTGTGGACAGGAGCTTTGGCGCTCTTGTTCAAACTTTGACACATCATATCTCCGAAAGTATTGTTTTCTCAGAGTTGGGAATGATATCAATGTTTTCTTATGAAAGAACTGCATCATAAAGTAAATGACAGGATGACATGTACGAGTATGAACACAGATCATATAATAATTCATAGATAGAATAATTATAACATTCTGTGAAAACATAGAAGTACAATTCATTATTGAAATTTCGAAAAATCATATCTCCGAAAGTATTAGCTTTTTAGAGTTGTAGGTCATATCAATGGATTTTTATGGTGAAACTGCATCTTAAAAAAAATTATATTCGAAATTTGTGAGTGAAAAACATGTTTTATTCATTACTTCGAAACCATTTGGCCTATTTCACTCAACAACGAACTTGGCCGAGATATTTATCCCCCAAACCTACCCTGAAAATTTCAACTGCCTAGCTCATTCTGTTCGGGAGTTATTGTAGAAGCAAAATTCAAAAATAAAAATTTTTTTTTGCCACACAGAACTTCGCATGCTTATAGAGGTTACTGCTCTACAATTTGATGCTGAATTTCAAATAGATCGAGTGATCGGTTTCGGAAATATTCATGAAACATGTTTTTACTAAAAACGGCGATAACTGCGAAACCGCTCGGTGGATTTCGCCTGTTAACGAACTCGGCCGAGATATTTACTTTCCAAACCTACCCTGCAAACTTCAAACCTTCATCTCGCCGGACAGAATCGATTTCAACCACAAATTCTTGATCAGTGAGTAGAACCAAATCGTTTGAGAGCATTTTCAGCCAATAATTCGAAAATTACAGACATTTGGGCAAATTGATAAACACTCTGTTACAAGGAACAAGAGCGCCAAATAAAGGTTCAAGCAATGACGTGAAGCCAAGAGCTTTTGCGCGCATGCTCTATTGTCTACTCACCTCTATTGGACTCTCTACTACGGATTTAGCATCGATATATACCGTTTTCTCAGCTTTTATAATATATGAATACATTTGGTAACATTTTAATGACAGACTTCAGTAGGGAATCATCTATGATCACAGATATTTTAATTCAGATATATATTGTATTCTATTGGAATTGAAATACGGCCCAACTTACGCCTCATGTAACTCCAGGATACGACATTCACGAAATTCCGCGAAAATTAGTGGGTCAGCATTCTACAAGTAATCACCGAGTTTTAATTGGATCAGATTTGTATATTTTGAGTTATAGTGGAAATAACATATAATTCCAAAACAATCTGGCCGATTATGCCAATTAACGAACTTAAATATCGCATTTGGATGCGCAACCTACCATGACAATTGCAAGTCGCCGTTCTTAAGTTATCGTGGGGTACCTACATAATATTTTTCCGTAATTTTTTTAAAACTTTCTAGTTGTACGTTCCTTACAACATTTATCTCAAGTCTTCATGTCGATATTCTACAACCAGTTACCAAGCTTCAATTCAATCGGTATTTTGTATTTTTTGAGCTATCGAAAAAATAATATTCCAGATGGGTATAAGTCCGAAACCGTTGGTTCGATTATGCCCAACAACTTAGCTCTCCCATTCAGATGCGCAACCTACCCTGAAAATTGCAAGCCCCTTTCTCTTTTCGTTCGATAGTTATCAAGGAAACGGTCACCCATCCAGCTACTGAACTCACCCAAGGCTGCTCGGACCAACAATATGGTATGATATGATCCTCACGAAATTTTGCAAGCACTTTCGCTTTAACATTCTACAATTAATGACCCCGTTTGAATTGGATCAGTGTTGTATTTTTCGAGTTATTGGTTGAATAATAACCAAATTTCAGACGGGTGTAGCTCAAAACCGCTTGGCTGATTACACCTATTAACAAACTCAAATGTCGCATTCATATGCTCAACCTACTCTAAAAATTTCAAGTAGCTATCTCTTTCCGTTCTCAAGTTATATAAAATATTCAAAGTTTGTTCTCAATGTCAATTGAATGTGTTTGCATGTTGTATATTTTATATTACTGAAAGTTATTTTTTTGTATCAATGTATTGCTAATAATGCTCATGTCAAAGTCGATACCTATTATATACACAATTAAATGTTTTAGTCTTGAAAAAGATCCTATCTTGGATCGAAACGTAGACAATGCATAAGGGATTCGTTTTTTGTTGCCCAGTCCTCACACCACAAACCCATTATTTCCAATGTCTGTAATTTTTGATTTTTTGGCCGAAAATTGTTTAAAATGTTTAGTTCCGACTCGCTGATGAAGAATCCAAATCTGAGGCCAAACTATGTCTATCAGGCCTTAGGCACGATAACTTTCGACCAAAATGACTTAAATTAGTTAAAGATTTGAAATTTGCAGGGTAGGTTTGGGGAATAATACTCTCGGTTAAGTGCGTTAATGCTCAAAATGGGAAGTGATTTAGGAGTTATAATATAATACTATAATATACTTATAATATACTATAATATTTTAATATTTCAGTATCGTAATGAGTCCATTCCAGCATTGAAAACAGTGCTGGAAGAACTCATTCCCGCATTGTTTCTAGTTATATTTTTCGTTTTGTGGTAGTCAGCACTGACATTCGATCCTATCAAATTTCAACACACTTCAATTATCAATATAATATAATCTGGATGTAGTGAAATAATTGTAGAGAGGAAAAGTTTTATTTTCATAAAAAAATAAGGTACCTACTAGATATTTCCTTCTTGCTACTTTTGAATCATTCCTGTTATTAGGAAACTGTTTTAAATCTGATCTCCATGCCCTACGTACGATTAAAATTCCGTAATATGTCAACTTTCGTAACAGTCACACCAACAGCCAAGATACAATACAAAAGTCACAAGGATGTAAAATCCGAATTTTTCATTAAATGTCATCAGTATTTTACAAAACTTGCCTGAAATAGAGAAAATATCGTCTAATACTCGTTATAGAAGGCAATTCCAACACTCATGCGTTCGAAAACTCGCTCCTTCGTCGCTCGTTTTCGAATTTTGCATTCGTGTTTGAATAGGAGCCCATTCTGCAACTTGTTTTAGAATATACTATTCCAACATTGAAAAGGAAACTCGTCGATTTCAAGAAGCGAGAAACTATACCCAATTTATTATTTTCTAATGTTTCAATAAAAAAACGGCACAACCAATTCTACTTTTAGCCACATCGCTGAATAGAAAATCAAATTACCTTTAATTTTTTGTATCACAATTGATATATTCCCATTTGAAAAAATCAAGTAGAGGGGTGCGGGGCGTAGGAGGTGAGAAATATCAAATTCAAATACTTCTGTATTGGACACCCTTAATCGAATTTACCATGGTAAATTATGTTGTCCATTCTCCTGTATTGGACACTTAATTCGAATTTACCATAGTAAATTCGAATGGGCAATAAAACATACGCGCAAAAGCTTCTGACTTCACTTCAGTGCTTGAACCAATTTTTTTTTTTCGTGATTTTTTCAAAATTTTCTAGGGGTAGGTACGGTTTTTTTTTTTCGTCATTTTTTTCAAATTTTCTAGGGGTACGGTTCTTACAAAATTTTAAACACGTCTCTATGTTGATTTTCTACTACTAGTTATCAAGCACCAATTAGATCGAATATTTATTTTTTGAGTTATCAAGGAAATAATATTCCAGGTGGGTATAACTCGGAAACCGTTGGACCGATTATGCCCAAAATCGAACTCAACTGTTCCTTTTGGCTCCGCAACCTACCCTGAAAATTGCAAGTCCCTATCTCCTTTCGTTCGAAAGTTATCGAGGCAACGGTAACCCATCTACTGAACTCTCACAAGAATGCTCGAATCTCCAACAATATTTAACCGATCGTAACAAAACTTGAAACTAGGCAGTAGAGTTAGGTTATGAAGGCTTATGCAAAATTTCAGCAATTTCAAACGAATAGTTACTGATATATAGAATTTTTTATTTTTTTTTTCAATGATTTATTAAAAATTTTCTACAAATGCTATCTTCACCAAATATTGCAAACATTTTCGCGTTGGCATTCTACAACTAATAACCATGTTTGAATTCAATCGGTTCAGTATTTTTTGAGTTAATGAGGAATAAAAAACCACCAAATTTCAGAAAATTTCAGATGGCTATAACTCTGTCCATTCTCCAATGGACAACATAATTTACCATGGTAAATTCGATTAAGGGTGTCCAATACAGAAGAATGGACAATAGAACATACGCGCAAAAGCTTCTGACTTCACGTCAGTGCTTGAACCAATTTTTTTTTTCGTGATTTTTTTTGAAATTTTCTAGGGGTACGGTTATTAAAATTTCTTTTTTCGTCATTTTTTTCGAATTTTCTAGTGGTACGGTTCTTACAAAATTTTGAACACGTCTTTATGTTGATTTTCTACTACTAGTTACCAAGCTTCAATTCGATCGAATATTTATTTTTTCAGTTATCAAGAAAATAATATTCCAGTTGGGTATAACTCGGAAACCGTTAGACCGATTATGCCCAAAAACGAACTCAACTCTCCTTATCGGATACGCAACCTACCCTGAAAATTGCAAGTCCCTATCTCCTTTCGTTCGAAAGTTATCGAGGCAACGGTCACCCATCTACTGAATTCACCCAAGAATGCTCCAATCTCCAACAATATTAAACCGATCGTATTAAAACTTGAAACTTAGCGGTAGAGTTAGGTTATGAAGGCTCTTGCAAAATTTCATATATTTCTAACGATTAGTTACTTATATATAGAATTTTTTTTTTTTTCAATGATTTATTAAAAATTTTCTACAAATGCTATCATCACCAAATTTTGCAAACATTACCGCGTTGGCATTCTACAACTAATAACCATGTTTGAATTCAATCGGTTCAGTACTTTTTGAGTTAATGAGGAACAAAAACCACGAAATTTCAGAAATATTCAGATGGCAATAACTCTAAAACCGTTTGGCTGATTATGCTCATAAACAAACTGAAATGTCGCGTTCTGGTGCTCATCCTAACCTAAAAATTTCAAGCCGCTATCTCATTCCGTTCTCAAGTTATCGTGACAACAAAAATATTTTTTAATAATTTTTTTTTAATTTTCTAGCCATATGATTCGCACAAAATTTCACAAACGTGCTTAGGTTCATATTCTACAACTACTCACCAAGTTTCAATTCGATCGGATTTATATTGGTTTAAAACAAAATTATTACTCGGAAACCGCTGGGCCGATTATGCCCATTAACGAACTTGTCCGTCGTATTGGGATGCGCCACCTACCCTGAAAATTTCAAGTCGCTAGCTCTTTTCGTTCTCAAGTTATCGTGGCAACGGCCGGACGGCCGGCCGGACAGAATCAAATTTGACCTCGAATTCTTCATTGGGGAGTCGAACTTAATCGTTTGAGACCATTTTTTTCAAAAAATTCGAAAGTTACAGACATTTGGGCAAAACTATAACGCGATGTTCCCCAGAACATAAGCGCAAAAATTCTAATAAGCGCTGCCGTGAAGTCGGAAGATTTTGAGCGCATGTTCCTTTGTCTATTCACGATTCATACAACGTCGATGGAGTTGAAATTCAGTAGGTACTCGATTGTATAATGGTGATGGCTCGGGGGTATGTGGGTATGGAGGAAAAAACAACAAAAGTTAAGATGGGTATAACTCAGAAACCGTTTGGCTGATTATGCCCATTAACGACTCAACTGCACTACTCAGATGCAACTCCTTCCCTGAAAATTACAAGTTATCGTGGCAACGTTCATCCATCCAGCTACTGAACTCACCCAAGGCTCCACCAGTGTTGATCGAATCGTGTTCTGATTTGGAAATTGGCCTTGAAGTTTTGATTTGGTTCGAATCATTGATCAAGAATCCGACGTCGAAATCGGTTCTGAACGGCTGGCTGGCCGGTCCGGCAGGCCGGCCGTAGGCACGTTAACTCTCGAACGAAAGGAGCTAGAGGATTGAAATTTGCAAGGTGGGTTTGGAGCATAAATATCTCGGACAAGTTCGTTAATGGGCGAAATTCATGAAGCGGTTTTGGAGTTATGGCCGATTTTAGTAAAAATATTTTTTATGAATATTTCCGAAACCGATCACTCGATCTCTAACTGAAATTTAGCATCAAATTGTAGAATCATGACCTTTATACGCATGTGAAGTTTTGTATTGACCAGGTTATCGCAAAGTGTAAAAAAAAAATTGAAAATTTGAAAAAAAAAATTCTACAATAACTCTCGAACGGAATGAGCTCGGCAGTTGAAATTTTCAGAGTAGATTAGGGAGGTGAATATCTCGGCTATGTTCGTTATTGGGCAAAATACCTGATGGTTTCGGAGTAACGAAAAACAAATTTTTTTTAAGTACCTAACAAATTTTAAATTCAGTTTTTGGCGCTCTAGTTCCTCGGAACTGAGTGCTTATCAATTTGCCCAAATGTCTGTAATTTTCGAATTTTGGGCTGAGAATGGTCTCAATTGATTTGGTTCGACTCACTGATCACTAATCCGAGGTCGAAATCGATTCTGTCCGGCCGGCCGGCCGTAGGCACGATAACTCTCGAACGAAAGGAGTTAGAGGATTGAAATTTGCAAGGTGTGTTTGGAGCGTAAATATCTCGGTTAAGTTCGTTAATGGGCCAAATCCATCAAGCGGTTTCAGAGTTATGGACGATTTTAGTAAAACACATTTCTTATGAATATTTCCGAAACTCATCAATCGATCTATCTGAAATTCAGCATCTCTCGAACGGAATGAGCTAGGCAGTTGAAATTTTCAGAGTAACGGAAAAAAAAAATTTTTAAGCAACAAATTTCAAATTCAATTTTCATTTAAGATGTAGTTTCACCATTAAAATACATCGATATCCTTTTCAACTTCAACAAGCTAATACTTTCGGAGATATGATTTTTCAAATTTCAATAATAAATCGTACTTCTATGTTTTCACAGAATGCTATAATTATTCTATCTAAGCTTTATTATATGATCTGTGTTCATACTCGTACATTTCATCCTGTTCTATAAGAGAGAGTTAATTTGATTTCTTCCATGGTGCAGTTCTCATTCTCAGATTGCTAATTCAATCTTGATAAATAAACTATTATTTGAATTGAATTTCCTTTATGATGCAGCTCTATCATAAGAATACATTGATATAATTCCCAACTCTGAGAAACCAATACTTTCGGAGATATAATTTGTCTGTTTGAACTATTTCTTAGATATATTGCAGATGTCTTCATATACTTTGCACAAAATAAATAACTAACTATTAATTCACTTCTACGTGTTACATTCTAAATACTGATTCCTCAATAGTTTCACTTGTTATATAGAAATGTGTGAATAGAAATCAATATGTTTCTTTGTTACCATAATTGACGCCAAAAAATTAAGGTTTTCTCAAATTACTTCATTTTTTCTGTGCTTTGATATATATTATTGTAGATGTGCTAATGTCTGTTGTCTCTCTGTTCTCTGCTGCGGTTGATTTGGCCATTTATGCTTATTTATGTTCTTAAATGTCGCGTTCGGATGCGTTAAATACCCTGAAAATTGCGAATCGCTATCTCTTTGCCTTCGCAAATTATCGTGGTAACGGTAACCCATCCAGATACTGAAACGCTACTCGGTTACCAGCATTTCTTCAATAACTTTTACAATATAGACCCGATTGTGTTCAAATTTGGAAATTGCCTTTGGAATTAGGATTTGAAAATTTCAGCAATATCGGACAGATAGTTTCTGAGATACATAATATTTTTTACTAATTTTTTTAAAATTTTCTAGTGATACGATCTTCAAGAAATCTCGCCTTAGTATTTGTGTTGGCCCTCTACAAATAATTACCAAGTTTCAGTTCGACCAGATCTGTATTGTACTTAGAAATCGTTTGGACAATTATGCCCATTAACGAAGTTGTCCATCGCATTTGGATGCGCAACCTACCCTGAAAATCTCAAGTCGCTGTCTCTTTCCGCCTTACTCTTCGAGCTGAAATTCAATCCTCTATTTTAAAACAATGGCTTGTGGTTCAATGCGAAATTTCAGCTGATGCTAACGCATAGTTTCTGAAATATATAAATTTTAAAGTAATTTTTAAAATATTTTTTCTTTTGTTCTTCTATTCATACGATTCACGAAATTTCGCGGAAATTAGCGCGTCGGCATTCAACGAGTAATTACCGAGTTTTAATTGGATCAGATTTGTACATTTTGGGTTATAGAGGAAATAACTCCAATAACGAAATTCTTCAACGGTATTCTTCAACTAGTTACAAAGTTTCAATTCGATTGAATCTATATTGGTTCAAAATAAATTTATTAGTCGGAAACCGTTGGGCCATATATGCCCATTAACGAACTTTTCCGTCATATTTAGACGCGCCTGAAAATTTCGCTATCTTTTTCCGTTTGAAATTATCGTGGCAACGGCCGGCCGGACAGAACCACATTTGACCCGGAATTATTCATCAGTGAGTGGAACATAATTGTTTGAGGCCATTATAGGACGGTGTTCCCCAGAACATACGCGCGAAAAAGAAGCGTGAACACGTGAAAAAATTCATTGGGCATTAACTTAATTCAAATTTTAAAATTAAAAACTATTCAAAAGCACTGACGTGGGTCTGGAGCATTTTCGCGCATGTTCTTTTAACTATTTACGTGTCGTACCCCTTCACGTATTACTGCAAGAACCTTCAGGTCGTCTATTTAGCGTTAATACGTGAACTATTGCATTGTGCATAACCTGAATATAGATTTCAAAAATGAATAAAATAGTGGACTTACTCAGCGGGGATTCGAACCTGAATCTCCTGCGCGCACGCTTCAATCGAGAAATATAATATAGGTATCAATTCGATGGGATCTGTTTTTCTGAAAATATTGGAAAAATGATACTAAATTCAGGGTTTGTGCGGAATTTCAGTCAGATTCAACACATAGCTTCTGAAATACCCTACATTTTTTATGAAATTTTTTTTTTATTTTTTTCTAGTAGGTAATGCGATTCTCACGAAATGTCGCAAAAGTTTCTACAGCTAATAACCAAGTTTCCGTTCGGTATTCCTTGAGTTATTGGGGAATAAGAAACAAATTCCAGATGGGTATAACTCCGAAACTGATCGGCTGATTATGCCCATCAACAAAAATAACGGTCTCAGTCGGATGCGCTCCCTACCCTGAAAACTGCAAGTCGCTATCTGTTTTTGTTCGTTTAAAGATATGTAGTACATAATCAGTAAAAAAGAATCTTAATATATATATTTCTTGTGTGCGTGTGTATGTGACTGAACTCCTCCTAAACGACTGGACCGATTTTGATGAAATTTTTTGTGTGTGTTCGTGGAGATTCGAGAATGGTTTAGATTTACAATTTGGTCTACTGGAAAATGTTTTTTCAATTAATTTCTTATTTATAAGGAGTTGTTGATTTTGGAATGTTTTACATTAGACCCGGCGGACGGCGCTATCATCGCATTCAATATTATTCTATTTCAATTTTAGTTTGTCCCGACAGATGGTGCTACGATTAATTTGAAAAAAAATTTGTTATTCAATTCATGTGCTGATTAAAATATTAAATGTAATTATTTTTTAAAGAGTTTTGAAGTCTGTATAAATAATTTTGTGAATTCAGATGTTTTTTTAATTAATTTTTATTTGTAAGGAGTTTTTGATTTTGGAATGTTTTACATCAGATTCGACGGATGGCGCTATCATCGCATTCAATATTATTCTATTTTAATTTTAGTTTGTCCCGACAGATAGTGCTACGATCAATTTGAATTGGAGTTGGCGTTAGGGTTGGAGTTGTCGTTGGCGTTCAGGTTTGCATTGACGTTGGAGTTGGAGTTCGAGTTCGAGTTGGAGTTGGAGTTGGAGTTGGAGTTGGAGTTGGAGTTGGAGTTGGAGTTGGAGTTGGAGTTGGAGTTGGAGTTGGAGTTGGAGTTGGAGTTGGAGTTGGAGTTGGAGTTGGAGTTGGAGTTGGAGTTGGAGTTGGAGTTGGAGTTGGAGTTGGAGTTGGAGTTGGAGTTGGAGTTGGATTTGGAGTTGGAGTTGGAGTTGGAGTTGGAGTTGGAGTTGGAGTTGGAGTTGGATTTGGAGTTGGAGTTGGAGTTGGAGTTGGAGTTGGAGTTGGAGGGCAGTACGAAGTCTGCCGGGCCAGCTAGTAATCAGTAAAAAAGAAAAATTTTAAGAAATTATTGAACAACATTCTGTACTTATCTCAGTAATTTTGCAAGACCCTTCATTTCCTCATCTTACGCTCAAATTCTGGATTTAAACTGGATCGGATCAATATTGTTGAAAATATCGGGAAAAATGTTGTTATTTATTTTCCTGGTAGAAGAGCAGCCTTTGGCGAGTTCGATACGTGGGTAGGTGAACACTCTGGCTATGAATTCGAACAAGCGTACCGAAGTAGACCCTCCGTGCTCAGCCAGTAATTTCATCTACCTTTCCATTAAATGTTGTAACAGATACCGCCCGTGTCCAGGCCATAATTATTTAGGCAGTTGATTTTTTGTGAACAGTAAATTGTTTTTCGGAGAAAGTATGTGAATCAGATTTTCCGAATAGCAAGTTTTCAATTAATCCTTTCCGTGTTACTTTTATTGAAAAAAGGTGCTTGGCTTTTTAATAGAGTAACCTCCATTTGGGCGCACGCTTGCAACAACATCGCTTCAATCCGTTTTCGACTTCCGTTCCATTACGGTATTAAGTAATTAAATTCTCCGATAAAAACCCTCCTACCCCGCATTTCAAGCAGCAATGGGTCGCCAACGTGCCCAAACTGGGCGAATTTATTTTCATATCCGCGGATATTTCACCGAAACCGGATATTACGTTCATTCCTCATCCACGGTCCTCCGACGCATGCACGGTTTGGAAATTATCAGAATCGGATGTAACGGGATCTCCAGCGGAACAAAAATTCACCATAAATGATAAATTGTGTCTCTTTCACCGATCAGAGGCGTATTGGACAATGCAGTGCCAAATTTACTTTAACAAAATAAAAATTGGTTCAAGAGCTGACGGGAAGTCAGGAGCTTTTGCGCGTATGTTTTATTTTCCATTCTCCTGTATCGGGCACCCTTAATCGAATTTACTATGGTGAGTTCTATTGAGAACGAACAATAGAATCCACCATGGTAAGTTAAAAGTGTCCAATACAGAAGAATGGACAAAAAAACCTACGCGAAAAAACTCCAGACTTCACGTTAGTGCTTAAACAATTTGTTTTTTCCTAATTTTTTTGAAATTTTCTAGGGGTACGGTTCTTACAAAATTTTAAACACGTCTTTAGTTGGATATTCTACAACTAGTTACCAAGCTTAAATTCGGTCGTGTCTATATTTTTTGAGTTATCGAGGAAATAATATTTCACGTGAGTATAACTCCAGAACCGATGGACCGATTATGCCCGTAAACTAACTTAACTCTCCCATTCGGAAACGCAACACACCCTGAAAATTGCAAATACCTATCTCCTTTCCTTCGAAAGTTATCGAGGCAATGGTCATCCATCCATCTACTGAACTCACACAAGGCTGCTCGAATCTCCAACAATATATGTATGTATATATATATATATATCCGATCATGTTAAAACTGGATACTGCAGTAGAGTTAGGTTCTAAAGGCTCTCGCAAAATTTCAGCGATGTCGGACGAATAGAAACTGATATATACAATTGATTTCACTAATTTTCAATGATATTTTAAAAATTGGTTCAAGCCCTGTGGACAGGAGCTTTCTGGTACTCTTGTTCAAACAGACAAATTATATCTCCGAAAGTATTGGTCTCTCAGAGTTGAGAATTATATCAATGTATCATAAAGGAAATTCAATTCAAATAATAGTTAATTTATCAATATTAAAGGAGCAATCTGGGAATGAGAACTGCACCATGGTAGAAATCAAATTAAAATAGCTAAAATGAATTTGACTCTCTCTTATAGAACAGGATGACGTGTACAAGTATAAACACAGATCATATAATAAATCATAGATAGAATAATTATAGCAGTTTGTGAAAACATAGAAGTACGATTCATTATTGAAATTTCTAAAAATCATATCTCCGAAAGTATTAGCTTGTTGCAGTTGAAAATGATATCAATGGATTCTTATTGTCAAACTGCATCTTGAAAAAAAATTATTTTGAAATTTTTATGTTAAAAAAATTTTTTTTTCGTTATTCCGAAACCATCTGACCTATTTTGCCCAATAACGAACTCAACTGAGATATTTATCTCCCTAACTTACTCTGAAAATTTCAACTGCCTAGCTCATTCCGTTCGAGAGTTATTGTAGAAACAAAATTTAAATATTTTCCGAATTTTTTTTCACACCTCACGGTAACCCTATCAATACAAAGCTTCACATGCGTCTAAAGGTCATAATTCTACAATTTGATGCTAAATTTCAGATAGATCCAGTGATCGGTTTCGGAAATATCAGACATATCAGAAAATTACAATTATTTGGGCAAAATAATAACGCGGTGTTCCCCAGAACATACGTGCAAAAATATGGAATTTTGAAACAAAGGTGAATAGAAAATTATGATAAGCAACTATTGCTGCCAGGAAAGGCAACTGCGTAAATTCAATATTCCAAAGAGCAAATGTATTCTATATAAATCAACCAAAACAAGAAGTGCAGTGATGCACATTGAAAAGAAATGATACCAGTGGAAGAAACATTCTTGGGTTGGCCAATTTCGATAGTTTTCGAGCTTGGTAGATATAATAATGTTCAAATACCTGAATTGGTCTGAACCAGATGGGGACCCAGCAGGATTAAATTTTGATTCGTATGCTAAAGAACTCAAAGGGTTGCAGACGCCTATCAATTAATGGAAATGGAAGAATTGCAGTCTTGCAGTTATTCGAATAAAAAGCCCTGTGGACAGCAGCTTTGGCGCCATGTTCAAACATGACAAATCATATCTTCGAAACTATTGGTTTCTTTGAGTTGGGAATGATATCAATGGATTCATATGATAAAACTGCGTCACAGAAGAAATTGAATTCAAATATCCTAAAAGAAATTGAATTCAACAAGAGTGCCAAAATTTATTAATTCGACTATTTCACTCATATCAAAATTTGACGAATCACAGGCCAAAGATAGCTCGTATTATCACGATTGACGAAAACACCGACTGTCTTTGGATTATTAGGATTGGTCTTACAACTTTGCTGTTTTCAACGACTCAACCAATGGATACGGACTGTTTGACAAATGATAAATATAAATTACAGTCGTCAGCATGAGTCATTTTGTTCGTGAAATAGTCTAAGGAAATGAGATAAATATAGAAAATTGCTTAAAAATTTTTCCACAGCTTTGAAAATTACGCCGAGGGTAAAACGTACTAGCGCTACACCACATTGCCTCTGCGAGGCCATCAACAAAGAGCCAAAGAGGGGTACCAGAAGCCTTCCTGGTGGGCTTCCACTCTTTCGCGGTACTATTGTTACCGTCAAAATAGATCTTAAAATATTTGAAATATCTTTACAAGCGTGGATTGATGCATTCCTGAGCAGTTCTGATGTGGAATCATTTACCAAGAATTATACTATTTTCAGCCAATGCACACTCAAATCTGACAATCAGAGAACAGTTTTTAAGTCAGGTAGGTAAGTAAATCAAAACACAATTTCAAAATTCAAATTTCTCAACTAAATTCCTTCTGCGTCTGTCACAGTAAGCTAAGGTTACCAACATCACGCACACGGCGACGCCTACTCGCTCTCTAGTCGTTCCAACGAAACTTAGCGAGGTATAACCTTGGACCTAACCCGGGACGACTCTCTGCAACTCTTATGTGATATGAGGCATCTCCAGGGGTTACTCAAAAAAATGTTGATTGACACATTGAGCCGAAAACTATTGAATATTGAATTTACGTCAACTGGAATGTGTACAAGGGCACATGGTGTTATTCTCGGTGTTATTCTCGGTGTTATTCTATGTTATCCCGTCCCTATTATTATAAATTTTTTCCAACTCCTTCGAAATTTTTCCAAAACCTTCGAAATTTTTCCAACTGTGTTGAAAATTTGCTCCATTCACTTTAGGGGGTATCATCCCCCCTTCAATCTCCCCTTAGGCACATGCCTAGATACACTGCACCCGATTGTGTGGCTTTGTGAAAAAGAAAATTATTTCTGTTTTTTGTGATTGTACGCACTGACAATACGGCAACAACGGCGAACTCTGGGTTTATAAATTGACCCTTCACAAATGAACGAACTGCACACAACGGCAACGGCAAACTGAACTGCACTGCCCGGAACGACAGAGTTTAAAAATCCAGCTTAAGTCATTGATTTCAAATCAGCACATGTTGCTGGAGTCTTTAGACAATTTTAGAGAATTTTTTGAAATATTGAGTAGACCGTTTTCAAAACATGATTCACGACAGCAGTTTTGTTAACATTGACATTCCGAAAATTATCCATATTTTAGTTATACGCTGTGACTAGAGTCCCGACTCGGGATCCGTGTCCAGTCCCGTATGACGTCATTAAATTCGGGACTGATATTCGGTACCTACATCTAGTCTCGAATAACGACAATAAATGACGTCATTAGAAGTCCTGTCGGGACTGGTGGTCCGTCCCGACTCGGGACCCGCATACGGTCCCGAAATTATAAGAAGAATCATATCCATTAGGCACAAACGTGATATTATTTAATTCAAATGAATGTTACAATATTATACCTTTGACAAATTTTATTTCAGTCACTAACTGTCGGTTTCATAATAAGTTTTCATCTGCCGTATTCACAAAGCATTGAATCTCCGTCAAGTCCTAACTGAGGCCCTCAGTTCAGGATAAATTTGAATCGCAACCTCAGTTAATGTATCCAACGGTGGTGAAAGAGGCCTGTTTCGCGTTAATTTTCACGTTTACTGAGATTGCGATTCTTATTTATCCTTAACTGAGGATCTCAGTTAGGTCTTAACGGCGATTAATGCTTTATGAATATGGCGGAAAGTCTCTTTAAATTTAAATCACCCTTTAAATAGATAGTTTGGTTCAAAATGTCCAACTAAAGAATGCTTTAAATTTAAAGAGACTTTAAAACTTATAATGAAACCGGCCATTATATTGTTCACAAAAAATAAAGAAGTGTGATCAGGTTAACCCGATCACACTTTCCGAAAAGCCCTAAAGTAATTTGCATCCTAAATTTACAGATTCTTACATGTGCATTTTAAACAGTACCACTGCCTCTTCCGAATTTTCTTCACCTTTATACATTTCAAATTGAAATACTGAAGGCAGGTTTTACATTTTATTGAGGCGATGCAAGAATACAACATTGTGTCAGATAACATACCGCTCATTTCGCATAAATACTTATTAGCATCCTTTTCGGACAACATTTATCAACCAAATCCAAAATTCTAAAAAAGATAGCCAAACTTAACCAGATGGAATTTGGCTAGATGATAATATTGAATATATGTGCAATTATGTGGATATTGGTTCGATAAAAATGCCAAAAAAAAAAATATAGACTAAAAGGTCTTACCGCAATCAACGTGAAGTAAAGAAGAAAAAACGAAGTTGTGGATTTTACTAACTTGGGTATAAAAAGAAAACAGGAGAAAATGTTGTCTTGGATTTTAAGAGAAGAAGAAGCAGCATACAATGCTATTCGAATTGGTGAAAAAGTTGAGGTTTGCCATATTGAAAGTTATCCAGAGAAAGTGTCGAGCGTCAAAGTGCATCCCGAAGTTGAACATCTGAAAAGGATGCTACTAAATATCTATGCGAAATGTACGGTATGTTATGCGACACAATGTTAAGGCTGGTTTATGCTGGCCGGTAACTTTAACTTAACTCTAAACTTAAAAATTGAAACAAAGAATTCTCGTGCTATGGTTTATACTCAGACTAAAGAATCCGTTAACTTATTTATTATAATTATTATTAATAAATTAACTTATTCTTCAGTCTGAGTATAAACCATAGCACAAGAATTCTATGTTTAAATTTTTAAGTTTAGGGTCAAGCTATAATTACCGGCCAGCATAAACCAGCCTTTAGATTCTTGCATCGCCTCAATAAAATGTAATTCCTGCCTTCAGTATTTCCATTCGAAATGCATAAACGTTAAGAAAATCCCAAGGAGGCAGTGGTACTGTTAAAAATGCACACGATACAATGTTTAAATTTAGGATGAAAATTACTTTATTTCCTGTAAACAACATTAGTGCATTTTAAATAAAATTTTTCAAGAATATAATATTGAGATATTTATTTGAATTAAATTATATCACGAATATATGCCTAATGGAGGTATGATTCTTCTTATAATTTCAGGACCGTATGAGGCTCCCGACTCCCGAGTCGGGACGAACCACCAGTCCCGACAAAACTTCTAATGACGTCATTTGATGTCGTTATTCGAGACTAGATGTAGGTAGCGAAATTAATGACGCCAGTCGGGACTGGACATGGAATATGGATCCCGAGTCGAGACTCTAGTAACAGCGTAAATCATATCGTGTAAATATTCCTCGTTATCTACACGACGTAAAATTTGTTGCAGCCTAATATTTCATTTCATCCTGCAGAATAGCCCTTGCATACTAATTTAACTACATAAAGATAGAAATTTTGAGAACCCAGGAGACGACGTAGATCGTCATTGCCATTGTGGCATTATATGACCATTATACGCGAACACATAACATACCATTAGCGTAGTTGCGATATAATTGCATGCGCAAAACGTGGGAGGCATATTAATCGGAATCTATCACGCTGGATCTAATCCGCGTCGCATTTGCTCATCTGGAGGCGGCGGCACGCTTAGGGCCAACAATGGACGTGGAATTGAACGAAACCATAAAAAACGTCATTCGTCATTTATGGTGAATTTTTGTTCCGCTTGCTATCCCGTTACATTCGAAGCCGGTAATTTCCGA
This sequence comes from Halyzia sedecimguttata, assembly GCA_937662695.2. Classification (NCBI taxonomy): domain Eukaryota; kingdom Metazoa; phylum Arthropoda; class Insecta; order Coleoptera; family Coccinellidae; genus Halyzia; species Halyzia sedecimguttata. Next base: position 38,388,464 of record OW569412.2, read on the forward strand.
GCTCTGCGTGCGGGATGTGACTACAGACCAAAAAAAAAAAAAACAAATTAATGTTCGATCATTTCTGATTTTGTGTGAGCTGGTTGAAGTCATTTTTGATAGGGATCTTTGCGTTGAAGTTGAAGAACGTGACGAAATGAAAATGAACCCATAACATGTACGTTATATCATAGCAGTTGCATGTGTTCATTTTTTCGTCTTAAGGTAAGGTGATGTGGACAGTGATGACCACACCGTACCACACCATACCGTTTGATTTAACAATCAATATTATCATTATATACATTTCTTTTCTGGAAAACTTCTAAACTGTACAAAATTTAATATATTATTATGTTTGGTACAATGCGTTAAAATTATAAAAAACAAGTGAATATTGAATAGATATACATATGAGTCTTTAAGTTGTACATTGATTCCAATCGCAGATTTCTCTCAATAAACGAAACACTTTTTTCATTTATAATTTTCCCAAATTCGGCCCAGGTAAAAGATACAGATACATTTTTATTTTCTAACATTGAGATGGTTTTTCCGAAGGAAACGAATGTTGGTGTGAACTTTCCTATAACTATGACACATATCCTCCATATATATATATTTTTCTGCTTCCACTAGTTTCCCAGTTATATCTACTAAACTAAAAGAGATTAACATAAAGAAAGCAGATAAAGTTTTTCTTGAGATATTTCAAAAATTCTTAATCACTTTGGACAATTAAATTAGTACTGACTATTTTTCTTCAAACGACGCGTTCTCAAGATATTTTTCATCGTATTTTGTGAAATCAGAAATTCCAGAACTTTCACTACTTTTATGGATCCGCCCCAGAGTGTTGGAATCTTGAATCAATTTGTAAACCACGTTGCCGTACAAGTTTCTCGTTCACCATTGATGTCATACAGAAATTATATGCAGGGTTGTATTAGTACATGGTGATATCTTTAAACGCTTGTAAAATTTTACCTAATTCGAATCCAGAAAAATGGTAAATGAAGAAAGTGTTTTATTTGTTGAGAGAAATCTAGGTTAAAATTAATGTTCAAATTAAAACCTCACCCTGTATAATATATAATAATGATAAATATCATATACAGGGTCCTAGGCTGCCACACTGACCCAGCCAGTTAAAGAAAAATGGTTCAAGCACTGACGTGAAGTCAGAAGCCTTTGCGCGTATGTTCTATTGTCCATTCTTCTGTATTGGACACCCTTAATCGAATTTACCATGGTAAATTATGTCGACACTCTCAATTCGAATTTACCATTGTAAATTCGAATTAAGTGTCCAATACAGGAGAATGGACAACATAATTTACCATGGTACCATGGTAAATTCGAATTAAGTGTCCAATACAGGAGAATGGACAACATAATTTACCATGGTAAATTCGATTAAGGTTGTCCAATACAGAATAATGGACAATAGAACATACGCGCAAAGGCTTCTGACTTCACATCAGTGCTTGAACCAATTTTTTTTTTCGTGGTTTTTTTGAAATTTTCTAGGGGCGCGGTTCTTAAAATTTTTTTTTTCCTCATTTTTTTCAAATTTTCTAGGGGTACGGTTCTTACAAAATTTTAAACACGTCCTTATGATGATTTTCTACTACTAGTTACCAAGCTTCGATTCGATCGAATATTTATTTTTTGAGTTATCAGGGAAATAATATTCCAGGTGGGTATAACTCGGAAACCGTTTGACCGATTATGCCCAAAAACAAACTTAACTCTCCCTTTCGGATGCGCAACCTACCCTGAAAATTGCAAGTCCTTATCTCCTTTCGTTCGAAAGTTATCGAGGTAACGGTCACCCATCTACTGAACTCACACAAGAATGCTCGAATCTCTAACAATATTCAACCGATCGTGTTAAAACTTGAAACTTGGCAGTAGAGTTAGGTTATGAAGGCTCTTGCAAAATTTCAGCAATTTCAAACGAATAGTTACTGATATATAGAATTTTTTTTTCAATTTTCAATGATTTTTTTAAAATTTTTTACAAATACTATCCTCACGAAATTTTGCAAGAATTTTTGCGTTGGCATTCTACAACTAATTACCATGTTTGAATTCAATCGGTTTAGTATTTTTCGAGTTAATGAGGAACAAAAAACAACAAAATTTCAGATGGCCATAACTCTAAAACCGTTTGGCCTATTATGCTCATAAACGAAATGAAATGTTGCATTTTGGTGCACTTCCTAACCTGAAAACTTCAAGCCGCTATGTCTTTCTGTTCTCAAGTTATCGTGACAACAAAAATATTTTTTAATAATTTTTTTAATATGTTCTAGCAGTACGATTCGCTCAAAATTTCACAAACGTGCTTAAGTTCATATTCTGCAACTACTCACCAAGTTTCAATTCGATCGGATTCATATTGGTTGAAAACAAAATTATTACTCGGAAACCACTGGGCCGATTATGCCCATTAACGATACTGTCCGTCGTATTGGGATGCGCCACCCCCCCTGAAAATTTCAAGTCGCTAGATCTTTTCGTTCTCAAGTCATCGTGGCAACAGCTGGACGGCCAGACGGCCGGATGGACAGAATCAAATTTGACCTCGAATTCTTCATTGGGGAGTCGAACTAAATCGTTTGAGACCATTTTCGTCAAAAAATTCGAAAGTTACAGACATTTGGGCAAAACTATAACGCGATATGTTCCCCAGAACATAAGCGCAAAAATATATAGGGTACCATTAGGGTGTCACACTTGTTAAACTGTCAACCGGGACAACTGATGTAAAGGATGGTTTAAGCGAGAGGTGAGTTTCCTTATTTCGCAAATATTTTCTGGACATTTGACGGTTTGAGTAAGCAGCTTGAGTACTTTGAAACCCTGGTAAAATAAGTTTTCGTAACCACCACTGAAACTTTTTGTAATAAATAGTTTTTTTCCACGGTAATGTACTAATTAAATTAGATTCCAAAACTGCGATCTTTCACCTTTCATTTGGTGTATCGTTGACACTAGGAGTTCAAGCGGTTACAACGACGTGATCAAAAGAATGTCACGAACTCACAACATTTTCGATAACGGCGTAGAGCACTACATACAGATCGTCGTTTTCCAGCTTGCCATTACGATATTTAATTTTTTTTTTCTCTTGCGAGTGTCGTTATTGACCATAGTATCCCTATTTTCAAGATGTTAAGAAGGAAGCTTAATAAGGCTAGTCATCTCACAACTATGGTCCCCAATGACAATGGCAAAAAAAAAGTTTGAATATCGTGAGGGAGCAGGAAAACGCCGATCTGTATATAGTTAGTGCTCTACCCCGTTATCGAAAATGTTGTGTGTTCGTGCAATTCTTTTGATAACATCTTTGTAACCGCTAGAGCTCCAAGCGTCAACGATACACCAAATGGTAGGTAAAAGATCGAAGCTTTGGATATCTAATTTCTTATTAGTACGTTACCCCCACCAATACCATTTGTTTTAGTGGAAGTTAAAAACACTTATTTCACCAGGGTTTCAAAGCTCCCGAGCTGATTACTCAAACCATCAAATTCCTTTGCTCTATCTCAACTGGTCTTTGAAATATTTGCAAAAAAAGGAAACTTACCCCTGGCTCCAACCCTCCCTGACTTCCATCAGAAGACCCAGAGGACAGTTTAACAACAGGAAGTGTGAAACCCTAATGTAACCCTATCACCACCTTGCCTGGGTCGTTGTGGCGGCCTCGGACCCTCTATACATATTATAGTTCTCCGGAAAAAAGAAAGTGTCTACTACGAACAGCTAGGCAGTCGGGATAGTCACCTACTCTCAGTTAACTGGAGAGTGAAGGAAATTCTCGCGCTCAACACATCCACACGTAGAGTGATGAACATGAAGCGTAGCCTGCATCCCAACTGCTCGATACAAAGAATTTACCTTTTCCGAACGAAGTGAGGCAGAGGTTTGCGAACTTTGGAATACCAACACCATCAACAAACGTTCGAATATAATATGGGTATTGAGAAAAACTGCTTCTGAAAATGGTGGATCATCATGAAAATAGGAACCAAGGAGCTTTCCTATTTAGGGCTGGCCAGAGAGCTTTGGAAAAGCTCAGTATAACTGGCATATCCATAGATCATGTGCTAGCAGATACGCCTATCACGCCAACAGACCAAAGAGGAGTTGGCAAAGAGATAAGACAGGCACAACTGAAGACACTACTCGAAGATCACACTAGTAAACACCTGCACTCCATATATTTCAGGAGTTTGAAAGATCAGTGCCTGTTGGAAGAATTATCCGTCACCTTTTCAAATCAGCTGGGCTTGAGTGGAAGAGATCTGTTTGGGCTTGTCAAGATGAGGTGATAAATACAAGATGATATAAAAAGAACATCACGAGTGTGGATACCCAAAAGACGTGCAGAGCATGCCATAGACAGCAGGAAACTGTTATGCACATCCTATCTGATTGCAGAGTCCATACTCCATCAGAATATGTTGAAAGACACAATGCGCCACCCCAAATTTTCTACTCCCACCTGAGAGTATTTATCTCTGGAGATTGAAGCAGTTGTTGAAAATCACAGAGCTCGCATCTACTGGAACAATGCTATTCCTACAACTCAGATTCACGCTATAAAGCCAGATATAATCCTTCTGGACAAAGAGTTCGAGGAATTGTACGTTATCGAATTTTCCTCTCCTGCTGAAAATAATGTGGTGATGAAAGATGAACAGAGGAGGGAAAATACAAGGATTTAATGTTCGAAATGGGGATTTTGTACCTAAGGCTTACGGTTAGAATGGTCGTACTACTCATAGGATGCGTAGGCGGCATGAGAGCGAACTACATGACCGAATTGAAGATTATTCTGACCCTTAAATCCCTGGCCGAGGATTTGGTGCACATAATGCAGAAAGCAGTGTTGCTCGGACCACTTTAAGTCCTCAGGTCACATCAACTGTGAAGGCCGCTTGCAGCTCATCTCTTTTGTTAAGAGACGCTGTAAGGTCAGGACGAAAAACTACTCCAATAAACGTGCGACAGGTTTTTTAGTTAGTAACCTATAAAAGTAAAAAAAAAATATAAATATCTCTTCATGAAATTAGGAACCAAGGTTCATATTTATTTATGGCTTGACGGAAATCCTTGGAAATGCTCAGTATAACGGGCATATCCATCGATCATGGGCTAGCTGGAACACCTTTCTCGCCAACAGACCCAACAAAAGTAGGCAGAGGGATGAGACAGGCACAACTGAAGACATAACTCGAAGATAATTTGAGAAAAATCTGCACTCCATATATTTGGGGTGTTAAATACAAGATGGTATAAAAAGAACATCACGAGAGTGGACACCCCAACAACGTGTAGAACATGTCACAGCCAGCAGGAAACTGTTGTGCACATCATGTCTGCTGGCAGAGTCCATGCTCTATCAGGAATTGTAGAAAGGCACAGGTATAGACAACGAACCATTGCTACCATATGTATCTCTGGAGATTGAAGCAGTTGTGAAAAATGACAGAGCTTGCGTCTAACTGGAACTATGGTATTCCAATAACTTGAGAGATACATGCTATAAAGTCAGATATAGTCCTGCTGGACAGATAGCTTGAGGAATTGTTTGTTGTCGAATTTTCTTCCCCTGCAAAAAAGAATATGGTGATGATAGAAGAACAGAAGAGCAAGAAATACAAGGATTTCATGTTCAAACTGGGGACCCTGTATCCAAGGCATAATGCCTTGAGGGTCCATTCCCATTGAGGGTCCATTCCCATTAGGCAAATATTAAGTAATGAACATGTGATAGAGAACAATAGCAAAATATAGGGAAGGTACGAACATTCTTACTATACTAAAACAACAAGAAGAAATAAAAAACTGGATATACAAGTAAAACAATCAACAAAACATAAATGCTAAAGCAGATTACTCACTCAGATCTGGTTGTAATTGGTTTTATGGTTTCCAACTCTGATTAAGGTACTAATTCTTCCAGGAATGTTGAAATTTATATGATTCAGAAGCGCAAGTATCTGACTCACCCATTCAAAATTCCATGGAAGAAGCACATACAACCAATGGTCTTGAACAACGTGTTCATGACAATGGCTTCCATTTTCTATATAAAGCAAGAATTTGCATTGAACTTTTCAATGTGATTAATGTCGCACCCATAATAGGGTGACCAAATACATGAAGCGTATTCTAAATTTGATCTGACTAGATAACAGTTAAGGATCTTCATTGTTGTCATATTTGGTATAGTCACATCTACCAGCAATGCTATTTATGCCCTTCTTTTGTAGGTATTGCACTTAGTCCAGTTTTATATTCGTAATTATTATTAAAAAAGAGTACGAGTGCACCAGGACCTTGGATCTATTGTGTCCCCCTTTCTGGAGCCGAGCAGGTCTATACCAAGCTACAATTCCTCGTCCAGATCTAAATTTCCAATCAACTCCAGTATCTGGACCCCCCCCTCATTCCTTCGGCACCTTCATGTTAAAGTAAAAAGCGTCTACGGCAGGCTCTCACCGAACAAACCGTATTATTAGTTCATCAGTGAGAGCTGGAACGAAACGCGGTTGTGGATCCTCACACCATCACAAGCAACGAAACCCGCAATGGTGACCCTGACGTGATGGTGAGCACGTTACCTCCTGCTAGGCGAACTGATGGGTACTGCTTTCTCGCACCTTCCATCCTGCGGCATGGTTGCATGTGAAAGTACACATCACAACCAACGCGTCGTGAATACACCACGAGCAGTGCGTATGGTGTTGGACTAAATTATTCTCTACGATTGTTCTGCCTCTACGCCGTTCTCGCAAGTAGATGTCACCTCGTCTTGAAGAACACTTGTCACCACTGTGTGTGGCGCATTGAACCAAAAAAAAGGCAGTGTTTATATTACTTCGGCACCTTCGTGCTGAAGTCAAAATCATCTTTGGCAGGATCTCTCTGAACAAGCCGTATTCATAAGTTCATCAGTGAGAGCCGGAACGCTAGATGGCTAAGAGGTTGTGGGTCCTCACACCATCACACGCAAACAAAAATTCGTTCAAGCCCTGTGGACAGGAGCTTTGGCACTCTTGTTCAAACTATGACACGTCATATCGCCGAAAGTATTGGATTCTCAGAGTTGAAAATGATATCAATGTATTCTTATGATAAAACTGCATCATAAGGGAAATTCAATTCAAATAATAGTTTATTTCTCAAGATTAAATGAGCAATCTGGGAATGAGAATTGCACCATGGAAGAAATCAAACTAAAATAGCTGAAATGAATTTAACTCTCTCTTAAGGAATGTGACATGTACGAGTATGAACACAGATGATATAATAATTCATACCTAGAATAATTATAGCATTCGGTGAAAACATTGAAGTACGATTCATTATTGAAATTTCTAAAAAATCTCCGAAAGTATTAGCTTGTTAGAGTTGAAATTAAATCAATGAATGTTTATGGGAAACTGCATCTTACAAAAAATTTAATTTGAAATTTGCAAGTAAATGATTTTTTTTTTCGTTATTCCGGAACTATCTGGGCTATTTCGCTCAATAACGAACTAATATGAGATATTTATCTCCCAATCCTATTCTGAAGTTGCCTAGCTCATTTGGTTCGAGAGTTATTGTAGAAACAAAATTTAAAACTGAAAGAAAAAATTGGCATTTTACGGCAACCCGATCAATACAAAACCTCGCATGCGTATAAAGGTCATTATTCTACAATTTGTTGCTGAATTTCAGATAGATGGAGTGATTATGGTTTCGGAAATCTTCATTACAAAATGATTTTACTAAAACTGTTCCGAGGAACAAGAGCGCCAAAAATGACTAGAACTTGTAAGACAATATGAGATGTGTGAAGTATAGACATGATATTTTCAGAGAATGATTACATTAGGATTACAAATGGATTCCTGGATTCGTTGAAACTACAAACATTATCCTTGCTAACGTGTAACTCCGCTGAATTAAATTAGTTATTAGTGACGCTCAATGGTGTGTCTGTATTTATATGCAAAATTACAGGAGAATCATCGAAACAATTCCAACTTGATTTCAAGAATACTACGATATCGTAAAAACCTTTCGGTGAAAATGTTAAATTTGGGTGAAATCTATCCATTTTCAAAGAGGTGTCTTCAAAACTCCTAATAAAGCACACGGAATTATGAATTATTCAACATCTTGTGGGAGCTCATAATCTTCGGAAGTATACTGGAAAGAAAATATTTATTTCGGTTTTCTGGGTCAAGCGAATCGAATCAGCCCTTAATCGTTGTAAATGGGCTGATGCGATCTGAAACCTGCAGCGTCCACAAAAGGACGACGAATTTGTTGGGGAAGGAACACTAGGTTAATGGATATTTGGAAGGATATATTTCTAAAGTCTCCTTACGTTGAAAATAATATGCAGGGGAGTGTTTAAGTTGTACATTGATTTTTAACCATATATTCCTCTCATCAGATGAAACATTTTTCTCGTATACTATTTTTTCCAAATTCTGCTCTGATAAAAAGCTACAGGCAGTTGAAATGAACAAAAAAAATGTATTGCATGTGTTCTGGGGAACATCTGTGATCTGTTTTCAAATTTTTTGCCAAAAATGGCCTCAAACGATTGGGTTCGACTCCCCGATGAAGAATTCCAGATCATATTTGATTCTGTCCGGCCAGCCGTTGTCGCGATAACTTGAGAACGGAAAAAGATTGCGACTTGAACATTTTCGGATAGGTGACGCATCCCAATAAGACGACCAAGTTCGTTAATGGGCATAATCGGCCGAATGGTTTTCAAGTAATAATTTTGTCATCAACCAATGCAGATCCGATCGAATTGCATCTTGGTAGCTAGTTGTAGAATACTGGCATAAAGACGTTTGGGGAATTTTGTTAGAATCTTATCTCTAGAAAAAATTATTGAATAATATAATTTATGTCAGGATAACCTGAGAAAGGAAAGAGATAGCGACTTGGAATTTTTAGAGTTGATTGTGCATCCGAATAATTATGACATTTGAGTTCGTTAATAGGTATAATTGACCAAATGGTTTTGGAGTTATACCCATCTGATATTTGGTTGTAATTTCATCATCATTAGTTGTAGCATGGCGAAGGAAAATTTCGGGATGAGCGTATCACTAGAAAATTTTTAAAAATCATCAGAAACTATGCGTCCGATATCGCTGAAATTTCGCGAGAGAATTAAAAATCTAACTCTACTGCCAAGTTCCAAGTTTTAACTTTTAGGAGATCTGAGCAGCTTTGGGTTAGTTCAGTTGCTGGATGGGTAACCGTTGCCTCGATAACTTTTGAATGAAAAGATGTAGGGTTTTGCATTTTTCAGGGTAGGTTGCACAACTGAATGTGAGAGCTAAGTCCGTTGTTGGGCATAATCAGACCAACGGCTTCGGAGTTTTTATACCCATCTGCAATATTATTTTCTCGATAACTGAAAAATACAGACCCGATCAAATTGAAGCTTGGTAGCTAGTTGTATACAACTAGCTACCAAGCTTCAATTCGATCGGGTCTGTATTTTTCAGTTATCGAGAAAATAATATTGCAAGTTGCTGTCTCTTTACGTTCTCAAGTTATCGTGAGATACCTAATATTTTTTTAAATTTTCTAGTGGCACGGTCTTCACAAGATTTCGCACACGTCTTCATGTCGATATTCTATAGAATATCGATATCATATGTCGATATTCTATAGAATATCGACATGAAGACGTGTGCGAAATCTTGTGAAGACCGTGCCACTAGAAAATTTAAAAAAATATTAGGTATCTCACGATAACTTGAGAACGGAAAGAGACAGCAACTTGCAATTTTCAGGGTAGGTTGCCCATCCAAATGCGACATTTAATTTCGTTGATTGGCATAATCTGGCGAAAGTTTTGGAGTTATACTCATCTAAAATTTTGTTGTTATTTCCTCTATAACTCAAAATATACAAATCTGATCCAATTAATACTCGGCGATTATTTGTAGGATGCCGACCCTCTCATTTTCGCGGAACTTCGAAAATATCGTATCTTGGAGTTACTTTAGGCGTAAGTTTTTCCGTATTTCAATTCCAACAGAGTACAGATGTCAGAATTGCAAATTCTGTGATCATAGACGATTCTCTACTGAATTCTGTTAGAAAAATGGTATAAAATGTAGTCATATATTATAAAAGCTGAGAAAACGGAATATATCGATGCTAAATTCGTAGTCGAGTGTCCAATAGAGTTGAGTAGACAATAGAACATGCCCTCAAAAGCTGATGACTTCAAGTCAGTGCTCGAACTAATTTTACTCATATTGTAGCTTGTAGCTTTGACATGTTTATTCAGAATGAAATGACTATTGGTGTGACATTTCCTATTAATTGCTTTGATGCATATTCTCCAAATATCAAAATGTTCCTACTTCCACTTGTTTTCTAGTTATAGACTCGCGGATTGATTAAACTAAATAAAATTAACATAACCAAAGGAGATAAAGTTTATCTTGAGACATTTGAAGAATATTGAGTAATTTCAGAAAATTAAATTATTTATCATGATCTCTCTTTAAAGGCACCATTTTCGATATATTCACTACTTTTATGGATCCGCCTCTAACAGTGAGAATCCCGAATCAAGCTGTTATTCACGTTGCCGTACCGTTTTCGCGTTCACTGTTCATATCACTGATAATTAAAATGGAGGAGTCTATTACCACATCGTGTAACCTTTAAACTCTTGTAACTCTTAACTTGTACCATACATAAAGGGTGTCTCAGCAAGAACTTGGTAGAGGTAGTATGACATTTACACATGAAACAAATTACCGGTCGAATTGCCAACGTTGCTCTATTGTCAGGTATGCACTCTTTTGATGAAATTTTGTAGTACACTTTGCAGTAAGGGCTGAGGAATTTGACGTGCAATTTCTTCTTTGAGTTCCTCAGTTGTCTCTGGATGGTTCGCATAGACCTAGTCGACTAGTTTTGACTCATAAAAATACCTTCCACTGTTGGGTCGAAAATAAAAAATGCTGTGTCCGCGGTGGCGCAATGACCCACTCAAATACATACCTACTTTCAATGTTATGTCAAAAATAAACAGAGCTTTGTTCATGATGGCGTAAGGACACAAGTCAGTTAAATTGTGCCATAACATAAAAAACACCTGTAAAGCAGTGGTTTATTGTCAATAATTTATTCAAAGAATTATTCTTACGATACAAATCAGTCGAATCGTACGGTGGTACCATGAGTTGACATCTTATCAAAAAAGACCTGCATAGCATTAATTTTTTTAATATCTAATGATATAAGAAAATACTTACGTAATTTTACAAAATTATCGACTTTATTCCTTCTATAACCCTCTTTTCAAAGTTGTTATTACAATAGAACTGGAAAAAAAATTAAAAAGCTATGGGAATCGATCCTGGTACCTACTTACTAAGAAGACTAGTAGGTCAGAGAAGCAGTTAATAATTAATGTGAATTCCGTAACTTGAACGTATGTTATTACAGCCCTCTGATACATCGTTTTGAAATTTCAGAAAAATATCATCATGTTACATATTATTCGATCAAGTTTAAATCGAGAACTTGGCTGTAAAATAAGTTATTTCCCACTAGGTATTGAAAGTTCTAATAATAAGAAGGAAATTAATAAATCAATATATGTTTATATATAAAAAAATTAAAGAATAAATGTAATATATTGATTAAAATATTGGGTAGCAAGTTGTTACTCGTGGATCTGTTTCTTGTTTGTTATCTCGTTTGTTATACATAGGTTGTTCTGTTTTCATTATTGAGTGTATATTTGGTTATAGTTAATAAGACCCACTAAATGTAAGTTGAGGATTGTAAAATCTGTTTTGTAACTCCTATTTGTAAATAAAAAAAACCAGTGGAAAAAAAAACAGTGGACCAGTACATCTCGATCGTTGGAATATTTCGATATTTCGGCAATATCCTCACCAATATAGGTAAGTTGTGGATTGTAAAATCTGTTTGTAACGCCTTTTTGTAAATAAAAAAAACCAGTGGAAAAAAAACAGTGGACCAGTACATCTCGATCGTTGGAATATTTCGATATTTCGGCAATATCCTCACCAATATAGGTCCGATCGTGTTCAAATCTAGAACTGAAAAATTAGGTTTTGATTGCTGTCGAAGAATTTCAACGATTTCTGAGATGAAACGTTATTCTGCAATACATCTTAATACGGAAAGAGCTGATATTGTGTTCAATTATTAAAATTTCGAAAAGAAACTATGAAAAATTCATCGATATTTCAGTACGAAGTCTATGTTCCAAAATTAAAAAAATATCAATTTTTGGCTTGCTTGTTTCTCTGGAAAGATCCTATCAAATTGCCCAAACGTCTGTAGTTATATAATTTTGGGCCGAAAATGGCCTCATATACGTTCGGTTTGAACTCACTGAAGAAGATTCCAATTTCTGAATCTTCGTCCGTTGGGCTGTGAGCACGATTAAGGGGACAAGGAGTTGAAATGCATAGGTTAAAGTTGGAGTTTAAATGCACCAATTAGGTACATTAATTGTCAAAATCCGCCAAGTGGTTTCGGAGTATAGCCATATCAAATTTCATTTTCCCAATAACTCGAAATATACTTTGCTTTGATCGAATTCAAATTCGGCAGTTAGTTGAAAAATGCTGACACGTAGACATACGTGAAATTTTATTAGGATCCCAAGAGTAGAAAATTTTAAAATAATTATTTAAAAAACCCTCTATCTCAGAAACTATCCTTCACGTATTGCTGAAATTTTTCCGGAGCCTTCAAAAGTTCCGAAGTTGAACTTGATCGGTTCCGCATTTTTGGAGTTATTTAGAAAATATCAAAAAAATATAACTAATACAGTGGAACAGTTACATTCCAGTCGAAAAGCAAAATGAGGAGTTTCTAGCAAACTGACGTTATTTCCGTCGAACGGACTGTTGTCGTATTCCGAAAGTTGTTAAAAAATTGATAAAAATTAGTATGAATATTACATCAAATATATATTTAGTAATGCATGTCAATTCATATTGAGTTCTTACGATTATAAAAAGATTTAAAATTTTCACAAATGGAATCGAAGGAAAACGGGTTCATGTAAAAGTGTAATATTTAGATCTGAGATGTCGATATTAAATAGGTTGAAATATAGTCGATTGTGAGTATTATATCAATAACACATTAGGTGCTCCATTTGCAGATTTCTAATTTATTATATTTTCTGTCATATACATAATTAAACCTAATTTTGTAAGAATAGGTTGGTATATGTGGAATAAAAGTGAAAATTATACATTATTTCATAAAAACATCACCCATTTAAATCTGTGTTTAATACCCATCAACCATAATCAATGACTTCAATACATAAAACAAAATAATGAAGAATGTTGAACAGAATAATCGAATTGAATAAGGTCAATTCTGCAATGTATATTTAGTACCCTGATAGTTATACACATACATGATATACACAAGAATATTCTCCAACACAGTGAGTAGGTATAGCTTATAATTTAACACAAATTTGCAGCCTTGGTTGTATTCAGTACCCGGAGGGGTGACCGCTCCAGCTCTGAATTTTAATAAGCGTGCCAAAGCAGACTGGCCTCACGTCAGTCCTAACCCAACTTTTTACGATTTCAGGGTTATCATGCTGATATACTCAAATATTTCAGTAGACATTTTCTAGGACTGACTCACGATATATATTATAGAATTTTTTGAACGATCAGGAATTCATTATAATGAAATGAATACACAACACGTTAGAATTCCCTCTCATTATCATTCTTTCATTTCAGCTAAATTTCGAATGTTCACCTTGTGACATGCATATGAAATTATAAGGACCCTGCTGCAGCAGAGATACCATTCTGGTATCTGAGGGTTCAGAAAATCCTTGATCATTTGGCGAGAAGGAAATTTTTAACAAGGTTATCGACGTGAGGGAAGCATTTAAATTTCATGCCCCAATGATAGGGGTTGAATTCATGAACTAGTATTCTGCTATGATAATTGGATTAATGTTGAGTCACAAAAAGTTGATGGCGGATTGAATTAATTCATATTTTAAATTTTTTTTTAGTGATACGATTCCCATTAAAGACATTTCGCAAAATTTGCGCATCAGCATTCCACAACCAATTACAAATTTTAAATTGGAACGGATCTGTATTTTTTGAGTTATTTAGGAAATAACAACAAAATTTCAGATGAGTAACTTCAAAACCGTTTGGCTGATTGTGTATATTAACGAACTTAACTGTCGCATTTGGATGTGCAACCTACCCTGAAAATCGCAAGTCACTATCTCTTTCCGTCCAAAAGTTATCGTGTTAATTGTCACTCATCCAGATACTGAACTCGTAGAATTGAAAGAAAAAAGATACAGGCTGTCGAAATTCGAAAAAAAAATCAGTTTTTCTTTTGTAGGTTTGACATGGTTATTCAGAATAGAATGAATTTTGGTGTGAAGTTTTATTATAACTAAGACAGATATTCTTCAATTAACAGATTTTCCCTACTTTTACTGGTTTCCTCGTTATAGACTCGCGAATTCCTAAAACTATAAGAAATTAGCATAATGGAAGCAGACTAAAGTTATTTTGAGTCATTTTTGATATACTTTATCTTTCTAGAAAATAAAATTATTCTTCATCATTTCACCTAAAATGTACACTCTTCGAGATATTCTTCATTGAATGCCATAAAATATGAAAAAAATTACAGAAATTTACCTGCTTTTATCAATCTGAACCTGGAATAATCAATCACAGATGATCTGCTCGAATAAAGACATAGACTGAGTATTGCTCTCAAAGTTGACACTGAATTCAATCCAATCTCGCTTGTTTACAAATTGATCTTGAAACGGAATTAGTATATAACAACTTTTCAAACAGTTAGCAGGTTAGTTTTCTTTTGAGAAATATATAAATAGGCTCACCCTGATCTGTATTCATCTATGTATCCAAAATAGTGAATATGAAACTTTTAAATTATCTGTTATCCATGGCATCTAAACATTTATCTTCGTACTGCTTCGATTCTGCACAATCGCCCTAAGGATTTCTCTATGGAACTTAATTTCATCAACTCAATTTTCAACAGATATAACTCACGTCACTTCTAATTATTTTATTCGAACTACATAGTTCAAGTTTGTTATACTAGTATGTAAAAGGGAAATATCAACTATAAGTATCATTCCACCTATTCATCCTGATCCAATTATTCTTGACGACGACGAGAAATTCTTAATCTGTATCTACGGAATTATGTAAGCAAATAATTAACATAAAAAATTACCGACGTACTATTCTAGGTTTAGACCAAAAATATATTCTGTGGCTAATTTAATATTCTAATAATTATTACATTGCTGTGCCTAATTCTGTCACACAGTATAACAGAACATTATTATACTGTTTCTTTACGAGGTCGTCACTTGAATAGAGAACAAAAGCTAATAATCACAGATTTTTGTTCTCGATTCAGTAGAGTAAAGGTTATATTGAATGTTATTTGTTGGATATTGATATTTAATTATATTCAGTAGAGTAGAGGTTATACTAAATGTTGTTAGTTGGATATTGATGTTTAATTATATTCATTTGTATGATGCGAATTAAAATATGTAAGGAATGTGAAAATAGGCGCAGAAGATATTGTGGATAATCTTATAGTGGATATTCAATGAAAATCAAGTTTGAGTCAGTGTTTCAATATTCTGGAAGAGCTTTTTTCAAAAATGCAGCTTAAAGATTATCTAAAACCATTTCATAATTCGTTGAATTTCGAGCATCAGATGATAAAGCTTTCACATGATTATTCGATATTGAATCCAGTAAATGTTTCTGTGTTCAAAGACAGTTCAGGGGTGGCTTTACACATTGTAAAATCTTTATTCGTTAATAACTTTTTACCCCAGCCGAATCTGGAAAAATGGTAAATGAAAAAGTTGTTCCATATGACGAAAGTAATCCATGGTTAAAATTAATGTACATCTTGAAGACTCACCCTGCATATGAATGATCTTTGTTCATATATATCATCTTATCTACCGATATATGTCATATTATTTATTTCTGGATCTATTCAAAATTCGTTATTCATGATAAAAAAATGTACTTCCCCTTCTAGAAAATTCACTATGATTGAATGCAAAATTACAAATGAAATAGTCTCAGCTATCGTAGAACAATGAGTATTATATGACATTATAATTTTTGGGTGACAATATAATGCCCTAGGATAATCTATATGATGGTGGAAATATATGCTTTGGTAAGTTAATCAAATTGAATACAGTTTGAAACAGAATATTTCCAGTAAAAACAAAAACTAATATAGTGGCTGAGTTTCAATTAATATAATGAGTTTCAATTGATATAATGATTTTCCTTCCTCCTATAGAAGTATTACTTCCGGGGTACCCCAAGGGTCTCATTTGGGGCCCTTGCTCTTCTATATTTATATCAGCAACATTGTGCACTGCTTCAAATTCGCGAAATTTCTCATGTATGCCGACGATCTAAAGATCTTTTGTGCCGTTTCTTGCTTGCATGATTCAGTGAAGCTTCAGGAAGATTTGAATAGACTCTATAACTATTGCCAAGAAAGCTCCATTTTTCTCAATTTCAATATGTTACATTTCATAAGATTTTCACGTAATAAAAAAAACATTATCAGTACCCAATATGAGATAAACCACAATATTTTGAAGAGATAATCTGTAATGAAAGACTTGGGCATTTTCTATGACTCGGAGCTTATTTCCGATCACTATATTAATTACATCTTCCAAAAAGCTCATAAGATGCTAGGATTTATGATCAGAGTTTGTGAAAATTTTCACCATCATAAGTCTATCCGAGCTCTGTATGTAGCATACGCGTGCAAAGTATTCTAACATTTGGATCGCTTATCTGGAACCCTTCACAATAATATTTATATTAATCGGTTAGAATACATCCATAATAAGTTAATAAGATATATATCAATAGGAATTTGTATCAAGACACCGTTAACAACAAGAGCCGAAGTATGAAGGATTTGAAGTTGATAAGCCCTGCTGATCAACGAGTGATGAGAGATGTGAATTGTGAAGTTTGTGTACAACAACAACTTGTTAATATGCATGCCTTCAAAGTGCCATCATCACATTATACGCGAAATAAGTTTTTAGTTCATATACGCCAAAGTTCAACTAATTATCTTCTGAATTCGCCTCTGACTAGATGTCTCAGGTCATATAATTCGATTTCTAACCTTGTTACTGTGGATCCATTTTTACAATCATTAGGATGTTTTTCAAGTATTTTGAGGCGATTCTTAATGAATCATCTTGAAGTGAATTGCAAGTGAATTGGAACATATTTTTTTTCCCTTGTACTGTTTTTAAGCACCATTGTAATTATTAATGGGTACATATTCTTGGCTAATTTTCAGAGTAGATTTGTTGAATGAATATCTCGGATAAGTTCGTTATTGGGTAGAATCGGTCTGGTGGTTCCAGATTAATAATTTTTGTTACTCGTGTTTTTTTTGAATGACACTTTTTTAATTTAATTTCTTTTTTGATGCAGTTCTATCATAAGAATCCATCGATATAATTCCCAACTCTGAGAATCCAATACTTTCGGAGACATGATTTGTCAAAGCTTGAACAAGAGCGCCAAGAGCACTTCTGCACAGCGCTTTCTAAAAAATTTAAAAGAGGTGCCACATATTTTCAAAAATTAGAGGCTGCTGTGGTTTCAGTAACACGAGGCATGATATGAAGTCTAGTTTTTTAATTCGCGTAAAACATAACTTTGACCGAGAATCTCATAAAGCTGGACCTCATTGGCTTCAATTTTCTCTGGAACGCCACTCAGAAGTCAGATGATTTATGATAATTTATTTCAGAGTCAAGAAAATTTTCTTCAGGGCAATTATACCACAAGTCAAAATATCATCGGGGCATCACACCACACTGTAGGCATTCTATAGATGGGGACCTATAGGACTTTTTAATTTGTTTATTATGTGGTGAAAGGGGCGATTCAACATAGTATCTGGGTCGAATCGAGTTTGCCATGGCATAACTTAGAGCAAAGATATCTGCAAATTTCTAGCAATGGATTCATGGACTCGACCCTCAATTTTCTAATTTCCGCTATCCTCTAGTGACAGAAAAATTCCCGTTATCTAAAAAAGGGAGAATAACTTTGCTACAATCAGGTAGAAACCTTAGCAGGCACAGGTCCATGAACTCATTCGACAGGTAGTATAAAGCGAGGATCACCCGAGAAGGGTGTTCAGTAAAGATTTGTGAAATTGCCGTTTGTAACTAAAACAAGTCTCCTCAAAATAAAATTATGTTTTCATGTTCGTCAAGTGTATGATAATATACAATACACAATAATATACAATATTCGTCAAGTGTTTCAATGTTTCTCGTAAACGTAGAACCTCAATTACTAAACAAATAAAATTGATTTATCCTGATTATTTTATTCATTGATAATTACACAAATTAACTGTAAAGTATAAAATAATGAAATACTTATTTTCTGCATTTTATTCACCCATTTCAAAATTGTAGTCAACTATACCATATTCAAATCAAATCTACATTTCAAATCTATTAGTTTCTTCTTTCGAATATTATCAAGTTGACGGACAGATGTACAGAATCGAATTCGACGACGAATTATTAATCAAATGGAATCGTTTGAGACCATACTCGACCCGAAACTCGAAAGGAAAAGACATTTGGGTAAAATAATATTGCACTTCTGAAATGAACGAGTAAACAGAGGGTGATTAGAAAAATAATTCCTAATTGATTGAGGATTAGCAATAGGATCATCTCCTTCAATTGTGAAATTTTTGTAGAAAAAAATGTTTCGTTTTATTTCGTTATTCCGATGTTGCTCACAACGAACTTAACCGAGATATTTATTTACAAAACCTACACTGAAAATTTCAACTATCTATCTAGCTCATTCCGTTCGAGAGTTAGCGTGTCTACGGCCGACCGGCCAGATAGAATCGATTTTGACCATGGATTCTTGATCAGTGGGTCGAACCAAATCGTTTAAGACCATTTTCTTCCGAAAATTCGAAAATTACAGACATTTGGGTGAATTGATAAGCATTCTTTTCTGAAGAACAAGAGCGCCAAAAAATCAACAAAATATGTTCACTATCTTGATTCTAACAAGAAATACGAGTTTCGAAGTCGTGAATCGCAGAGTCTCGTGAATATCCCTATGGGACCAAACGTACTCGCAACCCCTTTGCGTTGACGCATATACTCCACCCCTGGCTCCCGCGAGTTGCACCAAAGAGGGTAAAGAAATCTGGTTAACGGAGATTGAATGCGAGTCGGTGATTGGCAGGGGAGCTGTCAGCTTTTATCATTACTCGGCAGCTTCAGTCCTGCTTATTTTGCGATATTATTCCCTGTGCAGTAAAAAATAGTCATTTTGCATATGAATACCAACCTTTCCATTCAATCGGTTATTTTTTCGATTGATGCATAAATACACATAGGACCTCGATATGAAATGAATAAATGGAATGAAAAAAGCCGAATCGTTGCTCGGAGAAAAATTTATATCGTCAGCGGTAAAAATATTTTTGGAGCTCGTAATTGAGCTTTTTGTGATGTAAATTATTCAGTCTACGTAAAAAGAACATAGAGGAAGGTTACCGTTTCATCGCGTCTGTGCATTTCTCATCCTGAATAAATTGCTGCATATTCAAAATGGTTTACTTTTTCCTCCTGCAAATATACAAATGATTTCCTTTTCTGATATATTTATGATAATCCTAATCGAGATTTTATATCTATTCTCACTGGTCACTCTATATGATGAACTTTTGCACAGAATCTTATTTAATCTCTCTCATAGTCCATCATTTGAACATTTATTTCAATCAACCCACATTGAATGAAGATAAAATTAGTTACGTAACACATAGGTACCTCAATGAGAAAAATTATATCTTTCGTGCGACACCATGGCCGTATTATACCTCTACTGTCATGCGTGTGAAATTGGCCACTTTTCGATTTTCGAGAAAAATCGTATTGAATTGAGCTATGTTTTTGCCACATTTTGCCTTGTTTTTTTTTCTCTCGGTCGGTTCTCAGGATATTCCACTAAATGTATCAAATGGGCCAGCCCAGTACTTTTCAAAAAAGTTACTTTAACTGCTGAAATAGATTGTTGTATACTTGTAGTAAATTTTGCCGATCGAATTTTTCCGAAAGTCCCTCTAATTTCCCAGAAAATCAGGAATTAAAAGTTAGCACAGCACTTTTGTTTTTTCTTCTCCAAAATGAGTGAAAAAAATTATGCTACATTTATGCTAATTTGTTCCCTTGAAATTTTTACGAAAATTCTTCGGATTTTCCGGGAAATCACTAAATTCGAAACAAATTAAGCACATGACTTTCGTTTTTTCTTGATGAAAACATATGCAAAAAATGGGTTCAAGCCCTGTGGACAGGAGCTTTCTGGCGCTCTAGTTCAAATAGACAAATTATATCTCCGAAAGTATTGGTTTCTCAAAGTTGGGAATGAAATCAATGTATTCATATGAAAGGACTGCATCATAAAGGAAATTAAATTCAAATAAAAGTTTATTTATCAAGATCAAATGAGCAATCTGAGAATGAGAATAATTATAGCATTCTTTGAAAACATAGAAGTACGTACGATTCATTATTGAAATTTAGAAAAATCATATCTCCGAAAGTATTAGCTTGCTGGAGTTGAAAATGATATCGATGGATTTTAATGGTGAAACTGCATCTTAAATAAAAATTACAGACATTTGGGCAAATTGATAAGCACTCAGTTCCGAGGAACTAGAGCGCCAAAAAGTGTAATTCCCTTTCCGGGATTTGAGCCCGCCTTCTCTCGTTCCGAAACCGAAAACCCGACTGACTAGACGAACCGGCTATCGGGCTCCTCGTACGATCTTGTCGATCTCCGATATTAGAATAAAACGTCGGTACTTACCTGGGATATATATTCTTAGTTTTCACTTTTCGACATAAAATCGCCACATGGGGGTTTATTCGACGGTTTTGGACCCTTGTCTCTCTAAGTTGACTTTGACGTTTCTCGAACCAACTATTAGCAAGTAATTAGACACTGTCATGTCTCAGGAAAATAAGATGACATTATGACAATTCATACATAGAATAATTATATAATTCTGTGAAAACGTTGAAATACGATTTATTTTTGAAATTTTGAAAAATCATATCTCCGAAAGTATTAGCTTCTTAGAGTTAAAAATGATATCATTGGATTCTTATGGTAAAACGGCTTATTGAAAAAAAATTAGTTTGGGATTTGTTATGTAAAAAAAAATTTTTTTTTGGTACTCCGAAACCATCTGTCCGATTTTGCCCAATAACGAACTTGGCCGAGATATTTATCTGCCAAACCTACTCTGATAATTTCAACTTTCTAGCTCATTCCGTTCAAGAGTTATCGTGCCCACGGCCGGCCGGCTGGACAGAATGAATTTCGACCATGGATTATTGATCAGTGAGTAGAACCAACTCATTTAAGACCATTTTCATCGAAAAATTCGAAAATTACAGACATTTGGGCAAATTGATAAGCACTCAGTTTTGAGGAACTAGAGCGCCAAAAATTGTACTACGCGCGTGCTAACTTGTGCCTTTGAAATCTATCGTTATCTTCCGAAAAATAAAGATTTTGGAAAAAAGTTGGCCCCGCACTTTCGCGTTCTATATTGCTGACTTGTGCTGTTCAGATTTTCATGAAAAATTTCCAGTTCTCCTTCAAATGGTGAAACTTAGTTTAAATCAGTAGATCGCTCGAATATCAGTATTCACGGAAACATGCTGGAGATCTAGACTGTACAAGACGGCGAGACATGTCGACATGAGATACAAATAATTGTGGCCTGGCGTAAGTTTTAAGATGCCAAAATTTTCATTTTTGCAGGAAATGTGATGATACTTCACAGGTTATTTATGTGTAAATTATTCACCTATTAATTGAATCAGTATGAAATTGACCCTCTTCTCTTTAAATTCGTCTAATTTTTGAAAAAGTGAGAAATAGAATAAATCATTATCGTACAAATTTAGGAATAAGTACTGGACTTATGTGAAGGTGGCCAGCACTTTTCTAAATTTCATCGATCGTGTTGAGTTTAAGTGGATGATTCATCTTGAAACTGAATGAAAACTGATTTTCAAATAAACGAAAATCCAAATATTGTATGATCATAAATTGATTTTAATTTTTGAGACCAGAAAATAAGAATTTTGCTGTTCAATTGGTCTATCAATTCTACTTTTATTCATGAGCCGTTATATTCTCTTCCGAAAATTATTACATTTTGGCAATATGTTACAATTGAGAGTTTCCTGCATTTTATCTCATGTTGACATGTCTCTTCATCTTGTACATTCTAGATCTCCAGCCTCCCAATAAACACAGAAACGTTAATGAAATGTTGTATTTTTTGAGTAAAATCACTGACTTTCATCGTTGAAAAAATGTTAAAATTGGGTTAGGAAATACGTTTCTTTCAGGTTTTATAGTAAAGTTTTATTTACGTTTTTTCGAGGTTCATTCAACGTTGCAAGTCTCATTATCATTAATATGATACTGTGATATAACGTTATTGTTAAGTTTCAACGTAACGATGAATTTTCGTTGCTGAGATGTGAATTCTTAACGTTGACCAAAATGCCACTTATATAAAACGTTCATTTTAAGTGTCAAGGTAACGTTGATTTTAGGGATTGAATAAACAATAATTTAAGATATTTTTGAATCATATATATTATTTGAATTAAAAACTTTATTGGAAGGGTTTTAAATCGTTAAGTGAGCGCAAAATTATTGTCTCTGGAAATTTGATATTAGTCTAGTGACTTTCTTGAGTGAAAAACGGAAAATTGGACGGTATGTACATAAATACTGGTCCAATTTTAAAATTCTTTGTGCTTGCTAAACCCAGATTCGCATGCTCTGCAACTTCTATACTTGCGTGAGTTTTTCTCACTGTATGACTGTTCTCAATTAATAGGCTTTTATTTAAAGTCAGTTTCAACACCAGTTGTGAAATATTGGCATTTTGGACGGCCAATTGCGTCAAAATTTGAAGTTGTGGTAATCGTTCGACGCAGAATTCAATGCTTACTACTACTGCTATTATGTTTATATTGAAATTTTCCGTATGACACATTTTGTTTTAATATAAAAAAACAAAATAAGCCCCCAAACTATGTTATTAGGTCTCAAAAGTTGTCTCGATAAAAAATTTGTTTCCTAAATCTATAATGCCAAGTCATAAACAAAAATTAAGAATCATAATATCCGACTTTTGAAGGCACCGAGAGCTAGATTGACTGAACTATACATTTCGAAATGAAACAATAATATTCCACTTAAACGAAGTGTATTAGATAATACATTTAATTTGAATGTATAATATCCAAATTGCCTAGTCCAATTGGACATACGTCCAATGTAAATTAGCATAACTAAATTATGATGGAAAAAGAAAAGAAATACAAACGGAAAATAGTGCATAATAAAATTACACCAATTTAGAGGGGAAAAATAAATTATTATTCGGTGTGTCTCTTTCTCTTCTGTAGTAATTATTATACCGTTTTAATATAACTATCTCTAGTCAGAAACCATTTAAAGCCTTATGTAGAGTATCTCAAATCACACTGTCTTATGGAAGATAAAAACAACTTTTCGGAATTGAAAGAAAAAACTATTTCCCTAGAATAATCGAGATTCTAAGCTTCACATTATTTCTGACACCAGATTGAGCGTTAATCCGCCCTAGCAGGACGAGGCGAGAGACTGAATTCCTTATTATTAAGATTAACGAGATAATCGGTCCGAAGCAGCAGAGTTTCCGAAGCACAGCAGAAAGATTTTTATGAATCACTTAATCCTCTCGGACGTATAAAAATAGAGGAAAATTCATTAAGTCCGCCACTCCGTCGTCTGCTCCGAGAATAATTGGGAATTAGAGAGCAGTTTTCGCGAAAAACCCGTCATCGGCAGAGGAGAAAATCGTGAAATAGTTTACGTGAATTTTAATTCCAAAAAGCAGCTGTTTTGGAACCATTCAGATCGGGTCTAGCAGACTTAAATGTTGATTGCAGAAATAGGATTTCGCATTATTATCTGATTTCGAATTGAGTTCGGCATTTCATCGGGATATTGAATAATTTATGTGTTTTTCAGGAATAAAATAGAAATTTACATTCTCTGAAGAATTTCTTCTGGGGGCTTTGAATCTTATAAAACTGTTGGAAGCTATATACGTTCTACTTAGTGCATGAATTTCTCATGCGTCCTTGAACTGTACTTTTGAAAGATTGATTGTATTATAATCATTAGTCTAATACGATAGGGATTGTAATCCGGAAAATCTGATACGATATTCCACCAGATCGGCATTGCTAACCGTTTATCGGATGCGGTAACATTTTACCGGATCCGATGTTGGGCAATTTTTAGCAAAATAATCGCGCCGATGCATTAGTAGGTACTTTAAATGAGAGGTTCGACATATTAGGTTAGCTGTAGAGGACCTATGCAGAGGAGATTCAACCCTGGTAACTGCTAAAACAACATTAACATTCAATTTAGAGAAGTTGTCACAGTGTTGAGTACTCAGTTACCTGAAGAAATACGTACTAAGACTACATTTACTTATATTGGCAATTTTCAGGGTAGGTTGCGCATCCGAATGGGAGATTTGAGTACGTTGGTTGGGCATAATCAATGGATTTGGAGTTACAGCCATCTGGAATATTATTTTTTTGAATAATCAAAAAATATAGATCCAATTTGGAGAGAAGTTCAATCCCCAGGATAGGAAAGAACTTTTCTAGTCACTGTAATCGCCACCATTCACTGTTGGGTCAAAAATTAACAGTGTTGTGCCTAAGGAGGTGTAAGGACACACTTACAAAGCCTAGACAGAACACAACTGATTATCCTTACTCGCTCAAGCTCTCGAGAGCTTTTGAGGGGTCTTATTGGGCAAGACCTAGGAGGATCAGTATAATAAATATTATAATATATATTCAAACTAAATGTAGAATATCGGTATAAAAAAAACTAGACGGCTCTCCTCATGAGTGGACCATCATGTACACAAATCCAAGATCCGTTAAGAACAAATTAGATTAAATCTGTGTGACTGTATCTTTAAATGGCTACATGATAGTATTCCAGACGCTTGCTACGATATCCCTGGGTTCAGATTATATCGATGTGATGGTACTGTATATAGAAGCCATGATGGGATGTGTATTCGTCTTGCTGAAGAAATATTGAGTTCTTTCAAGGTTGAAGTTTAAGTTAACAATTTACCTGGAATCGAAAACCTATTTCTCCTACTAACCGCCCATAATTTTTCTGCAATGTTCAGCTGCATCTACCGACCTCGTGCTTCAGCCTCAGATGTCCCCTTCTAGCGTCACTATCGCAGAGCAAAACCAACCTGGTAATAGCTGGCGACTACCTCGACATTACTTGGACGGATGTTAGAAATCACTCATTGTATTCACCATCTCAGTTGTTCATCTCTGCCCTTGAGGAAGACTGTCTCTGCCAAATTATCGATCGTCCAACCAAATACTGTTCAGACTAAAATCCATCTACTTTAGACCTACTAATCACCAACGATCGGAGCCTTATCTGCGATATACGATATCACGTACTAATTGGCAGATCCTACCATTGCGACCAACTGCTGGGGTACAGTTATCTTCCATCCCGATAATGAGATACAAAAAAGTTCTACCGAGGAGAGTTGCTCCAGTGGATAGAGTAATTCCTGAGTGGCCGTGAGTTTTCGGTGAGAGTTGGACCATCTCATTATAGTTCTAGGCAAGTTATTATTGGCGTGCCACAGGGTTCCGTCCTGGGGCCGCTGCTCTTTTTAGTCTGCGTTGTTGATCTACCGTAAGTGGTATCGTTCGCGTGGTCCGCTTACGCTGATGACTTCAAGATATTTGGTGAGGCAGCTTTTTCTACAGTTCAGGATAATCTGGACCGTGTGCTTGAGTGGTGTCGTGGTTGGCTCCTTCCACTGAATATCGAGAAGTGCAAGGTCTATTTGGTCAAGAACATTTTACGGCGGTGCTATTTTGTGGATGGTGCTCCACTTCAATTAGATGATCACCACAGTGATTATTACTTCGAATTTATCTTGGTCGGCTCCTATAGATGGTGTCGTAGTGTGGGCTCATAAGATGATGTATTTGATCAGCAGGGAATTACCGCGGTAGCAATGGCGAATACGCTTTTTACCGCTTATCTGCGACCCATCATGGTGCTCGCCAGTCCTGCTTGGGTGCCAACGCTAGCAGGTGATCGTGATCGACTGGAGCGAGTTCAGCGCTATGCGACGCGTATTCCTTAGGCTTGTTTCACATGCATACGGTTCCATTCGGTTGGGTTCGTTTTCGGTTTCAACCGAAAACGAATGAAGGCCTTTCACACATATACGGTTCATATTAGGTTTTATGTTATCTTCCGACACGGGCTCACAATTCCATTTTACCACGACGTCAGATTCATCAAACCCATTCAAAATTGAACACATACATCTTTGAATGCATTCTACGTCTTTAATTGATCTTTATATTTTTCGGAAGGTTTGTCCCGCAGCACTGGTTTAGATTTACAACAGAAATCAGTCGATCCACATTTGGTAAATCATCATTTTCTCATGAATACTGAGATAGCAACAATATCCCTAAATTATGTACCTATGTTCATATTTCTATATTTGAACAATTCGGGAAATATTGCAAGATATCTGCTCGATTTGAGGTTAAAACCACAGAACGAGAGAGAAAACTATGTAAATATTTATTAATTTATGGTTAAAACTGAAACTAAACCGTATTTGTGTGAACGCCACGGTTGATCTGTATTCCCTACACACGAATCCAAACCTGATAGAAACCTATTCGTGTCGAGGGAGTATTCGGTGCTGTAGGTACGGTACCGAATCTAAACCAGAGCACCGTTTCACACTGTTCGCCAGCGACCGAATTGAAACCGAAAACGAAACGAACCGAATGGAACCGTATGCATGTGAAACAAGCCTTATGGTGCTGTCCGTCCCAGTTAAGGTGACAGGATGACGGCTTTACGGTCTTCAAACTTTTCCGAGCGGCTTCACCGTGACGACCTTATTGTGGGTTACAGGGCGTTACACCGTTTGTTTGGTAGTGATCTTCAACATCAGATGGCTTAATATGGTGATCAGGTTCAAAGTAAAAACCATAGAAAAAATAAGTATAGATCCGATGTTCACAACATAAATGTCAGAAATCGTGGACTTCTATCGGCTCTTTCTCTTAGGCTTGTCCTCTTCGAAAGATCATTTACATTTAATATCTATAACTTATATAACAAATTCATGAACTTGATATCACTTTCAGTCAATTCTTTTAGAAATCGTGTCTGGGATACATTTTACAGGAAACAATGTGCATCAGCGTGACGGGTCCAAGTGGTCTCTGTGTTACCCATTATTATACCGTTAGCTCACTTTTTTTCATTCCTCATTTGAAGACCCAGCGCACAGTAATTGATTATTTGTTTTTTTTTCTTTTTTTTTCAGGGTTTGAGTGGTAGAGCAGAGGTTTCAAACCCACCTGAACTCTGGCCTAGGATTGTTCATTAGTATGATTTATTCTCTTTTATAATCTTTATGTAGTTGATCAATAAAGACCCATTATTATCTTTTCACACTTAACACTAACAACCTTCGAGGCCATCGCCTCAAGTTGTATCATGAATGTTATCGGACATCTCAGAGACAACACTTCATCAGTAATAGGATTTTCGACAGGTGAAACTCTTAACCAAGTCATGTTGCATCATTATTTGTTATATTTATTTCTGTGAGTTTATAGGCTTTAGCCTCCTCTCTTCTTACCTTGTAATAATAATAATAATAAAATGGTCTATATCAGTGATACATTCGATTAAGACTGTCCAATAAAGGTAAATAGACAATTTAACATGCGCACCAAAGCTCCTGACTTCACGTCAATGCTATAACCAATTTTTCATTTAAAAAGTGCAGCGATTATCCTTCCTACACACCATTGGTCAAAGTAAAACCACTGTTACTGGATCTTAAATCGTGCAAATTCTATTTGAAAAGATTCAAGTGGTTATGCACTGAATAGATTGTAATTTAATTTAATTGACTTTTCACATCCAGTATTATTTCCGTATCATGTATCATGAATTCCTAGTCACTTAGTAGTTTCGAAGACGATAACGTACAGTCGACGGACAGATTTGGTTAATAATTTTTTTCAAATATAAAACTTCGTAGAAAAGGTTTCGTATCCAGAAAATATCCGTCAGATATCAAAGAAATAATGCAAGAACCTTATTTTATATCCAAGTTCCAGATTTAAACCCGATCGGACCTACATTGTTGGAAATATTGGGAAAATATCTTTTTTTTTTTTCCTGATATCCAAGCAGCGTTGGGCAACCTCAGTATTTGGATGGGCAATCGCCCTGGTTATTAATTTGAACAACCACACCAGACAAGGCTGATCTCATATCTGCAGTTTTCCAATTGAGATTTAGTATGAGTGTAGTAAGATAGTGTAGTCTGGATGTTGCCTGGATATTTTTGCCACGAACTTTTTCGTGTGAAATGTTTCGTCACTGTCACTGTTGAGGCTCAAACAATCCAGTGTCATTTATTCATCATACCAATTACGTAATGCCTGTTAATCATTCGCAAAGTTCACATTAAAAATCTAGAGTACATGAACATGCACAGTATCGACAGCAGGCATTATCCTACAGAAATCTGGACATAGACAGGTGAAAATCAATTTGAGCATGCCGGGTGGTATCATATATTCATCAATTTCCAATTCAATGCTGTCGGTAATACAACATAGCTGTCACTCTGATGGAAAATGCCAATATCAAAGCTGTGTATATTTATGATTTCCTGGTTCTTATTTTTGTGATTAGTATTTCATATAAAAATTGGTTCAAGCCCTGTGGACAGCGGCATTGTTGCTCTTGTTCAAACATTGACAAATTATATCTCCGAAAGTATTGCTTTCTCAGAGTTGGGAATGATACCAATGGACTCTTATGATAGAACTGCATCATATAGGAAATTCGATACAAATAATAGTATAATTATCAAGATTAAATGTTTAATTTTTTTTAAAAAAATTTAATGCTTGTGGCTTTTACTTGATGCAAATCCGTATTAACTCAATGAAAAATTATATACGATTTACACTTATTTATTCGATATTGTGACGCGTTTCGTCGACACAGCGACTTCATCAGACTACATCATGCTAAATTCTTAACAAGTTATTATCTCCCTATACCTAGATGACATGGACACAGAATCATTTAAAACTAATTACATGAGAAACTTATTTAAAACAAATTACATAATAGACTTATTTAAAACTAATTACATGAGATTTCACTGCTGGTTTCTTTGTACACATTAACAATAATTCATTCCTAATGCTTTTATTTATAAATTGATTCTCTATTTGAATAGATTGAGTAACGGTGAAAAATTTAGATCTAATTGTTCATTAACTAAATTACCCGTATGTTTTTCCCTATTTATTTCGACCATTTCCCAGTAATTGTTTTTCCCTATTCATTTCGACCATTTCCCAGAATTGTTGAAAAGTGCCACCAACACACAGAATATTTGGTTCTTCAGAAGTTGTGAGAAGCACAAAGTGTTCCCCAAATATATCAAACTGAAGACGGACAACAAAAGTGGACCATCCAGAAGAGGATCAGAACAAGGGATGAGAAGATGGCTGAGAGAAGATGTGAAAATTCAATACAACAAGAGGGATATTTGTAATGTATACATTAAAGTCATTCATTCCGAACTTGCACATAGACTCCATTCGGTAGAATTCGATATTTTGGACCGCGAAATTAGATTAAAAGTTAGGACTAAGATTCATCGTAAATTTTGTAATCAAACTCGGAAGCTCAATTTACTGAAACAAAATAAACCGGAAATTAAACACGCTCAGCCCAAAATTATGAAACATAAATTTTTTGACCGATTCATAAATTTATCAAACTCGAAATTTTCCAATGAAGAAATAGAATTGTTGAATAAAGGTTTCAAATATAATTTACGCACCCCAGTTAATAGAAAAAATTTAGAACAAAGTGCTATAGATACAGAAATAATTCTCAATCGACAAATAACCAATAATCAATCAATTAAATATCAAGCGGCACATTTTATCAAAAAACAGGAACTTTCTGAAAACGGTAATCCAGAATTGAAAATCGTGAAAACATTGAAATCGAAAAGCGCCGCGGATAATATTGTTTTTACAAAAGCCGATAAAGGAAATACTGTTATCGCAATAAACAAGGACGATTACATTAAAAAAACGGAAAATTTCATTGCAACTCAAAATTATAAAATACTTAATAGGGATCCGACTACAAAATTTCAACGAGAATTAAAGAACAATTTGAAAGATATACATTATTTAATAGATGAAAATTCAAAATTTAAACTAATTCTGAGTAATCCGCAAGTCCCGCAATTGTACTCGTTTATCAAACTTCATAAACCGGATAGAAATATTAGACCAGTAGTTTCGTACATTTCAGCACCAACAGTTAAAACTTCGCGTTTTCTAATAAACCCGATTAAAAATTATTGTAACTTCGTACCAACTTTTTCGATCAAGAACTCGCTTGATCTAGTAGAAAAAATTAAAAATATTTCCCTACCGGCCAATGCAAAATTAGTGTCTTTCGATGTTGTTAACCTTTTCCCTAGTATTCCACCCCAGGATACAGTGAAAATAGTTAGGGATTTATTAGAGAAAAACAAAGTCAATATAGTGATTCAGTCCGAAATACTCCAGCTTTTAGAAACGTGTTTGAATCAAAATTACTTTAGTTTCAACGATAAGATTTATACTAGCGATGAAGGACTTATCATGGGGAATCCGCTCAGCCCCCTTTTGGCAGAAATATTCATGGACAACCTAGAAGCCATCGCTAAAACACATCCTATTTTTTCCAAATTCGTATATTGGTTCAGATACGTAGATGATGTGCTCGCGTGTTTCAAAGGAACAGACCGGCAACTGAAAATATTTGTAGATTTTATTAATAGCATTCATCCAAATGTCAAATTCACAATTGAAATGGGAAATAATGGTGCAATTAATTTTTTGGATTTAACAATAACGCGGAAAAACAATCAACATGATTTTTCAATATTTAGGAAACCATCCCATACGTGTATACAATCATTCATCGATCCTCGTGTCATCCATTCGAACATAAAGTCGCGGCATTTCATAGTATGTTACACCGGCTAATTAATATACCTTTATCCGAAGAAAATTATGGTACAGAATTAGAAATTATCGAACAAATAGCGGTGAACAACGGATATAACACAGAGTTAATCAGAAAAATGTTGACGAAAAAACAATTTAGAAAAACAATTAGTTTAGTATTTCCAGAAATTAAGGATAAAAATAAAATATTCAATAGCTTAACATATTTTGGTACAACGAGTCAACAACTTAAAAGGTTTCTTCAAAACCAACAGGTGAATATCTCATTCCGGACAAATAATAACCTTGCCAAATTTATAAAAAACAATAAATCGAAAAGGAATATAGAAGATAAATCCGGTGTTTATCAATTAAATTGCGGGAGTTGTGACAAATCATATATAGGCAAAACTGGTAGAAATTTTGGCATATGAATAAAGGAACATCATCACAGCTTCAAAAACAACAAAATTAATTCAAATTATTCGAATCATTTATTAGCAGAAGGACATAAGTTTAACCCGGATTTCAAAATTCTACACAATTTGAATAAAGGTGCGCAACTTAATTACTGGGAAATGGTCGAAATAAATAGGGAAAAACATACGGGTAATTTAGTTAATGAACAATTAGATCTAAATTTTTCACCGTTACTCAATCTATTCAAATAGAGAATCAATTTATAAATAAAAGCATTAGGAATGAATTATTGTTAATGTGTACAAAGAAACCAGCAGTGAAATCTCATGTAATTAGTTTTAAATAAGTCTATTATGTAATTTGTTTTAAATAAGTTTCTCATGTAATTCGTTTTAAATGATTCTGTGTCCCTGTCATCTAGGTATAGGGAGATAATAACTTGTTAAGAATTTAGTATGATGTAGTCTGATGAAGTCGCTGTGTCGACGAAACGCGTCACAATATCGAATAAATAAGTGTAAATCGTATATAATTTTTCATTGAGTCAAGATTAAATGAGCAATCTCAATGCTTTAATGCTTCAAAAATTATCATTTAAAATAATAAGGGAAGGATCATCGAAATGTCTGGAGCAAGGCTGAGCATTCCTGATATTTGAGTGGATAGGGGCTGACGAACGAATTATTTTAATAGTTCAAAATATATTAATAAAATACAATCCACTTTGCATAATTTAATACTTCATACCACTAACACATTCATTCTGTATTATGAACCTTAACAAGAAAAAATATTCGATACACAAATGTAGGTCCATATTTCAGCAATTTTTTGATAGCAACATCATGAAAATACTGTAAATAGAAATATGTCTCACTACTTAAGGAAGTAAAAGGTAATATTAACCCCAGTGGTCAACGAACAGTAATTTGTTTTGATGATTCCATTATTTTCTTCTTTCCTATTGCCTTCATAAACTACATCATTAAAATTATCCAATTCTAAATCTTCTGAAACATCATACCGAATTTATACATAAATTATTCAATATGCAACCAGCCAATATTATTTTCGGTCTCAAAACAGTATTGTAGAAAATATTTTCAAACTACGGATTAACATGTCTCTAATAGCTAGGTAAGATAAAATTTACGAACAGTGAACACAAACATATTCTGTGTTCACATTCTGTGATTGCATAGAACTACGATGTAATAATGACATTTTGAAAAATCATATGACCATCTGGCCAATTTTGCCCAATTACGAATTTAACCGAGATATTTATCAACCAAACTTATTCTGAAAATTTCAACTGTCTAGCTCATTCCGTTCGAGAGTTATCGTGTAAACGGACGACGGCCGGCCGGACAGAATCGATTTTGACCATGGATTCTTGATTGGTGAGTCGAACCAAATCGTTTAAGCCCATTTTCAGTTAAAAATTCGAAATTTACAGACATTTGGGCAAATTGATAAGCACTCTGTTCCGAGGAACAAGAGCGCCAAAACTTGGTTCAAGCACTGACGTGAAGTCAGGAGCTTTTGCGCGTATGTTCTGTTCTCCATTCTCTTTTATTGGTCACTCTTAAAAGAATTTACCATGGTGAATTCTATATTCTGTTCTCCTGTATTGGATACCCTGAATTTACCATGGTAAATTCGATTAATAGTGTCCAATACAGGAGAATGGACAATAAAACATACGCGCAAAAGCTCCTGACTTCACGTCAGTGCTTGAACCAATATTTTTTTTCGTGAAGTCAGGAGATTTTGCGCGTATGTTCTATTGTCCATTCTCCTGTATTGGACACTCTTAATCGAATTTATCATGGTGAATTCTATTGTCTGTTCCCCCCTGTATTGCGGACACTCTTAATCGAAGTTACCATGGTAAATCGGAAACCGTTGGGCCGTCCATCCTATTGGAATGCGCCACCTACCCTGAACATTTCAAGTCGCTATCTCTTTCCGTTCTCAAGTTATCGTGGCAACGGCCGGCTAGATGGCCGGCTGGCCAGACATAGTCAAATTTGACCTCGAATTCTTGATCAGGGAGTCGAACTCAATCGTTTGAGCCCATTCTCGGCGAAAAATTCGAAAATTACAGACATTTGGGCAAAATGATAACGTGATGTTCCCCAGAAAATACGCGCAAAAAATGGGAAAGCCCTGTGTACAGGAGCTTTGGCGGTCTTGTTCAAACTCTGCCACTTCATCTCCGAAATTATTGGTTATTCACAGTTGGGAATGGTATCAATGGATTCTTATAATAGAAGTGCTTCATAAAAGAGACTAAATTAAAATTAAATAACGAACTTATCAGAGATATTCATTCCCCAAATCTACTCTGAAAATTATATTATATCAATTGAAACTTTTTTTTTCACTGAAGATATTCTGAACCCAATTTGATAACCTTACCAAATTATATATTTCCATCATCATATGGAGTATCCAAGGGCATATAGGGTAGGGGCAAATATAATATCCTATAATTATGTATTTAATAATACTTTGTTCGTTAGAACAGAAATACATTTGACATGTATGTTATAGGTAGATAAGATTACATGTATGAACAGTGAACACAGATAGAACACATACAGATGGAATTCGTATTCTTTCAAAATATAGGAGTACGATGTATAATTGAAATTCTGAAAAATCATATCCCCGAAAGTATTAGCTTACTGGATTTGAAAATTATATCAATTGATTGTTATGATGAAGGTGCATCTTAAAAAAAATGAACACGAAATGTGTAATGTAAAAAATAAATTTCTTTTTCTTTTGCCCGAAACCATCCGATCGATTTTGTCCAATAACGAAATTACCTGAGATATTTATCTCCCAAAGCTACTCTGGAAATTTCAACTATCTAGCTCTTTCCGTTCGAGAGTTATCGTGTCAACTGACGGATTCTTGATCAGTGAGTCGCACCAAATAGTTTAAAACCATTTTCATCGAAAAATTCGAAAATTACAGACATTTGGGTAAATTGATGAGCACTTTGCGGAACAAAAGCGTCAACAAGCGTGCTAAAAATATTTGAGAAGTTTGGAATATCTTTTTTTCTGTTTTATAAGTTAAATTATAAATTATATGGAATAGAGCGCATCATTGGGTATTGAATCTCTTCCCGACTGATTCATCTGAATGGGATGAACATTGTGGGTGAAAATTAAAGACTCATTTCTAAATTTTCATGTAGTGAAAGAAAATTTTGAGAATTGTATCACGCGCGAACCAATTTTTTTTACGGCAATGTTCGGCAATATTTTATTTAGGATATTGTCAAAGTTTTGATCCAATTTTCAGATATACAACTGAAAGTTTCCATTATTCATTTCTCTAATAATATAGATTCTTGGAAAAGCTATTATTGATGTCCCTTCTTTCACAATATATAAAACATATGATTTCAAGTATACCAATAATTACACATAGATAGTGATAACTTGTTTTCATTGAGGAAAATGATTGATATCAATAATAAAACACAATTTTTCCACTATTGTCTATTTGAATATACATTGGAAATACCTATCTGTATCTATGGAAATAATAAATACTCAACTCATTTCTTACAATTCGAGTTCGGGAGAGAGATAAGATAGAACAACAAAAGTTGAAGATTATCTCGAAAACTCGCATCGCCTGAGACAAGAGTATATAACCTCTAAAATGGATATATTTTCTATTGATTTGATTGACGACAGTCGAATCAACGCCACTCAAAATGTCTAAATTATTTTTGGTGACCATCTTCATCTACGTGCTATCTCATGCATCTGCTAAAGTAGAAGTTTCAACAAATTTAACAATATTGGAACAAGGATCTACAGTTTTGAGACCCAATGGCCAACCAAAGATGATAGAAAAAGTCAATATCCCGCCGGATGACGGCTTCTCCAACTGGGGTGACCAAGTGTACAAATCAAGAAAAAATGAGGACGTTCTTCTGCTAAGGGACCTAGTGATATACCCAGTTGTAAGTACGAACGATCAGACTTTGAAATATGAAGCTTCTTTCGGGAACGTTAGATCCATTACGTCTGTACGTTTCGTGAACGTTGGAAGAGAAAGAGCATTGGCTACAGAAATCGACGTATACCCTGACTCTGTTGAAATTTACTTCATCCTGCCTGCTCAAAGAGATCCCAGAGTTTTGGTCGAAGTATATGGATTCCAAAACTGAATGATTCTCGATGAGATGTGATTAATAGGAATTGAATTGTATCAATTATCCATAGTATTACGTTTTAGGAGCAATAAACCATCCTGTTTACGTCCTATTTAGTGAATAACAAGATTAAATGGCAATCTGCAGTGACTTAACCTCGTGGAATGGGTTGTTGCAACTTACACTACGTGCATAGTTTTCACAACGTGAAATACTTAATGACAGTATCATCCGAATATCTAGAACAAGGCTCGAGACATTCATAGCAGATTGCACATTTATTTTTGATATTTGAATATGTATAAGCTGACGAACAAATGATTTTAATAGTTCATTTTATTTTTTTTAAGATAAAATATGTATTTTACATCCTTGTTTTTATTTATGAAAACTTATCCCATTATACGACAAAATATGTTAATAAAATACAATCCTCTTTTCATAATTTATAAAATTCATACCACTAACACACTCATTCTGTATTATGAATCCTAACTCAAGACAAAATATTCGATACACAAATGAAGATCCATATTTTAGCATTTTTTTGCTAGCAACATTATGAATATACTGTATATAGGAACATGTCTCACTACTTAAGGAAGTAAAAGGAATATTAACCTCAGTGGTCAACGAACAGTAATTTCTTCTGATGATTCCATTATGTTGTTCTTTCCTATTGCCTTCATCATTAAAATGATCCAATTCTAGCTCTTCTGACACATCATCCCCAATATTTAGACATAAATTATACAACACGCAACAAGTTAATATTATTTTCGGTATCAAAACAATATATATATTCACAAATTCAAGGTTCGGATAATTTTTTTCCAACAGAAAATATTTTCGAAGTACGAATTATAAACAAACCAGACAGAAATGAATTTGACAGGTCTCGAATAGTTAGATAAGATGACATTTATGAACAGTCAATACAGTTAGAACACAGACAGACGGAATTCGCATTCTGTGAAAACATAGTAGGTACGATGTATTATTGAAATTTTGAAAAATCATACCTCCGGAAGTATTAGATTGTTAGAGTTGGCAGTGATATATATGGATTCTTATGATGAAACTGCATGTTAAAAAAATTGACTTTGAAATTTGTTTTGTGAAAAATAATTTTTTTTTCGTTACTCCGAAACCACCAGACCGATTTTGCCCAATAACGCACTTTGCCGAGATATTTGTCTACCGAGCCTATTTTAAAAATGTCAATTGTCTAGCTCATTCCGTTCGTGAGTTATCGTGGCTACGGCAGGACAGAATCGATTTCGACCACTGATTCTTGATCAGTGGGATTGCCAAAAATTACTAATCAGAAACCTCCAGATCGATTCTACCCAATAGCGAACTTATCCGCTATACTCATTCCTCAAATCTACTATGAAAATTATATTATATCAATTGAAACTTAGCCAATATTCCAGTTTTTATTTTACTGGAGATATTCTGAACCCAATTTTATTAACTTACCAAACTATATATTTCCATCATATAGATTACCCAAGAGCTATCGACGATAACCGGGGTTATTCCATTGGTCATTTTGCATTCAATCATACTTTGTTTGACATGTCTCTTATCTGTAGATGAGATGACAATGATGATGTGCATGAACACAGATCAAGAAATTCTTAGATTCGGACGTTAATTTTTGATACAGGATTCTGTGAAATCATAGAGTGACGATTCAATATTGAAACCGAGATATTTATCTCCCCAACCTATTTTAAAAATTTCAAGTGTCTAGCTCATTCCGTTCGAGAGTTATCGTAGTTACGGCCGGACAGAATCGATTTTGACCACTGATTCTTGATCAGTGGGGGTGCCAACAATTATTAATCAGAAAACACCAGACCCATTCTACCCAATAGCGAACTTATCCGAAATACTCATTCCTCAAATCTACTATAAAAATTATAGTCGAATAGATCCAAATAAGATGATATTTATTAACAGTGAACATAGACACATATAATTCGCATGCTGTGAAAACATAGAAGTACGATGTATTATTGAAATTGTGAAAAATCATATCTCCGAAAAGTATTAGCTTGTAAGAGTTGAAAATTATATCAATGGATTCTTATGATGAAACTGTATTTAAAAAAATTGGGAAAGCCCTGAGCTTTTGCGCACTTGTTCGAACTTTGACAAATCATATTTTCGAAAGTATTTGTTAGAGTTGGGAATTATATCAATTGATACTTTTGATAGAACTTCATCATAAGAAATTTAATTCAAACGTCATAAGTATTTAAATTCAACAAGAGTGCCAAAAATTATTAATCCAAAACCGATAGACCAATTCTACCCAGCAACTAACTCATCCGATATATTAATTCCTCAATTCTATTGTGGTAAGTAGGTTCCTTTGGGGTGATGATTTAAACACAGTAGTTAGACTTTCTACTTTATTTCCCTTTTACCTATTCTATCAGACTCTTGTCCCATACTAACTATATATACCTAAGAACTCACTACTACTTGAACTCATTGGGTGTCAGTCCCCCGTACAGTTCAAAGTTCCAAATATGTCATGCATCAGCAAATAGTCAAATACATTCTACTTCGAATCGATCATTTGAACTTTAATTAGGATATTCAAAATTGCTGACACCCATACCTATACTACACCTCCTGGTTTTTTTTTGTGTGAAATAATTTTCAATTTATCGGGAATTATTTCAGAACATAGTTTTCAATCCCCTATTTTTTACATAATAAGATGATTACACTAAAGTTTACATTCTCTTATATCTAAGATTAAAGTCTATTAAACAGTTTTGTCCTATTTTTATGCACTGTTACAAGTTTGTTGTTTTTATTCAGCGTAACATTAGGTTCATTTTCACTCACTACCACGTAAGGACCTTCGAACAATGACTCTAGTTTGTCACCTGTTTCGTTTTTAACTAACACTAGGTCACCACTTTCATAACTAACAGAGTTTTTGTTTTTATCATACTGTCTTTTTCTTGTGTCTTTACTTGACAACAATGCCTGCCTTGCTTCACTTTGGGCTTTTTGTAACCTGAACTTTAATTCTAATGGGTAATTGTCATAAGTGTACAAAGGATCTACATCAATACTTAAATTACTTGGAATTCTGCATATCTTCCCAAAAACTAACTCAAAAGGAGAATATTTTGTCATTGTATGAACTGTTGTATTATATGTAAAGCACCAATAAGGTACCCAGTGACTCCATGAACAATTTTGGTCGTCTGACTGGATCCTTAAATATTCACCTAAAGTTTTATGTGAATTTTCTAGTGACCCTATGCTCTCATGATGGTAAGCCGTTGAACAAAGCTTATTAATTTTTAAAATTTTACATATTTCTGTCAGTGTACTTGATAAAAATTCTGTACCCCTGTCAGTAGCAATCTCCTTTGGAACTCCAAATCTTAGGATGAAGTTATCTACGAATGCTCTAGCAACAGTTATTGCGTCTTTAGACTTTAGAGGGTAGGCCTCTACGAATTT
This sequence comes from Halyzia sedecimguttata, assembly GCA_937662695.2. Taxonomy (NCBI): domain Eukaryota; kingdom Metazoa; phylum Arthropoda; class Insecta; order Coleoptera; family Coccinellidae; genus Halyzia; species Halyzia sedecimguttata. The sequence goes on from OW569412.2 coordinate 38,427,946, forward strand.
TGTAAGTTCGCATTGGATCGTAAGAATATAGAGAAAATCTTCATTATCTCTCCTTAACGGACCTACTATATCTAAATAAATCTTTTCGAACGCAGATGAAGCTGTTGATGTAATAGTCATTGGTTGTTTAATATTTCTACTGTGTTTATGTTTTTGACATGCAGAACACTTGCGCACGAATTCTGCAACATCTCTCGACATTCCCGGCCAAAAGAAATACTTTTTAATATTATTCGTCATGCGATTTACACCCCCATGGCCACTAGTTGGCAATAAATGAAAATCGTTTAAGACTAGTCTTTTTGAATCACTATCTTCTATACGTTTAATATTCTTCACAACACATAATTTGGGACCCCTCCATTCTTTAAATTTCTTCATGCAATTACCTAATTCTTTTAAGTCCTCAATATTTTTCTTATCTTTAACAATAGTCAACTCCGAAATTCTACAATGTTTGCAAAATATTTCCAATTCTCTTAACAATACGTCGAACGTGAGTGTTAATCGAGTATTTGGTTTTACAAACAATGTTTCGAGTTGTGGTACATAACATAAGTTTTTATCAGCTGATATCTCAAATTTCATATTTGCCTTTATTTGATTTATATCCTTTTCGGTTGCAAAAATCAACTCTACACTATTTGGAGATTTTTTCAATACTTCTACGATATTCGGTTGATCAGGCCTTATATTCGTACAGTATTCGTTTTCATTTTTCTTTCCCTGTTGGTTTAATATTTTTTGTTGTTGTCGAGTCATAACGTTCAAAACCTTTTCATTCATTTCTTTCAATTCGTTCACACTAACAATCACTCTAGATAATGCATCTGCAGCCGCATTATCTTTTCCTCTCACATATTCAATAGTAAAGTCATACTCTTCTAAACATAATCTAAATTTCGTTAAACGACTCGATGGATTCGAATGGTTGAATAAGTAAACTAAAGGTCTATGATCAGTTCTGATTCTAAACTGTCTTCCAAACAAATATGGTCTAAAATGTTTTACGCTCCAACATATTGCAGTTAATTCTTTTTCTATTGTAGAATAGTTCAATTCGGCTTTATTTAACGCACGGCTCGCATAAGCCACCGGTTTTCCGTTTCCGTTTTCTAGTACAGCTCCTATAGCGGTACCAGAAGCATCAGTTTGTAAAGTAAATTGGTTTTTATCACTTAAGTCAGGAAAATCTAATACTGGAGGGTGCATAAGAGCACTTCGAAGATTATCAAACGAAATTTTGCATTCATCTGACCAGATGAACTGCACATTTTTCCTGCAAAGTTTATTCAATGGCAAGGTTATCTCTGCAAAATGAGGAATATGTTTTCGATAATAGTTCGCGAAAGCTACAAATCGCCTCACATCGTCAGAATTTTTCGGAACTGGATATTTTTTCAACGCTTCTACTTTACTAGGATCTGGTAAAATTCCTTCAGGCGAAATTTGATGACCTAAGTAGAGAACATCTTTTCTTAAAAATTTGCATTTCGATGGGTTCAATTTGAGATTTACAGTTCTTAACCGATTCATCACTTTGAATAAATTTCTGTTATGGTCGTACAAATTTTTTCCGAAAATTATTAAATCATCGAGATAACAAAAACACCTTTTGTAGTTTAATCCGGACATCGCTATCGTCATTAAACGAGCAAATGAATTGGGACTAATTTTTAAACCCATTGGAAGTCTTTTCATCTGGTATTGACCTTCGCTTGTAGTAAACGCGGTCAAAGGTCGACTAGGAGGTTCAAGCTCCACCTGATAATATGATTGGCTTAAATCAAGATGTGAAAAGTATATTGCTCCAGCTAAGGAATCAATTATATCCGTTATGTTGGGTAAAGGAAATTTATCATTTTGTAACTGCAGGTTAACTTTTCTATAGTCAATTACCATTCGCCACTTTTTCTCTCCGTCTGTTGATTTTTTCGGTACTAACAATACTGGTGATGACCACTCCGAATTAGACTTTTCTATTATGTCGTTATCGAGCATCTCCCGTACTTGCCTATTCAACTCTTGTTTTTGTGAATGCGGAATGCGATAAGGTTTCACATATATCGGTGAAGTATCATGTTTCAATGGTATATTTTGTTTCAAGATGTTTGTTGTTGAAAGCTTATCACCTGGTAATTGAAAAACATCGCTGAACTTGGCACACAATTCTTGTACAGATGTTTTTTCTTCATCATTCAATTCGTCAAAATTTAGTAATTCAAATAACTGTTTCACGCGTTCTGGATTAGGGTATGGTTTTGCTTCGAATATCCGTATGTCGAATTTTCTTAAAATATGTAACTCGGGAACAAAATTTCTTAATTGCACATCACAATCTCTCGTGTTCAATATCTTTACTAAAATGTAACCATTTTCTGGTTTACAAATCGTACCAGCCACGAACACTCCATCACTGATTTCATTTGCAGTAACCACACATTCTTCATTCATACTCGTAGGTACTCTGAGAAACATTTCACATCGGGGCATTATGTTTAATTCGAAACTGTTATCCGTAATTAACTCTATATTAGTTTTTACACCATTGTTAGTCAATGAGATATTATTTTTCTCAAAATCAATGATGCCACTGTAATATTTTAAAAAATTCGAGCCAATTATTCCATCACATTTACAAGGTAGCTCGTTGAAAACAAAGAACGTCTGTCTAAATATCATATGATTTTGGTAACAAAGATCTAATGCAATTTGTCCCTCTGCAGTTAATTCTCCACCAATTCCTTTTACTGTTATGGAATTCTTACAAATCTGATAGTTACCCTTGTAACACCACTCTTTCTTTATTGCACATACATTCGCTCCTGTATCAATCAACAACTTGCACTCTATTCCATTCACACTGAATATAACGCAATTCATACCCTCACATGCATAAATTTCTTTGCTAGTACTGATTCGATCGAAAAAACTGATTCAAAGGCGTTTCACTATTACTTGGGATGTTACTAGTGTTACTACTACTCGCAACTGCGTTTCCGCTCTGTTCGTTGGCGTAACAGATTCTGTGCGATTGCCTATGTTGAAAGTTTCCCCTGTTATAATTATAAGTTCGCTGATTACCCCTATAAGATATATTTGAATTCGCGTTGCTATTTTTTCGAATAGAATTATTGGAATAATCGTAATTTTGATGTCTACCGGCATTGTGATATCTATTATTGTTGTTATTGTTCGGATAAAAATTTCTGTGGAAGGCTCTTCCTCCACGGTTATTCTGATGATTAAAATTGCGATTTGAAAAATTACCTCTGTTTTGGAACCGTTGATGTCCCCTATTACAATACGATATTATACCATCGTTATTGTTCCGATTGACACTTTCACCTAGCGCCCCTTGAATGGCATCTTTTAACGACGTGTATTGCCTTGCAGAAACAATTGTACTCAATTTAGGGTTTTTTAGACCGTCCGCGAATTGTTTGATCGCCGTTTTTTTGTTGATTTTCTTCAAAATATTGTACGCCTGCTGGTTACCGTCGGCTTGAGTAATGGTTAGATCAACAAATAATTGTTCCAATTCCTTACCGAAATTTTCTACCGTCCTATCCCCTTGTCTAGAGCGCAATAATTTTGTTTGTACCGCAGTATCTGATTTTTTCGGAAGTAAGTTCTCCCTCATATCCTTAAGTAAGTCATTGACGGAATTATATGTAACGTTTAATCGAATTTTAGCACTAGTAGATAACCTGGTTTTTAAAACAAAAGTTATTAATATGGCTTTATCTTCATCATCGAGCATAGAATTGTACATATCAATCGCATCTATTAACTGTTTGGTGTTATTTTCCGTATCATCCATGACAGGCAACAGAGATGTCGCTGTCCTAATATCAAACGATCCCATGACTTTTGAGTTTATTTCAACTTTTGTCAATTCCGTTATTTCCAAAAAAATACTCTCAATGTTAGATTTAAATTCATTCAACTCAGCAATTTCTTTTCTCGAATATTGAGAAACTTTGACCTGTTCATTAACAGTTGCAATTATAGGTTTAAGTTTTCCAAAATTCTGTTTAGCTTCGTTGAACTTTTCTCTACAAACTTTTCCTTTCTGCCGTCGGTCAGGGCCAATTTTAATAAGGTATGTTCTAATTTTCTTTAATTGATCACTAATTTCCTTTAGTTTATCAAATGCCATGAAACTGTAGCTTTTAAGTATTACTATTTTATCATACTAAATACATCTAACTATATATTATGTTCTCAAACATTTCCTATCTTACTTATCTATGTAATAATAACGGTATAATAAAATTTATGATTGTCCAATAAAAAATATGTTTCAAATTAATATTAATAATGTTCATTGTTACCAATAAATGCATTCGCAAGTTCTTGTTAAACTTCTTCCCTCGATTTTCTTAGGTCATGCATGTTTATTTCCCTCCTTATTGTGCGGTGCAAATCCTCTCTCCATTTTTTGATTAACCACCAAACTGCCACCAATACGAAGAACCCAAATCATGCCATGAGAAGAGTATCCCTCTGCGTCATCGACTGCGAAGCTCTTGCGTCACCACTAGCTGTTTGTGCGATGATCACCTCTTCTTTCGAAGATTTGCCACCCATTTTATAACTATCACTTGTAACTAATTATGTTCATGGGCACATCCTGGATAATGTTTCGTTTAACTTTTCACTAATAGTCTGGAAACATTGTTTTATTATCGCTGCATATTTAACTTTTCACTAACAGTGCACAACCGAAGAACTTTTTATAGAGGCTGGACTGGCAGGATCGCCATGTGGTAAGTAGGTTCCTTTGGGGTGATGATTTAAACACAGTAGTTAGACTTTCTACTTTATTTCCCTTTTACCTATTCTATCAGACTCTTGTCCCATACTAACTATATATACCTAAGAACTCACTACTACTTGAACTCATTGGGTGTCAGTCCCCCGTACAGTTCAAAGTTCCAAATATGTCATGCATCAGCAAATAGTCAAATACATTCTACTTCGAATCGATCATTTGAACTTTAATTAGGATATTCAAAATTGCTGACACCCATACCTATACTACACTTTGATGAAGGATATAGTCTTTCCTCAAATCCACGCTGAAAATTATATTATATCAATTGAAACTTTAGCCAATATTCCAGTTTGGTTTTAACTGGATATTCTGAACTCAATATTATTAACTTTCCATTACCATTCCCATCTAAACATGGGCAATGCTTCAATAATCGAAAAGTTCGATTATTTTCATCTCTAATTAAAATATCACCCAAAAAGTTTGATATCATATTGTAATTGCATTACATGATTCTACGATGGCTGAAATGAATTTGATTAAGGAAATAAGTTGACATGTATAAGCACAGATCATATTATGTATAATAATAAATAGATAGAGTAATTATAGCATTCTGTGGAAACATAGTAGTACGGTTTATTATTGAAATTTTGAAAAATCATATCTCCGAAAGTATTAGCTTGGTTGAGTGAAAAATGACATCGATGGATTCTTATAGTGAAACTGCATTTTGAAAAAAAAATTAATATGACATTTATAATGCAAAAAAAAATTTTTTTGCTCCGAAAACATCTAGCCACTTTTGTCCAATAACGAACTTGTCCGAGATATTTATCTCCAAACCTACTCTGAAAATTTCAACTGTCTAGCTCATTCCGTTCGAGAGTTATCCTTCAGACCATTTTCATAAAAAAATTCGAATATTACAGATATTTGGGTGAACTGATAAGCACTCTGTCCCGAGGAACAAGAGAGCCAAAAATGTTGAAAATATCTCTATTTGCAGTTAACATAGATGATAGATTTTTCATAACACATGTACTCTTGGAATTTGGTTTTGTCCAAATATCTGTAACTTTCTAATTTTTTTGCCGAAAATGGTACAAATATTTGGATTCGAGGTAAAATTTGATTCTCTCCGGCCAGCTGTTGCCACGATAACGTGAGAAGAGAAAGAGATAATGACCTAAAATTTTCAGGATAGGTGGCGCGTCTAAAATGCAACGGACAAATACGTTAATGGGCATAATCGGCCCAATTGTTTCCGAGTAAAATTTCGTTTTCAATCATCCGGATGCGCCTATTGAGTTTGTTTAAATATACATTATGGACTAATAGACATTTGCTGTTTTGATATTATTTCCTCTATTACTCAAAATATACAAATCCAACCCAATTTAAACTCGGTAGTTATTTGTAGAATGCCGACGCGCAAATTTTCTGTAAATTTCGTGAATATCGTATACTGAAATTACTTGAGAAGTAAGTTCACGGTTTAAGGTTATAGACAATACATAGAACATGCGCGTGAAAGCTCCTGACTTCACGTCAATGCTTCAACCAATTTTTACAGTACGAATATACAGGCCATCACACGAAACATATATTTTTGCGCGCATGTTCTAGTGATCAACGTGCTCTCATCATTTTGCCCAAATGTCGGTCATTTTTGAATTTTACACTGAAAATATTTCCAAACGATTAGGTTTGACTCACTGATGAAGAATTCTATGTCAGTTATGCCCATCTGAAATATTATTTCTTTAATAATACTTAAATACTTCTAAAAAGTACATAGTCGATAACTTTGAAACTTGGTAGGTACCTAATTAGTTGTAGATTACCAACTCAAAATTATATTATTGCATCCAACAGGCTACAGTTTCTTATAGGTAAGTACGAGGGAGGCAGATTAAGTATGACCTCAAGCGCTGCTGTAGGAGTGGCATAGCTAGCTCCTGTGACACCAAAAGGCAAGCCGCTGCAGTTTCTGCAAACGACTGCTGAGGATGCGTAAGTGACAATGGGTAGTTCTACTGCTTTGTATAAACACATTGCCATTTTCGATTTAACCTCCCATATTTCCCCAAATAGCTTTTTGCTTTACAACATAGCCGTTGTGGAGCTGGAGATAATTTCGTCTATGTGTTTATAATGAGCTTATTATCTAGTATATTACTGCTCGATATTTGTACTATCTGGAGAAGATCAGAGTCTGGCTATTTATTTAGCTATTTATTAACAGAAAATAGTTTAGGTGAAAAACCTATAACACTAAGCATATAACCAAAAATTGGTCCAAGCCCTGTGGACAGGAGCTTTTTGGCGCTCTTGTTCGAACAAATAAATTATATCTCCGAAAGTATTGGTTTCTCAGAGTTGGGAATTATATCAATGGATTCCTATGATAGAAATGCATCATGAAAGAAATTAAATTAAAAAAAAGGGTCTTTTAAAAAAAATGCTTCAAAAATTATCTTATAAAAAAAGAGCAATCTACAATGCTTCAATGCCTTGATGCTTCAAAAATTGTCATTAAATTTATTTATCAAGATTAAATGAGCAATCTGCAATGATTCAACCTCGTAGAATGGGGTGTTGCAACTTACACTTGGTGCATAGTTTTCACAACTCGACCTGATGAAAGTATCATCGAAATGTCTAGAGCAAGGCTGGAGACAATCATAGCAGATTGTCCATTTATCATATACATTTATATGATATTTGGGTAGGTAGTGGATTACGAACAAATTATTTCAATAGTTCGAAATATATTAATAAAATACTATCCCCTTTTCATTCTTTTCTGTATTATGAACCTTAAGTCAAGAAAAAATTATTGATACACAAATATATGTAGATCCATATTTCCTTATGTTTTTGCTAGCAACATTATGAAAATACTGTATATAGGAACATACCTCACTACTTAAGGAAGTGAAAGGTAATATTAACCTCAGTGGTCAACGAACAATAATTTCTTTTGATGATTCAATTATGTTCTTCTTTCCTATTGCCTCCATAAACTACATCAAAACAGTCTAGTATATATTCACAAATTCAAGAATCGAATACTTGCTTTCCAAGAGAAAATAACAAGACGAATTGACAATCTCTAATAGCTAGAAAAGATGACATTTATGAATAGTGATCACAGACAGATTCTGTGTTCACATTCTGTGAATACATAGAACTTACGATGTATTATTGAAACTTTGAAACATCATATCTCCGAAAGTATTAGCTTATTAGAATTGAAAATGATAACAATAGATTCTTATGATGAAACTGCATCTTAAAAAATTTGAATTCAAAAGTTGTAATGTAAAAAAAAATATTTTTTTTCGTTACTCCGAACCTATTAGACCGATTTTGCCCAATAACGAACTCTATCGAGATATTTATCCCTCAAACCTACTCTGAAAATTTCAACTGTCTAGCTCATTCCGTTCTAGAGTTATCGTGTTAACGGCCGGACGGACGGCCGGACAGAATTGATTGCGATCACGGATTCTTGATCAGTGAGTCAAACCAAATCGTGCAAGACCATTTTCAGCCAAAAATTCGAAAATTACAGACATTTGGGCAAATTGATAGGCACTCTGTTCCGAGGTACAAGAGCGCCAAAAAATGAACACAAAATTCTCAATAAGTAATCAAAATACATGCGAAAACCAATAAAAGATAATACACTGGAAAACACCAGTTAGAATCGAGAAAAATAATATTAATATAATGTACTAATATACTATTAAACCCAATCAAACTTTATATAGTCCTAGAAGATTCAATTTACTCTTAAAAACATTAATACTTGGTAGGTTCACTACATCATGCGGTAACGCATTCCAACCTAGGAAAACTCGGTTGGTGAGAAAATGCTTGGTGTTGTCTGGAAATTTTCCTTGTGGAGCTGCAAAATATGTCCTCTCAGGTTATTGTCATTGAGTGTATATAGCTGATATAAATGAAGGTCAAGATCTTTGTGCAAAACCCTGTATGTGAAAATTAAATCACCTCTGTTCCTAGGGTCCATAAACCTTGGCAAATTCATGATACTCAGGTGGTCTTCATAAAGAGGTCTCATAAGTCCATATGGTATAAGGGTGGCCCAGCGCTGGACCGACTCCAACACCAGTCCGGCGAACTCAAGAATAGGACGAACATAGATCTTTTAGATGTTGCTGCACACTTTAGGATCGCAATAGCGGAATGATTTCGAGATAAGATATACTGTCTTGCGGGCTTTATCACAAATGTTCTGGATGTGTTCAGACCAAATCAAATGTGGAGAATAACATATTTTTCGAGATTTAAAGGTAGCAGCCAATTGTTACACTATTCGTGTAAAGTATTCTAATCTTCCTGTAACATTCTGTGATCCAAGGCAGTAGTAGAAAGCTTAGTGTATCAGATGTGTGAAGGAGAAACAACAGTGGTCCCAAAACGGATCCCTGCAGCACCCCCTAGTTACAGGTCTAGTAGCGGAAACAGGTCCAGAAACCCTGACCAAAATCTCCCTTCCACTCAGAAATTATCGAATCCACTCCAAAAGTGCACCTCTTATTCCGAAATCTCATCTTCACAACGAGTCTCCTCAACGGCACCCTGTCAAATGCCTTCGAGAAGTCCAGGTAAATAATGTCAGCAGGGACACCTGCATCATTACTCCTGGTCCATTCTCCAGGCATTCCAGGAGGTTAGTAATGACCGATCTACCGGGCAGAAAACCATGCTGTCAGTTTGGGATCAATTTATTGGCCAGAGAGAACTCCATCATTCGATTCACAATTATTATCTCCATAGTCTTGCAAGCGAGTGACGTAAAACTGATTTGTATTTAGGACCGGAGCTCTGAGATTCAGATTCCTCCTTCTAGTGAAGGGAATCACGGTGGTCTTAGAAGGATTTACGTTAAGTTATTCTTCCTTTTACCACTTTTCGATGATATTGAGGGCAGCTTACATTCGGCTACTCAGTATTCCTCCATGCGTGCCTTCAACAGTTATCACTATGTCATAAACGTATGCCTGGGCATTGAAACTTCCTGCCGACAGCATTTCCAGAAGCCCATCAATGAACAGGCTCCCCAGCAGAGGTGATAGGACCCCTCCTTGTGAGCAACCCCTACACGTCACCACAGTTACTTTTGTCTCCCATAGGTAGGCCGTGATGGCTCCCCCTTTGAGCATTGCCGATATCCACTTAACGCGTGCCATGAAAGCAGGGTAGCTCAACCCAAGGAATAGGCAGATCAACTGATGAAGAAGAAGGCCCCGGAACAGAAGGAGATGCAGTCAGATGACTATAGGCGGCGCCTACATACAGGCAAATTTCAAAAAATGGCGCAAACTTTGAGGGTGATCCGTCCTCTTCCGGCTCCTCAAGCTGAGAGTTGCGTTTGACTATCAATTCATCAGCCTCCCGCACCACCTTGATCAACTCAGCCAGGCACATGTTGGCTACGTCGACTTCGGTTGTCAAACTCTTAATTAGTTTGAGTAGGTAGTGTGGAAGTAGCGGAGAAGGCATTCTCCCGCTTGATTATCGATTCAGAGAGAGAAGCCTTCAACTTCTCCACCGAACGGCATTTCAAATTTTTGGTAAGCCCGGTATGTAAGAATTATGCATAACAGACGATGTGAGCAGACGATGTATTTCGATTCGAGATAAAATATAATTCGAAATACAATACGGTGAAATCGCGAACGCTTATTGCTCAAGAATAAAGAACATAATATGACAGCGCGATAAGAATTGCCGTGTGAATTATGTAATTAATTTATCCGATTAGATGGAATCAAATAATCAGATGAACAGAAATGGAAGAGCTAGACTGAATTTAGGGAATTATAGATCTGAAGGTCCCTGGTTCGTTCCCTGGCACCACCCTGGCATCGGCACCAATAATTGTTCGCTGATGGTTTGCGAATAATTTCAGATGATTAATATTTATTGAACAGGTGAGCGAGTGACAATGTTGTTACTTACCCCATAGGGCTGAAGAAGAAGAGTCTCCACTGGTCTATTAGCAGAAGGAAGGGGTTCAGAGGAAAGGAAATTGGAGATTAACCTCCCTTCTGTCCCGAAGTTGTTGATATTGACTGGAAATCACAAAGGCACCCCACTCAAAGTTGCTCAATATTTATTTTCACAGGAAAACAGATGATCACTATGTTCAAAGGAAATTAGATGAAACAGGTGATCAGTATGTTCGTATACTACAAAATTATTTGATTTCCAATTCATTCGAGAAAAGCACGAAACGTACGTCAGACGGTTGAAAAAAGTTGTATGTTTGACAGACGATCAAAACTGGTTATTCCTTTTATGGTGACGCAAGGGTCGCTCTTTATCGGGATTAAATCGCCCAATTAACGCAGAGCTTGGCGACCTAACATGTTCGTCGTTTACGTTTAAACAAGGAGGATGTTGGGTGAAGCTTTATATTCCCTCTGACCAGAAACCTATTAATTTTCATATGGATATTAGGAGAAAGGAGGTAAGACATATGGATCAATAAGATTCTTGTCCTGAGGAGCCTTTCCTTCCCATTTAGGGTCTAAAAACTACCCTTGCTTCTCTCCATGATTTAGGAATGTATAGGTACATGTAGGTACAACTAGCTCTAAATAGCTCAGTAAGTGGAGGTACAATATATTCAGCACCTTTTCGAACCATAGCCGGAATTATACCGTCGATGCCTGCCGATTTGATGGGCTATTTTCTGTTTGTATAAACTTATTACATCTGGGTAGCAGGAAACCTTCTGAAGCTCGCTACAAACACGCTCTCCCTTTGCTGCTCTATATACTGTCTCACGGACAGAAAATAATATATGACTACGGTTTCTTATCAGTTGAATAGAAACGTTCAGGATCATTTACTGCTAAAAATTTGAGAATTACAAGCCGAAAAATGATAACATCTAGATTAATAACACATTTCTCAATTTTCATTACTCAGTTATTGGCATATATGTGTCATCCCATCTGACAAGCATTCATACTGGATCGGAATAGACAGGTACATGATGAAAATTTAATCTAAAAGAGAGCCCTAGCGGTAGAAACCTGAGTGGAAAACTCGATTCAGCCCACAATAAGTATTATCATTTATTTTCAGGAAGCAAGCGCAGACATGCATGTTCCAAACGATATAAGATTCTCGTCTGAGCGGATTTAACTCAATTATTTGGGAGATATTTACGATTTCCAATCGTAGGATTTGAAGCATCTTTGCATCGATCAAATTTCCTCATGGGAAAAGCTGTGATACCTATAAAATAAGAAATTTATTATTTTGTGAATAGCTCCTGCGTAAGAAACACAAGATATTTGTCACAAGCAATCTATCGAAGAATGTTTCCTAACATACTATAATGAAACAACATCAACGATAAAAAAACTATTTCGTAACGTTCCGGAGTCTATATCAGACTCCTTCGTAATACACTAAACGAAAATCCTCAGAATTATTATGATAGTTATTCTGAAATTGTCACATTAACAGTATTTGAAGATCATAGTAACATCGTTTCCTTCGCATAGAAATTTCCAAGTTCCAACTCCTTTTTCAGCAAATTTGTCCAAATATGGTCAATTGCACTTTTTCAAATTGTACAATTGGAATTGGCCATATTTGGTTGAAGTTGTTGAAAAAGAAGTTGGAACTTGGCAATTTCTATGCAAAGTGAAACTGTTACTATAATCTTCAAAGACTGTCAATGTGACATTTTTCGAATTTCAGAATAACTATCATACAAACAATAATTCTGGAGATTTTCGTTTGGTATCTGACGAAGGAGTCTGATATAGTATCCGATACGTTACGGAATAGTGGTTTTATCATTGATGTTTCGTAATTGTTTGTTAGGCAACATTGTTCGATAGATTGCTTGTGAGAAATATCTTGTGTTTCTAACTCAAATATTCATAAATATAATGAATTGTGTTCGTTAATATGTGTTCATTTATTGATAATAATAATAATTTATTTGCATTTCAAAAGTTATTACAAATAATAAATTAGAAATGATGTCAAATCAGATAGATAACGAAAACTATTTAAACTTCCTACAACCTAGAAAACATTCATCAAGTGAATAAGGTTCGATGTTAACTAGGAACTGGTATACTTTCTTCTTATAGGCATTGAGTTCTTTGATCGTTCTCAGACTTTCTGGAAGTGAGTTATATAACTTCATACACATATATCTACTATTTTTCTGAGCTAGACTGAGGGAATGCTTAGGATACAAGTAATGTGGCCTACGTCTAGTGTCGTTAACATTTAAAAATTCTGCAAAGAATTCAGGATATTTCCTGATAAATAACATATATCTATGTATATATAGACCGACTACAGTCAATGTGTTATCTCTCCTGAACACTCCCCTACAAGTTTCGCGGAATTTCATTTTCTTGATGACCCTGATGGCCAACTTCTGTACTCTGAGGACCTTAAACAACTGCAGAATTTATTGATGATTTTGTAGTTTTCCAACTTTCAATCTGCGATTACTTATGGTATTGTGACTTGGGGCAATAGTTACCATGGTAACTATTGCCCCAAGTCACAATACCATAAGTAATCGCAGATTGAAAGTTGGAAAACTACAAAATCATCAATAAATTCTTGTCAACAAATTGTCTAAGTACACTGAAGGTATGAATATTTTTACTCAGTTTTTGGCAGAGACTATAGATGTAGTCATGCCATTTCAGATTGGATTCTAGCTGAATACCTAGAAACTTGACAGTGCTCAGGCATGGAACCATAACACCCTGCAATTCTAGTATCAGGAGGCAGAATGTCAGAACGATCACTATGAAACACAGCGCACTCTGTCTTATCCACATTTAATCGGAGCATATTATTAGAACGCCAACTCTTGACACCGACCAGAGTCGTCTCAGCTTTTCTAAATGTTTCCTCAATCTTTTTGTCCAGTGCAATAATATTGGTATCATCAGCGTAGATAGTCATATCAGCCACTATATCACGAAGTTGTGGATTTCCCTCAAGATCAGATGGTAGGTCATTGATGTAAATGAGAAAGAGCAATGGGCCCATTATGCTTTCCTGTACGACTCCCAGCTCTATCAGTTCATCGCCTGACGAAAATACTTCTCCTTTGGTCGAGATCACAACTTTTTGCCTACGCCCTTCTAGGTAGCTCCTGATAAGGTTCGATTGCTTGTCTCGAATCCCGTAGTGTTCAAGCTTCTGTATCAGATGTATAGGGTACATCGATTGATGGAAAATATTCGTTGTGACAACGTTAGTATTTCGAAGAATTTATCCGTTTGGTGAATGAATGAAATTCATAGTGTAATGATACCCTTATAGGTTATAGATTCTGGTGGGAGATCTAAATCGAATTCATAAATATTCTGGAGGCTGATTTTCCTGTCACGCTGACGGTCGGCGCTGATGTGTCAATATGTATGTAGCTATAGGTAGCGTTTTCGAGTCTATATACGCGCACGTACGCGCCGGCGCGTCGGCGCCGCTGACTAGCTGGCGCCGACAAGCCTCCACATTAAGTGAGCCAGAGACAATAGCATCCTTCTATTTCTTTTTGTGATCAGCGCGACACTAAAAGGATTCGAGTTGACCGATCAGCGCTGACCGTCAGCGCCGACCGTCAGCGTGACAGGAAAACCAGCCTGAAGCATATGTTGATAGATCTCAACATTTTTCCATATAGCTTAAATCTATGTTGATCATCGGTGAAATGAAATGAAAATCAGTATGATATACGTGCTTTATTTTCCTTCAAGAATTTCACACAGAACATGAATTTTAGGAAATGATTTTTCCGAAGGTACTTTGAAGAAAAACTTTTCCATGAATTTCCAAAACATTATAGATTCACCTGGAACGTCTAAATTGAATACATATATAATTTCAAAGCACTACAGGTTTTAAAATATGTGAAAATTTATCTAGAATGTCATCAAAATATATGAATATTTCATCGATATTCCAACTGTTTCCACCACCACATATGATGAAGGGCTGGATCGAGGATTTCAGAATTTTATTGTAATATTTTTCCCTGCTGACGGATTCTTTCGGATCGAATTACTGCTCGGTACAAAATACCCATGAAGAACCGATAGTATGGCTGCATAGCGGCCATCTGAAATAAAATAAGGAATTAAGTATGAGGTGCACATGAGATTTTTTTAGAATCATTTTCTCTTATATATCAGTGAAATATTTTAGAGGAACCAAGTATCGAAAAAACCATTTATCAGGTTCAATATGTTCAATATGAAACTCAATATTATTCACTGTTGGTAGACCAGAATCGAAATTCATAAACAAAAGTTAAGCTTGGTTCCGAAAATAATAAAATGAAATACAGAATGTCCGATCTTGAAAAGGAATAAAGATTTGTTCAGATTGGTGGGGCAACCGATACCTAGGTATGGGTAATTTTCAATACGTGCTTGACAGGTGCTTGAGAAGACCTGCTAATACATAAATGACACAGTATACTAACTATCATCTAAACTTTGGTCCTTCAATTTCTCAAAAAAAAATATAATATTCGTTTGTTTGTCATGGCTGTTGCGATTAAATGTAATCAATTCATGGGTTGGTGGCTTGAAAATGTTCAGACGACAAATGTTGAGTCTGAGACGAAACGAATAAACATTTTCATGAATGGCTCTACTGAATCGCTCTACTAATTTTCCATTATAAGTATCATAGAAATCATAGTATCATGAAACTCATAGAATATAGATATGCGAATGACAATGCTTATTCTATGGAAAGCACAAAATATAATTTATGAAATAATTTAGAGCTACGTCAAAAATCAAAAACTGTTGAAAACTAATTTTGTCGACTGAAATAAAGTTGACCAGGGCATATCGATTGTTGAAATCTTTTGATATTTCGGCAATATCTCCTCCACTACCGATCGAGTTCAGATATAGAACATTACAGACATTTGGACGGATTGATAGGCACTCTGTTCAGGTGAATAGCGTACCAAAACCGATCGAATTGAAACTTGGTTGGAGATTGCCGACGCACAAATTTCCGTAAAAATTTTTCGAAGATCGTAGACTAGAAAAAATTTTATATTAAAAAAACTATCCGCCATATTCCGCACAAACTGCCATTTCACAATAGAGTACCGGATTTTAGCTTGGTGGGCTTTGTATTGTTGGAAATATTGTGAAAATTAAATTTCGACCCACTATTGTATTTCTTCTGATTGAATGATTGGAATTTGAAGAAAAAAAACGAAGGGTTTACAATTTGTTTTAATACATTTGTTAATAATGTATTGTCCACCGCGATTATCTATACACTCCCCAACACGTCTTGGCATTGATGCAATAAGATGGTCTATTTCTTCTTGAGGAATACTATCCCAAGCTTCCTGTAGTTCATGTACCAGAGCCGCCAAAATCCGTGGGGGCTGGGGTAAATTTCCAAGCCTTCTACCCATGATGTCCCAAACATGCTCTATTGGCGAAACATCGGAGGATCTGGAAGGCCATGGCGAAAGATTCACATGGGTCGCTTCTAAAAAGTCTAAACTAACTCTGGCAACATGAGGTCGAGCATTATCTTGCTGAAATATTGGATTCTCGAGCCGGTTAAGGTAGAGGGAGAACATATGGCTCCACTATTTCTTGAAGGTAACGCAGCGCTGTCATGTTACCTCGAATAAAAAATGAAGGTGACCTACTGGCATGTGCAATAGCACCCCATACCATAACGCCTACCGTCCGGTGTACATGACGCTCAATATCAAACTGAGGTCTCTCTCCCCGACGTCGTCTAACCTTTCTTCGGCCATCATGTGCACCCAGGAAGAATCGAGATTCATCAGAAAAGACGAGCTGATGCCTTTCCACATTCCAATGTTGACATTCTCTGCACCACTGTAATCGTTGCCGGCGATGCTCAACCGTCAGAGCTAACACAAAATGGGGTCGATAATGCTGCAGACCAAAAGACCTTATCCGGCGGTAAACCGTTCGGACAGTTACAGGATGGCCTTTTCCTCCTAAACACTCATCAGCCAAAGATCGAGTTGTCGTAAATCGGTATCTGATAGCCATAATTTTCAGACGTCGATCTTGAACTTCATTTGTGCCCCTTCGACGTCTGGTGCCTACTCTTATTCGATTTTGGGCATTATCAAACCACGCTTGACAACATCTCATAACAGTAGTTGGATTTCTGATCGTACGGTTAGCGATTTCTCGAAATGACAACCCCGCGTCCCGTAGACCAATAATTCGACTTTGGATCTCCTCGAACAGCTGATTTGTTATAAAATTTAAAAATTTGCAAAGAACGACTACAATATGTAAGTAACACAAAATGTTTTCATGAAAAAACCTTTTCCAAATTTCAATCATTTACTCCTTGCTATACTATCTATATTTTACCAAAAAAATTTCAAAAGTTGAACAGCTCCTTCTGGGTGTTGCAGTTTCTTTGTCAGTTAGTATATTATTTCCTCATAATGTAATTCATGAATCGAATGAAGATTAGGAACACTTGAATTTATTTATTTAAATCTTATTTCATGCGGAATTGCATATTCAAAATCCATCTAAACAAAAAAAAAATCTTGTTCTCAGATAAGGCCGCCTCTACACGCCCATTAATTCCCAACATTTTCGGCAACCGCTCCCTATATTCATTATAGTCCTTATATAAATTATGGCCTTCTCCGGAAATTTATCGGCCGATAAATTATTCAACGTCTGTAACCAGCTTGTAAATGACGAAACGATTAAATACAAGATACGTCTCTTCAAGTTGAATTCGATTTTAATTCCCTATTTTGTTCCAGGTAAGTGCTTAATTTTCCCGTTGATAAGCGAAGTTGGAGAGGACCAGCAGCAAGGCAGACCCATCAGGCAAGAAAAAAATAGAATTGATTAGGGTTGTTCTTGAGCGGATAGCCGAAACTTGGCAAGAAAGGGACATTCTAATGACTTAAGTTTAAGTGAATAGGATTGTTGAATTACGCGAGTCTTTTGCTTAATAAAGAACTGCAATTTATGGGGGTTTTCAGGAAAGTTTCCACTGAAGGATAACGATGTCCTAATTTTTTCGGGTAGGAAGGAGTTTTATGGCGGAAAACTACAATTTGATAGCAGTTTTTCAGTTATCTTACTATCTGACTCTGTTTTCAACCATTAATTTGAATTCAAACAAAATAAATTTCATTTTCTAGAGAAACTTTTTACAGGTGATGAATTGTAAAGGCTGGTGAAATGTTAGAGCTAGTTCGAGTTCAATTTCTGGGATTACAATATCCTAACTCCTAGAGAAACAATGTGGGAAAGCCCTGTGGACCGGAGCTTTGGCGCTCTTGTTCAAACCTTGACAATTCATTTCCGAAATTATTGGTTTCTTAGAGTTGGGAATGATACCAATGCATTCTTATAATAGAACTGCATCATATACAAATATGATATAACTGAATCATGAAAGAAATTGAATTCCAACAAGAGCGCCATAAACCACGAGATATTCATTCCTCAAATCCATCTGTTTTTACTGAAGCTATTCTGAACCCATTCTGATAAATCTCTACCAAAGTATAGTCATATTTCCATCATCATATGGATTATCCACGGTCATTAAAATTTCACCAAAAAGTATGATATCATATTATGATCCTCATAATTCTACGATAGCTGGAATGAATTTGACTCTCTTTTGTAGGAAAACAAGATTACATGACCACAGATCTTATAATAATTCATAGATTGAATTTTTATAGCATTCTGATAAAACATAGAACTACGATTTATTATTGACATTTTGAAAAATCATATCTCCGAAAGTATTAGCTTATTAGAGTTGAAAATAATATCAATGGATTACTATGGCGAAACTGCACCTTGAAAACAATTGAACTCGAAATTTGTAATGTAAATTTTTGTTTTGTTAATAAGAAATCTTCTGCCGATTTTGCCCCATAACGAAATTAACCGAGATATTTATCTCCCAAACCTACTCCGAAAATGTCTACTGACTAGCTGATTATGTTCAAGAGTTCTTGTAGAAACAAAATTCAAAAATTTTTCAAATTTTTTTTGCCACTCCATGGCAATCCGATCAATACAAAACTTCGCTAGCATATAAAGGTCATGATTCTACAATTTCTACTCTGCAAATTTCAATCTTCTAGCTCATTTTTTTCGAGAGTTATCGTGTCTACGGCCGGCCGTCTGGCCAGCTGGCCGGACCGGCCGGACAGAATTGATTTCGATCACGGATTCTTGATCAGTGAGTCGAACCAAATCATTTGAGCCCATTTTCATCGACAAATTCGAAAATCACAGACATTTGTGCAAATTGATAAGCACTATGTTCTGAGGAACAAGAGCGCCAAAAATTACTCAGTGGCATTGTATTTGCACCCGAAGGAATATTTCCTCTCAATTATCCGAAAAGCTTAATTTTTGTATCCTGATTTGGGACATATTATAGAAATTCAACTTCAATTTCTGAAAGATAACACTTTTGCTGAAATAAAAATAACAAAATAGTTGAGTCATCTCTTGAAACTGCTCATAAAGTATGTGCCCAGTTTTGATAATATTTATTGATGAAAATTCATAGTTAAAATAGCATTTAGTCGTTTAATTTCTGTTTTTGAAATGATATAAACCAGGAAAATACCAATCAAATTCATCAAATTTAAATTAATGACACGTACTTCGACTTGATGCTGTCAACGATGGATAATGGATTCAAATTTGGATCTTGGCAGTAGAGTTTGGTCTTGAATGCTCTCGCTAAATTTCAGCGATATCGAAAGGATAGTTTCTGAGATATATAATTTTTTTCAATGATTTTTTTTTAATTTTCTAGTGATCCTCACGAAATTTCGCATAAATTCAGGTGTTGGCATTCTACAATTAATATCCATGTTTAATTTGATCGGATCTGTATTTCGTGAGTTATTCAAGAAATAATAACAAAATTTCAGACGGGGATAACATAGAAATCGGTTGGCCGATTAAGCCTGTTAACGAACTTATCCGTCGTATTCGGATGCGCATCTACCCTGAAAATTTCAAGTCGCTATCTCATTCCGTTCGAAAGTTCTCGTGGCATCTGCTGACCGGACATTATCGAATTTCACCTCGAATTCTTCATTAGTGAGTCGCACCTAATAGTCCGAGACCATTTCCGGCAAAACATTCCAAAAATACCGATTCTTGGGTAAAAGGATAGCACGCTGTTCCCTAGAATATGCGCGCAAAAAATTATCAGCCAGTGATGGAAAATATTTGGAATGACTTTAAATAATACATCAATTATCAAAGAGGTGATGAGAGCTCTCCGTCATCTCATGCGCATCAAATATCAGAAGCAGTGCTCTCATTTAATTGGTTTGATTGTAAGATGGACGATATTCCAATGGCATTATATGAAATCAATGTAAAATTTTCGAGTCGAACTATAATATTCAACCAAACATTTTTCAAGTCATTCAATATCGTTGGTAGTATATCAGAGTAATCAAAAATCAGCTTTATCAGAATGATCTATTGATGTATAAGACCCACGGTTCCACTGACATAATGCCATACACTCAGTTATCCTAAGACGTATTTTCAATACTTTAAATTCCAAACTGCTTAAATATTCATTAATCACCTTCATTATTTGAATATAAATTGAAGTAGATACACGAACACTTCGAAAGATTTATATGTCCATTCATAAGAGATACATAGATAAAACGGAAGGTTATCCTCCTCAAAGTTTTAGGTAATACAAGTTTCATTTAAGATAAATCAATCCGAAGTGCATCAATAGCTATATACTTCAATTGCGTACAATGATATCTATAATTATAGCCGAATATCGAAGTTGCCGTTCTTTTTAGGTACCTACCTACTCATAGTCGACAATGAAAGTGGTAAATTTATTAACAGAGATGTGCAAAATAGATAAAATATTAAATACAAAATACGTACATATTTCCAAAATACTTCATTAAACTACAATACTTGTGAAGTTTTCAACTTCTTTTAATTCATCAGAAAACTGGCTAGTGAGTATTTAAATTAAAGGAGGAGTATCGATGGGCTAAGAAAAAACACTTTTTCATTTCTTATTATTTTCGTAAAATTTTACACTATTTTAATGCTACATACATTTTAAAGTAAAGGTTACTACTTTCTCTTTACGAAAAATATCAGCAAACTGTAATCGATACGGCTTTATTTTTAATTAACCTTTAAAGGCAATATCGAGTTTTTTGTAGACATGAGCATTTCTTCAGCAATTTTTGTATACTATTATATTCAAAAAATATCTTCATGAGCATTTGTAATTAAAGATTATTGTCGCACTTTAATAGTGCTACTAATTTCATCTTAAGGCGTGGCTACAGGATACCATGTTTATTTGAATTGCAATGAATTATGTAAATTATTACTTGTAAGATCCATGCGATTTAAAATTAATTATTTATGGATACAGTTCAGATGAAGGGAGAGGTAGAATTGCGAAGATATTGCAAATAGGTTCAGGGCATTTGTTTTCGAGATTTAGGGTGTTTTGTGAAGAATAAAACCAATGGCTGTATCTTCGAAAATATTCAACTGATTCTGAATATTTTTGGTAGGTAATAAGAAATCTTCAATTTCAAAAGATGTGAAAACTAGGTTGTTTACAAATAATTCAATTGCAGATATCGAAAGAACAGAAAAATATCATCTAGACTCATTTGTCAAAGATTTTTATCGTAAACTTTAGGCCTCTTGAATGTCCGACAATGACATTTTTTCGAACTCATACTAGATTATTTTGATTTCTTCCCCTACTAGATCGTTCACATAACTGTGATATCGAAGTAAAAGATGGTACTATATCTTTATTACGCATCCGAATGCGACGGTTAAGTCGCATAATCGGCTAAACGGATTCGGAGTTATATCCATGTGAAATATTGTTTCCTTAATAACTCAAAAACATATCCGTTCGAATTGAAACTTGGTAATTAGTTTTAGAATGCTGAAGCGAAAAATTTCGCAGAATTTTATCAGGATCGAATAACTAGGAAAAAATGTTTTCTCCAAAAATTTTATATTTCAGAAGCCATTTGTCAGATTCCGTTAAAATTCCGGAAGACCTTCCGGCCGATGTTTTACAATTGCGTACCAGATTTCTCAGATAAGTTCATTATTGTGCAAAACCGACCGAAAGGTTTCGGAGTAGCGGAAAAAAAAATGTTTAACATTAGAAATTTCAAATTAAATTTTTTTTTAACATGCACTTTCATCATAAGAATCCATTGACATAATTTTCACCTCTAATGTGCTAATTATTTCGGAGATATGATTTTTCCTAATTTTAATATTAAATCGTAACTATATGATTTCACAGAAGCTGTAATCGAAAACTAACGTTGGTATTTGTATCTATGAATATATATATATGACTGGTCTGTATTCATACATGTCATCTTAACTACAGATAAGAGACTTGTCATATTTATTTCTAGTTCTATTCAAAATTCTGGATATAAAATACCTCCTGTTCTAGAAAACAAAGTATGATTGAATGCAGAATGACCTCAGCTATCGTAGAATTATGAGGATTATAGGATATTATAATTTTTGGGTGATAATGCCCTTGGATAATCCATATGATGATGGAAATATATACTTTGTTAAGTTTATCAAATTGGATTCATAATATTTCCAGCAAAAACAAAAATGGAATATTGGCCATGTTTCAATTGATATAAGATATATTTCAGAGTAGATTTGAGCAATTAATATCTCGGATAAGTTCGTTATTGGGCAGAATCGATCTGGTGGTTTCGGATTAATGATGTTTGGCACTCTTGTTTTTTTGAAATGACACTTTTTGAATTTAACTTCTTTATGATGCAGTTCTATCATAAGAATACATTTATATCACGCCCGCTGGTCCGGCCGGCCCGCCGTTTACATGATAACTCTTGAACGAAAGCAGTTAGAGGATTGAAATAGGTAGGGTAGGTTTGGAGCGTAGACGATTTCTTTAACAGGCAAAATCCACCAAGCGGTTTCGGAGTTATGGCTGTTTTTAGTGAAAACATTTTTTATGAATATTTCCGAAACCGATGACTCGATATATCTGAAATTTAGCATCAAATTGTAGAATGGTAGCCTTTATATGCATACAAAATTTGTGTTTCTCGGATTGCCGTAAAATGTAAAAAAAAATTTTTAAATTTTCAAATTTTTTTTCTACAATAACTCTCGAACAGAATGAGCTAGGCAGTTGAAATTTTCAGAGTGGGTTTGAGTGATAAATATCTTGGTCAAGTTCGTTATTGTGCAGAATAAGCCTGATAGTTTTGGAGTAACAAAAAAAAAATTTTTAACATCACAAATTGCAAGTTCAAGATTCACCATAAAAATCCATTGATATTATTTTGAACTCTGACAATCTAAAACTTTCGAAGATATGATTTTTCGTAATTTCAATAATGAATCGTACTTCTATGTTTTCACAGAATGCTGTACTTAATTATTCTATCTATGAATTATTATATGATCTGTATTATAACATGTCATCTTATTTCGCTGTGAGAGATAAATATCAAAATTATTTCTGGTTCGTTATTCTTGATATGAAATACACCTCCTGTTCTAGAAAACAAAGTATGATTGAATGCAAAAAGACCAATGAAATAACCTCAGCTATCGTAGAATTATGGGGATGATATGATATTATACTTTAAAGGTGATAATATAATACCCGTAGATAATCCATATGATTATGGAAATATATTCTTTGGTATGATACATAATCAAATTGGGTTCAGAATATCTGCAGTAAAAACAAAACTGCAATATTGTCTAAGTTTTAATTGATAAAATATAATTTTCGAAGTAGCTTTGAGGAATGAATAGCTTGGATAAGTTCGTTATTGGGGATAATCGGTCTGTTTGAATTCAATTTCTTTCATGATGCAGTTCAATCGAAAGAATCCATTTATATCATTTCCAGAGACCAATATTTCGTAGATATGATTTGTCAAAGTTTGAACAAGAGTGCCAAAGCTCCTGTCCACAGGGCTTGAACCAATTTTTTTTTAAGAAAAGATGGAACTTTAGAACTTATCCAAAATCCACAGATACACTGTGGAATTCAATTATCACCCTGTAAATGTGAAAAGGATGATATTTCAGGAATAGAATGACAAAATTTCATCCCGAAACGAAATTCCATGTAATTATCGCCATCAGATCCCGTACTTTAATCCAGATATATTAACTTTAAAGGAGAAAACGAAAACGTTGGTTAAAATAGCTCGTAGATAAGAGACAGTGCTTAAGTACATACATCCTGAAGCAAGGACGTGATTTATAAGTACATGAGCATATTTCAAGTTGATCATTAAATAAGTGAGGGTTGAAACAAGCGAATCAGGATTTCTTTTCTCAGCATAAGATGAATATCAAGAGAACACACGTTCTCCATTAATAACTTCCATAAAGAACATTCCGTTTTCCATTCATTTGAGCAGGTGGTGTCGTTTGCTCATCTTTAGTTAGCTCTACTAAGTTGGATTAGAATGCAAATTGATATGTTCACACTTTCAGTTTCAACAAGTCAAACGATGATGGTATATTCGACGAACTAATTTATAAGGATCATCCCATAATATTAAAGGACACCCCTAATTGAGAAAATTAGTTCAAGCACTGACGTGAAGTCAGGAGCTTATGCGCGTAGGTTCTATTGTCCATTCTCCTGTGTTGGACACACTTAATCGAATTTACCATGGTGAATTCTATTGTCTGTTCTCCTGTATTGGACACTCTTAATTCGAATTCACCATGGTAAATGCGAATTAAGGATGTCCAATACAGGAGAATGGACAATAGAATTCACCATGGTAAATTCGATTAAGAGTGTTCAACACAGGAGAATGGACAATAGAACATACGCGCAAAAGTTCCTGACTTCACGTCAGTGTTTGAACCAATTTTTTTTTTCGTGAAGTCAGGATAGAATGCAATGATGAAAAAATTAACTTATTGTCTACCTTCAATTCTTCTTTGGGAGAAGAATTCATAATTATTCTAGAAAAATATTACTGGAATGAATGTCATATTTATATAATCCAAGTAAAGAAAATTATAAGTTTAGTTACTAACATATTGAATGAAATTTAATTGAATTCCAGTAATATTCAATTACTTATTCTTAACCAATAAACGCCCATTGATAGAGATCTAAAGGTGTTGAGGTGAAACATAAAGATATATTCTCATTAGTGATAGAGAAACTGGCCTAAAATGCCTCTCTACCCATCAGGAGATGTAATATCGACAAATGAGCCTCTCACCTCACAAGATCAGAAAGTGTGGTTAATTTAAAGTTAAGTTTTGAAGCCTTCAGAAAAATTTCAGCGATATCATATTAAAAATAATACATAACCTTTCAAAACTCCCCTCTCTCAAATATTCTCCTCTGCAGGCGCATGGATCTCTTGAAGAAGAATCGCCTTCTCTATTTCTCAAAGATATTCAATCTTGTTCATAGAAATCCCTTCAATATTTAGTTGCCTCCTCCTAAGGAGGATCTCTTTCAAAACCAAGTCTAACCGCTACAGGACCCTAATGTAGGGCTATCATCTCCAATAGATTTGTGATGAAAAAATATGTCATGATGACATTCATGGTTTTGAAGGTTCTCGCAAAAATACGACGATTCGCATCCAGCTACCGAACTCACAAAATGCTGCTCGGTTCTCCAACAATAATGATCCGATCGTGTTCAAACTAGAGTATGGTTCTAAAGGCTCTTGCAAAATTTCAGTATGCCGGACGAATCGTTTATAATATACGGAGTTTTTTTCAATTATTTTCAATGTTTTTTTTGAATTTTTCTAGTTATACCATCCTCAAGAAATTCCGCATGAATTTTTGCGTTGGCATTCTACAACTAATAACCATGTTTGATTTATATCGGTTTTGTATTTTTCGAGTTATAGAGGAAATAAGAACCAAGACTGTTTGGCCGATTATACCTATGGACAAATTCAAATGTTGTATTTAGATGCACAACCTAACCAGAAAATTTCAAGCCACTATCTCTTTCCGTTCTCAGGTTATCGTGTCATAATTTATAATATTTTTTAATAATTTTTTTTTAATTTTCTAGTGATATGATTCTCACAAAATTTCACAAACGTGCTTAGGATTATATTCTACAACTACCCACCAAGTTTCAATTCGATCGGATTCATATTGGTTGATAACAAAATTATTGCTCCGAAACCATTATGCTCATTAACGAACTTATCCGTCGTATTGGGATGCGCCACCTACCCTGCAAATTTCAAGTCGCTAGCTCTTTCCGTTCTCAAGTTATCGTGGCAACTGCCAGCCGGCCTGCTGGCCGGACGGACATAATCAAATTTGCCTCGAATTCTTCATCAGGGAGTCGAAACTAATCGTTTGAGACCATTTTCGGCGAAAAATTCGAAAATTACAGACATTTGGGTAAAATGATAACGCGTTGTTCCTCAGAACATACGCATAAAAAACTCTGAAATTTGGAACGTTTTATTGCGTATGAATTGGTGATATCAAGATCCCTTCATAATATTACTCCTTACTAGGCGCACGTAGGCCATCTATTATAAAGGTACCTACTAAAACTCAAAATTGATAACCATGTTTCCTGGGATCACCGATATTACAGTTCTGGGCTGTTTTGAGGGTAGTTTGGTTTGGAAATTGAAGATATGAATATGAATAGACTGTAAATTTATGATTGATTTGTCTTCTTTCATCAGGAGTTTTCCTTGGAGGAACATAAGGTTTTGAAAGATACCTGTGCAAACTTGGAAAAATTGATGGAACTGGAACCAGAGGGTTCCTTCCCAGGCAACACAAATCCCTCTAGGACGTCTCTGACAGGACACATTTGGACATATTTAGGAACTTCCAATGCGAGCTCGTAGCAAGCACCATGCGTCGTAACTGATAGATATTCTCATTCAAGTGAGACCTACGCGAGATTGTCTATGAAATTGTTGATGCAACCCTCTGGAGATATCACGAATGTAACTGGAATAGGGTATTCACAACGTGATCTTCCAGAAACTTCACATTAGTACATTATTGAGATATTCGCAATAATAATGTCACGATGCAAGTTCGCAAAGTTATCGCGAGGGGATGCGTAGGCTATATGCGACTGAAATTGTCGAAAATGTCTATTTTATGGGTAGTAGGAATTATCTCAGAAGGATATGGATATAGTTTTCTGAAACTCGGTCACTGAGAGCGATGTTAGGTATATAGAAATTACAACGTCAAGGCGTCAGCAATTTTCGCTATGATTCCCCATGTCTGATGTGTTTACAAATATCAAGTTTCAATTCCACCAACCCTTCCAACATAATTCATCTTTTGGAAGAAAGTGAATTTCATATGTTCAACCTTCCTTATAATTTTTGTATTTTTGCGCCCATACTATTGATACAATAGATTTTTCTCAACATCAACTTTTGCTAGAATGAATAAATGCGCTGATCAATGCGATGAAAGGTTGGAAATTTTGAGTAAAGAATTGATTTATGTGGGTGAGTACCTACTCAGATTCTGAAACACTGAGGAACAAAAACTTCGATTAACAATAAGTCAAATCTCATGTCAATTTGAACTGTATCGACAGTTGCAAAATAAGTTAATAATTCCGGTGGAGCTCGATGAGGTCCCGGATACGGCGGTGGTTGGGGAGCTTGGGGCGGGGGAGTGTTTTGTTGGGGGCACTACGCGGTTGGGTATAATTCACTTTAACATAAGAAGCATTCAGAAACATTGCAATGAACTATTAGTTTACTTGGACAGAATACATTTAGAAAAAATACACATTATAGTTCTCTCGGAAACCTTCAACATCGAAACTACTAACATTGAACTATTCTCTATAAGTGGCTATGATTTATTTTATAACAACTCAGTATACAATAAAAACGATGGAACAATAGTTTATATTCGTACTAATTTGAACCCAAGAGTTGTTTATATACAGCTGAGTCAAACAATTCCTATTCGTGTAGAAATTATACTTAATGAACTTTCTCTTGGGCTGACTGCTGTTTACAGACCTCCAGCTACTAGTCTGAAAGTATTCATCGAAGAAATGGAAATATATTTAAATGAACTCAATAAGAATAGCGTAGAAGTGGTTATTGGTGACTTGAATATTGACATTTTGGAGGGAAACGATAAAATGGCAAGCCTCTATTTGAATGTAATGGGATCATGTGGGTTTGTTTCTTATATTAACAAGCCCACTAGAGTCACAGCAACAACTAAAACCTTACTTGATCATATATTGATCAGATCACTGAATAGTATTAGAAAAATATCAATCTTAATCCTTTTGTTTGCAAGTTCTCAATGTCTGATCATTTTCCAGTGGGCTTAGAACTCAACTTAAATGAAAAAATTAGTAGTGGTGTTAAAACAGATGAGGTTAAGAAAATCGATGACAAGAAATTGTTGAGATTGCTGGGGAAAGAAAGATGGTTAAAATTATATGAAAAAGATGATGTGGAGGTGGAGGATTGTTATCGGGCATTCCAGTATACTTTGATGAGTCATATAAGCACTTGTAAAAATATAATACGTATAAATAATAAAAATAAGAAGCTTGAACCGTGGATAACTCTTGGATTGATAAATGGTATTCGTAAAAGGGATAGAATGAAATTAGATTTAAATAAAAATTACTCACACGAAATGAAACTTCAATATATTAATTACAGAAATTTTCTTAATAAATTACTAAAGCTAACAAAAAATAATTAGTATTCTAACAAAATCATATCAGCAAAAAATGACTCTAAAATAATTTGGAAGATAATGAACGAGGCGGTTAACGTCACAAAATCTAAGAAGAAAATAGAAAGTATTATCAATGAAAAAAATTAAATATTGACTCAGCCAACTGACATTGCTGGTTCATTCAACGATTTCTTTTCCACTATAGGAGGTAAGATGCAGGAAAAGGTCAAGAAAACAAAAAAAATATACAAAACTAACATAACTAATCCAAAAACACTTTTCCTGGCACCGGTGAGCTCACAAGAACTTATATTGCTAATAGCTACTCTGAAGAACGATTCCTCACCTGGGGATGATGGAATCGACACTAAACTTATAAAAAAGATACATACATATTTAGTGGAACCTCTCAAATATATTATAATTAATCTTATTCTTGTTAAAGGTGAAATTCCTCTAGACTGGAAAACATCTATTATCATACCTGTACATAAGTCCGGTGATAAACAATCATTACAAAACTATAGACCCATTGCGCGTATCAATAATTTTGCTAAATTATTCGAAAAATGCTTGAAAAACCGCGTGATGAGCTTTCTCGAAGAAAATAATGTTATCTATAAAAATCAGTATGGGTTCAGATCGAATTTAAGCACAGAGGACGCCATATTTAACCTAACAAATGAAATAAATACGTGTTTGAACGAAAATAAGAAGAACTTATCAGTCTTTATCGATTTAGCTAAGGCTTTCGATACCGTGCCTCATGACAAATTATTAGATAAAATGCAGTATATGGGAATAAGGGGAAATGTGAATCTTCTTTTTAAAAATTACTTATCGAACAGGACACAAAGAGTAAAAATCGAAAATACTTATAGTCAGGTGAGAAATACCTCAATTGGTATCCCACAGGGTACTGTCCTTGGGCCTACACTATTTTTAATCTACATCAACGACATTGGAGCGATCCTCAAAAATGCTAAGATAATTGCCTATGCTGATGATACTGTTTTATCGTTCTCAGAATCCACTTGGCAGAAAGTATTCGAGAAGGCTGAACATGGTGTTGGAACTTTGTATAGTTGGTTCAACTACAACCTTCTCAGTGTAAACGTCCTAAAACCCAAATACATTACACTTTCAATATCGGCTGTCGACATACCCCAAAATATGATCTTAAAAATTCACAATGAAGATTGTTCGAGTTCTGACATGCGGGCACTTGGAGAGTGTCAATAGTGTTAAATATTTGGGTATTATCCTAGACAGACATCTCAGATGGAATCTTCATTGCAACTTCATCAATAATAGAATGAGAAAATTAGTATATCGATTATACCAACTAAGAGATATTCTCAACAAAAAACTATTAAAGACGGTATATATCTCACTTATAGAGTCCATTCTGAGATACTGTTTGGTTATTTGGGGGGGAGGATTCAATAATTCTTTACAAAACGTAGTGACCACTCAGAAATTTATACTGAAAATAATGCATAACAAATCCCGAACCTTTTCAACTCACAGATTATTTGAGTTGGCTGATGTACTATCACTTAAGGCCCTATATGTTCACGCCTGCATAAATTATCTACCCAAGCTACAGCATCTATTGCCAAAAATACCTACGTACTACACCACTAGATCTAATCAATTACGAACCCATCTATACATCAAATCACACACGCAACGGACTGCAACATATTTTGCACCTAAGTTTTATGATAAACTTCCTGACACCATCAAGTCATTGAATAATAACAAACGAAAGTTCAGTAAACTTACCAAACAATACATCCGGGAGAACTATGTTACGTTTCTGAATATAATGCAACATTCATAATATTTGAAGAAAAGAAAAATACGCAAACTACCGGCTGTTTTTAAGTGTTATCTACCGGCGGGGCACTTTTTCGCCCGGCTCTCTGGCTCCTCACTTGCTCCATTCTGTTTTGCATCCTTAATATTAAGGTAAAGGGTTCACGACACAGACATGGATTTGTTCATTTCTAGTGTGAATCCAGTTGCCAATGGTACACTCATTAATTTGGTTGAGTCTATTTTATATTGAGTGGATGTTAGTATGAAGATATCTCATGTATGAGTGTATGTACTAATCTTGTTTGTAACTTTTCATGATGAATAAATTTGATTTGATTTGATTTGATCTGATTTGATTTGATTTGATTTGATTTGATTTGATTTGATTTGATTTGATTTGATTTGATTTGATTTGATTTGATTTGATTTGATTTGATTTGATTTGATTTGATTTGATTTGATTTGATTTGATTTGATTTGATTTGATTTGATTTGATTTGATTTGATTTGATTTGATTTGATTTGATTTGATTTGATTTGATTTGATTTGATTTGATTTGATTTGATTTGATTTGATTTGATTTGATTTGATTTGATTTGATTTGATTTGATTTGATTTGATTTGATTTGATTTGATTTGATTTGATTTGATTTGATTTGATTTGATTTGATTTGATTTGATTTGATTTGATTTGATTTGATTTGATTTGATTTGATTTGATTTGATTTGATTTGATTTGATTTGATTTGATTTGATTTGATTTGATTTGATTTGATTTGATTTGATTTGATTTGATTTGATTTGATTTGATTTGATTTGATTTGATTTGATTTGATTTGATTTGATTTGATTTGATTTGATTTGATTTGATTTGATTTGATTTGATTTGATTTGATTTGATTTGATTTGATTTGATTTGATTTGATTTGATTTGATTTGATTTGATTTGATTTGATTTGATTTGATTTGATTTGATTTGATTTGATTTGATTTGATTTGATTTGATTTGATTTGATTTGATTTGATTTGATTTGATTTGATTTGATTTGATTTGATTTGATTTGATTTGATTTGATTTGATTTGATTTGATTTGATTTGATTTGATTTGATTTGATTTGATTTGATTTGATTTGATTTGATTTGATTTGATTTGATTTGATTTGATTTGATTTGATTTGATTTGATTTGATTTGATTTGATTTGATTTGATTTGATTTGATTTGATTTGATTTGATTTGATTTGATTTGATTTGATTTGATTTGATTTGATTTGATTTGATTTGATTTGATTTGATTTGATTTGATTTGATTTGATTTGATTTGATTTGATTTGATTTGATTTGATTTGATTTGATTTGATTTGATTTGATTTGATTTGATTTGATTTGATTTGATTTGATTTGATTTGATTTGATTTGATTTGATTTGATTTGATTTGATTTGATTTGATTTGATTTGATTTGATTTGATTTGATTTGATTTGATTTGATTTGATTTGATTTGATTTGATTTGATTTGATTTGATTTGATTTGATTTGATTTGATTTGATTTGATTTGATTTGATTTGATTTGATTTGATTTGATTTGATTTGATTTGATTTGATTTGATTTGATTTGATTTGATTTGATTTGATTTGATTTGATTTGATTTGATTTGATTTGATTTGATTTGATTTGATTTGATTTGATTTGATTTGATTTGATTTGATTTGATTTGATTTGATTTGATTTGATTTGATTTGATTTGATTTGATTTGATTTGATTTGATTTGATTTGATTTGATTTGATTTGATTTGATTTGATTTGATTTGATTTGATTTGATTTGATTTGATTTGATTTGATTTGATTTGATTTGATTTGATTTGATTTGATTTGATTTGATTTGATTTGATTTGATTTGATTTGATTTGATTTGATTTGATTTGATTTGATTTGATTTGATTTGATTTGATTTGATTTGATTTGATTTGATTTGATTTGATTTGATTTGATTTGATTTGATTTGATTTGATTTGATTTGATTTGATTTGATTTGATTTGATTTGATTTGATTTGATTTGATTTGATTTGATTTGATTTGATTTGATTTGATTTGATTTGATTTGATTTGATTTGATTTGATTTGATTTGATTTGATTTGATTTGATTTGATTTGATTTGATTTGATTTGATTTGATTTGATTTGATTTGATTTGATTTGATTTGATTTGATTTGATTTGATTTGATTTGATTTGATTTGATTTGATTTGATTTGATTTGATTTGATTTGATTTGATTTGATTTGATTTGATTTGATTGAAATTGATTTACCTGTTATGATGCGTACTAGGCCGATTGTATTCAAGTCAAACATCGCATATTTATTTATTCAATTTATTTAGTTAATCAATCAATCCATAATACATACACTGTTACGGAAATAATCTCCAAAACAAAACTATATAACTATTGGCGTACACCTAGGTGTACTCCATCCACTTTTATAAAGTCTCCCGGTTGGCCATGAAAATTTGACACATTTCACCATGTATATTTTGAAAATGTTAGGTCATAGTCATTTTCCTGTCAGATAACTATGCAACGTTGTCCTCTCTACATAGAAGCCGTAGTAATTACGTATTTTCACAATGTGATATTATGTGAATTCAATAATTCCACAGTACTGGCGACTGTAGGAGAAAATTTTTCCTCTGTTGTTACTAGAAATATTTCACGTAGGTATATCAACTGGTTGGAATATTCAATAATGCTTTTTTCTTGTATGGAAATCAAGAATCCAGTATTGGAATTTTATTGAAAAATAATGGATAGAGTAGTCCGTTACTTTGTGATAGCAGGAAACCTTCTAAACGAACAGACGTACCAATGGAATTCCCCACTTTTCTCAAGAAATTTAAATACCTTGTTGCACAATTTGAAATACACCAGTTTCAAAATGTAGTAGTACTACGAATAGTGATAGGAAACTAAGTAACTTCATTCGAGAGTTCAACATGTCAGAATGAAGTTTTCCTATTGCAGATTTCGGTTCTGTATAGCACTTCATTATACCCAATTGTCTCTCCTTCTTCAAAGCTACTTTCGGCATTTTGAATTTCAAAGCGAAGAGTTCTTTATTATTCGAAGATAATGATATGTGATAATATCTTGTCTAAAATGGAACATTATGTTGATTGTTGAGAGTAGAAATTCGCAACGTCTCAGAGAATTGTTTTGATATTTCAGAAGTGCCAACCTTTGTTTTAGTTACAAAAACGTGATAGACCTAAATTATGGCCAACCGGGAGACTTTATAAAAGTGAATGGAGTATATGTGTACTGATAAAAATGGGGTAAAAAGAAGGAAAGGGAAATCAAACCACAATTATAGGAAACAAAACAAGAGAAAGATCACAATATAAGTAATAAAAAAATAAATAAAAAGAGAGTTTGTAAAGAAACTTAAAAAAAATTAAAGGACAACAACCCAGTG
This sequence comes from Halyzia sedecimguttata, assembly GCA_937662695.2. Classification (NCBI taxonomy): domain Eukaryota; kingdom Metazoa; phylum Arthropoda; class Insecta; order Coleoptera; family Coccinellidae; genus Halyzia; species Halyzia sedecimguttata. The sequence goes on from OW569412.2 coordinate 38,461,853, forward strand.
CAACAGATCAGTGATAAATGAACACACTCAGCGCAGGAACTACAGTATCTTCACATATTTGCTGTGGTTATTGCCTATGAACTGCTTCGATTTTGGCAATTTTTATATCTTTCAGTTCTCTTATAGTCTCTCATATAATTCAATAATATCGCATATAACAATAATACAATTTCGTTTACATTCAATCAATGTTAGAGGATATATTCCAAAAAGAGATTCTTCGTAGTTTTCAGTTTAGGCTGTAGATTCAATAAGTCATCCAAAATAATGCGAATAATGAGAAACTGTTGAGTTTTGCTTCAAATAGAAGCGTTTTCTCACGAAAATAGCGGGTATTTTAGATAACATATGTTGTTATTATACAGGGAGGCTGAAGAAATATATCGATTTTCGACAGAAATACATTAAGCAATCATTAAAGGATACTGTGGGAAGTATACTCATTATTAAAAGGTTTTTTCTGGGTTTTCTCTCCCAACCTCTGAAAAATATCTATAAAATAAAAATTAATTATTTGTGATTTGCTTCTGCGTAAGATATTTGTCAGAAGCAATCAATTGAACAATGTTGCCTAACAAACAACAACGGAACAATATCAACCAAGAAACAACTATATCGTAACGTTTCGGAGTCTATATCAGACCCCTTCGTCAGACGCTTAATGAAAATCTTTAGAATTATTTTCTCGATAGTTATTGTGAAATTCAAGAATTGTCACATGAAACCTTTTAATAATAGAAATACGTTACTGTAGAAAAAAGCCTAATTTTATGGTGAACTGAAAGAATGTGCCCGAGAGCCGAGAATCTGGTTCCGGACATTTCATTTCTGGCGTTCAATCGATGCATTTCAGAGGTGTTTTCCGTCCGACGGATATTTCGTCAGTATACCTCATCCATTATTCTACATCAGGTTAGCTCATTCCTCTATTTATTGCTATTCCAATAAATCCGTTTAAAGTCTTTGTCTATTTGACGTGATATATTGCATTGAATTGATGATTTTATTTAATACTAGCTGGCCCGGCGAACTTGGCAACGCCTAAGTTAATAAAAAAAAATGCTCGGTATGAATGAAGTTTTATAATTATTTTCGATTAATTGCACATTATGTTGCTTACTTACAAAACAAAGTTTTCCTGAAATACTGGCTATTTATAAGGTTTCAATTTGTTTTTGAAAAACACACACAGTTATGATACAGTATCTTAATCAATTTAAAGCTTCCTGATGAACTATATTTTTTGTTTTGTTTTGTGGTGCGTAAATAAACAAAGATTATGGTTTTCCGACGCGTGAACACTTGAAGTATTAATGTCCATACGCCATGTCCATACATCAAAGGAAAAACAAAATGTTTACATTATGAGAATCCATCCAAGGTACCTATTTAGTGAATGCTTTGTTTGTGGCACAAATCAATTCAATCGCGTACAATTGTGCCTTGATATAAGTAGCACCCTGTATAGCAATAGTTTATTTTCAATGATGTATGCCTCGAAAGTATAATTTTTAACACAAATGAATGAAATTGTACGATTGGCGTGAAAAACAGCAAGGTGCAATTGACGTTAAAAGAAAAACACCCTGTATGAAAATTTCGGACAAATACATTATGAGAATCCATCCAAGGTACCTATTTAGTTAATGCTTTGTTTGTGGTCCAAAGCGCTAAGGTTAGATTAGAAATAAAATTATATGGTTGTTAAGTTTTCTTAAATAACGATTCCTAAATTTTCTAATTTTTAACGCAATTTTTTTTATTTTTTCTGTATATATATATATGTACATATATAAAAATATATTTTGTGAATTGCTTCTGCATTAGAAACACAATATATTTGTCAGAAGCAATATATAGAACAATGTTATCAACAATAACGAAACAACATCAATGATAAAGTTACTTGATCAGAATCCTTCGTCAGATACCAAGCGTAAATCTTCAGAATTATTTTTTGTTAATAGTTATTCTAACGAAGGAGTCTGATCTAGTATCCGAAAAGCTACGAAATAGTAGTGTTATCGTTGATGTTGTTTCGTAATTGTTTAATCCAATGAATTGAACTGTGCTAATTGCCAATAACTAGAAAAGACACACGGTGAAATATTTATTGGTTTTAACCATCAACAAATATCGTGGCCGGGCTAGATCACCTCATCGCTCAGTGTTCCCCAAAGAGGAAACCGTTATTCAAGGGTAGACACAAACCCGGGTTTCGCGGTTGTTACCAATCATCAGTGTGACTTGGCCAACAATGAATGACAACCGCAGGAGTTCTAGGAAACATAATTCCATCAGTTGCGAACTGGTAGGGAAATAATCCCACCAGCGGCACCTATAGCTATGTTGGCTGAGTCACACTGATGATTGGTAACAACCGCTTTTCTCTTTGGGGAACACTGAGCGATGTGGTGATCTAGCCCGGCCACGCGGAATATTTGTTGATGGTTGAAATCAATGAATATTTCACGGTGTGTCTTTTCTTGTAATTGTTTATTAGGCAGCATTGTTCTACACATTACTTCTGACAAATATCTTCTGATTATAACGTAGAAGCAATTCACAAAATATAAATGGTTTATTTCATATATATTTGGAAGAGAAAATCCAGAAAGGAACCATTTAATAATAAATTATTTCAATCAATAGATTATCCGCCGTATTCACAAAGCATTCAATCTCCGTTAAGTCCTAACTGAGGTCCTCAGTTAAGGATAAATAAGAATCGCAACCTCAGTTAACGTATGTAACGGTTTTCACTTAAACTGAGGTTGCGATTCTTATTTATGCTTAACTGAGGACCTCAGTTAGGACTTAACGGAGATTGAAAGCTTTGTGAATACGGCGGTATATCTTGTTCTGCACGACCCCTTGAAATATTATCCTTCACTTAGTGAATCTAAATCGGATCAAACTTCGATAGGGGAGTCCTTAACTCAAATATCGTTCGATCCTTTGACCATTCAATCCTTCAATTAAGTCTGGGCACCCGACGTACGTACGCAAGTGATTAATACCGTCTAAAATATGACCCGTGTAATTCAAAGGTATAAATCAAATTAAGCAAACCGCCGTTGCCGTAGTACAGATAAAGATTATTCTGCATTTGACGTTTTGCGGTTAATCGTGCTACTGGCAGAAGGTCCTGATTTATCGGTGACGACACCCTTTCTCATTAATGTACAGCCCCCAACTGATTCCGAGCCAACGCAACCCGACAAGCAACCATATGGCAACAAAATAAATTCCGAGCAAAATGTTGAAACTGTTCTGATTATCTTCTGGTTTGTTACAAGAGCGACAGCGCGGCATTCGCATGGTGGGAAGGAAATACGGGAGTGAGTGGTTTGATTTAGTATATTGAAACAGTTATTTCGGCATCTATTTTATTGGATTTAAGATGGGTTTCACAAAACATCGATCAATTTGAGTATATTCTTAATTGGATGGTTGCGTTAAAAAATTAACCGACATCCAACATAGAATCGCACTGATTCGAAGATCAACAGGAATAAAGGTTTTGTGGAACCCAATACAATAATTCTGAATCGTTATTTACATTTCGGGCATTCATTGCCTGATGTTTGGCGCTCTAGTTCCTCGGAACTGAGTGCTTATCAATTTGCTCAAATGTCTGTAATTTTCTAATTTTCGGCTGAAAATGGCTGAAAACGATTTGGTTCGACTTACTGATCAAGAATCCGAGGTCGAAATCGATTCTGTCCGGCCAGCCGGCCGTAGGCACGATAACTCTCGTACGAAAGGAGTTAGAGGATTGAAATTTGCAAGGTGGGTTTGGAGCGTAAATATCTCGGATAAGTTCGTTAATGGGCGAAATTCATAAAGCGGTTTCGGAGTTATGGCCAATTTTAGTAAACACATTTTTCATAAATATTTCCGAAACCGATCACTCGATCTATCTGAGATTTTGCATCAAATTTAAGAATCAAGACCTTCATACGCATGTGAAGTTTTGTATTGAAGAGGTTACCGCAAAGTGTAAAAAAAAAATTGGAAATTAAAAAAAAAATTTCTACAATAACTCTCGAACGGAATGAGCTAGGCAGTTGAAATTTCCAGAGCAGGTTAGGGAGATGAATATCTCGGTAAAGTTCGTTATTGGGCAAAATAGGCCAGATGGTTTCGGAGAAACGTACATTTTTTTTAAGTGAAAAATTTCAAATTCAATTTTTATTCAAGATGCAGTTTCACCATAAAAATCCATTGATATCATTTTCAACTCCAACAAGCTAATACTTTCGGAGATATGATTTTTCGAAATTTCAATGATGAAACGTACTTAAATGTTTTCACAGAATGTTATAATTATTTTATCTAAGCTTTATTATATGATCTGTGTTCATACTCGTACATGTCATCCTGTTCTATAAGAGAGAGTCAAATTCAGTTCAGCTATTTTAATTTGATTTCTTCCATGGTGCAGTTCCCATTCTCAGATTGCCCATTTAATCTTGATAAATAAACTATTATTTGAATATTATGATGCAGTTCTATCATAAGAATACATTGATATAATTCCCAATGCTGAGAAACCAATACTTTCGGAGATATAATTTGTCTGTTTGAACTAGAGCGCCAGAAAGCTCCTGTCCACAGGGCTTGAACCCATTTTTATTCACGAAAAGTGCGGAGAAAATTTAAATATTGAGGATAATTAAAAAGATAAATTCTGAATCAATTGTAATAATAATAATGATATAATAATATATTATGTTTTGTACTATACTTACTACTTTAGAAAAAAAACCTCCTTCCAATAACTATATAAATAAATTAAATGAATATTGAAGAGCTCTGATGAAAAAATACCTTACATACAGACTGATGAAACAAAAATAATGTTCATATGGTGGTAAATATAATTAAAAAAATTGGTTCAAGACAGTAGCTTTTTGGCGCTCTTGTTCAAACAGACAAATTATCTCTCCGAAAGTATTGGTTTCTCAGAGTGGAAATTATATCAATGGATTCTTATGATAGAACTGCATCATGAAATAAATTAAATTTAAAAAAAGTGTCGTTTAAAAAAAATGTTTCAAAAATTATCATCCAAACAAGAGCGCAAAAAGAAGAGCAATCTACAATGCTTCAAAAATTGTCATTAAATTTATTTAACAAATGAGCAATCTGCAATGATTCAACCTCGTGGAATGGGTTGTCGCAACTGACACTCGGTGCTTTGATATCACAGCTCGAAATACCTAAGGAAAGTATCATCGAAATGTCTAGAGCAAGGCTGGAGACAATCATAGCAGATTGTCCATTTGTTCCTGATATTTGGGTAGTTAGAGGCTTACGAAAAATTATTTCAATAGTTCAAAATATATTAACTAGCACCATTATGAAAATACCTACTGTATTTAGGAACATGCTTCACTACTTAAGGAAGTAAAATGTAATATTAACCTCAGTGGTCAACGAACAGCAATTTGTTTTGATGATTCCATCATGTTCTTCTTTCCAATGGCCTTCATTAACTACGTCATTAAAATGATCCAATTCTAAATCTTCTGAAACATCATCCCTAATTCATACGTAAATTATTCAATATGCAACCAGTCAATATTATTTTCGGTTTCACAACAGTCTTGTATACCGGGTGGCCCACCACAGACGCGGATCTCGTTTTGAGGGAGTAAATGAAGATATTTTGAGAATATTTTTTTGTGATGTATGTAGGGTGTTCAAAAGCACAATTTAAAATTATTTTTATATATACGGGGTGTTCAAAAACAAAGATATAGACCAAAGTTAAATTTTTTTAATAGTAACTTCCTGTATTTGACCTAAAAAATTAAATGGCAAGCTCAAATTGTGATGAGTTTCTTCATATCACTTTACACCTTAAAGGTACAATTTACGAGAAAATGGCGAAAAATTGAAAATATGTAGTTTTTGCGCGTATGTTCTGGGGAACATCGCGTTATAGTTTTGCCCAAATGTCTGTAACTTTCGAATTTTTTGACGAAAATGGTCTCAAACGATTTAGATCGACTACCCAATGAAGAATTAGAGGTCAAATTTGATTCTGTCCTGCCGGCCGTGTGTCCGTCCGGCCGTTGCCACGATAACTTGAGAATGAAATGAGCTAGCGACTTGAAATTTTCAGGGTGGGTGACGCATGCCTATACGACGGACAAGTTCGTTAATGGGCATAATCGGCCCAGTGGTTTCCGAGTAATAATTTTGTTTTTGACCAATATAAATCCGATCGAATTGAAACTTGGTGAGTAGTTGTAAAATATGAACCTAAGCACGTTTGTGAAATTTTGTGCGAATCGTATGGATAGAAAATTTTAAAAAAATTATTGAAAAATATTTTTGTTGTCACGATAACTTGAGAACGGAAAGAGATAGCGGCTTGAAGTTTTCAGGTTACGATGTGCACCAGAACGTGATATTTCAGTTTGTTTATGAGCATAATCGGCCTAACGGTTTTAGAGTTATAGCAATCTGAAATTTGGTTGTTTTTTGTTCCTCATTTGCTCGAAAAATACCGAACCGATTGAATTCAAACATGGTAATCAGTTGAAGAATGCCAACGCAAAAATTCTTGCAAAATTTCGTGAGGATAGTATTTGTTAAAAATTTTTAAAAAATCATTGAAAATTGAAAAAAAAAATTCTATATATCAGTAACTTTTCGTTTGAAATTGCTGAAATTTTGCAAGAGCCTTCATAACCTAACTCTACTGCCAAGTTTCAAGTTTTAACACGATCGGTTGAATATTGTTGGAGATTCGAGCATTCTTGTGTGAGTTCAGTAGATGGGTGACCGTTGCCTCGATAACTTTCGAACGAAAGGAGATAGGGACTTGCAATTTTCAGGGTAGGTTGCGTATCCTAAAGGGAGAGTTGAGTTCGTTTTTGGACATAATCGGTCGAACGGTTTCCGAGTTATACCCACCTGGAATATTATTTCCTTGATAACTCAAAAAATAAATATTCGTTCGAATTGAAGCTTGGTAACTAGTAGTAGAAAATCATCATAAAGACGTGTTTGAAATTTTGTAAGAACCGTTCCCCTAGAAAATTCGAAAAAAATGACGAAAAAAAAAATTTTAAGAACCGCACCACTAGAAAATTAAAAAAAAAACACGAAAAAAAAAATTAGTTCAAGCACTGACGTGAAGTCAGAAGCTTTTGCGCGTATGTTCTATTGTCCATCTTTCTGTATTGGACACCCTTAATCGAATCTACCATGGTAAATTATGTTGTCCATTCTCCTGTATTGGACACTTAATTCGAATTTACCATGGTAAATTCGATTAAGGGTGTCCAATACAGAAGGATGGACAATAGAACATACGCGCAAAAGCTTCTGACTTCACGTCATTTTCTCTATTTCGGTATCGTAATGAGTCCATTCCAGCACTAAAGTGCTGATCTCCATGCCCTACCTACGATTCAACTTCAAATTCCGTAATCTATCAACTTTCGTAACAGTTACACCAACTGCCAAGATACAACACAAAAGTCACTAGGATCTATAATCCCAATTTTTTATTAAATTTCAACAGTATTTTGCAAAACTTGCATGAAATAGAGAAAATATCGTCTAATACTCGTTGCAGAAGGCAATTCCAACACTCATGCGTTCGAAAACTCGCACCTTCGTCGCTCGTTTTCGAATTTCGCATTCGTGTTTTAATAGGAGCCCATTCTGCAACTTGTTTTAGAATATACTATTCTAGTCACGTAACGGCCACCAATTTGGGTCAAAATTAAACAGTGATTTGACTAAGGTGGCTAAAGTATATAGAAACAAAGCCTACACAGAATACAACTGATTCTCCTAGCTCGCACAAGCTCCTAGGAGCTTCAGCGGGGTGTACATCGGTCAGTCTAATAATATCAATATTCATAATATTAAATTCAGATTTATTTCCTTGAAATTTGCAGATCTACCTGCAATAATATATTTAATATCAATATCTGTGAATATACGATATGACCAAACCTACCTACCATCCTCTTCTGGCTCAAGGTAGGTATATCTAATCGAAGATTTCAATACCTTCACTCTTCAGAGCTTAAAAACTTCTGTCAGAACTTACCACAATAACAGGCCGAAGAACCATCCACTCATATTGATATAATATGATTATACTGCAACTCCTAGGTCTTCCAGGAGTCCTCCAATAATGCCTTGAGTATGAATACATGTAGCCCAAATTAACGAGTTAAGTAAACAATAGTTATCAATAAAAAAAAAACAAGTAGAAATTGGCCCGTTTTTAACTATCCTACTTTAATTGAACAAGATTTTGTAATCTTAAGCAACTAATGCACAGGTGAAAGCGTATTGGTCAGTCGGCTGAAGTAATTAATCTTACTATTTGAAATATTTTCGATATTTTATGAAAATTATTCGGAATCTTCCATTTCATTGAAAATTTATAATAAGAGACACTTTTTTCAATTAAGAAGGGAAAAACGGTTAATTACAATACATATATACACATGAACAAGCGCACCAAAAATGAATGCTTCGAATCTCTGACTAGTACGCATGCTCAATATTAACTTTTTGGCGCTCTTGTTCCTCGGAACAGAGTGGTTATCAATATGCCCAAATGTCTGTAATTTTCGAATTTTTGGCTGAAAATGGTCTTGAACGATTTGGTTCGACTCACTGATCAAGAATACGTGGTCGAAATCGATTCTGTCCGGCCGTGCAGCCGGCCTTTAACACGATACCTGTCTAAAGTAATGAGCTAGGCATTTGAAATTTTCAGAGTAGGTTTGGAAGATGAATACCTCGGATAAGTTCGTTATTGGGCAAAATCGGTCAGATGGTTTCGGAGTAACAAAAACAATTTTTTTTCCTACATTACAAATATAAAAATAAGTTGTTTTCAATATGCAGTTTCACCATAAGAATCCATTGATATCATTTTAAACTCTAACAAGCTAACACTTTCGGAGATATGATTTTCCAAAATTTCAATGATAAATCGTACTTCTGTCTTTTCACAGAATGCGACAATTATTCTATCTATGAATAATTATAATATGATCTGTGTTGATACATGTCAACTTATTTTCCTGAGACATGATATGTCAAATTTTTATATTTAATGCCCATGGTTAATCCATATGATGATGGGAATGGTAATAATAAGTTAATAATATTGAGTTCAGAATATCTCCAGTAAAAACAAAATTGAAATATTGGCTGAAGTTTCAATTGATATAATATAATTTTCAGAGTGGATTTGAGGAAAAAATATATCGTTCATCACAGAATTGAGGAACGAATATCTCGGATGAGTTCGTTGTTGGGTAGAATTGGTCTATTGGTTTTGGATTAATAATTTTTGGCACTCTTGTTGAATTTAAATTCTTTTATGATGTTTGATTGTAATTTCTGCTATTATTAAGTTCGATCATAAGAATCTATTGATATAATTCCCAACTCTTGCCAATAATTTCGAAGATAATATTTGTCAAAGTTAGAACAAGAGCGCCAAAGCTCCTGTCTACAGGGCTTGAACCAATTTTTTTTATTGTAAATTTGGGTCCATGAACGCTACATTTTAAAACTTTATATTTGACACTTTTACGTGATAATTGTTAGTTGATGCTGCATGAATCCACACTGAATCCAACAGAGTTTGTACTAGTAAAGAGAATAAGTTGTCTTCTAATTGGCAAAGCTCATAACTAATACCTATATTTTCCAATTCTTTTGGCCACCTCGTATGTATTTCGTCGAAATGTCTGTATTTTTTTTATTTTTAGGCAAAAGAATCTGTGCCCAAATCCACTCCTGTCCTTCCAGCCCTAAATACAACTTTTCAAGGAGACTACTAGGGAAATTGGCTAATGGGAAATATCGACCCAATGAAGCTATTTATTGAAAATTTATTTTTGATATTTTTATACGAATCTGCCGATCCAATCTCGTTGAAATTGAGTATTCATTAAATGATACTTCGAGAGGTCAATCCATTATAAATGTTTCCTTTCTGGGTTTGTTACCCAAACTTGAAGAATATCTATGAAATAAAAAATGTTATTATTTAGAAATTGCTTCTGCGCCAGAAACAGTAGATATTTTTCAGAAGCAATATATAGAACAATGTTGCCTAATAAACAGTAACGAAATAACCTCAATGATAAAACAACTGTTCTCTAAAGCTCTGGAGACTAAATCAGACTCTATCAGGCAACAAGCGAAAATTATCAGAATATTTTTTTTACAGTTACTTTGAAAATTATCGGTATGACAAATTTCCGTATAAATTCTATAAATCGTTAAAATTTATGTATAATTCTGAATAATTTGCTTTGTCAATTAATTAGTACATCATATAATCCGGCAGCTTTGAAATATTGGAAATATGTTCTTAATGAATTATTAAAGGATACTGTGGGAGGTATATTTATTATTAAATGGGTTATTTCTGGGTTTTCTCTCCCAGACTCTAAAAAATATCTATGAAATAAAAAAAAATTATTTTGCGATTTGCTTCTGCATAAGAAACACAAGATATTTGTCAGAAGTAATCAATCAAACAATGTTGCCTAGCAAACAATAACGAAACAACATCAATTGCCACATAGTGACAATTCTCGAATTCCAGAATAGCATCAACAAAAAATAATACTGATAATGTGATAAATATAATATATTAGAATATAATTAGAATATACTCAAAGTATTCCACTCTAAAAATTTTTGATACACGATTAGGCAAGTAATATTGAATAAATATTATATATTCGATAAATGAAAAATATTATTTACTCTTAAATGGTATCTTCCTCACCATTGAAATTCAACTGTAATAAATAAATGAAAAAATATTCCAAAATTGGAATATAATGAAAATATAATATTATTATGAGTACCTATATGAAGAATAGAGCGAATACATTTTCATTGTATTTTTATTTTGAAATATTTTTTCATTTATTTGTTGCTATGATGAGGAGGTCTTTCCAGAATTTTCAAAATTGGAAATACTTGGGTATTATTTTTCTTCTTCTTCTTAACCATCGTCTTTCGGTCACCCGAATATTTCCAATTCAATATCATGTTTGTTATCAAGGATACTTTTGTCCCTAGATACTCGAGAATTTCGGGTTCAAATGTACTGTCTTCATTGGGATCACTTTGATACGATGGCATTACATTGTGTCCATCTATCTATCTGCAAATTCCTATATCTTTCGCTCTGGGAATTAGGTCGGTAAATTGGCAGTATTAAGAATATTATTATAGAAAGATAATAAACAAGACAAGGTCCTATTGTCCAAGTGTTTGAGGAATGAACACAAAGCCTACACAGAACACAACTGGTTCTCCTAACTCAGGGCAAGCTCTTAGAGCTTATGAGGGGTCTCCTTGTGGAAGACCCAGGGTGATCAGTATAATAATAATAATAATAATAATAATAATAATAATAATGCAGGATAAATTCCATCTAATCCTGCAGCTCTTGAATTATTGCATTCAACTGGTGATTTTGATTAATCCATATTGAATGGATTAACGATCAAGTCAATCGGTGAAGGCATGTCTGGAAACATGTACAGCAAGAGTTCGGAATGCTACGTGCTGGAATATTATTCGGAATTCGAAATTCAGGTAACCAGGATTATTATAATTGCATCATAGGAGTTTATAGAAAATTCTCTCTCTCACTTAATTAATAGAGTTATAGAATTTCTATCGTTATGCGATATTTTATTGTGCACCAATTCCATTGGACATTCCTGAATATACCCGTACTAGTACCTCAGGTTGGAAAACGTCTTCACCCCTCACGGTGCAATTTTATAATATTTGGTTTCAAATTATGGTCGACAAAAGCGGTGGATATATGTTGGGATGCATATTGTCCATAAACTTTCGCGGTGAACTTAGAGGAGCTATAATTGATATTCTATTATAGCTCCTCTAATTTCACCACGAAATTTCATGCATCCCAACAAATTTCCACCGCTTTTGTCGACCATAATTTGGAACCAAATACTATCAAATTGAACCGTGAGAGGTGAAGCCGGTTTCAAAAGTGGGGAGCCACAAAAAAAGCGGTACCAAAAAATAGAAAAATTTGACAATATCAACCCTCCAGGGATGTAACTCAGTTGGTTAACCTATGGATATCCTAGATCATCGGATATCGTTGGTTAAATCATTGTTACCCTCTTGTTTTGGAATGGAGGTACCCTTATTCCTTGGTTTAATATAATTTAATTAGTAAAAATACTTTTAGGGACTCTTATAACAATAAATTTATAAACTTAGTTATGTTTTCAAAGGATAACAGATAATAAGATTGAATTGTATTATTGAATGTATTATGAAAATTTTATTTTGCAATTCAATAATTCATTAGTTCACAACACAATCTCCATTTCACTGAGATAATTCATATAATAATTTTGCAGGACATAGTTTGATGAAAATATAACATATCAGCTGCACTTATTTTGGATATTTCATTTATTGTTCCATAGGCATTTGCACAAATATTAAAAGATATAGTGTGAAACAATAGGATGAAGGAACGCCGATCGATTTCCAATAATTGCTTCGGAGGCAATAAATAGACAGTTACAACAACTACTATGTATAACTACCACGAATATACTTAGGGAGTAAATTTTTGGGATTAAATTCGAGCATAATACATATGTATATGTGTAACTTCATTATCAAACTCGTGAATGAAACCAGTCTTTCATGCCTTATTACTTCTCTGATTCTGGTAACATTTTCATCGTCTCCAAATACTATACTACACCTTCCCCATTTTTGGCGCTCTAGTTCCTCGGAACTGAGTGCTTATCAATTTGCCGAAATGTCTGTAATTTTCGAATTTTTTGATGAAAATGGTCTTAAACGATTTGGTTCGACTCACTGATCAAGAATCCGTGGTCGAAATTCATTCTGTCCGGCCTGTTCGGCCGTAGGCACGATAACTCTCGAACGGAATGAGCTAGACAGTTGAAATTTTCAGAGTAGGTTTGGGAGTTAAATATCTCGGCTAAGTTCGTTATTGGGCAAAATCGGACAGATGGTTTCGGAGTAACAAAAAAAAATTTTTTTTTACGAAACAAATTCAAAATTAAATTTTTTTCAATAAGCAGTTTTACCATAAGAATCCAATGATATCATATTTAACTCTAACAAGCTAATACTTTCGGAGATATGATTTTTCAAAATTTCAAAGATAAATCGTATTTCAACGTTGTCACAGAATGATATTATTCTATGTATGAATTGTCATAACGTCAAATGATGTTCCTGAGTCATGTCATTATCTTATCAATCGAAGAATTGTGAACGAAGTGAGAAAAATCTCAGTTGTTTGCTCCGAAATTAGGTTTTCTCAAAAAATTCTTACATTTTGGAAGGAAAAATGAAGTAAGAGATCTGAGAGTAGTGAGACTGCTTTTCATCCATAGACATAGATATAACTCTCGAACGGAATGAGGTAGGTAGTTGAAATTTTCAGAGAAGTTTAGGGAGATGAATATCTCGGTTAAGTTCGTTATTGGGCAAAATTGGCCAGATTTAATTTGATTTCTTCCATGGTGCAATTCTCATTCTCATGATTGCTCGTTTAATCTTGATAAATAAACTATTATTTAAATTGAATTTCCTTTATGATGCAGTTCTATCATATGAATACATTGATATAATTCCCAACTCTGAGAAACCAATACTTTCGGAGATATAATTTGTCTGTTTGAACTAGAGCGCCAGAAAGCTCCTGTCCACAGGGCTTGAACCCATTTTTCATTGACAAACTTATTGGTCGAAGTTTTCTCCATGTTCAAATGCTTACTTGTTGAAATGACCATTCATCTATAGGTATCAACAATAGAACTAGAATTACTCTTCTATTTGCACCGAAGCTGTAGCTTTTGAGTTGTTGCTGCAGTCGGTTTTTTTTTATTTTCTACAATATCTGCATATTTCTTCACTGATGCAATGAGGATATTCTCTTCAGTCTTGGGGAAACTCGGTACTCACTTTTTCATTATATTTCCACGTTCCATTTCTTATTGGCTTATAATTTCTCTGAATAGTCACATATATAACATCAAAGAATAATAATTAAACATCTACTTTGCCTATTATTTACTAACCAAGAGTTGTTGTTGTTGTTGCAGAAGGTATGAAAACCATACAAAAAACACTTTGAAAACTTTCCAATTCATCAATATATTTAAAATTCAAATTACTGTCAGCTGAATGAAAGGCACTTTGTTGAAAACATCAATGTCACCAACAGTAAAACGAACAAATGAAGGTTTACTTTAACTACTCCCTGATTTTCTTTGTTACAACACAAAATGAGTTCAACTTCCTTGGTAGGTGAACTTTAGGTCACATAACCAAATAGTTAACCAACTGAGTTAAAACCCGCCCTAAGTTGAATGAGATTCCTTGATATTTGGGGTATGGCTCCACCACGCTTTCAGTTAACCTCAAGCAATGAGTAATCCAAAAGCTCATCACGTGTTCCACAGCTTTCTTGAATACAATTCAACGTAAGCCATTCCTCAGAAACATTATGGCAAACATGTCACAGAGGCCTACGATGGTACGTATAAAGGTAGACGCTCACTTAGGCGGAGCATCGCGAACGGAAGAGGCGCGTCGTTTTTCGCCCAAGGAGTTTACATTGAATTCAATGGAGATACGCTCAAAAAAAGAGGCGAGTCGGTTGACTCGCGAATGATCTTCGAAGTAACTAGGAGTCGTTTCTCCTGACGTTTCACCCAAGTTCGCGGTCTCAGGCGAAGAGAAGAGTCAAAATTGCATTCTCGAGCCGTGGCCTATAATAGTCACTCAGCGGTAGTATTCATTTGGAAAGTATTTAAAATATTTCTTTTTTTTTGTCTGAATACGGAAAACAAGTGATGAAATTCAATGCACGTTTCCCTCCTTTGATTTATTTTTCTGACCCGCATATTCTATTGGCATCTTCTTCTTATTTCATACTGGCAATTAAACCCAAAACAAACAGATCGTCCTCAGAGGAAGAGCTGCTCATCTTGACCGCACGATATGAAATATTCAAATGATAGTGAAAAGATTCAAGGGACTCTCAATTCCTTCTGATACGCGACCTGACGCTTCGTCCCAATGTGCGGTCCTCGGCGGAATGAATCTTCTCCTCGCCGCGCTTCCGTTCGCGACGCTTCGCCTAAGTGAGCGTCTACCTTTACGAGAAGCGTCAGTATCATTTGAATATTTCATATCGTGTGGTCAAGATGAGCAGCTTTCCTCTGAGGACGATCTGTTTGTTTTGGGTTTAATTGCCAGTATGAAATAAGAAGAAGATGCCAATAAAAAATGCGGGTCAGAAAAATAAATCAAAGGAGGGAAACGTACGTTGAATTTCATCACTTCTTTTCCGATTTCAGCCAAAAGAAAAAGAAATATTTTAAATACTTAAGCAAGCATTTCCAACTGCATACTACCGCTGGCTAACTACAGGACACGGCTCGAGAATGCAATTTTGACTCTTCTGAAACCGCGCACTTGGGCAAAGCGTCAGGAGAAATGACTCCTAGTTGCTTCGAAGATCATTCGCGCGTCAACCGACTCGCCTCTTCTTTTCGCTTCGTCTAAGTGAGCGTCTCTCCATTGAATTCAATGTAAACTTCTTGGGCGAAAAACAACGCGCCTCTTCCGTTCGCGATGCTTCGCCTAAGTGAGCGTCTACCTTTAAGGTAGACGCTTTCGAAGAACTTTGTTTTTGAATTCTATATCTCAGAATCTGTACGTCCACCGTTGAAATTTTCCAAGAGCCTTTAAAATATTATTCTACAGTGAATTTTTAGATTTGGACACGATCGGATCTAATTGTAGAAGATATTAGGTAAATTCAGATAAATCACAAAAACTGCAATTAGAAATTTAAACTTCATTTATATCACCGCAGATTAATACAGACCTAGCATAGCTCTATCGGATGCAGTGTCGGGTATGACCAGGACTCTTTCTATATGAATAGAAGACATATACAGAAGGTACCGGTAGTCCGGGAGCCAAAATTATTCCTTTTAGTTTTT
Source organism: Halyzia sedecimguttata (assembly GCA_937662695.2). Taxonomy (NCBI): domain Eukaryota; kingdom Metazoa; phylum Arthropoda; class Insecta; order Coleoptera; family Coccinellidae; genus Halyzia; species Halyzia sedecimguttata. The sequence goes on from OW569412.2 coordinate 38,477,920, forward strand.
TTCATTCCTATTGAAAAAGTATCTCCGATGAAACGGTTATCCAACGAATTTGGGTTAAATTTTTCTTAAAATAACATGAAACGTGAGTATTTTCGTATATTATTAGATATTAGAATTACTGCTATAAATACATGGTTTTTGTTAATTGTCAACTCATGGTTCCTCTTGGCACAACCATACGATTGGGCTGATTCATTTAATAGAAATTACTCTTGGGATACACTATTGAAAATAAACCAATTCTATACTGTTTTTTTTTTACCTCATGGCACAATCGTAGGATGGAACTGAGTTGCGTCCTTACTAAAATTAAATCAGTATTTATTTTCGATAGTAAATGCATGTATCCTAATGGGACCTTACACTACCACAGACACACCATTGTATATTTTTATCCAACAGTGAAAGTGTGTTTGAACAGAGACCTTATGCCACTACAAACACAGCAATTTTCATGTTCGCACCCACAGTGAATGTATATATGAATGGGACCTTACGCCACCACAGACATAGCACTGTTTTGAGCCGACAGTGAATATCTATATTTGAGTTGACACCAATCGCTTGAGACCATTCTCGGCCAAAAAGTCGAAAAGTTATTTTGGACGCTTTTTTTTTTACAGTCGGATTTATATTCTTGGACATATTGGGAATATTTAATGGAAAATTTTAATGGGTAATTCCACAAAAAGAGCAGAGGATAATAATTCTGCTGGTACCTGCTGACACGTGTTTCTGTTAGTTGGCTTCTTCAGGACAGGGCAACCAATAAACCTAGGAAAATATGGAAATGGAAATGAAAATAGGTGACACCACAACAGGAGCGAGCAACCAATTTGTGCCTTCAGCTCTAGGAACTCCAATTCGGAGGAAAACTGTGGCATCGACACGGAAGAAGCTGCATGTGCGATGTGACCTTAGTTATTCTTTAAGATCATTTTCATCCAAAAATTCTAAAACTATAGAAATTTGGCAGATTGAGGAGGTCTCTGTTGTGAGGAACAAGAGAGCCAAAAAGCACTGAGGTTAGGTCAGTTTGCTTTTCCGATTCATGAATATGACTTCTTTGAATTCAGATTGGTGAACAAGCGCGCCAGAAGCGGACTGAGTTGCCATCAGCACTTTCTTAATATTTCAACTAACTACCAATTTTCATTTCTATCAGATCAGATCAGTTATTGATTTTTTATTCTTTCCAGTAATCTGATCAATAGAAAACTTCGAAAAAATCTTCAGGTCGGATTTCTACAATCTAGCGCTGAATTTCAGTGGGATCATATATGTAATTTCTAAAATATTCGGTAAAAGAAGCTTCAATTTAAAAAATGGCCATAACAAGGAAATAACAAGATATATTTCTCCCATTAACGAAACTAATATCAGATCAGCAGAATGATTTGATGTTGAACACTTATTCATTTAATGATGAATTCACGCACTTCTGATAGTATCCTTCAATGATTATTTGAAGGATATTCTCTGAGTTTTTTTTTCAATACAATAATTGTTTCAGAAATTTTTAGTAATACGATCCTCACGAACTTTTGCGTTCTACTAATAAACTAATCTTGAGTACGGACGGACAGAATTCAATTTGATCTCGGTTTCGGAAGAAAATCATATGTTTGAGAATATTATCTGGCAAAAAATCGAAAATTACAGACATCCGGTCAAATTGATAGGCTTGATAGGTATAACAAGCGCCAAAAATGAAGTAATAGTGCGTTGTAATTATTCCATTATTGTATTGAGTTGAACAAGAAAATCATAGGGTAATGTAGGGTGAGATAGCCAATCGGGGGAGATGACCAATGGCCTAAAACTCAATAAAGCGACGTTCGATGGCGCTGCTTATTCTATTCGACGATTAACAGCAATAAACGAGCATTGTCAGTATGTTTTCATTCACGTCAAGGAGGTATTAGAGCACAGAAAAATTGAAAACCATACGGCTCCTTCAAAAAAGTTCATAGGTGTTTCAAACAATAGTCAACTACGAATTTACAGAGTATAGAAGAACACTCTCAAATCGAGGTAATTATATTGAAGATAATTAAAGCTTGCCATTGGAGCTATCAGAAATTGTTCTTCAGTCAACGGTGCCTCTAAAATATATGGTATTCCTAGAAAAACCCTTGAGAGGAATATAAAAAATATCATATCCACTACTGGAAGACTGAGCTCTGATAGTATGTTCTAAACAATAAAATGGTTTTTCATTAAGATTTTCATGTTAATTTAATTTATACTTTTTAGCCATCTCTCCCTTGCTTCATTGGTCAACTGACCCTACCCATGTGGAGGTAGATGGCCATATGCAACCTATTCTTATATAAATAATTACAACAAAATTACAGATGTATTGACCGTATTTACTTATTGACCTGTTTCTATGATAGTTAAGCAATAATAAAAAAATTGGTTCAAGCCCCGAGGACAGGAGCTTTGGCGCTCTTGTTCGAACTTTAACAAATCATATCTTCGAAAGTATTGGTAAGGGGAATAATATCAATGGATTCATATGATAGAATTGCATAATAACAGAATTTAAATTCAAACATAATAAAATAATTCAAATTCAACAAGAGTGCCTAAACTTATTTAACCAAAACAGATAGACCAATTCAACCCAACAATGAACTCATCCGAGATATTCTTTCCTCATTTCTATGATGAACGATATATTTTTTCCTCAGATTTACTCTGAAAATTTTGTTATACCAATTCTTCTGTCATAGGTAGATAAGACATGCCGTAGATGTATGAACGGCGAACACAGACAGATAGAATTCGCATTCTGCGAAAAGACGATGTCTTATTGAAATTTTGAAAAATCATATCTCCGAAAGTATTAGCTTGTTCGAGTTGAAAATAATATCGATGGATTCTTATGATATATATATATATATATATTCTTTTGAACTTGAGCATTACAATTTGTTTTGTATCTAACAATAAAGCATGTGTATGAAAAAAGTGTTAGCAGAGGTTAGTGTAACGGGGTACCATATAATTTGATATAATATAATACTAGAGCTTAGGGAAAAAACCTCAGCAAAAAAAACCCTATCTCGCCGTTAGTGTTGTGATTTATGAAAATTGAAATTGTTAACAAAATATGCTGAAATATTAAATATTGAAGGGCATCTTTTTCTTCATTAATTCTTCCTTCAACAAGCAGAGAAGATTCTCCAAGGTACCCGAAACCCAATCTGGAAAAGGAAAAGACAAAGGGAGAAAACGAACAAATTAAAAATGGAATATTCCATATTTCATTAAATAGATTTGAAACTCGCTACCCATTCTAAAAAAGATTCAGAAACATTATGAATAGCCCTAAAACCATCTTTGAATCTATATATGCGACAATTATTAACTAAATGATCTATGGTTTCCTCTGCTTCCCCGCATTCACAACTAGGACTCTCAACTGAGTTCCACCTGAAAAGCATGCTGTTGCAACGACCATGACCGGTTCTTAGACGATTCAGAATAGACCATATTCTCCTTGGAAGATCAAACCCCGGAACTCTATTTGAAGGATCAGAAATTAAATCTTTGTTGAATAAATTGCAAGAAATCCTTTCAGACCGCCAAACTTCCTTGTGACTTTTATTCGAATTAATAAAACAGTTGGACCATAAAGGGTTTCGTGACTTCAATCTCGGAATCTTATTGCCTGGAATGTAGGAGATGATCGGAAATGAATTCGGAAAAGAATGAAATTTATTCCAAGAATTTGTAACAGCAGACTGCCTGCGAATGTGGGGCGGGACAATGTTTGAAAGAACTGGCAACCAATGAATAGATGTAGATCTCATAGTTCCAGTGATGATTCGCATAGATGAATTCAACTGTGCATCAATTTTTTGAGTATGAACACTATTAAACCAGACAGGGCAACAATATTCAGCGGCAGAAAAAACCAAGGCTAAGACTGCCGTTCGAAGAGTAGCTGCATCAGCACCCCATGAAGTACCAGCTAATTTCTGTAGAATATTATTTCTCGTTTTCAACTTCAGACGCAAGTCATCTAAATGGGCTTTGCAATTCAAAAATGAATCTAGTTTTCACTGCATCTTAAAAATATTTGAATTCAAAATTTTTTTTTACTCCGAAACCATCCGGCCGATTTTGTCCAGTAACGAACTCAACCGAGATATTTATCTCCCAAACCTACTCTGAAAATTTCAACTGTCTAGCTCATTCCGTTCAGGAGTTATCGTGTTAACGGCCGGCCGGACAGAATCGATTTCGAACACGTATTCTTGATGAGTGAGTCGAGCCAATTCGTTTAATACCATTTTCATAAAAAATTAGAAAATTACAGACATTTGGGCAAATTGATAAGCACTCTGTTCCGGGGAACAAGAGCGTCAAAATTATTTCATGAAGTCAATATGTCACTGTAACCTTACGGGCATCCAATATTCAAAACGATGACCATCAGACCAGTGTTTGAATGGTTAGGTAAATGAGTTCAGTATGTGATTATTCATGTCAGGCAGAATGAAATGGGAATTACTTTCGAATTTTTTCGTTCCATCTCCAGAACTGAAATAGCAGCATATTGGATACGAAAAGTTGCTTCCAAAAATTCGCCCGAAAATCTAAAACAAAGTCTGCAAATATACATTAATCCCGATCTGTTTGTCCCACCGAATTGATAGAGAATTTCGCAGAGAATGCGGGAGTTGAAGACACGACAGGAAAATTCAACAGGAAAAAGCATGACCGACATTGCGATGCCAACAGGAAGACAGGCAAAATGAAACCTGAAAAACGTGTAGGTCGTTGGGGAAGAAGACCTGATAATAACCGACCACGTCCAGAAGACGCTGACCAACATGCGTGAAACAACGAGATGTCACTTTTTGTCGGTGTCATGTACGAAACCGAATTTGTTATTGTTGTCGATGAAGATATAAAATAAAACTGTCAATGTGATTTTGTGGCAATTTTTACGTTTGCCTGTTCCGTTCCGAACCTCTTCACGGATTTTATATCGAATGGGAAGGATTCGACGCGGCATAAAACAACAACAAGGGATTTTATTCTTTCCTTGAGTCGGAGATTATGTACTTTGTCCCGAATCTTTGGGAAATGAATGAATGCAGTCTGGATTTCTGCTGAAAACAGAGGAAAAACAAAAAGCTCAGATCGCTACTTGGGCGTCCGTCTGCCTTTACGCGGTAGCGTTACTAACCCAACTAGAAAATAGCCCCCTAAAAGAACGAAATTATTTCATAATTATCGTATAGCGCCGCTTGATAGAATAAAATAATTTTTTCCTACAACCGTGCCTAAATAACTAGTTTCCCGCAGTGTTTTCGTCTCCGAAAGTATTACTTACGCGCACAGTGTGCGGGAAAGCTACTTTCCCGCACACCTTCGGACAAGTAAATATTTGTTGAATTTGTAGATTATAACAGCTTCAAAATGATATCAATTCATCTGCTTACTTATATAATTAGTTCATAATTATGAATAATGCAATTTCAACTATGTTGGCATAATTATTAATGCAGTTGTTCATTTTAAAATAATCGAATTTTCAGAAATTATAAACTTGACATCCTTCAAAAATTATTAATAGCGCCCATGGATCAGATATATTTCTATGTCATGGCCTAAGATTTTCCATAGCAACTGGTTACTGAGTTGATTAATTTGTCAAAACGAATACCTGTCACATTATTTATCCTTATTAAACTATTTTTGGCGCTCTAGTTCCTCGGAACTAAGTGCTTATCAATTTGCCCAAATGTCTGTAATTTTCGAATATTTCGATGATCGTAGGCACGATAACTCTCGAACGAAAGGAGTTAGCGGATTGAAATTTGCAAGGTGGTTTTGGAGCGTAAATATCTCGGACGAGCTCGTTAATGGGAGAAATTCATCAGGCGGTTTCGGAGTTATGGCCGATTTTAGTAAAAATATTTTTTATGAATATTGCCGAAACCGAACACTCGATCTATCTGAAATTTAGCACCAAATTGTAGAATCATGATCTTTATACGCATGTGAAGTTTTGTATTTTCCAGATTACCGCAAAGTATCAAAAAAAATTTCAAAATTTAAAAAAAGTTTTTCTACAATAACTCTCGAACGGAATGAGCTAGGTAGTTGAAATTTTCAGAGTAGGTTGGGGAGATGAATATCTCGGTTGAGTTCGTTATTGGGCAAAATTGGCCAGATTTAATTCGATTTCTTCCATGGTGCAGTTCTCATTCTCAGATTGCTCATTTAATCTTGATAAATAAACTATTATTTGAATTGAATTCCCTTTATGATGCAGTTCTATCATAAGAATACATTGATATAATTGCCAACTCTGAGAAACCAATCCTTTCGGAGATATAATTTGTCTGTATGAAAAAGCTCCTGTCCACAGGGCTTGAACCCATTTTTATTCTATAATACGTTTGTAGGAAAAACATTGTTCCTATCTCGAGCGTAATAGTAATTTACGTAACAAGTCCGGAAAATGGGTGTTTTGAACGAATAGACAAAATTCTAGGACGAGCGTAAGCGAGTTCTAGAAGTCTGTGAGTCCAAAAAAACCTTTTTCGGGCGTGTTGCGTACAATATTTTTTCGGCTACCGTGTAGAATAACAAATCAATGAGACGACACATTTCTTTTTTATATATTTTGTTTCTTATTCAAATTAAACAGAACAGAAAATATCACATATTAACAGAAACATTCTAATTCTTATTAATATTAATATTTATATTAAAACTCGAGCAATTACTAATATTGAAGGGATTCAATTTGTTTGAAATGCCTGGTATATTTAAATTCCTTTTGTTGAAGCCACAACAAGACGGCAAAGTTTCCGTTTCGCATCGATTATTTTCTTCTGGTGATTTTTGAATGGTCTTTTAAATTTAAATTTTGTTTTCAAGGGAATTATCTATATATCCTTCAGCCACATTGGTAGACTTCGTAGCCACCGTGTCTCTTCAAATTTGCGATGTTTCCACCATTGTCAGCAAATAACGTCGCCGAAGTTCGACGAATGTTATGGCCTGTGTAAATTTTAGGATTGTGTAAATTTAAAAATTTTGGGATTTTCATTCCGAGACTCCCAAAAGTGTGGATACCAACAGGCTGAATCGAACAATTTCCCTTTTTGTAATTCACGAATAATCTGTTATGTGGAGTATGAGATGGCCGTAAAGATAAATATGGCCTATACAACAGCAGGTTTTCTTGCCCAATTACAACAAAAGGTCTCTCAATATGTCTTTTGGAATCCGGGATTTTCACAAGCAACATGTCTTCCTTATCGTCTATTAAATCAATCGAGATTTTTGTCAGTTCTTTTCTTCTGCACGAGCCGGCTTACCCATTAATTGTTGCTACCTGAAAATTAAGTTGATACTTTTATATCCTACAATCGTTATATTTTGTTAAAATCACCTTCAGCATTAGATATGTATCATTATCCGCTTCTCTAATGAATTTGCTGATCTGTTCACTGCTGAAAACTTCTGATTTTTTGGCTTTGTAACCAACATTCTTCCTTTTAAGAAATGCGAGAACTTTTGCGAAAATGGCTATGTTCACATTTTTCTTCACTAAAAAGGTAATTTTCAACATATAGTACATGCTCCACAGAGTGGAGGATTTGACTGTTTCTGATTTATGCGCCAAATAGGCCAAAATGACATCCTCTGTTATACTTTTGCAGTGCTTCATCACCAACCATTTCGTGAACGAATCATACACGTTTTCATACCTTGATTTTGATTTTTCAGGCAATAATTGTGCTGTAGCAGCGGCTGCTATATTGGAAATTTCCTAAGGCACATTTTCATTGTCAGTATCGCTGCTGATTTCCATATTTTAATGCGGATTGCGATCAAAAAACATGCAAATTGTTGACAACTAATTTTATATGAACTTTCAGCCGTTTTCTCAGTGCTATGGTAACTTCATTTATCAAAAATATACCTACCAAGATTTTCATATTTACAATGATCAAAACGACTTGATTCTTCCGGCATAGTCCGGGAAGTACGTACTTCCTGGACTTGGCCGGTAAATGCTTCTTTCTCAAAGAAAAAGCGAATAACAACCAACTTTCAGATGGGTATAACTCCAAAACCGTTTGGCCGGTTATAACTATAGATGAATTCAAATGTCGCATTCAGATGCACAACCTAACCTGAAAATTTCAAGATTTAAATTGGTTGAAAACAAAACTATCACTCCGAAACCATTGGGCTGATTATGCCATTAATTAACTTGTCCGTCGTATTGGGATGCGCCACCTACCCTGAAAATTTCAAGTCCCTAGCTCTTTCCGTTCTCAATTCATCGTGGCAACGGCCGGACGGACAGAATCAAATTTGACCTCGAATTCTTCATCAGGGGTCGAACCTAATCGTTTGAGAGCATTTTCGGCGAAAAATTCGAAAATTACGGACATTTGGGCAAAATGATAACGCGATGTTCCCCAGAAAATATGCGCAAAAAAAAAGAACGTCACCGGTTGCTTACGTACTTCAAATTTAATATAGTGTCGTAGGGTTTGGATTCAACGTTTTGTGAAATATGTAAAGTTAAGGTTATTTTAATATCGATGCCAATGACAGCTGCGGAAAGTGAAAAATGTTTATCTACTTCATAATTGATCAAGAATTAATTATGATTTACTGAACTCACATTCATCCGATTTGGATTGGGGACCTCTGGATTCCATTTAGGACGTTGATGTGGCCTGGCAATTTTCTCACTCGAGGTTGGGTGACTTGGTCTCGCTGTGCACGGAGAGTGGCACTGTATGTTCAGTTCATGGAAAACTCTGGTTGACCGAAAATATTTTGAAGATGCTTAAAAGGAAGCGTAGCCTTCGGCAGCGTAACGTGCGTCACAGATCCAGTAGTAACTATGCAGCCCATCGCCCATTTTTGAATCTCCTGTCAGCTATGGTTCACGACGCTAAAAGGTCTTGTGAAGAATCCCTTGCTACATCAGGAAACCGGAAGAAATTTTACAAATATGTACGCTCACAACTGAACTCCAAAGTATGCACACCAACACTTAGAACTCAAGCGGAAGAATTGTGTGAGGACGATAGCAAGTCTGCTTCAGTACTTGCTGATTCGTTTGTATTGTCATTCACTTCTGAACCTTAGGATGAACTTCCGAACATTTGTACCCCACGCTCTGTATTGAGCCTAGAGAATGTTGAGTTCACTATGAACGAGTTGTTATCACTGTTGCGGCAACTCGATCCATCGACTGCTCCTGGTCGGATGATTCGGAGGTGCTCAAGCATTGTGCGGACTTGGTTGCTCCTCCTCTGATGAAAGTGATCAAACTTTCGTTGAGATGATCAGAGGTTCCCAAATTCTGGAGGATGGCCAATATTAAACCGATTTTTAAGAGTGGTGATAGAACCTCAGCTACCAACTACCAACCCATAAGTCTACTGCCGATTGTCTCCAAGATTGTTGAGAAGATCATAACCCAGAGGATGATCTCCTTCTTTTCCAGTAATGAGACCATACCGTAGGAGCAGCATGGCTTCCTAAAGGGTAGATCAGTATTTACTTGCTTGCTACAATGCGTAAATGATTGGATTAAGCTTGTTGATTCGAGAATACCAGTGGACGTTGTTTTTCTGGATTTTCCAGGGCCTTAGGATCGGTTTCCTATGAGGCGTTTGTTTCACATGCTTGAACATGTAGGTATTCGGGGAGACCTGTTGCGGTGGACACATTCATTCTGCTGTAGTCGTCAGTTTCGTGTTAGAGTTGGTGACTCTCTGTCTGCTTTGGTATCTGCGACTAGTGGTGTTCCCCAGGGATCGTTGCCCCGAAGAGTTCATGTTCGTGCTACGCCGATGACATTAAATTTTACTCTGATGCATTGAACTTTCGTCAGCTGCAGGGTGATCTTGGAAGGGTACTTGAATGGTCGCAAAAATGGCTGGTTCCATTGAACATTGAAAAGTGTAAAGTGCTTCACCTTGGCAAAAATAATCCCCTGCATGGATATTTTTTGGACAGCGAAGAAATAGAATCGGTCAAGCAGCATAATGATCTCGGTGTAACTGTATCTCATGATCTTATACCTGGTCGGCTCATATACAGAAAGTGTGCGCACGTGCGAATAAAATCCTATACCTCATTAGAAGGTCATTCCCACGTTGCTCAGTTAAAACGTGCAGACTGCTCTACATGTCATATGTTCGACCTATCATGGAGTACGCCGGCCCAGTTTGATATCCTTCCTTGGTCAGAGATCGTCAACTTTCAGAGAGCATTCAGAGAAGGGCCACCAGGATTCTTTTTGGTTACTTGCGTCCCTCGCATGAGAATAGGCTTTGTATCTTCGACCTCACTAAATTCACGGATCGCCGAGAACGAGGGGGCTTAATAATTTTGTATCGAGAGATGCATGGCAGTGATCTGAGAGACATTTTCACTCGCAACACAAATAGTCTGCGTGGCCATCCCTACAGACTGAAACGTGAGGTTTTGTGTGTTATAATAATGATAATAATAACTACTCCAAGGAACATGCGAGAGGTTTTTTAGTGAGTAACCAATCAACAACTGGAGTGTCACACTTCTGAGAGAAGCAAACCCTCTCAGGGCGGGCCTATAAAAGGTTTTTCCTCTCGAGCGGATAAAAAAAACTAAAAATAATAACTGAAAACCGAGCAAGAAAATAAATAGAGGACATGATGAGTGAGCTGCGTGCGTTGCATCGTACGATGAGCCTACCCAGCATAAACTTATTGAAGCAGAAAGCTATCGATAAAATAAGATCACTTGCGGCGGCAAGGAAGAAGCTAAAGTGGGTAGAAGACAGCAACACCTTCACCGCAGAACCTTCGAAGTTATTCCGACCTAAACAAGTAGAGGCAAAAAACTCCAACCAACGGAGACTAGGGATACCCTAGCACTTCACAAATTCCGGATATCATGTGATCCAAATCTGCAACAGAGCGAAGAGCTGACTGACATGAGAACCGAAGAGATTAGAAATGCCTTTGAGTACAAGCAGGATTTAAAAGCAACTGGACTGAATGGCGTTCAAAACTGCTGGTGGAAGAACCTTCCAGCTTCTCACCATCACCTAGCCAGATTAATCAGTGAGATAGTAGTACACCGTGAGCCAATTCCTTCATCGTTGGTAGAAGGTAGAACTGTGCTGATACCGAAATCAGGTGATCTAGCACAGCCAAACAACTACCGCCCAATCACGTGTCTCAACACACTGTATGAAATTCTCACAAGTGTTCTTCAACATCGGATTCTGGGGTCAATTGGACCAGTGTGGAATCAAATCCATGAACAAAGAGGAGCAAGGAATGGGGTACAGGGGTGCAAGGAGAACCTACTTATAGACAACAGCATTTGTCAAGATGCGAGACACTACAAGTGCGACGTACATACATCATGGTTGGATTACGCGAAAGCATTTGACACATCGGTGCACAGCTTGATAATTCACCTGCTAGAGATACTCAAAGTCCACCCTCACATCGTCCATGCCATGGAAAACATCATGGTGCTATGGAGGACTCAGTTTGCCGATCGATCTGAAGGTCGGACCACTTATACCGGATGGGTGAGATACAGGCGAGGCGTATTTCAAGGAGACTCGCTAAGCCCGTTATTGTTCTGCATAACACTTCTTCCATTAACAATTGAGTTAAGGGCAAGCAGAATAGGGTATAAGGCCAGGCCACCAGGCAGAAGAGAACATCTGATATGAAATCTCCTCTACATGGACGACTTAAAACTGTACGCTTCTTCCAATCCAGCACTACAACAACTACTGAATATCGTTGCCGAATACACCTCAGCAATAGGAATGTCATTCGGTCTGTACAAGTGTGCTGTTTTTCATCTAAGCAGAGGAAGAACTGAAGAAACATGAGAAGATATTGACCTAGAAGGGGGAATAAGCATTCGACACCTCGAAGAAGAAGAAACATACTAATTCCTTGGGATGAAACAACGAGGTGCTCTGGACACAACCCAAATCAAGGATGCCTTAACAGCTAGCTACAAAAAGACAATCCGAGACATATGGAAGTCACAGATGTCCGCGAAAAATAAAGTATCAGCTACCAAGAGCTTGGCGATAATCACCTACTCATTCCGTATTGTTAACTAGACCGTGAATGAAATTCTCGAGCTAGACAGAAACACTCATAAAGTGATGAACATGAATCGTAGCCTGCATCCCAAGTGCTCGATTCAAAGGATATACCTTCCACGAACGCAGGGAGGCAGAGGTTTGCAAAGTTTGGAATACCAACACCATCAACAAACGTTGGAAATGGCAACAAGGATATTGCGAAGCGAAGACCCCCCTCTGAAAATGGTGGCTAATCATGAAATAAGGAACCAAGGAGCTTTCCTATTTAGGGCTGGTCAGAGAGCTTTGGAGATGCTCAGTATAACTTGCATATCCATCGACCATGAGCTAGCAGGAACACCTATCACGCCAACAGACCAAAGAAGAGTTGGCAGAGAGATAAGACAGGCACAACTGAAGACCCTACATGTCCCTACATGAATCTGCACCTACACTTCATATTCTTCAGGTGTTTGAAAGATCCTTCGCCTTTTTGAAGTCCGCTGGCTCAAGTCGGAAACGGAAGGTTTCGTTATGGCTTGTCAAGATGGAGTGATAGATACAAGGTATAAAAGAACACAATGAAAGTGGACACCCCAACAGCGTGCAGAGCATGCCACAGCAGGAAACTGTTATGCATATTCTGTCTGCTTGCAGAGTCCATGCTTCAACAGAATATGTAGAAAGACACAATGCAGCACTCCGAATTCTCTACTTTCATCTGAGAGAGGTTTATGGTATAGACAAGGAACTAGTGCTACCATATGTGCCTCTGGAGATTGAAGCAGTTGTTGAGAATGGCAGGGTTTGCATCTACTGAAACCATGCAATACGAACAACTCGGCAGATCCACGCCATAAAGCCAGATATACTTCTGCGGGACAAATAACTATGGAATTGTTTGTAGTCGAATTTTCCTCCCCCGCAGAAAATAATGTGGTGATGAAAGAAGAGCAGCAGAGGGAAAAATACATGGATTTAATGTTCGAACTGGGGATCCTGTATCCAAGGATTAAGGTTAGAATGGTCGTACTAATCATAGGATGTCTAGGCGGAATGAGAGCGAACTACGTGACCGAATTGAAGATTATTCCGGCCTGCAAATCTCTTGCCGAGGATTTAGCACACAGAATGCAGAAGGCAGTGTTGCTCGGATCACTTTGAGTTATCAGGTCCCATCAACTGCGAAGGTCGCTTGCAGCTTTTCTCTTTTGTTAAGGGACGCTGTAAGGGCGGGACGAAGAACTACTCCAAGGAACGTGCGAGAGGTTTTGTAATGAGTTAACAATCAACAACTGGAGTCTCACACTCCTGAGAGAAGCGAATCCTCTCAGGGCGGGCCTATAAAAGGTTTTTCCTCTCGAGCGGATTAAAAAAAAATGGGTTCAAGCCCTGTGGACAGGAGCTTTCTGGCGCTCTAGTTCAAACAGACAAATTATATCTCCGAAAGTATTGGTTTCTCAGAGTTGGGAATTATATCAATGTATTCTTATGATAGAACTGCATCATAAAGGAAATTCAATTCAAATAATAGTTTATTTATCAAGATTAAATGAGCAATCTGAGAATGAGAACTGCACCATGGCAGAAACCAAATTAAAATAGCTGAAATGAATTTGACTCTCTCTTATAGAACAGGATGAAAAGTACGAGTACGAACACAGATCATATAATAAAGCTTAGATTGAATAATTATAGCATTCTGTGAAAACATAGAAGTATGATTCATTATTGAAATTTAGAACTTCATCTTAGCAGAAATTGAATTCAAACATCATAGAAGAATTCAAATTCAACAAGAGTGCCAAAAATTATCAATCCAAAACCAATAGACGAATTCTACCAAACAACGAACTCATCCGAGATATTCATTCCTCAATTCTATGATGAACGATAATATATATCTTTCCAAAAAATCTACTCCAATACACCAATATTCCAGTTTTGTTTTTAGTGGAGATATTCTGAACTCAATATTATTAACTTACCATTCCCATCATCATATGGATTGACCATCGGCATGAAAATATCAACCAACAAAAAGTATGATATTATATGAGGAGTAACTTTTCAAAACGCATTATGTCCAATTTGGGCGAAATTGAGTTTGAAGCGGATTCAGAAATGTTTTCTGTTGCTCTATAGCCCTATTTAAACAAAATCTTCCAAAAGGCATTATGTCCCTCTGTAATTCAAATCCAAAGTATGTAAGCCGCATCGCAATGAATTATGTTTACGTTTGCATTTTTAAAAGAAATAAAATATAACCAAAAACATGTTTTATCGATTTGCTCATGTTAATTAGGTTACAGGCCAACACTTACTGTGCAGACTGTTTTCTCTAAATGTATAAAAAATCGCAACAAACAGCATTATTTTCAATTTCAACCACATCAAAACGCATTATATACAATGAGATGAATCAAAACGCAAAGTCCAAACGTTTTTTACATTTTCTGTGTATATCTGATCAATATTGATTTAATGAGATTAGTTATTACCTTTAGATGTAAATTTCTATCAAACAAACTCGACATACTCAAATTATAAGCCAGGGAGGAAGAAAAAATCGTTTTTTGTTGATTCCCAATAAAATGGTTTTTGGACTTAATGCGTTTTGATAAGTTGCTACTCATATTATGATTCTCATATTGATACCATTACTGGAATGAATGACAATGAGACAACGTCAAAGTTGACATTATAACAATTCATAGAATAGCCACAGAATAATTCTATCATTGAAATTTTGAAGAATCATATCTCCGAAAGTATTAGCTTGTTAGAGTTTAAAATGATATGAATGGATTCTTATGGTAAAACTGCTTATTGAAAAAAAATTTTAATTGGGAATTTGTTCTGCCAAAAAAAAAATTTTTTTCTGTTACTCCGAAACCATCTATCAGATTTTGCTCAATAACGAACTTAGCCGAGATATTTATCCCCCAAACCTACTCTGAAAATTTCAACTGTCTAGCTCATTCCGTTCGAGAGTTATCGTGCCTACGGCCGGACGGCCGGATCGGCCGGACAGAATGAATTTCGACCACGAATTCTTGATCAGTGAGTCGAACCAAATCGTTTAAGACCATTTTCATCGAAAAATTCGAAAATTACAGACATTTGGGCAAATTGATAAGCACTCAGTTCCGAGGAACTAGAGCGCCAAAAATAATAATAATAAAGACGTTTCTATGGAATACAATGTCGGAAGAAAAACTGACGGCGCACACAATAATGTTGTCCATCGAACAAAACTTAGTTAACGACATTCCTAACTTCATCGAAAAGGCAATCGAGAAGTTTATCTGCGACAAAAACAGAAGGATGGATTGTCATTTCAAGAAGTAGGCATTTGTAATTACCTATTCAAAATATATATACTTTTTTGTTATTCTTGAATCAGCGCCTCCTGAATAAAATTATCAACAGCCGCCACTGATATGTTTCTCTTCAAGTGAATGAGATTCATACCATACTCTTATGTATATTCAAACACGGGATTACCGTCAAAAGTACTCATAGTAATGGACGACATGAAAACAGATATCGTACTGGGACTATAAGGAATGAATGAAGTCATACTGAGTTGGAAAAGTGATCCTAATAGATACTTTGAATTAATTCACTTAATACTCCAAACTTTTCATGCCTGAACTTAATAATTCCGGTTTATTGGGCATGGGCATTACAATACCGGTATTACAGATTCCTCTTCTATGTAAGGAAGAAACCTCTAAATGTTTCAAGATGATACGATTTCTCATATCTCTCCGCAATGGTTGTTACCATTCTGCCTCACTTTTAATTTTATATTTAATATCAAAACCAGCCTATTATGCAGCATTTCGGAAGCAATTATAGTCACCCCTCTACACTGACGAAAGTCTGGATACACCTGATTTGAATTTCATTCCCAGCTTCCGCCAAACAGGGGTGCCACAGCCCCTGTGACTCGAAGTAGCCGTTTTCTCCCTGCTTTTCTCCAATAACAATGTGTAAAATGCTATCGCACGTGTTTTGAGATTACTTTTTGATGGGCCCTATATAAATGTTTCTGATATGGCGAAATGCATTCTGAAAGATTTATATTTCTTAGTAGGAAACCTCTTTTCTTGCACAGGATAGCAGGTTGAATATATAATGCGAATTTCATGGATTTTCCGGGATTTATTTAGGCAGAACGGCCTCGAACGATGTGAGGCAGAAGTGAAAAGGTACCATGTATTAGGAAATACAGGCTGTGAAGTGGCAGTATCAAACTTTTTCTGAAACTGTTGGCCTTAGGATACCAGCAATCCATCTACTATATATTTGACAGTTGCGGTCTTTACTTGACAGAAATTCATCTTAATAGCTACTGAGGAAAAACACGTTATTTTCACTGATATTCATTGAAATTTTCACAAAAATTGTTTCGTCAAATTAATTTTGAATTAATACGATGAGTGTGGTAACTTACCATTATTTTCAGATCAGTCTCAATATACACATTAGAAAGGAAAAACTTTTTGAGATTTTGACTTTTGGGTTTCCAAAATTATGGTTGAAAATGTTGAGTAGCGGAGATCTATTCAAGTTTGTCTGATCATTCAGAAAAATGTGCTTTTGCGCGAGTATTCCGCAAGGAACAGCGTGCTATCATTTCGTCACACTCAAAATGTCTGTATTTTTCGATTTTTTTTCCGAAAATAATCTCAAACGATTCAGTTCGACTCACTGATGAATAATCCGGGGTCAAATTCAATTCTGTCCATCCGGTCTAGCCGTAGCACGATAACTCTCGAACGGAATGAGTTAGAGTGTTGAAATTTGCAGGGTAGTTTTGCATCGTAAATTACTCGGACAAGTTCGTTAATGGGCAAAATCCACCAAGTCGTTTCGGAGTTATGGCCATCATTAGTTAAAACATTTTTCAAGAATATTTCCGAAATCGATCAATCGATCTACCTGAGAGTTAGCGTCATATTGTAGAATTATAAACTTTGTATGCGTGCGAAGTTTTGTATTGATCGGATGGCCATAAACTAGAAAAAATTGTAAATATTCGAAATTGACATCTTCTTTTCACTATAACTCGAAAACTACTGATCCGATTATATCGGATTGAGTGTTCAATTTTGGCACTTCGGTGACCAATGATATCCTCTTGGGGTCTGAAAAATTTCACTGAGAACAGACCAGTAGGAGCCTAAAAATAATTTTATAATTTTGAACTTCCAAACTAGATAGGGAAAAAATCTGAACATATAGTTCGATATTTAAGGAAATATCAAGATTTAACCATCAATTCCTGAGGAAAATCAATAAAAAATCAATCAATAAAATAAAAAAATAAAAAAGAAATCCTCCCTAAGAACAAGGAGTTAGGAGTATAAGGGTTAACCTTTGGAACGTGCCCCTTATATATTCACACTATAATTCCTATAATATCAACAAATATTCCAAATACCTTCTAGAGTCGAACCATAACTTTGACCATAATTTCAGTATTCTCGATATAAAAAACAAATGCAATATATTGAACCTTCTAGAAGCACTAGAAATAAACAGTCACAATAAAAAATGTGGGAGCTTTGGTGCTCTTGTTCAAACATTGAAAAATCATATCTCCGAAATTATTGATTTCCTAGAGTTGAAAATTTTATCAATAGATTCTTATGATAGAACTGCATCACAAAAAAAAGTAAATTAATAAAGTGACATTTAAACTAGCGAGTAATTATTCAAATTTTGATAAATCATATCTCTGAAAGTATTGATTTTTCAGAGTGGGGAATGATATCAATGGATTCTTATGATAGATGTGCACCATAAATATAATTGCAGAGTTAGACGGAGAAATATTGTCCGCAGCTATACTACACTGAATATGCTACAAACCATCCAATCCTAAAGCCAGGCAGCATGTTCTATTGTCTACTCACGTTTTTTGGATACTCTTGATCGAATATTGCATCAATATAGACCGTTTTCTCAGCTTAAATAAGATATAAATACATTTCGTAGCATTCGAAAATTACAGACATTTGGGCAAAATGATAACGCGATGTTCCCCAGAATATGCGCATAAAAATGCAATATCGCAAGACTCATTAACTTTATGTGACTCACTTTGGGTGTGCAGTTGTCAAAAATTGGATATTATGTGCCTCAAGTTTGACCTCGAATTCTTCATGTGAGTCAAAACTAATCATTTGTGACAATTCTCTGCGTCAGCAAATGCTACCAAATATGGTTAATTTCAATTTAGCAATTTGCAATTTCGTTTTCTCTATTTGACCAAAAACAAGTTCACTCCTTGAGATTCCTTTTAATGTCACCAGAATCTTTGTTTTACTCCAATCTAGCGTGTGACTTTCACTGGTTGTACATGGATGTTCTTCCATTTTTGATTTATGTTTATCTTTATTCCTCAAGTTGTTCTTATGTTCCTCCTGTGTACGATTTACCATAAATTAAAATAATATTGTATGGGCAGTATTCGGATATTTGTTTACCATTACTCCGTCTTGTCTTAGTTTAGAGACCTTAGTTTATTTTGAGTCTTTCACACGGTTCTTATATTGAACTCAGAACTGATTCTCCTGACCTTATCTGAAAGGTCACGAACATAAGGGATCACATTCAATAGATTGGGCCTGCTGGATATTTTATTTTTCGCCGAACGATTAGGTTAGGTTAGGTTCTTCTATTTACTGATGAAGAATTCGGGGTCAAACTTAACTCTGTTCGACCTGCTGTTGGCGCGATATAGCTTTCGAACGAAAACATACTTGCAATTTTTCAGCGTTGGTTGAGTATCCGAATGCCAGGATTAAGTTCATTTGGGCATAATCAGCCTAACGGTTTTGGAGTTATATACCCATCTGAAATATTGTTTCCTGAATAACTCAAAGAATTCGAATTCGATCGAACTGAAACTTGGCAATTAGTTGTAGAATGACGCCAAAATCTTTGCAGAATTTCGGGAGGATATTATCTCTAGAAAAAATGTTTTCTTCAAAACTTATTACTTATTTTTCATAACTGTCAGACACTTGCGAAGTTCTGACAAACCTTCAAGCCGCTATTTTACAAACGAGTACCGGATTTCAGCTTGATGTCTCTGGATTTTAGCAATTATTGTGAAAATAATATTTCGAACTGAAATATTGTTTACTCAATAAATATAAAAATACAGATAGAACGAAGTGAGACTGATAAATAAGTTGTAGAATGCCGATGTGCAAATTTAATATAAAATCTGTTTTAATTAAATTTATCATAGATTACTACTTAGGCTTGGGTATACGTCAAATTATCTGAACAGCTTCGTAACTACATAGGTATTAAAAAGATTCTATCCATGAAATCGAAAAAGTAACATAAATCCCACTCGTTACCAGTATGCCATTTCATGGAAAACATGGTGATAAAAAATCTCTGTTTTTAATTCCTGACGTGAGCGGAATCGAGAAACCCTATGGAAAATGCATGAGCCCTGGCGTTATGAAAATCAGAATGAAACCAAATACCTAATGATGAATGGATAACATTTATCAAACAATTCCGATTCATGTTCGATTTCCTTTTCCCGCAGATATGTTGTTTTCATTCCAACGGTTAGACAGGCAAACAAATGTTTCAAGAGTGATTTGATGTTTTTGCATGTAGTTGCCCTTTATGCGATCGCGATCATCATTCATCGCTCGCAGCATTTGGCCACCGAATTTCATTGTTTGCTCATCGAAATGTGCCAGTAGCGGGGCCAATTTAGGGGAGAGGAAAGGGGAAGGAGGCATAACCAAAAATTTTCGGATCATTCGATGCTCGCTATTATAAATAGCAAGAAATATCGAGATCCTTAATTTTACATAATGAACTAACTCAAATACATGTCGATGGGTTTTTGATTAAACATCGCAAAATCGACATCGACATAGGTATTTCCCGAAAATTATGTTTTAACGGCGAACATTTTTAGCGTTCGGGATATCCTAATTTTCACTAGTAATATCACTAGTGATTGAATTTTCACGATAAGTTTGTTGACTTATTTCTTAACGAAACTGAGTTGCTTGAAAACACCACGCGTCCCAAGGACGAGTGATGTTTTCTTCAAGCAACTCAGTTGAGTTAAGAAATAAACGACAGACTTATGAGATAAATTCAGTCACGAATGATATATCATTAGACTATTTCACGAACGAAATGACCCATGTTGACGTCTATAATTTATAATGAAAATTGGGTTCAAGCCCTGTGGACAGGAGCTTTCTGGCGCTCTAGTTCAAACAGACAAATTATATCTCCGAAAGTATTGGTTTCTCAGAGTTGGGAATTACATCAATGTATTCTTATGATAGAACTGCATCATAAAGGAAGTTCAATTCAAATGATAGTTTATTGATCAAGATTAAATGAGCAATCATGATAGAGAGAACTGCACCATGGAAGAAATCAAATTAAATCTGGCCAATTTTACCCAATAACGAACTTAACCGAGATATTCATCTCCCTAACCTACTCTAAAAATTTCAACTACCTAGCTCATTCCGTCCGATGTCTATGGATGAAAAGCAGTCTCACTACTCTCAGATCACTAACTTCATGTTCCGTTCCGAAATGTCAGACTTTTCTGAGAAAAACTAATTTCGGAGCAAACATCTTAGATTTTTCTCACTTCGCTCACAATTCTTCGATTGATTAGATAATGACATGTCTCAGGAAAATTTGTTGAGATTATGTCAATTCATACATAGAATAATTATATCATTGTGTGACAACGTTGAAATACGATTTATTATTGAAATTTTGAAAAATCATATCTCCGAAAGCATTAGCTTGTTAGAGTTAGAAATGATATCATTGGATTCTTATGGTAAAACTGCTTATTGAAAAAAATTAATTTTGAATATGTTTTGAAAAAAAAATTTTTTTTTGTTACTCCGAAACCATCCGTCCGATTTTACTCAATAACGAACTTAGCCGAGATATTTATCTCCCAAACCTACTCTGAAAATGTCAACTGTCTAGCTCATTCCGTTCGAGAGTTATCGTGCCTACCGGACCGGACGGCCGGACAGAATGATTTTCGACCACGGATTCTTGATCAGTGAGTCGAACCAAATCGTTTAAGACCATTTTCATCGAAAAATTCGAAAATTACAGACATTTGGGAAAATTGATAAGCACTCAGTTCCGAGGAACTAGAGCGCCAAAAATGGCAATACCGTTGTTAATAAATCAACAAGTCCAGAGCGTTCCTGCCAATAGGGTCCTTCATAAATGGCTTCGTATAATTAATATACTCATGCATATATTTCACAAGTTAAATAGACCCCAGGGGGTTCATTGATTTGCCGAGAAGCTACAGAGTACCGATGAAGGCCAAGAAGCCAGAAACGCGTCTGTTCTTGCTTTCTCGGCAAATCATGAACCCCCTGGGGTCAATTTGACTTGTGAAATATATTAATTATACGAAACCATTTATGAAGGACCCTATTGGCAGGAACGCTCTGGACTTGTTGATTTATTAACAACAGTATCGCCATTTTTCATTATTATTTTTGAAAACGCTAAACAGCGTTCATGGCCATTGGGAAGATACTGTCTGAGCTCTGCGGGACTCGTTTCTTGATTAATATCGAGTGAATGGTGGCATATGATTTCGCGCTTCAAATATTCACTGGTGGGGAAAGGCTGATTTCCGTGTTTTATCTCATAGGTGGCGTGGGCGATTAGGTATGATCGACCAAGCCGGCTCTGAGAGGCTTAACCTGGTTCAGTTTAGTTGAATTTGTTGAGAAGCTACAGAGTACTGATGAAGGCCAAGAAGCCAGAAACGCGTCTGCTCTTGCTTTCTCGGCAAATCTTTGAACCCCCTGGGGTCTATTTGACTTGTGAAATATATGCATAAGTATATTAATTATATGAAGCCATTTATGAAGGACCCTATTGCTGTATTTGGCCTATGGTTGGTCGGATTTTGATATGAGTGAAATAGTCGTTTCTAAATAAACAGTTAGGAGTAATTCAGTAATGATCGGATTCAGATGTGCATCCTACCCTGAAAAGTGGCTTGCAAGTGGCTATCTCTCTACTTTCTCAAGTAATCGTGAGATACATAATATTTTTTCATAAATTTTTTGAAATTTTCTAGTGGTACGATCCTTATAAAATTTACATACGTCTGAATGTTGATATTCTTTAACTAGTTACAAAGTTTCAATTCGATCGGGTATGCATTTTGTGAGTTATCGAGAAAATAATATTCCAGATGGGTATAACCCTGAAACCGTTTCGTCTGAAAATTGACAGTCCCTATAACTTTCTGTTCGAATGTTATCGTGGCAACGGTCATCCATCCAGCTACTGAAGTCACCCATGACTGCTCGGATCTCCAACAATATAGATCCGATCGTTTTCAAACTTGGAACTGGGTTGTAGAGTTACGTTTTGAAAGCTCACGCACAATTTCACTAATGTGAGACGAATACTTTCTGATATACAGAATTTTTTTCAATGATTTTGAACGATTTTTATTGAATATTCTAGTGCGTTGGCATGCTACAACTATTTATCATGTTTGAATTGGATCTGACCCGGTTTGTTGAGTTATTGAGGAAATAACATCGAAATTCCAGATGGGTATAACCCCGAGACAGTTTGGCTAATTATGTCTATTAATGAACTGAAACACATTTGAAGGCGCAAACTACTCTAAAAATTGCAAGTCGCTATCTCTTCTCGTTCTCAAGATATCGTGAGATAAATAATATTATTTAATGAGTTTCTTAAAACTTTATATTGATACGATTCCCACTAAATTTCACAATCGTCTTTGTGTTAGTATTCTACAACTAGCTACCAAGTTTCAATTTCATCGGATCTGTAATGGTTGAACAAAAAATTATCACTCGGAAACTGCTAGACCGATTATGCCCTTTCTCGAACTTGTCTGTCGTATTTGGATGCGGTGCCTACTCTGAAAATTTCAAGTCGCTATCTCTTTCCGTTCGACAGATATAGTGGCAATGGCTGGCTGGCCATTTTTAGCAAACAATACGAAAGTTACAGATATGTGGGCAAAATGATAGCACGTGGTTCCCCATAACATGCGCGCAACATCACGAATTCATTTGAAATGGATCACCTATGATTTGCATACGTTTTTGAAGATTGTTGAACGAAAAATCATCCCATATACTTGAAATGATTGCCTTGTAAACCAAAGTAAAGGATCTTAGTCCAGTCTTTTAGGTATTTTAAACGCCAATCTGCAGAAAAATTCCTAGTTAGCCGAATATTTGTATACACCTTATTATGGCGTTAAAATGAAGATGTAAAAAATCGACATTGATCTCGTGCCAGCAAAAAAAGTTATAAAAGTCAAAATGTTACGAAAATCAGTTTTTCGCGAATATCTCGCGACATACTGCTCAAAGGTCAATAGAGGTCAGTATGAAAATTGTTCATCGTGAAATTATCTACAAAAACTGACATTCATTTTTCTGTAAAATTAACCATTTTCGGAGTAGGGCGCTGAGAAATCGACTAGAATGCACTCACAGACGGTATTGTATAGCGTACACCAAGGCGTAAACTCCGTGGCGTTTTATTGATGTTTTTAAGTGTCTCAAAAACTGCTATCTGATACTTAGGCCTCCACAAATATCCACATTGCAAGAAGAATATTCTGTTTCTACATGCCATGACCGGATGTGATACAACTTCAGCAATTTTTGGGAAAGGAAAAAGTAAAGTCATGAACGTGTTTGAAAATAAATACGATTTAAACAATTCTGCAGAAATATTCCAACAAGCAAGTTGCTTTCGAGATGTCATTGTCAATGCTGGAATAAATTTTCTACTAGCAATGTACGGTGCTCCAAAATCAGAACATTCGATTGATAATTACAGATACTGTAGCTTTTCAAAACTAACAGAACAAAGCACACTTGTGAAATTTCCATTATTATCACCTACTTCTGCGGCAGCTCTTCAGCATATTTATCGAGTGTATGATCAAATACAAACCTGGCTAGGAAGAGAAATCGATCCAGAATAGTGGGGTTGGGAGTTGAAAAATAATATACAACAGCCAATAACAACTTTATTACCACCAGCACCCGATGATCTACTGACCAAAATCTTTTGCAATTGTACAAAAGCTTGTGGAGGCAAATGTGGATACAAAACATTGTGGACATTGCCGCGACTAGTCATGCTTGAACGCAGAGTCAACCAATGACAAAAATGATGAAGATGTCAATTTAAATAAAGGAATAAGTCCTCGGGATGTTTTGTCAGCAACTGTTAATGATATAGAAACTGATACTGATACTTAAAGTGAAGTATATTTTTTCTGTATTTTTCAGTATTCAAATAAGAGAGCATTCACTCTAAAAAAACAACCTCTTATTACATAATATCAGGGATTATGCCTACGGGGAAACCATGTCAAAAAATGCGCCTTGCATTTTACCTCGAAGGTGGTGAGCAAACCAGTGCATCGTCATCATGTAGTCGCTTTCTCAGCGCTCTACTCGGAAAACGGTTAATTTTACAGAATGCCTTTTAGGAGCGCTTATTCCTCCAAACAGAGTGCTTATCAATTTGCCCAAATGTCTTTAATTTTCGAATTTTTGGCTGAAAATGGTCTCAAACGATTTGGTTCGACTCACTGATCAACAATCCGAGGTCGAAATCGATTCTGTCCAGCCATCCGGCCGGCCGTTAACATGATAACTCTCGAACGAAAGGAGTTAGAGGATTGAAATTTGCAGAGTAGGTTTGGAGCGTAAATATCTCGGACAAGTTCGTCAACAGGCGAAATCCAACAAGTGGTTTCGGAGTTATGGCTCTTTTTAGTTCAAACCATTTCTTAGGAATATTTCCGAAACCGATCACTCGTTCTATCTGAAATTTACCATCAAATTGTAGAATAGTGACTTTTATACGCATACGAAGTTTTATATAGATTGGGTTGCCGTAAAGTGTAAAAAAAAATGGGTTCAAGCCCTGTGGACAGGAGCTTTCTGGCGCTCTAGTTCAAACAGACAAATTATATCTCCGAAAGTATTGGTTTCTCAGAGTTGGGAATTATATCAATGTATTCTTATGATAGAACTGCATCATAAAGGAAATTCAATTCAAATAATAGTTTATTTATCAAGATTAAATGAGCAATCTGAGAATGAGAACTGCACCATGGCAGAAACCAAATTAAAATAGCTGAAATGAATTTGACTCTCTCTTATAGAACAGGATGAAAAGTACGAGTACGAACACAGATCATATAATAAAGCTTAGATAGAATAATTATAGCATTCTGTGAAAACAAAGAAGTATGATTCATTATTGAAATTTAGAACTTCATCTTAGCAGTAATTGAATTCAAACATCATAGAAGAATTCAAATTCAACAAGAGTGCCAAAAATTATCAATCCAAAACCAATAGACGAATTCTACCCAACAACGAACTCATCCGAGATATTCATTCCTCAATTCTATGATGAACGATAAGATAATATATATCTTTCCTCAAATCTACTCCAATACACCAATATTCCAGTTTTGTTTTTAGTGGAGATATTCTGAACTCAATATTATTAACTTACCATTCCCATCATCATATGGATTGACCATCGGCATGAAAATATCAACCAACAAAAAGTATGATATTATATTATAATTCTCATATTTATACGATTGCTGGAATGAATGACAATGTTATTAACTTACCATTACCATTCCCATCATCATATGGATTGACCATCGGCATGAAAATCTCAACCAACAAAAAGTATGATATTATATGAGGAGTAACTTTTCAAAACGCGTTATGTCCAATTTGGGCGAAATTGAGTTTGAAGCGGATTCAGAAATGTTTTCTGTTGCTCTATAGCCCTATGTAAACAAAATCTTCCAAATGGCATTATGTCCCTCTGTAATTCAAATCCAAAGTATGTAAGCCGCATCGAAATGAATTATGTTTACGTTTGCATTTTTAAAAGAAATAAAATATAACCAAAAACATGTTTTATCGATTTGCTCATGTTAATTAGGTTACAGGCCAACACTTACTGTGCAGACTGTTTTTTCTAAATGTATAAAAAATCGCAACAAACAGCATTATTTTCAATTTCAACCACATCAAAACGCATTATATACAATGAGATGAATCAAAACGCATTAAGTCCAAACGTTTTTTACATTTTCTGTGTATATCTGATCAATATTGATTTAAATGAGATTAGTTATTCCCTTTAGATGTAAATTTCTATCAAACAAACTCGACATACTCAAATTATAAGCCAGGGAGGAAGAAAAAATCGTTTTTCGTTGATTCCCAATAAAATGGTTTTTGGACTTAATGCGTTTTGATAAGTTGCTCCTCATATTATGATTCTCATATTGATAACTGGAATGAATGACAATGAGACAACGTCAAGGTTGACATTATAACAATTCATAGAATAGCCACAGAATAATTCTATCATTGACATTTTGAAAAATCATATCTCCGAAAGTATTAGCTTGTTAGAGTTAAAAATGATATGAATGGATTCTTATGATAAAACTTCTTATTAAAAAAAATTTAATTTGGAATTTGTTTCGTAAAAAAAAATTTTTTTTTTGTTACTCCGAAACCATCTGTTTGATTTTGCCCAATAACGAACTTAGCCGAGATATTTATCCCCCAAACCTACTCTGAAAATTTCAACTCTCTAGCTCATTCCGTTCGAGAGTTATCGTGCCTACGGCCGGCCGGACCGGCCGGACCGGCCGTAGGCACGATAACTCTCGAATGGGATGAGCTAGACAGTTGAAATTTTCAGAGTAGGTTTGGGAGATAAATATCTTGGATAAGTTCGTTACTGGGTGAAATCGGAAAGATGGTTTCGGAGTAACAAAAAAATTTTTTTTTTTTACAGAACAAATTCCAAATTAAATTTTTTTCAATAAGCAGTTTCACGATAAGAATCCAATGATATCATTTTTAACTCTAACAAGCTAATACTTTCGGAGATATGATTTTTCAAAATTTCAATGATAAATCGTATTTCACAGATATAATTATTCTATGTATGAATTGTCATAATATCAACTCATTTTCCTGAGACATGTCATTATCTAATCAATCGAAGAATTGTGAGCGAAGTGAGAAAAATCTCAGTTGTTTGCTCCGAAATTAGTTTTTCTCAGAAAAGTCTTACATTTCGGAACAGAACATGAAGTAAGAGATCTGAGAGTAGTGATACTGCTTTTCATCCATAGACATAGAATGCAAATAGAATGTAAATATTGAAAACATAATTCTGCAGTTCGAGAGAGGAGTAAATTTGGTGAACGTAGATCAGGAAATTTTTGATCGATTACAAGGTAATTTTTCATTATTACTCTTCTTTGATACAAGTTTTATGAAATATCTACTATTTGTAGGTACTTAAAACCTGTTTTGGGCAATTGTCATACGAAACTTGTTGGCGCTCTAGTTCCTCGGAACTGAGTGCTCATCAATTTGCCCAAATGTCTGTAATTTTCGAATTTTTCGATGAAAATGGTCTTAAACGATTTGGTTCGACTCACTGATCAAGAATCCGAGGTCGAAATCGATTCTGTCCGGCCGGCCGGCCAGCCAGCCGTAGGCACGATAACTCTCGAACGAAAGGAGTTAGCGGATTTAAATTTGCAAGGTGGGTTTGGAGCGTAAATATCTCGGACGAGCTCGTTAATGGGAGAAATCCATCAAGCGGAAATTTAGCATCAAATTGTAGAATCATGACCTTTATACGCATTTGAAGTTTTGTATTGATCAGATTACCGCAAAGTGTAAAAAAAAATTTTGAAAATTTAAAAAAAGTTTTTCTACAACAACTCTCGAACGGAATGAGCTAGGTAGTTGAAATTGTCAGAGTACGTTGGGGAGATGACTATCTCGGTTAAGTTCGTTATTGGGCAAAATAGGCCAGATTTAATTCGATTTCTTCCATGGTGCAGTTCTCATTCTCAGATTGCTCATTTAATCTTGATAAATGAACTATTATTTGAATTGAATTTCCTTTATGATGCAGTTCTATCATAAGAATACATTGATATAATTCCCAACTCTGAGAAACCAATACTTACCAATACCAATACCAATACTTACTACAGAAAGCTCCTGTCCACAGGGCTTGAACCCATTTTTATGTAGATAATTTCAAGAGAATTTCAATTTTATACTGATCTCTACTGACCTCCGAGCAATAGGTGCGAGCTATTTGCGTGAACTGATTTTCGTGACCTTTTGACTTTTATAACTTTTTTAGTCGGCACGATATCAATGTCAATTTTTCACATCTTCATAAGAATGCCGTAATAAAGAGGTGTATAGAAAAATTCAGCTCAATAGGAATTTTTCCGCAGATAAAACCTAAAATGACTGGACTATTTATAAAAGGGTGTAAACACACTCACATAAATTTGGAGCAAACTTTCACACATCGTAAAAATTTCCCAAGAGAATAATTCACCTGGAAATATCCTACATATACTTGTTCCATTTCGGGAAAAATTCACTAGGTGGGAATTTACTGCTACTAGCGATGAACCAGAATTAACGCTCAAAATACGATCCGTGCTCGAGAAACAAAATTAAATATTGAAGAACGTAAAGCTTATATCCAGCAAAATCTTGAGTAGGATAACATAGGCAGCGCGAGGATTTTAATAACCATACTCCATATTTACTTAGGCAAAGCTTACAGCTCCTCATATAATGGTGATAAAACAGGTTGAGTGATAATAATAACTTCTTGATGAAAATCGTAAAACGGAAGTATTATGTGCATAAGATGAAGTCTGATGATGCTTCTGGAGAGGCGCGCTCTTCATTGGCAGAGACTACATTACATTATCTCACCGCTTCTGAGACCCCCTAGGGATACCGATTTCCAGTTGAATGGCAATTTGTAAACTGCGATAGAAAGTATGCTCCTGAATGGCTGAAAACTCGTAAGTTCGAATGATCCATATAGATTTTAGCGGCAAGGGTACGCTTTCGCAGTAATTGCATACTTTGTAATAAAACTGCAAGAATACGGATTGGATTTGAATAACGAATCATTCGCTTTTATTTCGGCGTTGTTTCGGAAGATTAGCCAATTTCAGCTCAACAGCATACGTATATAAAAATCAATTCTGCTTGATTGCAAAGTAAATCAGTAGATTTGGGGACTTGAGGAGTGTGATTCCATATTACAGGGTGCATTTGGAATTGAGGCTGTTCATATTACTAAATTAGGAACAAAATAAATTAAATAGGTATACGTTCATATATCGATTAAGACTGGCCTCATACAGCCGGAATGTCTCTCTGAATTCATATTTTTAATCGAGAATCTGAATTATGGAATCTTGCCTCAAACATTACTAGAAAAATTGAACTTATCAATTGTCACTTCTCATAGAGTATAATGAATAAATATATATTAATAATTCTCTGTTTACGTCTAGCTTATAGTCGTGTTATTGGAGGTTTTTGTTGGGATTGTTCAAAATGGTTCAAATATAGGGAAGATAATGTGAATCGACTGTCAAAACGTTGAAGAGAATGTTGGATTAAATGCTTGAAAAAAGGAAAATTGTCTGAAACGTTCTTGAAAAATGCTCGAATTTGTTTCGTTTATTTGAAGGAGAATCTACCAAAATAGAAGATAAGAACGATCTCGATTGGATTCCCACCTAAAATGTTGGATATAAGGTTGGTATGATATAATATCATTGTACCAAGAATGACGAGAAGTCTGTTGTAAGATCACAAGTTCGGACTATTCGGAATATTTTAATGTCATTTATTTTATTCTATTAATTTGCTCCGCAAGTTATTTTATATTCAGATGAAATTATGCTAGTAAAACCGATTAAAATTTCTGCAGCTTCCTTCTAGATCAAGAAGTAGTTTGGCCAGATGATAGAAAATTGGAAGTTGACCCAAGGAAGGGTGTTGCACAACTAATTATCCAAGTGTTTCTACACAAACTGAACTAGCTGCAGAAGAATTATGACACCTCTTCTGTGATTTGAAATTCTGTAACGAGGAAAGTTTACGCTGAATGCAAAAATGAAATATCATAATATATAATTATGTAAAATTGAATCACAAAGTATCAATATTTTGAGATTAAAAAATTCTCAATAAAATAAAGAAAACGAGATTGAAATATCAATAATCTTCATTAAATTATCAGATATTTCAACAATAAATAGAAAAATATCTTTATTAGAACGTTGGAATGAAATACCATCTTCCAAGTATAGGAAATACTTTTATGAGTGATAATTAAGGCTTCTCAATGTTTGTTCTCGCTGAATGGGTGATCCTTCCACATCTGAATTTGGAGCATAAGCTATTAACCTAGTAGCCTTATCAGTTTGCAAAAATATCATCATATGATATGTAAATAGCAATATCTTTTAGTATTTGTTAATAGCATACTTTAGATGAGCTTTCTTTATAGATGGAATCTAAAGAATAGCAAGCAGAGCAAATGGTTCTATTACGCCAACAATTGCAGTAGAGTACTAGAATATACTAAATTCTTTAATCTTTCAAGCATCTTGTGCAATTTATCATCGGTCAATTCCGTTGCCTTCATTGGGGTCAGTATATTTTGCTCATTCCATAACCTTGATTCTCAACATGTCGATATTTTTTGTAAAATGGAGAGTACAGTGCTGTTTCTGAGGTGGCGTAAGGACAAAGTAACAAAGCCTACACAGAACACAACTGTTTCTCCTTACTCGCTAATATGACTGCATACTTCACTTGAACACCGTTTTTGAGAACTACTAAGCACACATTCAATGTTTTTTGGCGCTCTGATTCCTCGGAACAGAGTGCTTATCAATTTGCCCAAATGTCTGTAATTTTGGAATTTTTGGCTGAAAATGGTCTTAAACTATTTGGTTTGACTCACTGCTCAAGAATCCATGGTCAAAATTGATTCTGTCCGGCCGTCCGTCCGTTAACACGATAACTCTAGAACGGAATGAGCTAGACAGTTTCAGAATATGTTTAGGAGGTAAATATCTCGGCATTGATGTCATTCTCAACTCTAACAAACTGATACTTACCGAGATATGATTTTTCAAAATTTCAATAATTATTCTCAGTTTGAACAAGAGCGCCAAAGGTCCATAGGGCTTGAACGATTTTTTCTCCGAGTTTCTGCGAATGTTTCACCTAAAACAATATTAATAATGAATCACAACAAATTAGTAATATTCTGATGGTACTCAACAGTAATGCTCTGTTTTACTTCGTTTACTTACTCTGTTATACTTCGTTTCAATAACTAATTGTATCAATCTTACCTTACCTACAACAACAAAAGTTTCAGGATTGATCAGTTTAGCCAAAAAGTTCTGCAGAAAACAAGATTGATAATATTTGTAGGCTTGTATAGATGTGAATGCTTTTTCTTGCTATCCAGTGTAGAAACTAGTAGGTACTTAATAAAAATTACTAGAAATATTGGTTAGATATTAGGTTAGGTTGCTAGTCCGTTCATTTCACATTATTCAAAACCTTATTCCGGTGTACGTGTGTTCACTCTATAGAAATGCATGAAAACGGGTGCTTTACGAATTCATAATCTGAAAATTTGAAGATCGATCAGAAAAATTAATAGTCTCAAACTATCAGAACGTGTGAGGAGAATAGATGAATAGTATACAGTTACGTGCTTTCTTAATTAATAATATGAAATAAGAGTATGACTTCAGATACACATTCCAGCTGTATACGGCCAGCCTTAAACGGCAATAACAAGTTTGCCGTTGAATCAAACACAGAATAATTGAGGAGAATTTTACGTGATTGCTAGGGCCACTGTCACGTTGTGGATATGCCTCTATCTATTCGGTATGAAATCAGGAACGATCCACTGGCTGTAACTAACCAAAGAATGTACCCAAGAAGAAGTTAAAACTTCGAACAAATTGCGTGGCTACTCAAAATAGAGTACCCTGGCGTCGGTGTGCTGAGTTATTTGTTTGGCGCGAAATTTGATCACTATACTTGGCGATAAATTTAAACCACTCCTAAATGTTATCAGAGTTTTTTGCGCGTATGTTCTGGGGAACATACGCGTTATAGTTTTGCCCAAATGTGAAATTTAATTCTGTGGTGCCGTCCGGCCGGCCGTCCGGCCGTCCGTTGCCACGATAACTTGAGAACGGAAAGAGCTAGCGACTTGAAATTTTCAGGGTAGGTGGCGCATCCCAATACGACGGACAAGTTCGTTAATGGGTATAATCGGCCCAATGGTTTCCGAGTAATAATTTTGTTTTCAACCAAAATAAATCCGATCGAATTTTAAACTTGGTGAATAGTTGTAGAATATAGACCTAAGCACGTTTATGAAATTTTGTGAGAATCGTATCGCTAGAAAATTATTAAAAAATTATTAAAAAATATTTTTGTTGTCACGATAACCTGAGAACGGAAAGAGATAGCGGCTTGAAAATTTCAGGTTAGGTTGTGCATCTGAATGCGACATTTGAGTTTGTTTATGAGCATAATCGTCCAAACGGTTTTAGAGTTATAGCCATCTGAAATTTTCTGAAATTTGGATGTTTTTTGTTCCTCATTAACTCGAAGAATACAAAACCGATTGGATTCAAACATGGTGAATAGTTGTAGAATATAGACCTAAGCACGTTTATGAAATTTTGTGAGCATCGAATCGCTAGAAAATTATTAAGAAATTATTAAAAAATATTTTTGTTGTCACGATAACCTGAGAACGGAAAGAGATAGCGGCTTGAAAATTTCAGGTTAGGTTGTGCATCTGAATGCGACATTTGAGTTTGCTTATGAGCATAATCGTCCAAACGGTTTTAGAGTTATAGCCATCTGAAATTTTCTGAAATTTGGATGTTTTTTGTTCCTCATTAACTCGAAGAATACAAAACCGATTGGATTCAAACATGGTTATTAGTTGTAGAATGCCAACGCGAAAATTTTTGCAGAATTTCGTGAGGATGGTATAACTAGAAAATTCAAAAAAAAATAATTAAAAATAATTGAAAAAAATTCTATATATCATAAACTATTCGTCCGGCATGGCTGAAATTTTGGGAGAGCCTGCAGAACCTAACTCTACTGCAGAATTCCAAGTTTGAACACGATCGGATCTATATTGTTGGAGAACCGAGCAGCCTTTTGTGAGTTCGGTAGGTGGATGCGAATCGTCGTATGATATGTTGTCTATGGTCGTATTTTTGCGAGAACCTCCAAAAATAAAATATGAATGTCATGATGACATATTATTATACATATATATTCATGGTAAAATCGTGTTATTTCATCACAAATCTATAGGAGATTAGATGATAGCCCTACATTAGTGGTCAGACCTGGTTTTGAAAGAGATCCTCCTTAGGAGGAGGCAACTAAATATTGAAGGGATTTCTATGAACAAGAGTGAATATCTTTGAGGAATAGAGAGGCGATTCTTCTTCAAGAGATCCATGTGCCTTCAGAGGAGTATATTTGCGAGAGGGGACCTTTGAATTTTGCAGAAGGCTTCTGATCTTGTAAGGTGAGAGGCTCATTTGTGGATATTAAATCTCGTGATGGGTAGAAAGGAATTCTAGGCCAGTTTTTCTATCACTAATGAGAATATATCTTTATGTAATAACGGGTGATTTTTTGAGAGCTTTTGGATTTGATTTGAAAAAAATTGGTTCAAGCACTGACGTGAAGTCAGAAGCTTTTGCGCGTATGTTCTATTGTCCATACTCCTGTAATGAACACTCTTCTTAATCGAATTTACCATGATGAATTCTATTGTCTATTCTCCTGTATTGGACACTCTTCTCAATCGAATTCACCATGATGATTTTTATTGTCTATTCTCCTGTATTGGAGACTCTTCTTAATCGAATTTACCAAGATGAATTCTATTGTCCATTCTGGACAATAGAATTCATCTCCAAAAATAAAATATGACTGTCATGATGACATATTATTATACATATATATTCATGGTAAAATCGTGTTATTTCATCACAAATCTATAGGAGATTAGATGATAGCCCTACATTAGTGGTCAGACCTGGTTTTGAAAGAGATCCTCCTTAGGAGGAGGCAACTAAATATTGAAGGGATTTCTATGAACAAGAGTGAATATCTTTGAGGAATAGAGAGGCGATTCTTCTTCAAGAGATCCATGTGCCTTTAGAGGAGTATATTTGCGAGAGGGGACCTTTGAATTTTGCAGAAGGCTTCTGATCTTGTAAGGTGAGAGGCTCATTTGTGGATATTAAATCTCGTGATGGGTAGAAAGGAATTCTAGGCCAGTTTTTCTATCACTAATGAGAATATATCTTTATGTAATAACGGGTGATTTTTTGAGAGCTTTTGGATTTGATTTGAAAAAAATTGGTTCAAGCACTGACGTGAAGTCAGAAGCTTTTGCGCGTATGTTCTATTGTCCATACTCCTGTAATGAACACTCTTCTTAATCGAATTTACCATGATGAATTCTATTGTCTATTCTCCTGTATTGGACACTCTTCTCAATCGAATTCACCATGATGATTTTTATTGTCTATTCTCCTGTATTGGAGACTCTTCTTAATCGAATTTACCAAGATGAATTCTATTGTCCATTCTGGACAATAGAATTCATCTTGGTAAATTCGATTAAGAAGAGTCTCCAATACAGGAGAATGGACAATAGAATTCATCATGGTGAATTCGATTGAGAAGAGTGTCCAATACAGGAGAATAGACAATAGCCTCTCACCTTACAAGATCAGAAGCCTTCTGCAAAATTCAAAGGTCCCCTCTCGCAAATATACTCCTCTGAAGGCACATGGATCTCTTGAAGAAGAATCGCCTCTCTATTCCTCAAAGATATTCACTCTTGTTTTTTATGAATTTTAATAAAACGTATCAATTTGAATTTTTGAATCCAAAGCTAATTACTTTAAATCGTAAAATTCAATCGATACATTTCATTCTGAGCATTCACTCAAAAATGTATAAAAACATAAATTGTATACTTTATTGCAAAATTGAAGATAAATAAACAAAATAATTCATGTTATCTCTCATAAATCATGTATTACTTTAAAATTATAATAACAATTCTCAAACAAATCATAAATTAAAACATATTCTATATTTTCCCTAATGTTTAGTATTTTATAAACGTAAAACAGATACAGGGTGTTTTCAAAGGTCTTTTTTTGACAGAAAGTAGAACTGAAAAAATAAATCATTTCACCAAAAATCGAAAACATAAAATATGCAAGATAGGGCTGTTTATTAAAAGGTTTCCTTCTAGGTTTTCTCTCCCAAACTCTGAAAAATATCTATAAAATAAAAATTAATTATTTTGTGATATGCTTCTGCGTAAAAAACACAGATTTGTCAGTAGCAATCAATCGAACAACGTTGCCTAACGAAACAACATCAACGATGAAACTATAACGTAATATTTTGGAGTCTATATCAGACTCCTTTGTCAGATGCAGATGCAGGGACAATAGAAAAATTCCCAAGTTCCTAAGAATTAAATTACCTTTCGATAGTTATGGTTGCCACAAAATTAGGGACAGATGCTTTAGTCAGAGAAAGAGTAAGTTTTATCAGACTAAATCAAGATATTATAAGGTTAGATGAAGAAATGTTGAATACTTCATCATATCTCCGAAATTATTGGTCTCTGGGAATGATATAAATGGATTCTTATGAAAGAACTAAATCATGAAAGAAATTACACTCAAAAAGACCGATTCTCCCCAACATCGATCTTATCCGAGATATTCATTCCTCAAATTTACTCTGAAAATTATATTATATCAATTAAAACTTAGACAATATTGCAGTTTTGTTTTTACTGGAGATATTCTGAACCCAATTTGATTATTTATTCAAAGAATATATTTCCATCATAATATGGATTATCACCTTAAAAGTATAATATCATATCATCCTCATAATTCTACGATAGCTGAGGTTATTTCATTGGTCATTGCATTCAATCATACTTTGTTTTCTAGAATAACGAACTAGAAGTAATTTTGACATGTATCTCTCATAGGAAAATAAGATGACATGTAAGAACACAGATCATATTATAATTCATAGATAGAATAATTAAGTAGGTACAGCATTATGTGAGAACATACAAGTACGATTCATTATTGAAATTTAGAAAAATCATATCTCCGGAAGTATTAGCTTGTCAGAGTTGAAAACTATATCAATGGATTTTTATGATGAAACTGCATCTTAAAAAAAAAGAATTTGAAATTTGTAATGTAAAAAAAAAATTTTTCTTGTTACTCCGAAACCATCCAGCCAATTTTGCACAATGACGAACTCCAACGAGATATTTATCTCCCAAACCTACTCTGAAAATTTCAACGGCCTAGCTCATTCTGTTCGAGAGTCATTGTAGAAAAAAAAAATAAAAAAAATTGATTAATAAATTAATGAAAAATTTGTTTTGACACTTTACGAAAACCCCGATCAATACAAAACTCCGCATGCATACGGGGTGTCCCAAGTTCGAGTGCCTATTAGACGTTTCTGGAGAACTGGACATATTTGAAATCTGAAAATTGGGATCATGATATTGCTTGAAATTCTCTACAAAGCTAAAATAATTTTGAAGCCCACTTCCGGTTATACAGGGAGTGAAAATAAATTTCATGAAAATTTTTTTTCTTTCGAATTTTGCATTCGTGGTATGATCAAGTATTCAATGTTGAATACATTTTTGTTAAAACCATTGTATTCATTCAAATAGTTTCCAAAATATCGAAAAATAAACCGGAAAAAAAGTCGAATATGTTTAGTGAGTATTATGTTCATTATTCTTAATTTAAACATCCTGAACGTAAACCGTTTTTACAACATCGAAGAGGAAGAATGTGGAAAGGTCAAGCATAGTTTGAATTTCAGAAATAGCATCACAGGGTATTTCAAATTTTTAGTCGAAAATTGTGATCAACAATTGGCTATAACTTCTGTTATTCAAATTGGAACCCTATTTTTTTATGATTGCGTTGTATTCTGCGGTGAAAAATAATGATAGTTTTCTAACATGATTATGCTCCTAAATAAAAAAAAAACTCAAAAATTATTGAATTTGGGAGCATAATCATGTTAGAGAACTATCATAATTTTTCACCGCAGAATCCAACGCAATCATAAAAAATTGGTTCAAGCACTGACGTGAAGTCAGAAGCTTTTGCGCGTATGTTCTATTGTCCATTCTTCTGTATTGGACACCCTTAATCGAAATTACCATGGTAAATTATGTTGTCCATTCTCCTGTATTGGACACTCTTAATTCGAATTTACCATGGTAAATTCGAATTAAGTGTCCAATACAGGAGAATGGACAACATAATTTACCATGGTAATTTCGATTAAGGGTGTCCAATACAGAAGAATGGACAATAGAACATACGCGCAAAAGCTTCTGACTTCACGTCAGTGCTTGAACCAATTTTTTTTTCGTGATTTTTTTGAAATTTTCTAGGGGTACGGTTCTTAAAATTTTTTTTCTCGTCGTTTTTTTCAAATTTTCTAGGGGTACGGTTCTCACAAAATTTTAAACACGTCTTTATGTTGATTTTCTACTACTAGTTACCAAACTTCAATTCGATCGAATATTTATTTTTTGAGTTATCAAGGAAACAATATTCCAGATGGGTATAACTCGGAAACCGTTAGACCGATTATGCCCAAAATTGAACTCAACTCTTCCTTTCGGATACGCAACCTTCCCTGAAAATTGCAAGTCCCTATCTCCTTTCGTTCGAAAGTTATCGAGGCAACGGTCACCCATCTACTGAACTCACACAAGAATGCTCGAACCTCCAACAATATTTAACCGATCGTATTAAAACTTGAAAATTGTCAGTATAGTTAGGTTATGAAGGCTCTTGCAAAATTTCAGCAATTTCGAACGATTAGTTACTGATATATAGAACTTTTTTTTTTTATTTTCAAAGATTTATTTAAAATTTTCTACAAATGCTATCCTCACCAAATTTTGCAAACGTTTCCGCATTGGCATTCTACAACTAATAACCATGTTTGAATTCAATCGGTTCAGTATTTTTCGAGTTAATGAGGAACAAAAACCACAAAATTTCATAAAATTTCAGATGGCTATAACTCTAAAACCGTTTGGCCGATTAGGCTCATAATCAAACTGAAATGTCGCGTTGTGGTGTACATCCTAACCTGAAAACTTGAGGCCGCTATCTCTCTCAGTTCTCAAGTTATCGTGACAACAAAAATATTTTTTAATAATTTTTTAATAATTTTGTAGCCATACGATTCGCACAAAATTTCACAAACGTGCTTAGGTTCATATTCTACAACTACTCACCAAGTTTCAATTCGATCGGATTCATATTGGTTGAAAACAAAATTATTACTCGGAAACCACTGAGCCGATTATGCCCATTAACGAACTTGTCCGTCGTATTGGGATGCGCCACCCACCCTGAAAATTTCAAGTCGCTAGCTCTTTTCGTTCTCAAGTTATCGTGGCAACGGCCGGACGGCCGGACGGCCGGACGGCCGGACGGCCGGACGGCCGGACGGACAGAATCAAATTTGACATCGAATTCTTCATTGGGGAGTCGAACTTAATCGTTTGAGACCATTTTCGTCAAAAAATTCGAAAGTTACAGACATTTGGGCAAAACTATAACGCGATGTTCCCCAGAACATACGCGCAAAAAATAGGCTTCTAATATGAAAAACAGAAGTTATGGCCAATTTTCGATCACAATTTTCGACACAAAATTTGAAGCACCCTGTGATGATATTTCTGGATATCCAAAAGATGCATTACCTTTCCACATTCTTCCTCTTCGATGATGTAAGAACGGTTTACGTTCGGGATGTTTAAAATCAGAATAATGAACATAATACTCACTAAACATATTCGACTTTTTTTCCGGTTTTTTTTTCGATATTTTGGAAACTATTTGAATGAATACAATGGTTTTAACAAAAATGTATTCAACATTGAATACTTGATCATACCACGAATGCAAAATTCGAAAAAAAATTTTTTCATGAAATTTATTTTCACTCCCTGTATAACCGGAAGTGCTTGGGCTTCGAAAATGTTTCAGCTTTGTAGACAATTCCAAGGAATATCATAATCACAATTTTCAGATTTCAAATATGTCCAGTTCTCCAGAAACGTCTAATAGGCACTCGAACTTGGTAAACCCTGTATAAAAGTTACTATCCTACAATTTGATACCACATTTCAGATGAATCGAGTTATCGGTTTCGGAAATATTCATAAAAAAATGTTTTCACTAAAGACGGCCATAACTCCGGCACCGCTTGGTGGATTTCGCCCGTTAACGAAATCGTCCGAGATATTTAGGCTCCAAACCTACCCTGAAAATTTCAATCCTCTAACTCCTTTCGTTCGAGAGTTATCGTGTTAACGGCCAGCCGGACGGCCGGACAGAATTGATTGCGACCACGGATTCTTGATCAGAGAGCCAAAGATTCGAAAAAAACTGACATTTGGGCCAATTGATACGCACTCTGCTCTAAGGAACAAGAGCGCCAAAAATTAATATCTAAAATTGATATCAACAAAATAATTCTGATGATTTTCGTTAAGTGTCTGACGAAGGAGTCTGATATAGACTCCGAAACGCGGAAGCAAATCACGAAATAATGAATTTCTATTTTATAGATATTTGCGAGTGTGCGAGTGAAAGCCCAGAAAGAAATCTTTTAATAATGAGTATACCTCTCTCAGTATCCTTGAAGGATTACTTACAGGGCTGTTTGTTTGTTTGTGTTAGACCAATACCTATTGAGCGAGTAGTCCCTGCTGCAGTCTAGAGAGGCTTATTGCACCTCGGTCGGTCTCCTATTAGGTGACAGGGTCCCATGGTTGATCCCCTCAGCTCGGGTTGCTAGCCTCCATAGGGTCTCTTAGTCGATCCCCTGCAGCTCAGGTTTACTTAACTGAGCTAAGTTCTGCACCGACGACATTATATGAGCCTCATGTAACATCCCCAATGATTTATCGATGTATTATCTACATTAGTTCCAATTTCCTAGCAAGTAGGATTAGGCCCTTGACTAGGTACCTTGCACAGTTGCTGGCACTCAAGATCGTGTCGTCGGCCTCATAGTAAAGTGTCCATTGTGTGTGGGCTGGACAGTCAAATTTGACATGTGAGCCAGTTTCATCTGCCCTCCCCCACATATCCTACAAACAGGGTGTTCTCGGAGAATACCCATGTTATTCAAGTGCTTCCTCGGTGTACAGTGTCCGGATAGTGAGTGCGTCAGCGCTTTCATTTCTTTCAACCCCTGTGTGCCTGGCACCCACCCGAGCTCAACTTGGTTTCTAGGTTTCCAGGTGCTGTCGGCCTTTCAGTACAAGCCTGTCTGACTGTCCGAGAGAATTCGTATGTTCCTATTGAAATAGCCCATACGAATATTCTAAATGACACATGTTGTGATGGCTACCACTTCCATCTGAAATATAGTTGTCCATTGCCCAAGTGACACCGAAATGCTCACATTGGGTGCAGCCCCATACATTCCAGCTCTTGAGCGTCCGCTCATTACTGAACCATCCGTGAACCGTGTTAGTTCACTGTGCGGTTTTTTCTCCCCCTCCTCGGGGGCTTTATCCCCAGCTTGAAGGATGGATCAAATTTGTGAGTTACTTGACTCCAGTCGCTTACCATGTTCAGGATCGGGCGACTAATAAGTACCCCAATCCCAGCATGTATGCATAAACGTTGTCTGCAGAAACCATTAAGCTGCAGCCTGCAGGCCCTCAGCTTCGCCAGAAGGTGGAGGGGAGGGAGTCCCACGAGATACTCCATAGCCGCAGTAGGAGTACATTTTCATTGTATCAGTAACACAAAGCAAGGCTAGTCTCTGAGCTTTCTCCAGCTCACTGACGGACCTGTTCTGGTTCATTTTTGTCTACCACACAGCACCAGCATATCTATGAGGGAGGGCCTCACTTTAGCAGCGTAAATCCATCTATGTACTACCCTGCGAGAAATCATGATGGTTTTCTTTCCCTTGACAAATGTTTCTGAGAGTTGTGCGTTCCATGTTGGCTTGGTATCGTAGTTAGACTAAATGGCCCAGGAATTCAGTAGCAGGATATCTGGTCTCAGATATGCTCGCTCAACAATTATTGGCAGGTGAGCTGAACGTTAGATATACGTTGGCTTAAATTTTCCAGGTTAGACCTGAGAGTTTTAAAACCTGTGTACAAGGGTCACTGTGGCCTCAGAACACTCAAGTAAGTTGGGGGTTTGTGAGTGGCTCTGAGTGCAGACTATGCCTGGAGAACGGCAAGTCTATGGAGCACATCATATGTGACTGCCCCGCTTGGGACAGGATTAGATTTGAGGAACTAGAAGTCCAAAAAGTGAGTCCGATGGAAGTATAGATTTTAGGTGTGCAACAATAGACCGACTGGTTGACATCAAAGATTTACAAAAGCTTACAGCATAATTCTCTGCTCGAAAATAAAATTCAGCAAAACATTCGTCATCGAGAGTCTCACCTTAAATTCTGCCAATGACACCAAAATTAAATCCTGATAAATGCGCCAGGGCAAAAACAAAACGAGTACCTGGAAATATGCCGTCGCAGCATCAGCGGCATCGGGATCGTTAGCTTCAATTATCGCTTAATTACGGGATCGGCCGAATCTGTACCGCGGTCAGATAACGTCGTAAATTATTTTAATCCCCGAAAAATATAATAAACCTTCCTCCATAATAATCATTATACGTGGTAACCTGATATCGGTTTACACGAATTTATGGTCCTCCACCCCGGACAACGTCATGCATACTAAGCTATCGGCCGTCGGCCCAGCCGACAGGCGGGCACGCCGAAAATATATATTCCGTGAGCGGAATCAAACGCCCCCTTTAATTCTTCCGAAGTATAAGACCGTTTAATTGAATACGAAACTGGTGAGTCTCATTTGCAGAAAAAATGAGGAAAGTTATTGTTTCAATTCCGGACGTTTTACGTTCCTTCATTTCGGCTTATCGGAGACGGTCCCAATTTACGGCGGGGAATTAGTTACTGCTTGGGATTTCATTTCATTAATTATTTTTCGTGGCGAAGGAAGATCAGATATTTTGCTGGAAAATTTAGTCAGTCTTGGATAGATTTTGGTTGACATAAAGCTTAATACAATATAATTCAGAAAATGCTGCAGATTTCATACGAAGGATTTACATTTCTCTCAGAAAATTTCAAATATTTTTTTTTTGATTCAATGAAATAATGAAATTTCAAGCCAAAATGGACGAATCCATTGGCTAGGCGCGCACCTAAATTTGAAAACCTGTAGAATTTAGGTACTCGTGCTGTCATTTTGCCCAGATATCTGTATTTTGGGCCTAAAATGATCTCAAACGATTCGGTTCAACTCATTGATGAATGATCCAGGCTGAAATCCAATATTGTCCATCCGGCTGACAGGCCAGGTAACCACGATAACTGTCGACCGAAATGAGCTAGATTGCTAGATAATTGAAATATGAAGGAC
This sequence comes from Halyzia sedecimguttata, assembly GCA_937662695.2. Taxonomy (NCBI): domain Eukaryota; kingdom Metazoa; phylum Arthropoda; class Insecta; order Coleoptera; family Coccinellidae; genus Halyzia; species Halyzia sedecimguttata. The sequence goes on from OW569412.2 coordinate 38,520,617, forward strand.
AGGTTTGCGGCATATACAGTGCGTTTCAAAAAGTACGCACCAAGGGGAAATTTTCTTGCCTGTATAGTTTTTTTAAATTTTGGTATTCGGGAAAGTTGGTGCTCAAGAAATTATGATTTTTGACATATATGTCATTGATCCTGTTACTCTGCAAACCTATCAAAATTGACATTTTTTTAAAAAATGACCAAAAGACGTACAAATCAGAACAATATGAAAAAGTTCTGAAAGAAATGTTGCTCAGAATAGCATTTTATACCAAACTGTCAAATTTCATAGTGAAATTCCGAAATTTTTCGATATTCATATTTTGATGACGCTAGATGGAGATTTGGAATTTGCGGAAATTTGAGAATTTATTCGGAATGTGATTCCAATGAAACTGACATTATCACAATTCAAATAAAGTTTATATTAATTCAATGTTCCTCATAAATTATGATTACTATAGTGAAAACCTCGCAATATTGGTGAAAACCGAATTATACTAGAGAAATTGAATGCGCAAGGAGCTAATATCAGGCTAATTATTCTTGGAACATCATAAGAAATCAAATTCTTCGATTTCACATCTGAAAAAGAATTCTCCAATCCTCTGAAATCCCTTGTGAATTTATTAACTCAAATTCCACTAAAAACGCCATACAGACATCATCTTAAACCAAGTTACCTGTGAAAATGATATCGAGTTGACAGGCGCATTAAATAAATAAATAATTTGTAAGTGTATAATCCTATGCGCCTGTCAAATCGATTTCAATTTATTATTTTCACAGGTATCTTAGTTTTAGATGAGGTCAGTATTGCGTTTTTAGTGGTATTTGAGTTAATAAATCCACAAGGGATTTCAGAGGATTGGAGAATTCTTCTTCAGATGTGAAATCGAAGAATTAAATTTCTTTTGATACTCCAAGAATAATTTGCAAGATATTAGATCTTTGCGCATTTCATTTCTCAAGTATAATTCGGTTTGCACCAAGATTGTGAGGTTTTCACGATAGTAATCATAATTTATGAGAAACATTGAATTAATATAAATTTTATTTAAATTGTGATAATGTCAGTTTCATTGGAATTACATTCCGAATAATTTTTCAAATTTCCACAAAGCCCAAAGCTCCCTCTAGCGTCTTCAAAATATTAATGTCAAAAAATTTCGGAATTTCACAATGAAATTTGATAGATTGGTATAAAATGAAATTCTGAGCAACATTTATTTCATAAACTTTTTGATATTGTTCTGATCCAAAGACGTAGAACCTTTGGATCATTTTGTCAATTTTGACAGGTTTGCTGAGTAACAGGATCAATGACATATATGCCAAAAATCATCATTTCTTGAGCACCAAGTTTCCCGAAACCAAAATTTCAAAAAACTATACAGGCGAGAAAATTTCCCCTTGTTGCGTACTTTTTAAAAAGCACTGTATATCTCGGTTGAGATTATTATTATTATTATTATTATTATTAATGGCTGAAAGCCGCCGAGTGGTTTCGGAGATATGTCCATTTTTAGTAAGACCTTTTTCATGGATATTTCCGAAACTACTCATTCGATCGATGAAATTTAGGATCAAAATGTAGAATTTTGACCTACATATGTGTGTTTTGTTTTGTTTTGTGTTGATCGGATGCCTAAGGTCAGATTCAGACATGTAAGTAAGTTGCAAAATACACGGAGAATTATGCAAATTTCAGGATGAGTGCATGACTAGAAAACATATTCAACTATTTTGCATGAAATTCCGAAACCACATATCAGATTCAGTCTAAGTTTGGCATTTAGGTATATAATTCCGAATACTGGGCAAATTATTTGAGTTTTTTCATCGTGAATCATATTATGTTTCTACAAACACAATTTCTACACGTGTTTTATCTGATTATTGATATCGCTATCATATGTACAAGGGTAACTAATTTAAATATAAAGGACTTGTGGAATCTCAGGTGAGTTTTATATACTTTTTTTTCGTCGGTTTGAGAGAAAACCGCTTTTATAGGCTTCCATGAGAGGGTAAAAACCTCTCACACATTGCTTGGATTAGTTATTCGTCCTACCCTCACAGTGTCCCAAACAAAAGAGATGAGCTTCACAGTTTATGATGACTCGAAGTGATCCGAGTAAGAAAAGACGGAAATGTCAAAAACATCCTGTGCGTATGCAGAACTCCCAAAGGATGCAGAAAGCAGTGTTCTTTCTGCATTCTGTGCACCAATACCTCAGCCAGGGTTTTACATGCCGGAATAATCTACGATTCTGTCACGAGTTCGTCTCATTCATGATATTTAATATTATTATTCATACAAAAAGTATTCAGAAGGATTGATTATTGACCATTTTGATGTGAAATCGTGAAATCATCATCCTTTGGGAGTTCTGCATACGCACAGGATGTTTTTGACATTTCCGTCTTTTCTTACTCGGACGGATAAGTGTAAGTACGTTGACGATTATGGAGGAACGATGATAGAAACTTTGTTTTTTTCAACATTTTTCTGAAAGTTTAGCGAGTGGGGAGGGACTGGGAAGCTATAATACTACCTCATGTGTGTGCAAGATAGTTTCGAGTAAATAGGCTAGTTTCCTAGGAGGACTGTCCATAACGTGGTTCTTAGGCCAAGTTTGAAATTCACGCTGCTATTCTCAAGCAATTTTTATTCTGTGCATGAGCAGACATAACATAATTTAACTGATCGAGTTTTGGTCTGAGAGGAGTGGGATTTTGAAGTGAAGGATATCTCCTGTACCAGCAGTGCTGAAGAAACGGAGTTTTCTGAGGTGCGTGATTAGATTACACATGCGCAAATGGGGGGTGGCTGTTTTTAGCTTGTATGGGTTAGATGTGGAGTGGTTTACGTGTAGCTGTCATAGTTCGGGTGCTGAGCCAATATTGTCAAGTTTTGAAGATGAAATAATGGAAATTCTGTACGCATGTAAGTCAAATTCGGAGAAATAGTGTTATTTACGAGTTAGAGTGTCTGCACCGTGACCCTAGCTCCAATTTTGAAATTCACGCTGCCCCTTTATTTGGTTATATATGCGCTCGGATGCAAGTGAATTCCGTTAAGTGTTTTTTTCGGAACAAATTTATAAATAACCATATTTGGAAGATCTATATTAAATAACATAGTGATGAGGACAGTGCGGAGAAATATATTATAATGGAAAAGTCAAACAGGCAGTTTCGCAAAAGGAGCAGAGAAAAAATCATTCTGCTGGTACCAACTGACAAGTGTTTCTGCTATTTGTATTCTTCAGGGCAGGGCATCCAAGAAACCAATGAAGAGATGGAAAGGAATACTAAAAATAGGTGACACCACAACAGGAGTGAGCAACCAATTTGTGCCTTCAGCTCTAGGAACCTCCACATCGGAGGAAAACTGTGGCATCGGCACGGAGGAAGCATAAGCAACATGTGCGATATGACCTCAACCCGAGGATATGGAATATAGCGACGAGAAATATATTAAAATGGCAAAGTTGAACAAGGGGTTTCTCGCTCCTCTTGCGGTGTCATCTATTCTCAGTATTCCTTTCCATCTTTTCTCTGGTATCTTGGTTGCCCTGGTTTTCCCTGGTTCCTTGGTGTTCTCAGTATAATGTGCATAGGATTCGACTCGAAAGGCTTCAGACTAAATTTATCAGACACTATACACTATAGAATGATAGGGGTTTATGTTTCTGAGGGAATTAATGAGCTGCGGAGAAAATACAAGTTGCAGCCACTGGAGATGAAAAAACTCGGTTGTGACTTGATTTTCATGTATAAAATTTTGAGAGTTTTTTATGATTCAGCTGAGTTGACTGAGAGATACAAGGAATAGGAAGTTTCTTTCGGTACCTGCTTATTATGAGAATCTCGGAAAGAACTCGCCTATTAAAAGATTGAGTATTTTATTTAATAAGTTTTGTGGGAATTTGGATGTCATCACGATGAATTTGATGGAATTTAAAAGGGCATTAAGACATATGTTCGTCAATTGATTTAATTTAATTTTCTTAATGTTATAGGTAGTAAATTGTTTAATATGTTTTTGTATTGGGAAATATTTTCATAGACTGTACATATAGTTGTTCATGTTAGAAATTTAGGATTTTTATTTTTATCTACTGTTAATTTTTTTTACCTCAGTTTTTGATTATAATTTATTAGAGGATACTATTGAGGGATGTATCCTGTTTGTATCCCAAATCTGAAATAAATAAATAAATATAAATAAATAAACATGAATCCTTCAACACACTATTCAATAAAATAAAATCATTCCGTTTAGATTGAATAATTCACAGCTAATAAATAGAGAATTATTCTGCCTCACCCTGTATGATCAGATGTTATGCCCATCCGAGGACAAAGCATCACAAAATGACATCCAGATGCATATGACTGCCTTCTGGTCGCGTCTGGAATGCAAATCCGTGACCGCATCCTGACATCATCCGGCAAATAAAGTCGTCTTCCCTTCGGAAAACCACCGCTGAGCATTCGTCAAACTCCAGAACCGGTCACATCTGAAATGGGTTTGCATATCCTACTGCAATCGAACAGAACTGTCAACCTTTTCAACAACGTGACTTGAGGAGAACATAATATAAATAGCCCAACTTTTATAGAATCCAGAAGTCGATGGAGTAGTTCGTTTGCATTTTATGCAAAACTCGATGGGCCTTCTGTCACTATATCCGTTCGCGAAAACAATGTTTGTATTAAGCTGAAATGTATTCGATGACCCGCATGTATTTTGGAGTTCGCCTGAGGCTCTGACACCATCTGGATTTTATATGTACATGTGTTCGTTTGAAGATGCGACAACCCCAACATTTAATGCGTATACAAACGGTTTATTAGTCAGTAATGATGTCCCATGAATATTTAAGTTAATGTGTGACGGTCTAATTATGATGACACAACTATAATACATCTGCCGGAACACTAAAATCTGAAAAATATTCCTTTGAATGCACAATAAAATATTTCCCTATACCGGACAGAAGTAGGTGCCTGCAAGACTTATTTTCTATCAATTATGGAAAGCAGAAGACTCCAAGGTCCGCATCTATAATAACATTCTAACTGCCACTTCTCTGAAAAAATTATTTTTTCCACAATCGTGCATAATGAAATACTTTCTCGCACTGTTTTTTATCTCGGCAAGTATCACTTTCCCGTACTAGTGCGAAAAGTATTTATTTGCTTAATATAGAAATATGGAATTGCGGAGTAATATATATATATGGAGAAGTTTAACGGGTAATTCCGCAAAAGGAGCAGATTCAAAATAATTCTGCTGGTACCTGCCGACACGTGTTTCTGCTAGTTGGCTTCTTCAGGACAGGGCAACCAAGAAACCTCCGTGCCGATGCCATAGTTTACCTCCGAAATGGAGGTCCTAGAGCTGAAGGCACAATTGGTTGCTCGCTCCTGGTGTGGTGTCACCTATTTTCACTTTGATTTCCATCTTTTCCTTGGTTTCTATGATTTTCACATTTAATTCACTTAACAGAATCCCAATAATGCAAATATGCTGCAAAATGACCAGTGATAACTAAATTTTGAATTGAAATAGAATTTTATTATGAATATCCATCGTATGTTCAATTTCAACACCAATTTATTTCTATGATTTGTGAAAATTCGAACAAATGTCGAAAAACGAAGTCGCCAGAAAATTATCCGTTAGCTAAAATCATGGTTTTACGACCTGAATTTTCGCACATTGATCTAAATCATAAAATAATATATTATAAATTTTGATTATTATTTATTTTGATATTATAATAATTGATAAAATTAGGAAATATTAATAGAAAAGAATAGTCCCTCTTGGTGCAGAGTTGCTTGGAAGCACTGTATATGAGAGTTATATTCTGTTAGAGTAGTAGTAGTAGCCATAATATCAGAATCAATTCATATGATTTTAAACTATAAAGAGCTAATACTTTTGGAGATATGATTTTCCAAAATTTCAAAAATAATTCATACTTCTATGTTTTCACAGAATGCTGTAATTATTCTATCTATGAATTATTATATGATCTGTGTTCATGCACGTCATAATATTTTCTTATAAGAGACATGTCAAATTTATTTCTGGTTCGTTATTCATTATATAAAATACCCCACCTGTTCTAGAAAACAGAATATGATTGAATGCCAAATCATTATATGATATTATACTTTTCTGGTGATAATATAACGACCGTGGATAATACATATGATGATTGAAATATCTAATTTGTTAAGTTATTCAAATTGGGTTCAGAATATCTCCAGTAAAAACAAAACTGAAATATTGGGTAGGTTTCAGTTGATATAATATAATTTTCAGATTAGATTTGAGGAATGAATTACTCGGATACGTTCGTTATTGGGTAGAATCGTTCGTGGTTTCGGATTAATCATTTTTGGCACTCTTTTTTTTTCTATGACACTCTTTTTAATCTAATATCTTCCATGATGCAGTTCTATCATGAGAATCCATTGATATCATTCCCAACTCTGAGAAACCAATACTTTCGGAGATATGATTTGTCAAAGTTTGAACGAGAGCGCCAAAGCTCCTGTCCACAGGACTTTCCTACTTTTTGGCGCTCTTGTTCCACGGAACAGAGTGCTTATTAGGATTGGGATTCAACATTAATTTAAAGACTAACTTGAAACTTATAAGCTCGGAATGTAATACGAAATAAAATATGTATATTTAATTGTTCATTTATACAATGCAAATAATTCAAAGTAACGAATCGAATAATTCAATATTTTATCAAAAAAATGGGTTCAAGCCCTGTGGACAGGAGTTTTCTGGCGCTCTAGGTCAAACAGACAAATTATATCTCCGAAAGTATTGGTTTCTCAGAGTTGGGAATTAAATCAATGTATTCTTATGAAAGAACTGCATCATAAAGGAAATTAAATTCAAATAATAGTTTATTTGTCAAGATTAAAGGAGCAGTCTGAGAATGAGAACTGCACCACGGAAGAAATCAAATTAAAATAGCTGAAATGAATTTGACTCTTTCTTATAAAACAGAATGAAATGTACGAGTATGAACACAGATCATATAATAAAGCTTAGATAGAATAAATATAGCATTCTTTGAAAACATAGAAGTACGTACGATTCATTATTGAAATTTAGAAAAATCATATTTCCGAAAGTATTAGCTTGTTGGAGTTGAAAATGATATCGATGGATTTTAATGGTGAAACTGCATCTTAAATAAAAATGACAGAAATTTGGGCAAATTGATAAGCACTCAGTTCCGAGGAACTAGAGCGCCAAAAAGTGTAATTGCCTTTCCAGGATTTGAGCCCGCCTTCTCTCTTTCCGAAACCGAAAACCCGACTGACTAGACGAAACGGCTATCGGGCTCCTCGTACGATCTTTTCGATCTTCGGTATTAGAATGAAACGTCGGTACTTACCAGGGATATATATTCTTAATTTTCACTTTTCGACATAAAATCGCCACATGGGGGTTTATTTGACGGTTTTTTGCCCTTGTCTCTCTAAGTCGATTTTGACGTTTCTCGAACCAACTATTAGCAAGAAATTAGACAATGTCATGTCTCAAGAAAATAAGTTGACATTATGACAATTCATACATAGAATAATTATATAATTCTGTGAAAACGTAGAAATACGATTTTTTTGTTGAAATTTTGAAAAATCATATCTCCGAAAGTATTAGCTTCTTAGAGTTAAAAATGATATCATTGGATTTTTATGGTAAAACTGCATATTGAAAAAAATTTTATTTCGAATTTGTTATGTAAAAAAAAATTTTTTTTTGTTACTCTGAAACCATCTGTCCGATTTTGCCCAATAACGAACTCAGCCGAGATATTCATCTCCCAAAACTACTCTGAAAATTTCAACTCTCTAGGTCATTCCGTTCGAGAGTTATCGTGCCTACGGCTGGCAGGCCGGACCGGCCGCATGGCTGGACCGGCCAGACAGAATGAATACCGACCACGGATTCTCGATCAGTGAGTCGAACCAAATCCCTTAGGACCATTTCCATCGAAAAATTCAAAAATTACAGACATTTGGGCAAATTGATAAGCTCTCAGTTCTGCGGAACTAGAGCGCCAAAAAAGGTATTTGTCGAGTCATTTAGTAGCTAGAGATGAACTAATAAATTGGTTTTTAACTGTTTTCATTCTTTAAAAAAAAATTACGGGTATAATCCCCATTCCACAAATGATTGCATATCAATAAATAACAACAAAAAAATGTGGATGTCCACACATACATGTACATGTGTAAGAAATATGAAAATAGATTTAATGATGCACAATGAAATATAATTATTATTAATAATCAATGATAATCCGAATTATATTTATAATCTTATTATTATATCATATCATAGAAACTATTGGTTTATGGTTATTTTAATAATATAGGAACATACATATGCTACAATATATTGTTATGTGCTTTGCTGGATTGATATTATTACTCAAATTGAATGTATCTCATGAAAATTATGTGAGTGCCCCATATTTTTCCATATAATTGAAATATCCAGTTACTATGATTGGAAGTTTATGAAAATATTGTTTATGTTATTTCGGACTTCCCTTTGAATATTCTAACAGTGACCCATGAATAAATAATGATAAATAAATTATCCCCAATATTTTGATATGGGGATTTATAAATAGCTAACAATTATGATTCAAGGAAATTTCTATGTGTTCAATATTTAGGATATACAACTTGCCGTGCAATCGTTGGTTATTGTACGCACGCACACATAGGATGCAAAGAGGGGTGAATGCCTTTTCTTTACGTGATCCACTCCTACGCCAGCCGCGCTAGGGAATTTCGTTCCAATAACACATTTCATTCCGATATGTTGTGAGACCTGTATCATCGAGTTTAGATTGTCTAAATAATTTCCAGGGAGCTGCACTATTATTGATGCTGGAGGATTACTAACTTAATGGGTCATAAAAAATTTAGGGAAGCAACCAAAACTAATCTTCAGAATCACCAGTTTAGCTCCGCCACCACAGCACCTGAGCACTGTAATTTCTATCAAATATTTTTCTCAGTGTAAGCGCTCTCGACTCAGCAGCCCCTAATTCTTGCGGTCCCTGATTGCATGCACAATCAAGTGGTGACACCTAGTCTCGGACCTCGAATACAAATTGCACATAACGACAACCCCAACCAAACAATTTATCTCCCAATGCGAACTAATGATTATTTTGGACCACAGCGTGTTCGTAACTTTCTTAAGCCTGTCTAAGTACTCGGTATTACAGACCGTTGTCTTTGGCCTGCCCAGAGTTCGCCGATCCAAACACTTGAGTTATGGCAGGGTTGCGTTGCTTCCCGGCCACTTCTGACCGTCGTCCACATCAAGGGCCGGGGATATTTATGTTCTTCAAGTTCTCCGAGCGTATCGTTCAACAAACAATCCGCATTATGTTCGGTGGGAAATGAAATGGAGAGATTCGGCAATAATTGCAAGTGTGTTCTTGATGTTAATAATATATGTGAGCTTTCCGCTCATCCTTCGCGGTGAACAATAAATTGAAATTCGTTAGGGTGTTCATTCCGGTTTGGGAAAGATAAATCTCGGTGGACGGTTGGTTTTGAATTTTGTAACTGTGTATGTGGCTAATTTATGCATCGTGTCTATTCACTTTTTGCGTAGATATGGTTGAAAATTTCACAACAAATCCGAATATGTATGTTTGACGTTTGGTCAGGATTTTGCGCTGTTGTTTATGCAAGCGCCCTCAAGATGATTCTGCCGTAACCAATTGAATTCAATCCATGTGGAAGAGTTATGTCAATCAGAAAATTACCCTCTCAACATAAATTAAATAACACAATTGTTTCAAATTTCCATTGAATCCCGTTAAGTACTACTACCGCGTTCCTGAGATATAGAACTTTACATAATTTTCTTCTCAAACCTTCATATACTAACTGACAAAAAAACTGCAACACCCAGAAGGAGCTATTTGAATTTTAATTTCTATTTGGTAAAACATAGAAAGTATAACAAGGCGTTAATGATTAACATTTGGAGAAAAAATCGTGAAGGTTTTTTCATGGAAACATTTCCTGTTACTTACATATTGTAGTCGTTTTCTGCAAATTTTTTAAATTTTACAACAAACCAGCTTTTCGAGGAGATCCAAAGTCGGTGTTTAGTTGTTGGTAAAATGCCTAGAGCAGCTAAGTGAATTTGAAAGAGGTCAAATTATTGGTCTACGGGAGGCGGGGTGCCATTTCGAGAAATAGCTAACCGTACGAATAGAAATCCAACTACTGTTATGAGATGTTGTAAAGCGTGGTTTGATAATGCCCAAAATCGCAGAAGAGTAGGCACCGGACGTCGAAGGGGAACAAATGAAGTTCAAGATCAACGTCCAAGACTTATGGCTATTAGAGACCGATTTTCGACAATTCGATCTATGGCTGATGAGTGGTTAGGGGAACAAGGCCATCCTGTAGCCGTCTGAACGGTTTACCGCCGGATAAGGTCTTTTGGACTGCAGCATTATCGACCTCATCTGGGTGTTACCTCTGAAGGTTGAGCATCGCCGGCAACGATTAAAGTGGTGCAGAGAACGTCAACATTGGAATATGGATCTCGAGATGGACCTCGATTCTCCTTGGGTGCACATGATGGCCGAAGAAGGGTTAGACGACGTCGGGGAGAAAGACGTGAACCTCAGTTTGATATTGAGTTTGATATTGAGCGTCATATACACCGGACAGTAGGCGTTATGGTATGGGGTGCTATTGCACAAGCAGGTAGGTCACCTTTAGGCTGGTTTTCCTGTCACGCTGACGGTCGGCGCTGATGGGTCAATATGTATGTAGCTATAGGTAGCGTTTTCGAGTCACGCAGCGCTGACGGCCGTCAGCGCTGAGCTATATACGCGCACGTACGCGCCGGCGCGTCGGCGCCGCTGACTAGCTGGCACCGACAAGCCTCCACATTCAGTGAGCCAGAGACAATAGCATCCTTCTATTTCTCTATGTGATCAGCGCGATACTAAAAGGATCCGAGCTGACCTATCAGCGCTGACCGTCAGCGCCGACCGTCAGCGTGACAGGAAAACCAGCCTTAGTCTTTACTCGAGGTTACATAACAGCGCTGCGTTACCTTCAAGAAATAGTGGAGCCATATGTTCTCGTTTACCCTAACCGGCTCGAGAATCCAATATTTCAGCAAGATAATGCTCGACCTCATGTTGCCAGTGTTAGTTTAAACTTTTTTCAGGCGACCCATGTGAATCTTTTACCATAGCCGCCCAGATCCCCCGATCTTTCGCCCGCATAGAGCATGTTTGGGACATCATGGGTAGAAGGCTTGGAAATTTACCCCAGCCCCCACGGAATTTGGCGGCTCTGATATATGAACTACAGGTAGCTTGGGATAGTATCCCTCAAGAAGAAATAGACCATCTTATTGTATCAATGCCACGACGTCTTGGAGAGTGTATAGTTAATCGCAGTGGACAAAAAGATTATTAACAAATTTATCAAACAAAATTGTAAACCCTTCGTTTCTTTCTTTAAATTTCAATCATTTACTCTTTACTATACTATCTATGTTTTACAAAAAAAAAAATTTAAACAGCTCATTCTGGGTGTTGCACTTTCATTGTCAGTCAGTAGATTATACGAATTATACGAATATCACAAAATATACCATGAACCAGCAAGATGTTATAATATGCCCAAATAGCAATGTTCACCTCAATCGGATTTGTAAATTTGGAAATATTAGAAAAATAACATTCGAAACAGAACTACATAACTCCGAGGACCGTCAAATGCTTCTAGGAGCTTGTGCGAGTTAGGAGAATGAGATATGTTCTGTGTAGGCTTTTGTAGCTATGTTCTTACGCGCCACCTTATTAGGTACAGTACTATTAGTTTTTGACCCAACAGTCAAGTGAATGGTAGTCACGACCATCTGACTAATGGAACATTTTGAACACAGTCGTTCAAAGTGTAGGGGTTTTGGGATCGGGAGATTGTGATAAATAATAATGAGACGAGATGTGTAATTATGGTCCTATTGGATTCAAAATTGATATGTGTGGATTTTCAGTGTCGAAAATTATGATTGTTTTATAAAATAATAATAATAACAAGAAGAGCTTTGTGGATATTGCCAAACTCGATTCAAAATTGGTATGTATGGATTTTCGAGGTGATACATTTTGTCCGAATGACGGATCGTGTAATATCTAGACATGCTACGATTTTGTGGCGCTTCTGATCGCCAGATTTATCTGTGATTGCTGTTTTGGCCTTGGGAACAAGGCTGGGGTCTACTTAAACAATAAATAGGTAAATAAGATTTATTTTCAACCGGTTATGGCAAAAAGAAATCCAAGAACATATTTTCAGAAGGGCATTATTTGCTTCATCTATTGTCGTGAATAAATTCCTCACCTGCAATGAAAGAGGGAAAGCAGTAGATTTATCAACTAATGAGTTTATAGCATACCCCAACGCCTTTTTAATTTTGATACTGACGTAGAGCGCACTCCGTTAAAGAGACCATCCTCCGTTCGAAAAACCTTCCTTTTACCATGGATCCTGCAAATGGGGGCAAGTTGCTCCGGTTAAATACTTGAGTATTCATCCTACCCATCTGTTATATCTTGCAACGGTCCACTCGTTGCCAATATAACAGTTCGTTATCCCCCGAATATTTCGTTATCCGAACCTAACGACTGAATAACTTCCATCAAGTTAAAACAAAACTCTATCGAATCTATATCCAAACTTGAAAGATAATCTGTATACATTATAGCGATTCCTAATATATATTTTCGACAAAGACTAGGTAAAGTTCTTACAAACAATATCTGTATCGAGAGTCGATAACTATTCGCTACGCATTCGGTAAGAAAATCGCTAACGGTTATTTTTAATCCCTCTGTAAAGAATATAAGATGATATTCGGAAATATTCCAATATCTAAATCTATACTATCCTGTGAATGAATTCTTTATTGAAAATTCAGCAAGAGTCGATAGAGAATAGATACAGTTTTCAGAGAAAAGTAATTATATAAATCGGAGTCACAAACTCAGTTAACGTGAAAATTAACGTGGAAAAGGCCAGTTTCACCGCCGTTAGATACGTTAACTGAGGTTGCGATTCCAATTTATCCTTAACTGAGGACCTTAGTTAGGACTTAACGGAGATTGAATGCTTTGTGAATACGGCGGTAAATGTACTGCAATGTACACAGTACTGTGATCACTGGAGAGAATATTACTGTTTATGCCTTTAATAACTGTGAAAATAAATTATAATACGATTAATCGTGAAAATTCAGTCTCTGATCGGCAGTTCTGTCGCATTATTTTATTATTTGTATCCATTGCACCAATAGCTCGTTAAAATGCACGCACTTGTGATAACCTACAATAAGGTTGGTGGATGGATGAAGTGGTAAGGTGCTGGTCAGGTCAAAAATTGAAGCAGTGAGGAGCCAACGTATGCAGGTTCGAATCCATTGGAGGAACAAAATTATGCCCATTAACGAATTTAACTGTCACCTTTGGATGCGCAATCTACTCTGAAAATTCCACGTCGTTATCTTTCTCCGTTCGAACTTTATCGTTTGACCAAGATTTCTTCATCAGGCAGTAATTCATGCATTAATTAGTGAGGATGTGTGAGGTGTGAATAGATAGAAGAGCATGCGCACACAGGCCCCTTATTTCTCGTCAGTGCTTTTAAATAATTGTTTTGAAATGAATTCGTGAATATCTATGATTGGAATATCTATATTAATTCACGTTCGGATTTGAACAAAATGCAAGGGAACTTCGTTCGTGGCGGCAAATACCTGACTGTTTTAATAAACCGAATTATCAAAACATTTTAAAAACGCACTTATGTGAGGTGAGTCTGCTTTGCTTATTTGTTCATGACATAATTCAATTCGGATTGGTCAACATGAACTAGCGCGCCAAAGCATACTATACTCAAGTCAGTGCTTTTTTGGCGCCCTTTGTCCTCGGCAGAGTGCTTATCAATATGCCCAAATGTCTGTAATTTCAGAATTTTCGGATGAAAATGGTCTTAAACGATTTGGTTCGACCCACTGATCAAGAATCCGTGGTCAAAATCGATTATGTCCGGCCGGCCGCTCCGGCCGACCGTTAACACGATAACTCTCGAGCGGAATAACCTAGACAGTTGAAATTTTCAGAATAGATTTAGGAGATAAAAATCTCGGCTGAGTTTGGTATTTGGCAAAAACAATTTTTCTTCACATTACAAATTTCAAATTCATTTTCTTTTAAGATGCATTTGCAGCATAATTGATATTATTTTAAACTCTATCAAAGTATTACTTTCGGAGATATATTTGTAATCCTTTGATTTTTCAGAATGTCCAATTTCGAATTTGATTTTAGAATTTTGACAGAATCTCTGCTACTGATAAGAAACATGTAATATTCATTTCTGGTTCTATTCAAAATTCGTTACTCATGATATAAAATACCTCCTACTCTAGAAAACAAAGTTTGATTGGATGCAAAATGACCAATGCAGTAACCCCAGCAATCGTAGAATAATGAGGATTATAGAATATTATGATTTTTGAGTGATAATATAATGCCCTTGGATAATCGATATGATGATTGAAATATTTACTTTGGTAATTTAATCTAATTGGGTTCAGAATATCTTCAGTAAGAACAAAACACGAACATAGGCTAAGTTGGAATTGAAATAATATAATTTTGACAGTAGATTTGAGGAATGAATATCTTGGATAATTTCGTTATTGCGTAGAATCGTTCTAGTGGTTTCTGATTAGTCATTTTTGGCACTCTTTTTTTTTAAATGATCCTTTTTTTTAATTCAATGTCTTTTGTGATGCAGTTCTATCATAAGAATCCAGTGATATCATTCGTTGATATTTCCTCAGTCTACCAATATCATCCTTATCAACAAGTTCAGAGCGTTCTGCCAATAGAGTCTTCAAAATGGGTTCGTACAATTAATATAATTATGCATATATCTCACAAATCAAATTGACCCAAGGAGATTTCATTGATTCGTTGGGAACCACGAGCAGACGCATTTATGGTTTATCAACCTGCATCAGTACTCCTTAGCTCTCAACAAATTTAACTAAACTGAGCCGTGTCAAGCCTCCCATGGCCGACCTGAGCGAATATATTTATATATATAAACACCCATGACCAATATGAGACAAAACGAGAAACTCAGCCTCTCTCTACCCGTGAAAATTTTAATCGTGAAACCATATGCCGGGAATATGGTCCCATTCGCACGATATTAATAGAGAAACGACACCCGCAGAGCGCAAACAGTATCTTGCAATGAACGCTGTTCAGCGTTTTGAAAATAATATTGAAAAATGGCTTATACTGTTGTTAATACATCAACAAGCGTTGTGCCAATAGGGTGTTCAAAATGGGTTCATAAAGTACAGGACCTTTATAAATCATTGTAACATCGCAGTTCGCTATGAAATATCCTCATTTTGCCGCTTCATATTTATACTCTTCAAATTCGAAATCCCATCCGCATAATGTATTCTCTGACAATACAATTATCAAGGCTGACAAGTCAATCAAGTCAAGGCCAGTAAAAAAGTCGGGATTCTTAGCGAAGAAGGGCCAAGAATTATTCAAAACCTACTGCGTTGTTACATTCATTTATAAAGACCCTGTATAATTAATAAACTTATGCATATATCTCGTAAACGACTGGTAGTAAGATGCATGCATAACATCTTGATGATCTACTTGACCTACGTTAAATGTTTGGTTTTATACAGTCACTGTAGAAACGTCACTGGCTATGTTATAGTTAACTGACCTGATATTCCAAACGTTCATGTTCAACACATTCATGCTTCAATGTCCTTTATCTATCAATAAACTTGACCAATTCAATTGAACAAAGGGTTATTCCGTTACGTACCTACTTCATCCACCCTATAGACCATACACTCAACGGGACCTCCCATTGTACCCACTGCAATATATCACAACCCTTCATCTATGATTGCATTCAATCAAACAATACCTCTACACATAATCAGTAACCTAATTATCATTGGATTGCATGCAATAACGAATGTTGTGCTGCTTGACGTAAACCAATAACAATTTAATATTGATTACGTAGGCAGAGCAGGCTTGCGATTACACAATATACAGCAGTGTACTTTCGGCAACACACATGAGGATCGCAACGTAAGCTGCAATATTCGTTATCATTCAAAATTCATCTGGTTACGCCATTCGAACGGCTATATGTGTGTATCTTGCGTAACAATGATATGTTGTTCCTAATATTATATACCGGAATCATCTACTGCCGGTATTGTTATTCGCAAATGTTGTCGATAATATTGGCTTTCCGATATTCTGATAAGAAGCTCACATGAGTATCCGCTAGATATTTCCCACCAATTTTCAGATGATAGATATCATGAATCATAGATATACTGTGGGGATTCGAATTCGAAATGTGATCTGGAGATACCATATTACCAACAGATTTTCATTTCAACAGACGCTCCACGTTTCGTTCCAGCCTGTATCTTTGAAATTTTCGTTACAGCTGCCTGTTGTAGACGAGTGTATGGCACCGCACATCTTAGATCCGTATATATATACTGGAAACAGCATACTGAGAGATAGGGTGCCTCCGATTACCGATGCGATCAATTTACCAGGTGTGGCGGAAATGATTGCGCCATCTACAGGTGGATCGTCAATTGGCTAGGTATGAAGTAGATCCCAACAACACTCCTCTGCTAGTAACAGGGTCACGATACTGATCGAGATCGTCGTAATGAAGATGGAAAATGTCTGTGATGTAGATCTATTAATATACCTGGGACCATACCGGTGATCCGTGTGAGGGAGCCCTGGACCTCGTTAGTTCAGCATGTTGTACAGCATGGGGGCACGTTGCCGCAGAGAGGTGGTAACGTCGCCGCACTTAAGATGGCAGCCCTTCATCTCTATGCGAGTGAGAAGTTTGAGGTACTAACCAGTGCTAGCAGGAATTTGCCTCGGAAGAGGACACAGTGCGAAACACCTATGTTTTGAATCACCTCGAGACCAATATGTGGGTTTTCGACTCGTGGTCTGGATGTACCATATTACCATATATTTTATTCCGAAAGACGATTCGTTACCCTATCTACCCTGCCTTATCTACCATTAAAAAATATAAAGGGTTTTCCAATTAGTTATTTCATTTTGATTTATATTTTTTTTGGGAATAATGGTTTGATTTTTTCAGATTCATTCAATTGAGGATGGCCATTTATGAGGAAAAACGATATACGCCAAATGGACTCCAAGGCTACGTTTGAAGGACCATGCTCTCCATATGAAAAAAATTATATTTTCACAGTACGTCCAACATAAAAATCCGATTGAGTTTAAATCTAGTATTTGGCAGTAAAATAAGGTATATAAATCAATTCTCACAGTATTTTGGAATGTGGCATTTCCGATAACCCTACACAGCAGAAGTGATACCGCTCAATTTCACAATGACTGGATTCACAGAGTTATTGCGCATATTATGTTCTGGGGAACATCTCGTTTTCATTTTGCCGAAATGCGTGTAATTTTCAAATGTTTTGCCGAAAATGGTCTCAAACGTTTGGTCGACTCCCTGATGAATAATTCGAGGTCAAATTTGATTCTGTCCGGCCGGCCAGCCGTTGTCACGATAACTGGAGAACGGAAAGTGACAGTGACATTAAATTTCCAGGATAGGTGGCGCATTCTGATACGACAGATAAGTTCGTTAATGGGCATAATCAGCCAATAGTTCCAAGTAATAATTTTGTTTTCACCCAATACAAATCCAATCGAATTGAACCTTGGTGAGTAGTTGTAGAATATAAAACTAAGAACATTGGTTAAAATTTTATGAGAACCGTATCACTAGAAAATTTTCGAAAGATTATTAAAAAATATTATTTATATCACGATAACCTGAGAACAGAAAAGGACAGCGTCTTGGAATTTTCACGTTAGGTTGTGCATCTGAATGCGACATTTGAGTTTGTTTATAGGCATAATTGCCCAAACGGTTTTTGGAGTTATACCCATCTGAAATTTGGTTGTTATTTCCACAATAACTTGAAAAATAGAAAGCCGATTCAATTCAAACTTGGTTGTTAGTTGTAGAATGCCAACGCAAAAATTCTTGGTAATTTTTTTGAGGATCGTATCACTGGAAAATTTAAAAAAAATCATTGAATATTATTGAAAACAATTCTATATGTCAGAAACTATTCGTTCGACATCGCTGAAATTTTTCGGAAGACTTCGAAACCTAATTCCACTCTAAAGTTCCAAGTTTTAATAATATCGGATCTATATTATTGGAGATCCCAGGAGCCTTATGTGAGTTCAGTAGGTGGATGGGTGACCGTTGCTTCGTAACTTTCGAACGAAAGGAGATAGGGTCTTGCGGTTTTCAGGGTAGGTTTCGTATCTGAATGGGAGTGTTAAGTTCGTTCTTGGGCATAATCGGTCTGACGGTTTCGGAGTTATATCCCCCTGAAATATTATTTCCTCATTAACTCAAAAAATATACTCGATCGAATTGAAGCTTGGTAACTAGTTTTAGAATATCGACATAAAGACGTATGTAAAATTTTCTGAGAACCGCACCGATCCTAGAAAATTTTTAAAAAGTTACGAAAAAAAAATTGGTTCAAGCACTGACGTGACGTCAGGAGCTTCTGCGCTTATGTTATATTGTCCATTCTCCTGTATTGGACACTGTTAATTGAATTTACCATGGTAAATTCGAATAGAGAGTGAGAATGGACAATATTATATATATATTAAATTATTATTATTATTATATATTATATATTATTATTATTATTATATATTATATTATATTATATATATTATATATATTTTCTTCCTGTTAAAATAGACAATAATGAACTGGGGTAGATGTTCTGTATTCTAGATTTGATTTCGTGAAATATTTGCCGAAATCTTCAGGAATGATAAATACTCTGGCTTACTGCTTTCGATCTTCCGGAACCCTTTGTTGGAAAGAACCAAACATGAGGCAAAATCTAAGGCATCCTGTGCAACATTCAGTTACTTAGGATTTGATAGGTTTTTTTTTTTTTTATTTAATATTCGGCATCGACCTCTAGGTCATTAGCCATCTAGTTTACATCAGTTACATACAATACGGTTTTACGGAGCGGCTAGATACAACAATACATAATATATCTATAAAACTAGTGCTAAATAAATTTGTTTTTCAATATATACAGCTATACACATTACACACAAAAAGAACATAAGTAAATATAGATAAAAGAGAAAATTAAGAAATATACAGTAATTCAATAAATAAATAAATAATAAGCTGAGTAAATATTTTGTATGATAAAAATAGATAAAATTATGTACACATAAGTGAATATAACCTTTATAAAAACAATTAATAAACATTTAAATTAGAAAGAACAAATTTGATCTCCTTAAATATTCCATAAGTTCTTCCACAGTTTGTGTGCAGATTTTTCGAAGGTTTGTGGGTATTGCCAGCTGGTTTCTTATATTTTGAAATCTTGCACAGTGGAAAAAGACATGCTCAAGAGTAATATCTTCTTGACATAATACGCATTGCGGAGGGGGTTGTCCGCTGAGCAAATGAGATGATGTGAGCCTTGTGTGTCCAATTTTTATTCTTGTTAGGTTTACCTGTTCTCTTCGAGACAAATTCAAGGTCGTTTTCTCGGTTTTAACGAATGTTTGACTCTCTTCAATTTAGAATCTATTTCATCCCATTCTTTTTGCCACTCCTCTATGGTAACGTTCTTCAAAAATATCTTCAAATCTTCCAGTCGTCCTGGCACTTCCTCTTCTTGATTTGATAGGTTTAAATCTAAAACTCTGTGTTTATTAGCATCTAAAAAGCTTTTTTCCCATTCGATGTAATTTCCTCTAGATTTCAAATTGCATCATCGAATCCATTGAGCCGCATATGAGAACAAACCTCCTCCGAACCTGAAATGCAATTGTGATTGCATAGCAGCTGAGCGCTAACAACAAGTGCCATCTTAAAGACTGTTTACATAATTTTTCATTTAGTATTTGCGAAGGCATCACAATATTGGAAATTAATAATCAACAATGCTATAGATATCTTTGACCAACGAATGGTTTTAAATATCGATAAAATACGTTTAGATCACTATTTTCGAACCTCCCCCGAAACTGACGTTTGAGAATATTCAAATGGTATATTATATTAAAAAGATCAAAAGTGCATATTTTTTTTACGAGCAATATTTGCAGTTGCGAGGCGGAGCGCAGCGCAGCCGAGCGAATGCAAAATTGCGAGTAAAAATAGGCACTTTTGGTCCGAATGATATATACTTTTTTTTCTCCAACCATGTCAAAATTAAAATAAATTTTGTTTGATTCAAAAATCGATAATAATTTGGTAATAAATTTGAACACCTATTAATTATAACACTGCCGTAATAAGGTGTAAGGCAGTAATTGACATTCTCATCATAAATGAGATATTAGCCCAACCGGCCTAAGCAGTAACTTTCCCAACTATTCCACTGGGTTTGGTGGTCCTATCTCATCTAACTAACCCCAAAACAAACTCTGGCAAACAGCAGTAACTACAAGGTCAGCTGTTAATGTTATGGTAAATAGCAGTAAGTGACATATTCCCTATTTACTGCTCTCTGTTAGCAAGGATAATTTAAAATCATACCTTGAAATGAAAAGGCAAACAGCAGTAAATGAGTTACTGCCCTTTGCCTACATATATGAGCGCTTCATATTTGTGACATTTTGTCATACGGCAGTAGCTTGCTGTGTCAGTTATTGCCAGTTTCCCAAACATTATAGTTATGGCAGTAACTGTGTCAGTTACTGCGAAAAATAGCTACCGCACTCTTAAAAGGCAAAAAAGGAGGAAACGAATATAGAAAAGATATAGCATGAGATCGAGTGGAACAAAAAGTAGTAAGAAGTATAGTTTTGCAGAAAGCTATCATGCTGCTAAGGATTCCAATCAGAAGACGTTTTTCACAAGAAGAATTGTAGCTCTTCATCTAACATTCGAAATTTGAAGAGTAGGAGCTTCAGAAGAAACATACCCGTAATGTGGCATGAAGGAAAGCAGAGGAAATATCGTCTGCATATTGTGAAGCTCTGCTTGAAGAAAGAGACTGTTAAAATTTTTAATTGGGCAGATAACCGCGCTGCTCAAAATAGAAAATTGGTGGAGAGGCACACCATGTTTGTAACGATGGTGAACTCAAACCTTATTGCTGCCCCTGAAATCACCCTGAAGTATTTTGAATCAGACCATAGCTTCATAAGTGCGGATTCAGTTAATAATAGTGTGGCAGATCATGAAAACCACAAATGGGGGAAATATCTTCGACTTCAATGATTTTGTAGAAGCCGTAACCATGCCAAATGGACGAAAAAAGAATGTCATTTGTTTGAAAAATGAATTGTGCCTGAATTGGCAGTCAGGAGAAGCCAAGTAAAGAAAAAAAAAACATTACTGTGTGACATTGCGATCGTACAGTTAAGACGAGGTAGTCAACTGCTTTATCATAGAAGAGCAGTCGGGCGAGCAGAGGGAATGAAGATGCAAGTTTTCAAGAATATAACTTTTTGGAAACTAGCCGTAAACTCGAAATTCCCTCCCAACTATGAGGAACGCCTAGAGGTATCCCCGCGCAATCATAGAGCAGTTGTGCCCTTTGATGCCCGAGAACAGACGTCAGTTTTGGAATTCATTAAAAGATACAGATGTAGAAGATTTAATAAACTTTTATTGAATTTTCATTTAATGGTTATGTATATCTTTTATTTAAATTCTATTTTTTTTTATTAGCCTAGTTTCTTGTTGTAGGTACTCATGGTAAATCTGTTTTTCTGATATCTTATATAAAGCTCGATAAGTTTTATTTTATTCATAAATTTTGCGTTGTTTAATATTATTGTATTTATGATAACTCTGTGAATTCAGCATTTTTTGTATCCTAATTTCATCTATGATAAAGTGCAAAGTGAGTTTGTATTTGATTTATTTACTTCTGTACAGATTGACCCGAATATTTCAAATATTTTTATAAATATATATATTAATGCAGGTTCAACCTAGAGCTAGTTGCTGCCATTTACCGCGAAATATATCGACTCTATTTTGTTGTACTATCAAGGCAAACGGCAGTAACTGCTGGAATTTGAACGAGAAAGGTTTTCAGCAAAAATTGTACTGAATAATAAAAATAACAGATATTTAGTAGTGATTTTTAATCATTGTCCCAACAAAATTGAATTAAAGATAAGAAAAAAAACACCCAAAAACTTCAATTCGAAGACCGCTACAGGGCCCTTATGTAGGGCTACCATCTCCCATAGATACATGAATGAATATCCTACTATCGCTTCGTTTTCTTCTCTATGACGTGTTTGTTCGTTGCTAGTTCATGTCTGATTGCAGAACATCATGATGGCCTGATATCGGTTGAAGATCTTCGCAATTTCCCTGAACGAAAAATTACCTTCGAACAAACCAACCATAAAAACTCTGTTATTTCCACGTTGGTACCTTCTAAGTATGATCACATCTTCATAATAAGCGATGAGTAGTGAATACAGGGTGATACAAAACTCGAGGCGAAAAATAAAGGAATGTATGCAGGCTGATGATGTTATTAAAAAAGGTCGAATGAAATTTTTAATATTTGGTTTTGTTTCCGAGATATCAGACTTCAAAGTTTCTGCATCTCATCAATTTTCAACTAATATGTAGTATAGAAATATAAATCAAATGTTCAAAAATATCACCATTAGCATCGATACAGGCTTGGCAACGCAAAATGAATGAGGGAATCTTATACTAATGGAATATTTTGCGTATTTTGAGTTGATTCGACTGCATTGATAATTCGTTTCATTAATTGTTCTTGATTATTAATTTCCACTGTATTAAGAAGTTGTTTTAAATCATACAAAATAATCCAAAGGATTCAAGTCCGGTGATTTGGCAGGCCATAGCAACTCGCCGACCAGTCCATCTCCCATTAAATGTTTGGTTTAACCAAGAGACAACATTTTGCCCAACATCCAGTGATGCTCCGTCGTGCTGATACCACATACGTGAGGATTTTCTAGAGACTTGCAATGAGAATGCTCCCGTTTTTGAAAGAAGATACTTTGAACAAAGATTCTCTATACCTATTAATGTATGGGGCGGAGTCTTAAATCTCCTAATCCTAATCGTTTGAATGCAGATTGAATGTTTTTTGAGATGTAGTTTCATCATAAGAATCGACTGATATCATTCTTAGCTCTAACGAGCACATACTTTCGGAGATATGATCTTTCAAAATTTCAATCATATATCGTAATTCTATGATTTCACACAATGATGTAATCAAAAATCAAGGTCCGTTGTATCTATGAATTTCATGATCTATGTTCATACGTGTCATCTCATCTACCAATAAGAGACGTGTCATATTCATTTCTGGTTCTATTCCAAAATCGTTACTCATGATATAAAATACATCCTGTTCTAGAAAATAAAGTATGATTGAATGCCAAATTACCAATGAAATAACATCAGCTATTGTAGAATTATGAGGATTATAGGATATTGTAATTTTTAGTTGTAAGTAGTAGTGTTATTTCGTACTGATATAACCGATTTTAGTTACATAAATCACTTCGTTCAGTAAGAAAGAACACTATACAATAATTATAATGCTCTCAAATAATCCATATCATGATGGAATTATATACTTTAATAAGTTATTCAAATTGGGTTCAGAATATTTACAGGAAAAACAAAACTGGAATTTCGGCTAAAATTCAATTAATATAATATAATTTTCAGAGTAGATTTGATGAATGAATATCTCGGAAAAGTTCGTTATTGGGTAGAATCGGTCTGGTGGTTTCAAATCAATAATTTTTGGCACTCTAGTTATTTTTAAATGACACTTTTCTGCATATAATTCCTTTCATGATGCAGTTATATCATGAATTGATTTCATTACCAACTCTGAGAAACCAATACTTTCGGAGATAGGATTTGTTGAAATTTGAACAATAGCGCCAAAGCCCCTTTCCCACATTTTTTTTACGAGATTTTCGAATGAATCGAAAATGAACTACTACAAGTTACAGTTTTGCATTTCTGATAGTTTCATCACAACATCTAATATATTCCACAGAGATTGTTAGATTCATGCAGAGGGACGGCATGCATGCAGCATAATAATTCATATACTGAATAAGCTGATACTCATCCTATAAGCTCATTGATGCATGAGTTAGTTGTTTGTGTATTATGCTAGATACTAGCATAATATTCACTAACTGAGTATAATAGTCATGTACTCTATCGATAATACCATTCCAGTTTCGATTCTCCATTAGTGCTATGCGGAAAGTTGCTGATTTTATGATCCGTCGAGATAAGGCTTAATCTGATTAACAATCCTTCAGTTTATCCTCTCTTTAATTGGCATTCTATTAGTTTAATAGAAAAATCATTTATCTTTTTGACTTGTTCCTCTTTACTGATGAAGAATCCGAGGTTATATTTATTTCTTTCTGTTCGATTACATTCGAACGAAATGAGTTTGAGAGTAATCTTACAGGGTAGGTTTGGACTAAAAATGCGCTTGTTAAGTTCGTATTCGTATTCATCGAAGCGCTTAATATTCACACTCCACATAACCTTACTAGCAACATACAATAATATTGAATACAGAAACGAAATCAATGCAAAATGATGAATAGGAAAAGCTCTATCACTGACCAACAATTTGTGATGCCAAAATTGAAGTTATGTTATCTGCGATCTACCATATTATCCACTACTCTATTCTGTAAAATTTCCTGGTTAGAGAAAAATGATCAAGAGCAGTATCTCCGCTCGAATTATTACATATAACCAGTATAGTATATCATGTCTATGCATATGTCATAGATGCATAGAATAACATTATATGCATACCAAGTGGTTCGTGTTTCGCTAATGTCCAGTTTGTGTGTTCGGATTCATATTGATTTGGGCAATTATTTTTTGTACAAATGACCCATTCCTTCTATGTTTAATTATAAGTAGGTACCTGAAGAGTCTAGGGACAAAAATTGCCTCAGTTATAGACAAATTATCAGAAGAAAGATATCTAATGAAGATTCTCACTTACATCAACCTCAATTACCGTTTTCCTCCTAACTTTCACATACATACGAGTACATTAATAGTTGTAGGGTAGGTACTTATAAATACTCTGTTTAATACCCATAAATTCTCAAGCTCTTCGAAAGCTTATGAGGGGTCTCCTTGGGGAAGACCTAGGACGATCAGTATAATAATAATCTTATATTTATAAAAGAAAGTCGTGTTAGTTACTCCACTTATAACTCAAGAACGGCTATACCGATTTGGCTCAAAATTAGTGGGGAGGTAGCTTAGAACCAGGAGACGGACATAGGATACTTTTTTGTGTTATACAGGGTGTTTTTCTTTTAACGTCAATTAAAACTTGCTGTTTTTCCTGCCTTAATCGTACAATTTTAGTCATGTGTGTTTAAAAATAAACTTTCGAGGCATACACCATTGAAAATAAAGCATAACTATACAGGGTGTCCTTTTTCTCATGGCACAATTGTACGTGATTGAAGAGATTTGTGTCACAACAAAGCATTAACTAAATAGGTACCTTGGATGGATTCTCATAATGTATTCGTCCGAAGTCTCCATACAGGGTGTTCTTCTTTCAACGTCAATTGCAACTTGCTGTTTTCCATGCCACAATCGTACAATTTCATTCATTTGTATTAAAAAATAAACTTTAGAGGGATACATCATTGAAAATAAATCATTACTGTACAGGGTGTTTTTTTTCTAATTGCACAATTGTAAGTTATTTATTGCCTCTAAGGCGGAACAGAGTTAGCTGGGTCAGCTAGTATACAATAATTCTTCTACAATTTGAATGAATTTCAATTTCAAATCCTTCAATTTATTATCTGTTGGGGCAGTGGAGAAGCATCCCGACCTTTATAATAATTATAAACACCAGGGATATTCCAAGAGGGATGCTAATGGAATGTGGATAATTGTTCGGGAGTTTGGTAGTTATAGCCCCAAGAACTTGAAATAACTCATACCAAATTCCAGAAATCTAAAACCTGTGGTTGGTAAAAAATTTTCTATGTTTCTTTGGATTATGTCATGGTTTTTGGTTTGTATAGAAGAAATTGTACGTATTTGTTTTAGAAGAGTGCTACCTGAATTATTTTATTATGTTATAAATACTAAATAAATAATAATTATAATTATAAATAAATAATATAATTTTTAATTATATTAGTTTTACCATAAGAATCCAATGATATCATTTTTAACTGTAACAAGTTAACAATTTCGGAGATATGATTTTTCAAAATTTCAATAATAAATCGTATTTGTACGTTTTCACAGAATTATATAATTATTCTATGTATGAATTGTCATAATGTCAACTTATTTTCCTGAGACATGACAGTTTTCTGGCCTGAAAGTTGACGAAAAGCGAATAAAAGGGTAAAAAAAAGGTCAAATAAACCCCCTTGTGTCGATCTTATGTCGAAAAGTGAAAATTAAATCCCAGATAAGTACCGACGTTTTATTCCAATACCGGAGATCGATGAGATCGTTCGAGGAGCCCGATAGCCGGTCGGTCTGACCCGTCGGGTTTCGGAACGAGAGAAGGCGGGCTCAAATCCCGTAAAGGGAATTACACTTTTTGTGGCTCTAGTTCCTCGGATCTGAGTGCATATGAATTTTTATTTAAGATGCAGTTTCACCATTAAATTCCATCGATATCATTTTCAACTCCAACAAGCTAATACTTTCGGAGATATGATTTTTCTAAATTTCAATAATGAATCGTACTTACTTCTTAGTTTTCACAGAATGCTATAATTATTCTATCTAAGCTTTATTATATGATCTGTGTTCATACTCGTATATTTCATCCTGTTCTATAAGAAAGACTCAAATTCATTTCAGCTATTTTAATTTGATTTCTTCCATGATGCAGTTCTCATTCTCAGATTGCTCATTTAATCTTGATAAATTAACTGTTATTTGAATTGAATTTCCTTCATGATGCAGTTCTATCATAAGAATACATTGATTTAATTCCCAACTCTGAGAAACCAATACTTTCGGAGATATAATTTGTCTGTTTGAACTAGAGCGACAGAAAGCTCCTGTCCACAGGGCTTGAACCCATTTTATATTTTAAAAAGTCACTCATAATTCAAATCTCATCTAATGATCAAGTCAAGAGGGAAATCTGTAAATCTATGCTTCGTTTGAAAGAAATATGGTAAGTTTTCGCTGCGGCACACTGTAATAATCGGTGCTCGAAGTTCTTGTGTTTGTGCAGGTAAGACTGAATGTGGATTGCAGCATGATTAATTTGATATCTAGCCACCTGAAAATGGTTGTGGAGCTAGTTTTTGTCAGAATTAAATTCAATAAAATTGAATTCCACGTATGTGTCTAAGAGTACGCAAAAGACGAAGTACAAGAGTACGCACTTGCGCTCTTGCGCAAGAAAGAAAGGACAAGGTAGAAGAAAAATGACCAAAGTCAGTATAAAGAAATTCACATTCTCGTACATATTCTGGACTTTCTGGAATAAGAAATAAACAAACACACAATAAGGAAACAGAAGATGAGGATGTCAGTTGCCCAAGGTGCAATGATTTTATTCAAAATCTGAGGAAGAGTGAATCATGTGTTCTTAATGCAATAAGTGGTGGCATGAATCGTTTACAACTTATGTCGTAGGGGAATTTATAAGTCCTGAGTGAAGAGAATAATATTTTGTTGTTTGAATGCTTACGCTATAATATTATATTGATTCACTAATGTGATATTGTAATCGATTTTGTGTTCATATTTTATCAGAAATTTACTTTGTTCATATTGTGTCATATAACCTGTTTTGAACGTTTCATGTGCGAGTGAAAGTTTTTATTCCGAGATATATTTTTCGAGTAAATAAACGAAAATTCTTTTTGCATTCATTTTTCATTGTTTTTTTGCCTTTGAATTAGGGAAATATCTTATGTTGACAGTGTGCGTACTGTTATACATAGCACCGCATAAGAGTACGTGGATGTCCAGAAAAAGTTGAATAACTTTCGTTTTTCTATTTGGTCGTGTTTCTATTTGGACGTGTGATGCTATTTAAATATGTCCTTTTTACTCAAGTAAGACCAAATTACATGAAAGAGGGCTTTGGGGTAAAGAATCTCACAGATATTGAACTTTATCTACTAAGTGCGTACTCTTATACACATTGACCCTCATGTTGAGCTCCACTGAAGTTTCAACACACATAATTATACAAGTACATTCGATGCGTTTTCAATATCGGTTCACTTTGTTTAAACAAAAACTAATTAAGCCCATGGGTATCCCAGTTGCGTGGATAGTGATTAGACGACAAAGCGACGACAGTCTCCAAATAATCCAGGGTTGAACACGGAATGTGCATATCTATTGCTGAGCCAACTATACATCTTAGCCGTCTAATCTAACCTCTTGACATGGAGTAATACAGGAGCAGCACCGAGCAAACAGTTGTTCCCACTTCGCACAAGGATTAGTTTCCCATTAGTTCGTCGGAAATAGTGTTGACATTCTAAACAGCAAGTCAAAATAAGAACCATGTGAAATGTTTGGATGTGTAAACGGGCAAGTTTCCGTGTTATGCAAGGTTATTTGAGCTTGCCGTAAATTTCCTTCTCTATACAGGATGATTTACGGTCGAGGAATAATAAAACGTTCTTCGTGTACCAAGCATTGTATTAGATTGAAATTTTTAGAGACAGCATATTCAGACTTCAACTATTTTGCACGCCGCCTATGCAAATTCAAATTTAATGCAGCGCCACTGTCCTACGGTCACTGAATCGTGTGCATCTTCGCGTAATCCAAATCGGTTGTCAATTATCCTATCACAAATGTCAACATTTTTATATTAAATCTCCCTATGCCAACGCCTGGAAAGAAACACGAAAATTTGTTGAATTTGTTACCGACTTACATCCAAGAGCGTTCTTGGTAATTCTGGTATTATTTGCCGGTGCGAGATTTCTACAATTGTTTCTCGGTACATGTTTTTTTTTCCAATAGAGATGGCTTACCAAGAGAGCTTAGGTACTTGCCAATTTGTACTCTTACCAGCACGTTCAAATCAAGTTGCGTTTATTCTGAATTATTTTACTGGGTTAGAGAAAAATCATTCCTTTTCAGGTTTACAAACAACTTTCTTAGTATTATTCTAAGATATATATTCATGTTGCTAGTTGGATACCGGAGAAGGAGCCACGATTGCATTTTCTTATGTTGTATATTTTTTTCATTTGATAAAGCCCTTTCCTTAGGATTGGAAAATTTCCTTGAGATTGTCGATCTCGATTTCTGTATATTGAACATTTAACATTATACTTAATTTATGTAATTAAATTAATCGTAAAAACCTGAGAAGGAGTTTTGTTTGCCCGGGAAATCATACCCTCCCCTGAGAAAATTAATATTAGAATCTCTTTGCTTGATTTGATTCAGGTGAAATCAGACGCCTGGGGTCAATTTTAACGTTACAAGACATTATACCTTGTTGTCACTTCTATGGACTATGGACATTATGCTAAGTTTCTTATTTCAGATGCAATATTGTAGGTAATGTGAAAATAACATTATATATAAAATGACTCTATAGTTGCATGAACAAGAATGGCAAAAATGTCCTAGAGATGTAAATTGTAAGTGATCAGTTATTGAGTTTAATTAATAGATTCAGTTCAAATTTGGTGAATAAGGGAGTCTAGTTCTAATTCAAAATGCCTCATCGATGCTTTGTTAGGGGATGTCTAATTACAATTTGCAAAATGGGTATGTGTCAATTTCCAAATTTCTGAAAGAATCTTTCAGAATTACCAAAATTGACACTGGAGTACGGTACCGAATGTTGTCTAGGCACTCAGGGTAGGCCCTCCAGGCAATGTTTTCATGATTGGTTCAAACTTTTGTTGCGCGATTTTTGCTGCACGCACTGCAATCGCCGGGGTGGTTTAATATTTTCTCCTGTATTTGGTTCATGCTGCAAAATGGCGGACGATAGAGACTTTGCAGGCCCCTCGCAATCGAAAAAGTGTAAGTATTCGATAAAATTGAGCATTATAGAGTTATTACGGAGTTTCGAAGAAGTAATTTTGAAGATTGTGATGGACTTAGCCATGACGAACTCTATATTCTAACGAAGTAGAGTCGGATTATGATGATGTCGTGCAGAAAAAGTTCGGAGGATGTGTCATGTTTAGAAGATATAAAAAATATGAATCAGCCAGTCGGTAATAACGAAAACGAGAGTTGGAAATTGTTTTATTTTCATAATATTCATATGTTATTCATATTCCTCAAGATCTTAATGTTTATTTATGCATTTTTATTATCTGTTCAAAAGAGTTCTGCTATATATTCTACTATATATTTGTTATGTATACTAGTACTCTGTTGATCTATATTTGATAAAATATAGCTTTGATTTGAATGTTATTTTTTTTTCATATCAATAAAATGACTGAACTAGTTATGTGATGAATAAATTGAACGCCATATGACGACAGCGGCACTCTACTATCATATTTGATGTGCAGTGCCACTGTCGCCAAATGTTTATATACTGGTGGTATAAATGATTGTTTGAAGTAGTATTCAAGTCAAAAATTTCGAAAAACCTTCTTGGCTCCAGGTGAAAGTTCACAAAATATCAGTGACAGCGAACGTGTTAATAGACATAATAGGCCAAATGGTTTTGGAGTTATACACAGTTTTGGAGTTACACATAGTTGTTATTTCCTCTATAACCCAAGATATATAGAACCGATCCAATTAAAACTCGGTGATTACTTATTGAATGTCGACGCGCTAATGTTCGCGGAATTTCGTGATTATCGTTTCCTGGAATTAACTGAGACGTAAGTTTTTTCGTATATTATTGGATATTTTTTAATGAATTTCTATTTCGATAGAAAACGTGTCAGAATTAATGATCAGAATACAACATTTTTGCTGAGTTTGAGAGAGAAAACAAAAAAAAATTAATTTTAAAAAGCACTGGCCTGAAATCAGGTGCTTAAGCGCGCATGATCAATTGTCTATATACACTTTAGACACCCTCACGAAATACTGAAAAAACTCTCAGAATAATTGAAATAGTGAACTTGCTCTACCATCTCGGCAATAGAGGACATGTTTCAGTTCTGAGATTTATATGATTGAGTTCCAACTTGTTGGTACCCAGAAAAACTTGGACAACCATATTTTCAGTTAATGAAATTTGATTTTTGAATACTAGTGAATCTTCATTTGTCTGAAATTTTGGACAGTTTCTGAAACCTCGAACTTAACGATAATTTTATTATGGAAATCGATATGGTTCTGACGTCTTTCATCAGGAGATTTTCTTGGAGGAACAGAAGATGAATTAGGAAATATTTATGCATTTTTATTCAATTTTGGTAATTTTGAAAGAAACGAATTATGCGTCGCCAAATGGCGACACCGGCAACGAACTTAGATGACACATTCGAATGTGCAACCTTCCCTGAACATTGTAAGTCGTTGTCTCTTTCCGTTCTCAAGTTATCGTGAGATACATAATATTTTTTCATAATTTTTTACAAATTTTCTTGGTTTTCGGTCCTCTCAACATTTCATATACGTCTGTATCTTGGTATTCTACAAATAGCTACCAAATTTCAATTTGATCGGATATGTATTGGTGGAAATCAAAATTTTGTAATCGGAAATTGTTGGGCCGATTATGCCCAACAACGAACTCAACTGTCCCATTCGGATGCGAAACACTCCCTGAAAATTGCAAGTTGCTATATCTTTCCGTTCGAAAGTTAGCGTGGCAATGGTCACCCATAAAGCTACAGAACTCAAACAAGGCTGCTCGTATCTTCAACAATATATATATATGATCGTGTTCCAATTTGGAACTTGGATGCATAATAGCTAGGTTTTGAAGCTAGCATTGAAGGTTTTCCCAAAAATTTCAACGATGTCGGACGAATGTTCTTTATATATAGAATTTTTTTCAACGATTTTCAATGATTTTTTTACAATTGTTTAACGATTCGATCATGCAGCTTCGCAAAAATTTGTGCGTTAACAATCTACAACCAATTACCATGTTTGAAATAGATCGCTTCCGTATGTGTTGAGTTATTGGGGAAATAACAACAAAATTTCAGATTGGTATAGCTCTATCTGTCTGGCCAATTTCAAATGTGGAATTTGGAAGTGCAACATATCCTATAACCTTCAAGTCGCTATCTCTTTCCGTTCTCAAGTTATCGTGTGATAAATAATATTTTTTATAAATCTTTTTTTATTTGCTGGTGATACTATCCTCACAAAATCTCACCTACATCTTTATGGGAGTATTCTTCAACTAATACAACC
Organism: Halyzia sedecimguttata; assembly: GCA_937662695.2. Taxonomy (NCBI): domain Eukaryota; kingdom Metazoa; phylum Arthropoda; class Insecta; order Coleoptera; family Coccinellidae; genus Halyzia; species Halyzia sedecimguttata. Next base: position 38,553,211 of record OW569412.2, read on the forward strand.
ATATTTGAATTTTATCGGATATCTATTGGTTTAAAACATAATTTATACTCTGAAACCGTCGGGCCGATTATGCCCATTAAAGATCTTGTCCGTCGAAGTTGGACGCGGATCTACACTGCAAATTGCTAGTCGCTATCCCTTTTCGTTCGCTAGTTATCGTGGGATCGGCTGGCCGGACAGAATCAAATTTGACCTCAAATTTTTCATCAGTGAGTGATAAAAAAAATAGGGATTGCCGCTTGTATATTGTGAATGTGAGGTAATAATGATGTAACTATTCTGATATTCATGTATCCTCTTCCCGAACAATGTACCGGTTTGAACAATATAAACGCTAGAGACTAGAGGCTTGTAGACTATAGATTTATTATCTTTAATACCTTATCTTCATTACTTTTTATGAAATAGCCTAAATTTTCGGAAGTTCTAAAAGCTGCTGCATAATTAAAATTTCTTAAAAGTATGTGGCAATATTTTCAAATACTTCATTTATATCAATGTAGGTAATTCAAAAGTTCTTATTTGAGATTCGGTTATTTTGACGATTTATCTCACCATTCAACGTAAATGGTCATTCGTCAGGAAACTTGACGTTTTCTATGTTTACAACATTTCTGTCTAGTAGATGCATAATTTGTTCACAAAACGGGATACTTCTTTCTAGATCATCTTCGGTGAGTTCCTGTAGGATTGCCACTTCATGATGAGATTTTTGTTTTGAAAATTCTCTTTACTGAAGACTGGCTAACTTCGTGTTTTCTATAGCGATCTGCCAGTGGAGACATCAGGATTTTCTTGAATAAAGAGGAGTACACTCATTTTGACATCTCCAGTGAGGGTACTCTGACGATGATTATTTGATTTTCTTGAATACCCATTTTCTCGAAACTGATTTTCAGTCTTACTTATGGTACTTTGCAACATGGGCGGTCAATCAGGATACTTCTCTCTGAATAAATGAAGAACTTCATTTTTGGCGCTCTAGTTACTCGGAACTGAGTGCTTATCAATTTGCCCAAATGTCTGTAATTTTTGAATTGTTCGATAAAAATGGTCTTAAATGATTTGATTCGACTCACTGATCAAGAATCCGTGGTCGAAATTCATTATGTCCGTAGGCACGATTACTCTCGAACGGAATGAGCTAGACAGTTGAAATTTTCAGAGTAGGTTTGGGAAATAAATATCTCGGCTGAGTTCCTTATTGGGCGAAATCGGACAGACGGTTTCGGAGTAACAAAAAAAAATTATTTTTTAAATAACAAATTCCAAATTAAATTTGTTTCAATATGCAGTTTTACCCTAAGAATCCATTGATATCATTTTTAACTCTAACAAGCTAATACTTTCGGAGATATGATTTTTAAATTTCAATATAAATCGTGTTTCTATGTTTTTATAGAATGATATAATTAAATTAAATGCTCAAGTTCAAAGAATATATATATATATATATATATATATATATATGTGTTCGGATAGGTTTCCGCGGCTAACAATGTTAGGAATAAGAAGGTTCCGGGTTGGACCGCGTCTAGAGTTTAATGTCGTTCGACGTTTCGGCTCCGATTTTGGAGCCATTATCAAGAACAAGATGTAAAATGTGAATTAACGCCGGGGTCTCAATCTGCCTACTCCCCAGGTTTCATCACCAGTACTCTCGGAGATCACTGTATTTCTACTACCTCGAGAAGACTGTCGACTGTCGACTGTCGAGTCTTCTCGAGGTAGTAGAAATACAGTGATCTCCGAGAGTACTGGTGATGAAACCTGGGGAGTAGGCAGATTGAGACCCCGGCGTTAATTCACATTTTACATCTTGTTCTTGATAATGGCTCCAAAATCGGAGCCGAAACGTCGAACGACATTAAACTCTAGACGCGGTCCAACCCGGAACCTTCTTATTCCTAATATATATATATATATATATATATATATATTATTCTGTGGGTATTCTATGAATTGTTATAATGTTAACTTATTTTCCTGCGACATGACGTTGTCTAATTCATTAATTCCAGCAATCGTAGAAATATGAGAATTATAATATAATATCATACTTTTTGTTGGTGGATATTTTCATGCCGATGGTCAATCCATATGATGATGGGGATGGTAATGGTAAGTTAATAATATTGAGTTCAGAATATCTCCACTAAAAACAAAACTGGAATATTGGTGTATTGGAGTGGATTTGAGGAAAGATATATATTATCGTTCATCGTAGAATTGAGGAATGAATATCTCGGATGAGTTCGTTGTTGGGTAGAATTCGTCTATTGGTTTTGGATTGATAATTTTTGGCACTCTTGTTGAATTTAAATTCTTCTATGGTGTTTCAATTCAATTTCTGCTAAGATGGAGTTCTTTCATAAGAATCCATTGATATAATTCTCAACTCTGAGAAACGAATACTGTCGGAGATATAATTTGTCTGTTTTTAACTCCAACAAGCTCATACTTTCCGAGATATGATTTTTCGAAATTTCAATAATGAATCGTACTTCTATGTTTTCACAGAATGCTATAATTATTCTATCTAGGCTTTATTCTATGCTCTGTGTTCATACTCGCTCATGTCATCCTGTTCTATAAGAGAGAGTCAGATTCATTTCAGCTATTTTAATTTGATTTCTTCAATGGTGCAGTTCTGATTCTCAGATTGCACATTTAATGTTGATAAATAAACTATTATTTGAATTGAATTTCCTTTATGATGCAGTTCTATCATAAGAATACATTGATATAATTCTCAACTCTGAGAAACCAATACTTTCGGAGATATAATTTGTCTGTTTGAACTAGAGCGCCAGCAAGCTCTGTCCACAGGGCTTGAACCAATTTTTTGTTCTTGTCCTATCTCCGTGGCCAATCATCATTAAAATTCCATTTTGTCAAACAAATACCTCTTGAATAATCATCCAAGGATACTGTGGGAGGTATTTAATTTTCAGTATTGCTCCCAAACTCTGAAAAATATCTATCAAATAAAAATGTATTATTTTGTGAATTGCTTCTGCGTAAGAAACACAAGATATTTTTCAGAAGCCAGAAATCGAACAAGATTGCCTAACAAACAATAACGAAACAGTATCAACGCTGAAACAACTATTTCGTAACGTTTTGGAGTCAGCTATTCTGAAATTCGAGAATTATCAGAATTTCAGAATAGCTATATCAACAGAAAATAATTCTGAAGATTTTCGATAGTATCTGACGAAGGAGTCTGATTTAGACTCCGTATGAAATAGTTGTTTCATCGTTGATGTTGTTGCGTTATTGTTTGTTAGGCAAGATTGTGTGATTTATTGCTTCTGACAAATATGTTGTGTTTCATACACAGAAGCAATTCACATATTAATAAATATTTATTAAATAGATATTTTTCAGAGTTTGGGAAGAAAACCCAGAAATAAACCATATACTAAATACCTCCTGAGTCTTGACGTTCCATTTTTATACTGCCTGAATTATTTCATTGAGTTGAATGAGATTCCTTTATTTTCGAATTAGTTAATGTTTGTTAAATATCTTTTTAATAACAAGGAATAAGAATATTATGTTTGTTACGCATGTGTCACTTGATATACCCTTTGAAAATATTCATGAAAAATTGCCAATTAAAAAAAAATTATTGACGATTGTCATATCACAAATTTGTGATACGCTGTATAACAGTTTCTTACATCAAAAAGAGCGGAATCTCTTGAAATAAGAATCGCCCTGTACGAGCATATTTACAACAAACAACTGTCTTCGATTTATTAAATTAATTAATTCCAAGGTAGAGACTCACACTGTATAAATTGTGCCCTTACCCGTTGACGTATTAACGACATCGTCCTCGGCAAAATCGTTCGTTCACCGTTTTTGTTTTCCTGACACATCCAATCGAACACTCGGCGAGCAGAAAAACTCTGATCGTTATCGGACATGCTCGGATAAGTGGCCTCCAAGAAAAACAAGATGAATTTTTTCATCCCCCTGTGGTTTTCCCGAACACATTCACATTGATTTCACATAGCGTTGCTCTCATACGTGGCACTTGTAGCTGGTTCATCCTCTGGTAATGTTATACGCTTTGTTAATCCCCATCTCCGAATGTCATACGTGAAGAGATGACGATTTGGATGTTCAAGCCTTTCTTTTATAGCCAACTTAATTAGTAAGATGTAAGGGGTGTCTCAATAAATCTCCCCTATCCTTTTGTTGCCTAAGTAACCCATAACATAAGCTTCGGTTTAAACTCTCTAGGTTGGCGTGCTGCATGTTGATAAGCGTAGACGGGATAGACGCAATATTCTCTGCTACAAGAAATAGCTTCCATTTGAAAGAGAATTAATGTGTGGACTTAATCAAGTATGCCACACTTCTATGAACTGATGTCTGTACATATGATTAACCAACTAGGTATTCATGGGACTCAGTTAAAATGGTATTTTTGCGCGTTTCCAAGAAACTGGATATTTCACGACGTTGCTGAAAATATCAGTTTATTTCGAAATTCGGATGGGATGTGAAGAAATTGTGTTGAAAACAGATAAATAGAATAAGAATTAATGGTTAAATAACGATTTCCTAGAGACCGAGTCACTACAGTGAAGTTTTTGGCGCTCTTGTTCCTCGGAACAGAGTGCTCATCAATGTACCAAATGTCTGTAATTTTCAAATTTATGGCATAAAATGGTCCTTCATTGGGTAAAAACGGCCTGATGGTTTCGGAGAAATGAAAAAAATATTGTTTTTTACATTGCAAATTTCAAATTCAATTTTTCTTAAGATGCAGTTTCATTTTCAACTCTAACAAGCTAATACTTTCGGAGATATGATATTTCAAAATTTCAATAATACACCGCATACATGTGTTCACAAAATGTGTATTCTATCTGTCTGTGTTCTATCTGTGTTCACTATAAGAAGCATGTCAAATTCATATCTGTTCTAGAAAACAAAGTATGATTGAATGCAAAATGACCAAATATAGCATGTTATAATTTTTGGGTGATATACCCCTACTCTATATGCCCTTAGATAATCCATAGGCTGGAAATATACACTAAGTAAGTTAAACAAATCTCCAGTGTACGTCCACAAAACTGGAATATTGGCTAAGTTTCAATTGGTATATACAGGGTGTTTGGAAGAACGTTGAACATACGAAAATGGTGAATAGAGGGGTCATCTGCTACTCACTCAGTCCCAACTTATTTGGCTCTGCATGGCTCACAGGATATTAAAAAAAAAATTTTTTTTGCTTTCTTCTAGTCTCACCACTTTTTTAGAATTAAAGTGTTAATGTTTACTCAAAAATTTTTTTCCATCTTCAATGTTGGCAGATTCTTATAAAAAAATGACGAAAAAAAATTTTGTAAGAACCGTACCCCTAGAAAATTTTAAAAAAATAACGAAAAAAAAACATTCGTTCAAGCACTGACGTGAAGTCAAGAGCTTTTTTTTTTTTTCGTAAATGTTTTGAAATTTTCTAGGGGTACGGCTCTTACAAATTTTTTTTTTCGTCATTTATTTCAAATTTTCTCGGAGTACGGTTCTTAAAAAATTTTAAACACGTCTTTATGTTGATTTTCTAGTAATAGTTACCAAGCTTCAATTCGATAGAATCTTTATTTTTTGAATTATCGAGGAAATAATATTCCAGGTGGGTATAACTCGGAAACCGTTAAACCAATTATACCCAAAAACGAAATGCAAGTCTGTCTCCTTTTGTTCGAAAGTTATCGAGGCAACGATCACCAATCTACTGAACTCACACAAGGCTGCTCGAATCTCAAACAATATTTAACCGATCGTGTTAAAACTTAAAACTTGGCAGTAGAGTTGGGTTCTAAAGGCTCTTGCAAAATTTCAGCAATTTCGGACGAATAGTTACTGATATATAGCATTTTTTTTTAAATTTTCAATGATTTCTTAAAAATTTTCTACAAATACTATCCTCACGAAATTTTGCAAGAATTTTCGCGTTGATATTCTACAACTAATAACCATGTTTCGATTAAATCGGTTCAGTAGTTTTCGAGTTAATGAGGAGAACAAAACAACCAAATTTCAGATGGCTATAACTCTGAAACCGTGTGGCCGATTATGCATATGAACGAAATCAAATGTCGCGTTCTGATGCACATCCTGACCTGAAAACTTCAAGCCGCTATCTCTTTCCGTTCTCAAGTTATCGTGACAACAAAAATATTTTTCAATAATATTTTAATAATTTTCTAGCCATACGATTCACACAAAATTTAAAAAACGTGCTTAGGTTCATATTCTACAACTTCCCACCAAGTTTCAATTCGATCGGATTCATATTGGTTGAAAGCAAAATTATTACTCGGAAACCATTAGGCTGATTATGCCCATCAACCAACTTGTTCATCGTGTTGGGATGCGCCACCTATCCTGAAAATTTCAAGTCGCTAGCTCTTTCCGTTCTCAAGTTATCGTGGCAACGGCCGGACAGAATCAAATTTGACCTCGAATTCTTCATTGGGGAGTCGAACTAAATCGTTTGAGACCATTTTCATCAAAAAATTCGAAAGTTACAGACATTTGGGCAAAATGATAACGCGATGTTTCCCAGAACATACGCGCAATTATTGCTTTATTTAGATGTTACCTAGAAAAAAAGTTATTAGTCCCCAAAATCACAGAAAGATTCAGAAAATACTCAAACAAAAATTAATTGATGAGTTCCAATTCTAGCAAAACATCCCTAGTTTGTAATCTTTCTAATGGTATGTAATTTGCTTTTATAAAAACAACCTTTAAGAGTTTTTTATCAAGTAGAAAATCTTTGACGAAACTCTACCTTTACGGAAAGTGAAATGTTTTGCGAAATTTAATTCTACAAGGTTGGTGAAAATTAAATGATCTACGGCTTGCTAGTAGCAGTGGTGCAAATTGACATTCACTATTCCCTTGGGATGGTTACACAGAGCATAATAAAAAATTTAAAATTATTTAATTGTTTCAAAAACGCACCTAACTGATACAGCTATTTTGTTTGTACTTAATTCAAGAACTTACGTAATTTCAATCGTTCGTTTCATTTTTACCAACCTTGCAGTATTAAATATCGCAAATTCACTTTCCGTAAAGAGAGTTTGGTCGAAAATTTCCTACTTGATAAAATTATGAAATATCTGTTGAAGGTTTGTTTTTGGCGCTCTTGTTCCTCAGAACAAAGTGCTTATCAATTTGCCCAAATGTCTGTAATTTTCGAATTTTTGGCAGAAAAACGATTTGGTTCGATTCACTGATCCGGTCCGGCCAGCCCTCCGGCCAGCCGGAGAGTTAACAAGATAACTCTCGAAAGAAAGGAGTTAGAGGATTGAAATTTGCAGAGTAGGTTTTGAGCGTAAATATCTCGGACGAGTTCGTTAACTGGCAAAATCCACCTAGTGGTTTCAGAGTTATGTCTGTTTTTAGTAAAAACGGTTTTTTATGACTATCTATCCGAAATTTAGCATTAAATGATAAAATACTGATCTTTATATGAATCCGGAGTCTTGTATTGATCAGGTTTTCGTAAACTGTCTAAATAAAATTTAAAAAATGTTTAAATATTGTTTCTACAATAACTCTCGAACAGATAGAGCTAGGCAGTTTAAATTTTCAGAGTAGGTTTGGGTGATAAATATCTCGGTTGGATTCGTTATTGGGTAGAAACGGCATGATAGTAACGGAGTAACGAAAAAAAAATTTTTTTTTACATTACAAATTTCGAATTGAATTTTTTTTAATATGCAGTTTTATAATAAGAATCCATTGTTATCATTTCCAACTCTTACAAGCTAATAGTTTCGGAGATATGATTCTTCAAAATTTCATTAATACATCGTAGTTCTATGTATGCACAGAATGTGAACACAGAATCTGTCTGTGTTCACTGTTCATAAATGTCATCTTATCTAGCTATTAGAGACTTATCAATTCGTAATTCGAAAATGTTTTATATTGGAAAATAAGTATCCGATTCTTGAAGTGAATATATACAAGACTGTTTTGAAACCGATAATCATATTGACTGATTACATATTGAATAATTTATGTATAAATATTGGGAATGATGTTTCAGAAGATTTAGAAATGGATCACTTTAATGATGTAGTTTATGAAGGCAATAGGAAAGAAGAACATTATGGAATTATCAAAAGAAATTACTGTTCGTTGACAACTGAGGTTAATATTACCTTTTACTTCCTTAAAGACATGTTTCCATATACAGTATTTTCATAATGTTGCTAGCAAAAAAAAATGCTGAAATATGGATCTACATTTTTGTATCAAATATATTTTCTTCAGTTAAGGTCCATGATACAGAAAAGAATGTGTAAGTGGTATGAACTATTGAATTTTAAATTATGAAAAGAGGATAGTATTTTATTAATATAGTTTGAACTATTGAATTAATTCGTTCGTTAGCCTACACCTACTCAAATATCAGGAAGAAATGGACAATCTGCTATGATTGTCTCCAGTCTCGCTCTACATTTCGATGATATTTTCCTTAGGTAATTCGAGTTGTGAAAACTATGCACCAAGTGTAAGTTGAAACAACCCATTCCACGAGGTTGAATAATTGCAGATTGCTCATTTAATCTTGATGAATAAATGCAATTACAATTTTTGAAGCATTGCAGGTTGCTCTTTTTTTTTAATGATAATTTTCGAAGTATTTCTTTATACTACACGTTTTTTAAATTTAATTTCTTTGATGAGGCAGTTCTATCGTGAGAATCCATTGTTATAATAATTCGAAACTCTGAGAAACCAATACTTTCGAAGATATAATTTGTCTGTTTCAACAAGAGCGCCAAAAAGCTCCTGTCCACAGGGCTTGAACCAATTTTTATAAAAGCAAATGATATACCAGTTTGGGGTCTCATAACTCTTTTCTAGCTAGCAATAATTTTATAAGAAACTGCCAACATTGAATATTAAAAAAAAAACAAAAATATTGACTGTTTTACATATTTTTATAAAAAATTACACTTTAGAGTTAAGAAAGTGGGCAAACCAGAAGAAATTTTTTTTTTAAATATTCAGGGGGCCAGGTCGAAATACATTAGGGTTGAGTCAGTAGCAGATGACCCCACCAATTAATCATGTTCCTATGTTCAACGTTCTGCCAACCACCCTGTATAAGAGTATAGATTTGAGGAATGAATATCTCTGATAAGTTCGTTATTTAATTTTAATTTAGTTTCTTCTATGATTCAGTTCTATTACAAGAATCCACTGATACCATTCCCAACTCTGAGAAGCCAATACTTTCGGAGATATGATTTGTCAATGTTTGAACAAGTCTGTAAAAGCCGTCCATAGGGCTATCCCACATTTCTTACGAAAGACCTCCGAATTAATGATGTTGCAATGAATGTAAAAACGAAATTAAAGAAAAATGCATTATTTTGGAGTTAATTATAATAGTAATATACCAGACTGCACGTGATGAAAAAATTGGTTCAAGTCCTGTGGACAGGAGCTTTTTGGCGCTATTGTTCAAACAGACAAATTACATCTCCGAAGGTATTGTTTTCTCAGAATTGGGAATTATATCAATGGATTCTTATGATAGAACTGAATCATGGAAGAAATTAAATTAAAAAAAAGTGTCGTTTAAAAAAAATGCTTCAAAAATTATGTTTAGAAAATAAAAGCAATCTACAATGCTTCAATGCTTTAATGCTCCAAAATTTGTCATGAAATGTATTTATCAAGCTTAAATGAGCAATCTGCAATGATTCAACCTCGTGGAATGGGTTGTTGCAACTTACACTCGGTGCATAGTTTCCACAACTCGAAATACCTAAGGAAAGTATCATCGAAATGTCCAGAGCAAGGTTGGAGACAATCATAGAAGATTGTCCATTTATTCCTGATATTTGAGTAGGTAGTGGATTATGAACAAATTATTTTAATAGTTCAAAATATATTAATAAAATACTATCTTCTTTTCATAATTCAAAATTCAATAGTTCATACCACTAGCACATTCTTTTCTGTATTATGAACCTTTACTCAAGAAAAAAAGTCTGATACACAAATGTAGATCCATACTTCAGTATCTTTTTGCTAGCAACATTGTGAAAATACTGTATATAGGAAGATGCCTCACTACTTAAGGTAGTAAAAGGTAATATAAACCTCAGTGATCAACGAACAGTAATTTCTTTTGGTGGTTCCATTATGTTCCTCTTTCATATTGCCTCCATAAACAACATCATTTAAATGATCCAATTCTGGATCTTCTGAAACATCATCCCCAATATTTAAACATAAATTATTCAATATGAAATCAGTCAATATTATTTTCGGTTTCAAAACAGTCTTGCATATATTCACAAATTCAAGAATCAGATACTTGTTTTCCAAGAGAAAATATTTCCAACTACAAATTGACAATCTCTAATAGCTAGAAAAGATGACATTTATGAACAGTGAACACAGACAGATTCTGTGTTCACATTCTGCGAATACATAGAACTTGTATTATTGAAACTTTGAAACATTATATCTCCGAAAGTATTAGCTTTTTAGAGTTGAAAATAATAACAATGGATTCCTATGATGAAACTGCATCTTAAAAAATTCGAATTCAAAAGTTGTAATATAAAAAAAAATATTTTTTTTCGTTACTCCGAAACTGTTAAACCAATTTCGCCTTATAACCAAGCTAAGCGAGATAATTATCCCTCAAACCTACTCTGAAAATTTCAACTGTCTAGCTCATTTTCGAGAGTTATCGTGTTAACGGGTGGCTGGACGGCCGGACAGAATCAATTTCGACCTCGGATTCTTGATCAGTGAGTCAAACCAAATTGTTCAAGACCATTTTCAGCCAAAAATTCGAAAATTTCAGACATTTTGGAAAATTGATAAGCACGAGGTTACGAGGAACAAGACCGCCAAAAATCAGTGCAGAACGCAGAAAACCGAAATTCCTGCACACCTATGCGCAAAATGACACGACCTGGTTTTAAAATTTATCAGCAGAAATCATTACACTCGAAATATCAACAGATAATGAATTATTATTATTATTAATTATCTTTAATCAGGTCCATTGAATTTTCCCAAAAAACATATACCTTCTTCATTGGAGCCTTTTCCATTAGAATCATCCGAAGAGCACCAATAACCCGCTTCAGCGTTCAAATCCCGGAACTCCTTCCTTCTTGCTGCTACGAGAAAAGATTCAACTTGTTGATCAAAAAGGAAAAACCCGGATACGTAATGAATGTTTTATTGAGTGATTTCTTTTCTAAACGCTATCTATATTCTCGACAGGTCCTTGCAACGCGTAATCGATACTCTGAAATTGATATCCGGAGAATATTCATCATAGTCTTTAGCTAAATAATACATTAAGTTCGAGAAACACACATTCCAAAATTTGCATCACAAATTGACCAGGGTGCCTTTTTGTGCTGCTCGTTATTAATTAACATCTTGTTGTATAGAACGACTGCAAACGATCGGTCGAATGCAAACTGAACGCAGGGTCGAATCGAGTGGAACAGAACCTCAAATATCACTGCGATATTTCTAGTGAAAATCTTTCTGCAGTTTCAGTTCATAATTTACTACGACCATTTCATAATACGCTCATTAAAATTCTAAATGCTGGTCTATCTGGTATCAGTTCTGTCTGACATCAATCTTGAATTGATAACTAAATGAGGTAAGGAATAAGTGTTCAAATTATTATTGGTAAGTTGCCTTCTTTACATTATTTTGTTGTTATATTTACATTAATATCCTTGGTAGATGTTTTTGTAATAATATACTGACTGACAAAGAAACTGCAACACCCAGTAGGAGCTGTTTAATTTTTTTTTTCGGTAAAACATAGATAGTACAGCAAGGAGTAAATTATTGAAATTTGAAGAAAAAGAATTGGTTCAAGCCCTGTGGACAGGAGCTTTCTGGCGCTCTTGTTAAAACAGACAAATCATACCTCCGAAAGTATTGGTTTCTCAGAGTTAGGAATTATATAAATGCATTCTTATGATAGTACTGCATCATAAAGGAAATTCAATTCAAATAATAGTCTATTTATCAAGATTAAATGAGCAATCTGAGAATGTGAACTGCACCATGGAAGAAATCAAATTAAAATAGCTGAAATGAATTTGACTCTCTCTAATAGAACAGGATGACATGTACGAGTATGAACACATACCATATAATAAAGCTTAGATAGAATAATTATAGCATTCTGTGAAAACATAGAAGTACGATTCATTATTGACATTTCGAAAAATCCTATCTCCGAAAGTATTAGCTTGTTGGAGTTGAAAATGAAATCAATGGATTTTTAAGGTGAAACTGCATCTTAAATGAAAATTGAATTTGAGATCTGTTACTTAAAAAAAATTTTTTTTTTCGTTACTCTGAAACCATCTGGCCTATTTTGCCCAATAACGAACTCAAATGAGATATTCATCTCCCTAACCTACTCTGAAAATTTCAACTGCCTAGCTCATTCCGTTCGAGAGTTATTGTAGAAAAATCTTTTTCGACACTTTGCGGTAACCTGGTCAATACAAAACTTCACATGCGTATAAAGGTCATGATTCTACAATTTGATGCTAAATTTCAGATAGATCGAAACATCAGTTTCGGAAAATTGATAAGCACTCTGTTCCGAGGAACTAGAGCGCATTAAACGCAGGGTTCACAATTTTTTTTAATAAATCTGTTAATAATGTGTTTGTCCACCGCAATTATCTATTCACTCCCCAACACGTCTTGGCATTGATACAATAAGATAGTCCATTTCTTCTTGAGGGATACTATCTCAAGCTACCAGTAGTTCATGTATCAGAGCCGCCTAAGTCCGTGGGGGCATTTAGAGACGTCACCTACCGTAAATATGTTTCAAGAATTTATGGCTTTCCGTTCTCCAGTTATCGTGACAACGACCAGACATACTCAAATTTTCTAGTTGTACGGTCCTCATGAAATTTCACAAAAGACTTTATATCGATATTCTACAACAAGTTACGATCCGATCGGGTCTGTACTTTTTGAGTTAGGGAGAAAATAATATTCCAGATATATATAACTCCGACACCGTTGGATCGATTATGCACAAGGACGAAATTAACTCTCCCATTTGGATGAACAGCCTACCCTGAAAATTGTCCCTATCTACTTTCGTTCGATAGTTGTTGAGGCAACGGTCACCCATCCAGCGACTGAACTCACACAAGTCTGATCGGATCTCCAACAATCTAGATCCGATCGTGTTCAAACTTGGAACTCGGCTGTACAGTTTGGTTTCGAAGGCTCTCATAAATTCAGCGACGTCGGAGGAATATATACTGATGTATAGATTTTCACGAAATTTTGCAGAAATGTTCGCGTCGGCATTCTACAGCTAATTACCGTGCTTGAATTGGATGGGATTCGTATTTTTCGAGTTATTCAGAAAATATCAACCAAATTTCAGATGGGTATAAGTCCAAAAGCCGATTAGGCCTATAAACAAACTCAAATGTCGCATTCGGATGCGCAACCTACCCTAAAAATTGAAAGTCGCCATCTGTTTCCATTATCAGATGATCTTGAGGTAATTAATATTTTTAAATATTTTTTTTTAAATTCATACGATTCTCACAAAATTTTACAAACGTCTTTGTGTCAGTATTCTACAACTAGCTACTTAGTTTCAATTCCATTGGATCTGTATTGGTTGATGACAAAATGATTACTCGGAGACCGTTGTGCCGATTACACTCATTAACGAACTTGTCCGTCGTATTTAGGCGCGCTACCTACCCTGTAGATTTCAAGTTCTCCTTTCATGCATTCTCAAGTTATCGTAGCAGCGGCCGTTATCGTAGCGGTCGGCCGGACAGAATCAAATTTGGGTAGAACCTAATCGTTTGGGGCCAGTTTCGGAAAATAATTCGAAAATTACAGACAGTCGGTCGAAATAAAGCACGCTGTTCCACAGAACGTGCACGCAAAAATGTATAACACATATATGGAAGCTGTGGATCAACTGGATAACAACATTTCAAATTACAGAATTGCAATAAGATGGAAAAAGTGTTATATGCCAATATTCCACTGGATAATTGCTTTATGCGATGCCAACGCTAGTCGATTAGCCCGCTAATATCGATATTAAGCAGGCAATCTCCATTTTTGGCGAGAGTTCTCAGTATCTCCTAAAGAAATATGAAAGCATTCCGAAAATTCCAGGAGAGTTCTCCTACGTTTAAACGTAGGAGGCACCCCAATTGATAATATGCCAACAGATAGGAAGGAGGTGCTCTCTCTTATCTTTAAAAATAAAACAACTAAAGCATGCGAAAGCTGTGCAATTCCACTACATAAATGTTTTGACGAATTTCATAAATGGAAATATTTTTGCACTCAAAGAGTTAGCTACTTGAAATTTTTAGAGCAGGAGTCGTCTCTAAATGCAACGGACAAGTTCTTTAATAGACCCAACGGTTTCCGTGTAAAAATTTTGTTTTCAGCCAATACAGAAATTACTCATCTGAAATTTTGTTGATATTTCCTCTATGAATCAAAGCATACAAATACGATCCAATTAAAACTCGGTAATTACTTTTAGAATGCCGAATGTCATTCGTTAGTCCTGATATTACTTGAGAGGTAGATTTTTTCGTATATTATTGGATATTTAATGGATTTCAAATCTGATAGAATACATATTATGTCAGATTCAAAAATTCTGTGACTTTAGACGATTTAGATTTAGATAGTCATTTAGATGGTACAAAATGTATTCATTTCTTATAAAATCCGAGAAGAGTATCCAAAACAGTTGAACAGACAATAGAACATGCGCGAAAAAAGTAACAATAAGAATTTTGCATTAGTTGAAAAAAACTATTTATGTATATGAGATAATTAATACTTCAAGTTGTATAGCGTAGTACTAACGTAGCTGTAGAAGCATTACTGACTGAAGAATATCCAGGTAAGGAATATCAGTAGGAATAAGAAAAGATACGACAACTTGATAAAAGTCATCAGTGAGTCGAACCTAAACGCTTGAGAACATTATAGAAAAAATTCGAAAATCACAGACATATGGATCCAAGAACAACACTCTATGCCAGAACATGCGCGCAAAATTTTCTGAAAACAAAATTTGTCCATCACTTACCATACACGAATAGTAAATTGCGATATTACGTGAAATTGAAATTCGGGAAGCTAATAACTAATTGTATATAAATGTTGGTAGTTTGAATTGTTCATGATAATATCAGATTTAGAAATATTTCTGGTATTGGATAATACTAATAAACTAACATTAAAAATTTTGCACTAGTTAAAAAAAATTGGTTCAAGCCTTGTGGACAGGAGTTTTCTGGCGCTCTTGTTCAAACAGACAAATTATATCTCCGAAAGTATTGGTTTCTCAGAGTTGGGAATTATATCAATGTATTCTTATGATAGAACTGCATCATAAAGGAAATTCAATTCAAGTAATAGTTTATTTAACAAGATTTTTTGAATTTTCAAATTTTTTTTTTACATTTTGTGGTAATCTGGTCAATACAAAACTTCACATGCGTATGGAGGTCATAATTCTACAATTTGATGCTAAATTTCAGATAGATCGAGTGATCAGTTTCAGAAATATTCATAAAAAATGTTTTCAATAATATCGGCCATAACTCCGAAACCGCTTGATGGATTTCACCCATTAACGAACTCGTCCGAGATATTTACGCTCAAAATATACCTTGCAAATTTCAATCCTGGGCAAATTGATAAGCACTCTGTTCCGAGGAACTAGAGCGCCAAAAACTATTTATGTATATGAGATACTTGAAACATTAAGCTGTATAGCGTAGTACTATCGTAGCTGTATAAGTATTACTGGCTGAAGGATATCCAGGTAAGGAATATCAGTAGGAATAATAAAAGATACGAGAACTTGATGAAAATCTGTGAAATGAAAGATTCGAAATTCCACTTGAAAGGGTGAAGAACTCTGAAATAAACTTATCTGAACGGTATAGCTGCAGAAACAATAAGTTTGAAACATTGTGTTTACTAATGTACATGTAGAATTAGATATGGATTGCAAAGCTAACTAAAATGGATGTACTCAGACGTCAAAACTAACATCCGTCAATTTGGGTGGATAATAATGAAAAATGGCGATACCGTTGTTAATAAATCAACAAGTCCAGAGTGTTCCTGCCAATAGGGTCCTTCATAAATGGCTTCGTATAATTAATATACGTATGCATATAATTCACAAGTCAAATAGACCCCAGGGGGTTCATTGATTTGCCGAGAAAGCAAAGCAGACGCGTTTCTGGCTTCTTGGCTTTCATCAGTACTCTGTAGCTTCTCAACAAATTCAACTGAACTGACCCACCCGGGTTAAGCCTCTCAGAGCCGGCTTGGTCGATCATACCTAATCGCCCACGCCACCTATGAGACAAAACACGGAAATCAGCCTTTCCCCACCAGTGAATATTTGAAGCGCGAAATCAAGTTCACAGATTGTGAACACACAATCTGTCTGTATTCACTGTTCATAAATGTCATCTTTTTTATCTATTAGAGATTGTCAATTCCTAGTTGGAAAATATTTTTTCTTGGAAAACAAGTATCCGATTCTTGAATTTGTGAATATATACAAGACGGTTTTGAAACCGAAAATAATATTGACTGATTACATATTGAATAATTTATCTATAAATATTGGGGATGATGTTTCAGAAGATTTAGAATTGGATCATTTCAATGATGTAGTTTATGAAGGCCATAGGAACGAATAACATAATGGAATCATTAAAAGAAATTACTGTTCGTTGACCACTGAGGTTAATATTAGCTTTTACTTCTTTAAGTAGTGAGACATGTTCCTATATACAGTATTTTCATAATGTTTCTAGCAAAAAATACTGAAATATGGATCTACATTTGCCTATCAAACATTTTTTCTTGGGTTTAGCTTCATAATACAGAAAAGAATGTGTTAGTGGTATGAACTATTAAATTTAAATTATGAAAAGAGGATAGTATTTTATTAATATATTTTGAACTATAAAACTAATTTGTTCGTAATCCTCTACCTTCTCAAATATCAGGAATAAATGGACAATCTGCTATGAATGTCTCCAGCCTTGCTCTAGACATTTCGATGATACTTTCCTTAGGTATTTCGAGTGTGAAAAAAATGCACCGAGTGTAAGTTGCAACAACATATTCCACGAGGTTGAATCATAGCAGATTGCTCATTTAATCTTAATAAATAAATTTAATGACAATTTTTGGAACATTACAGCTTTGCAGATTGGCTCTTTTTTTAGAAAGATAATTTTTGAAGCATTTTTGCAACGACACTTTTTTTAATTTAATTTTTTTCATGATGCAGTCCTATCATAGGAATCCATTGATATAATTCCCAACTCTGAGAAACCAATACTTTCGGAGATATAATTTGTTTCTTTGAACAAGAGCGCCAAAAAGCTCCTATCCACAGGGCTTGAACCAATTTTATCTATAGAATTCGATGCAGATAAATACAGTAGTATGAAAAATGTCAATGCAGTATGGAAAGTGTGACTCAGTTATAGACAGACGCAAGTCGCCGTATCTTTCTTGTGCTGGTTTTTGTGGCGGGCCTTATCATGCCATTTATTTTGGAATATGATGCGGTACTGATTTTGTACATAATGTATCTGAAAACGCCTGAGTTCTGATGGTTTTGTACAGATTGTCCCAAAATGAAAAAGAAACACGTGCGATCTTGAAATCTCTGATTGACTCCAGAATGAATGACATTATGAATGAATGTAACAATATGTTTGGAGATCTCAAGCTAAAAATGTTGGATATTGCTGAAGAAAAACTATAACTGTGTGATTTGAGTGACATATCCATGTTTGCCGATTTGAAATCTAAAATTCTGGACATGGCTGATAACAAACTTAACAAACTTACTTCTGTCTGCGACGCTAAAAATGCATACGCTGATAAACCTTTGTTCTCACAAATCGTTGGCAGCAAATCAGTGATTATTGTCAAACCAGTCGACCCCAGTCAGTCCAACGCGAAAACTAAGTCTGACATCACGAATAACATTAAACAAATCAAGGATGGGGGTATTTTGACCGGCTGCGAAAATTCCGAAAGAGCCAAAGAGAAATCATCTTCCTGTACAACATTGCTGATGCTGAAAAATTTGAACCTAAAATCAGAACTGTGGGTCTGAAGGAGAATTACTCAACTTATGATATCACTAAATGCCTCACAGGTCAAAACGATGTATTCTCAGATGTTTCTCATTTGCAAGTACTGAAAGTCTGGGCAACTAAAAACAATCCCCTTTTTTCCAGGCTCTCATTGTTGTCGATGCGGCTACCTTTGGATTAATTATGGAACGTGTAACGTTCGTTTTGACCCGGGCCGGGGTTTGTTTACATTCTGCGTGCGATAAGGTTGTCGTTCGTGTTGACATTGAATTTGAGGTTGGGTCTCAGATGTACCAATCGACGCTAAAGAATTATGATATTCTAAGAGCCGAAGTAGTTGGCTATATTGTTTCGTTTTGACAGAGTCAGCGTCCGTCAGATGAGATCTTCCATTTTATGAAGATTCGACGAAGGAAGCATAGGTTAAGTGCATTTTCGGAACTCTGGTAGAATTATTGAAATCTTCTTAATTGGATATAGTTTCGAAAATCGAATTAAGAGTGGGGGTTATATTGGTTTGATTTGGAAGGATAACAGGTAACCTTAACTTGTCTCGAAAGAGGATTTAAAAACCTTTTGCAAATACAAGTTGAACACGTGAACGATCTTGGCGACTTTGACAGGTATGTGTTAAATGTTCTATTCTCGTCATTTCTAGTGGAAACAATTCAGGTTGTAATTATCTTTCTATATCCAGAACATTGCTATGTGTTTGAAGGATTTTTTGGTGGAGGCACGGCCAGATTTAGTTTTGAAGCAAACTTATACAGGACAACCCCGAATATCAGGGTATGTACGAATTCTATAAATATTACATAACAACGAATAACTGGTCAAGTTGATATTCTGGTAACCGAAATTATTATGTGTTGGGGAAATTCATTTATTTTTTATCCGAGAGATTAGAAGTCACTGATGGTGTCTTTTCTGTCATCAGGGTTTTTATGTCAGGAAGAGTGAAACTGAGACATTCGAGTATATACAAGGTGGTCCATAAGTAACGCTGTGAGACAGCCAACGCAGTGTTGCAGATCCCGAATATATACAAGGTGTTCAGTAATCAACATTGTGGGACATCCAATCGAGGGTTGCAGACTACGAGCACCGAGAGAAAGAGGACAGTATTGCGAGCCCATCGACGCAATACTACGTTCAGGAATAAGAGAAATCAGCATGCAAGTTATAGGAAATAGATCTTCGAAACATATCTTATACCTGCTATATATGACGTGAACTTATTATCATCAATTACATAAATTATTGTTATTGTAAAGCGGAAATTGGGGAAAGATTTTTGGTAATCATATATGATCATAGATAAGAAACGTGGATGCGCCTGAGCTCAAGCGACGCGTATATGAATTGAAGAATAATATCTACGTACGTTTTCCGCCACCCTCATTCAGGGTTTCACAGTAATTTTACTTTATTGAGTATAAAGACCTGTGTTGTAAGCTACTGAATAAATTGTTTATTTTTAGCGTGAATGTTCTTTTGGTGAATTTAGGAATTATTACTTTACGCTGGTTACGCTCGTTAGTCGTTATAAACGTTTCAGATTATTATTTATTAACGGTGTGTGTAATGTTTTCGATGCTACTGCCATCAAAATTTGTTACAAATATAGTGGTTTCAACCACAGCCAAGTTACTTGCTCGATCTTCAAAGCTATTTGCCCAAAATGATCGGCTAATCACTCATTGTATAATTGTAAGAGTAAGACTTGTATAAAATGTCCAAGCTGTCTGGGATGTAGATAAGTGCCCTATTCATAAGCAACCGGTTGCAATTTCTCAAAGCAAGTTCTTTCATTAATAAATAGCAATCATTTGATAATGCTGTTAACATCAGCAAGGCAGTCTCGGCCCCTGAGCACAGGCTATCCATGTACAACCAAAATGCTGGACGCCTAAGAAACAAATTTAATTGCTTGTATAACTCAATTTCTGTGAGTGACTATGATATTACAACTCTGAGGGAAACCTGGTTGAAATCTGACATTTTTTATTCTTCACAGGAAGGATAGAAATTTCGATCTCCCCATTGCGTCTAGGGCTGGCGGTTAAGACCTGTTTTTAATCTTGCCAAACTGACCTCGATTAACTTTCACACATTGCCCTCAATGTAGATGTCGTTGGCATCAAAATTCATAATGAAAGAACTTCTGCATATGTTGTCAATGTCTATATACCTCCTAACTCATCGCAAGAAGCTATCTTTGATTCTATACAGGGTTGGGATGAAGTATGGAACCCAGTAAATATCTTCCAAACGAAAAGAACGATATTTATCAAAATTTGCAGGTAGTGCAATAGAACAAAATGCATCTGATATATATTGTTTTGTTAATAATATACTTCCGGTTTAACCAGAATTGCCATCAACTTCTTTAATTTAAATGGGACACCCTATATATTTTCATAGATTTTGAAAGAACTTATTATTTTGAATTCATGCATACTGAGTTTAGTCTCAAAAAATTTGTAAAAAAGAGGAATAGCTCACTGTTAGTTGTACAACAGGTGTACATTTCATTATTTTGGAATTATGAGAAACAAAATTATTTCAAATGTTCAAAATACTCGCCGTTTACTTGCTGACAATATAACATCCTATTAACAAATTATTTAGTCACTCTTTCCAAGACTTCTCCACGTATTAGTTCACATTCATCAATAATTCTTTGTCTCAATTCCTGTAAGTTTGTTGGTCGTCTAACGTAAACACGTGATTTTAGATAACCCCAAAGAAAAAATGTAAGAGACTAGGATCCGGAGAACGAGCAGGCCACTCTATAAATCCTCTACAATTGATTTGGAAAATTCGCACCAGAAAATCCTGAACCCGTCTTTCATAGTGGGGAGGTGCTCCATCTTGTTGTGGTAATTGCCCATTCTGTTGGAGTGCAGGAATAATTTCGTTATTCAGTAGATCCAAATACTTGTCACCATTCAAGTTTCCGTCGATAAAAAATGGGCCTATCATCCTATTTTCGACAATTACCATCCAAACATACAACTTCTGTGGATGCTGGGTATGTGCTTCATGAATCCTATGAGGATTCTCATTTGACCAATACTTTGAGTTATGGCGATTAACTGTTCCATTTAAACAAAAAGTTGCCTCATCGGAAAAAACTATGTTAGAAGCAAAATTTTCGTCGACATTACAGACGTCGGTCAAAATCATCGTCGGACAATTCTTGAACCAACTGTACCTTATACGGATGATACTTTTCACTTTTTAATATATTTCCTACAGAACGTCGACTGATACCATGGTTTAGTGTCAAATTTGTGGTGGAAGTTTAAGGTGATTCTTCTAAATCGATGCAGTTCGTTGCAGTCCGCGGTCTTTATCAAATTTTTTACCATCCTAGTTGTATTAAAACGTTGTAATGTTTTAGATACTGTTGAGCGTGATATAAGATTTCTCTCCGGATGCAAATTATTAAAAATATGACACACTTCTTCATGAGTTCTAACACGATCATCAAAACCGATCATCATTAAAATTACAATACGCTCTTTTTCACTTAATGGAACCATTCTAAATTGTAAAATTTATTTCCGTCAATTAGAATTTGACACTTGGGAAACAAAAGACGTACTAAACAGTAATCGTTTATTTATTACTATGCATACAAACAACATCAATTAGTTTATCTAAATAGTTTTTTGCTCCAATGCAAAAAAGTCAAAGGAGGTTGATTAGAGTGCTATATTCCTCGTTTTTACAATTTTTTTTACACCGAACTCGGTATGTATGAATTCAAAATAACAAGTTCTTTCAAAATCTGTAAAAATATATAGGGTATCGCATTTAAGTTAAAGAAGTTGATGGCATTTCCGGTTGAACCGGAAGTATATTATTAACAAAAAAAATTGGTTCAAGCACTGACGTGAAGTTAGAAGCTTTTGCGCGTATGTTCTATTGTCTCTTAATTCGAATTTACCATGGAAAATTCGAATTAAGTGCCCAATACAGGAGAATGGACAACATAATTTACCATGGTAAATTCGATTAAGGGTGTCCAATACAGAAGAATTGACAATGGAATTAAAAAATTAAGTTTGAAATTTTAGATAGTTGTAATATATGGATAATTGTTAATTCACTTAGTGTTAGTTATAAAATTTTGTGATTTCCTCAAATCTTGTATGTTGTAGAGGTTAAGTTGAGTAGCTTAGGCTAGACTTCGCCACTTTTCTCATCGTTGTACTCCTATATCTTGGTATACAATAAAGGCATTATTATTATTATTATTATTAACATACGCGCAAAGCATCTGACTGCACGTCAGTGCTTGAACCATTTTTTTTTCTTTTTTTTTTTTTTTAATTTCTAAGGGTACGGTTCTTAAAATTTTTTTTTTTCGATATTTTTTCAAATTTTCTAGGGGTACGGTTTTTACAATATTTTAAACAAGTCTTTCTTATGATTTTCTACTACAAGTTACACCAAGCTTCAATTCGATCGAATATTGATTATTTGATTTATCAAGGAAATAATATTCCAGGTGGGTATAACAAAAACGAACTTAACTCTTCCTTTCGGATACGCAACCTACCCTGAAAATTGCAAGTCCCCTATCTCCTTTCGTTCGAAAGTTATCGAGGCAACGGTCACCCATCTACTGAACTCACACAAGAATGCTCGAAGCTCCAACAATATTTAACAGATCGTGTTAAAACTTGAAACTTGGCAGTAGAGTTAGGATATGAAGACTCTTGCAAAATTTCAGCAATTTCAAACGAATAGTTACTGATATATAGAATTTTTTTTTCAATTTTCAATGATTTTTTTTTAATTTTCTACAAATACTATCCTCACGAAATTTTTCAAGAATTTTCGCGTTGGCATTCTACAACTAATAACTATGTTTGAATTCAATGGGTTCAGTATCTTTCGAGTTAATGAGGAACAAAGAACAACCAAATTTCAGATGGCTATAACTCTAAAACCGTTTGGCCGATTATGCTCAGAAACAAATTGAAATGTCGCGTTCTGATGCACATCCTAACCTGAAAACTTCAAGCCGCTATCTCTTTCCGTTCTCAAGTTATCGTGACAACAAAAATATTTTTCAATAAATTTTTAATAATTTTCTAGTTGTACGATACGCAAAAAATTTCACAAACGTGCTTAGGTTCATATTCTACAACTACTAACCAAGTTTCAATTCGATCGGATTCGTATTGGTTCAAAACAAAATTATTACTCGGAAACCACTGGGCCAATTATGCCCATTAACGAACGTGTCCGTCGTATCGGGATGCGCCACCAACCCTGAAAATTTCAAGTCGCTAGCTCTTTTCGTTCTCAAGTTACCGTGGCAACGGCCGGCCGGACAGAATCAAATTTGACCTCGAATTCTTCATTGGGGAGTCGAACTAAATCGTTTGAGACCATTTTCGTCAAAAAATTCGAAAGTTACAGACATTTGGGCAAAACTATAACGCGATGTTCCCCAGTACCTACATACGCGCAAAAAAATATACATCAGATGCATTTTGTTGCATTGCACTCACCTGCAAATTTTTATAAATAGCGTTATTTTCTTTTAAAAGTTTTTCACTTGGTTCCATACTTTATCCCAACCCTGTATACGACATTGAACAATCAAGCGAATCTGACAATCTATTAATTATTTGGGACTTCAACATAGCCGAATATATGACATATCGCAACAAAACCACTTATCCTGGAATCATATCTTGCCTTATAAACTTTATGCACTTCATGAACTTAAAACAGTACAACTTCCTCATGAATCATAACTACCGTATCCGAGACCTGGTGATGAGTAGAACCGAAGTTTTTGCATCTCAACAAAACGATCCCCTAGTGGCCGATGACTTGCATG
The DNA here is from genome assembly GCA_937662695.2 of Halyzia sedecimguttata. Taxonomy (NCBI): domain Eukaryota; kingdom Metazoa; phylum Arthropoda; class Insecta; order Coleoptera; family Coccinellidae; genus Halyzia; species Halyzia sedecimguttata. The sequence continues at coordinate 38,577,298 of OW569412.2, forward strand.
ACCCACCACTGGAAATTATCTTGCAATCCAACTCAAGATCTAAGAAGTTCAAAAAGAAGTCTTCATTAACATACAACTTTCGCAAAGCAAACTTTCCCGGACTTTATGAGGGCCTTCTAAATGTTGATTGGTCCTTTCTCGTTCATGCTAGCGATGTCAATTCCGCTTGCGGTGAACTTTACTTTCACTTGTATCAGCTTTTCCTAAAGTACGTACCCAAGAGACTCAATACTAATTCTCCCCACCCCTCCAGGTTTGCTGGCAGTATTATTGTGATATCAGAAAAGAAAAATATATATCTTCGAAAATACAAAGCAACCGGTGACATAACTTAGCAACAAAAGTTTAAAGCTATTCGTAGGGAAGTCACAAAGGAAGTGTCTTCAACACGAAATAATTTTTCAACTAACATAAAGAACAACCCTACCAATTTTTGATCATATTTGAATATGTTGCGGAATGAATTTCGCATCCCTATAATTCTATTAAGTACCAGGATGAAGAAATATCCGATCCTGAGATAATAATTAATGGATTTGCCAACTTATTCCAATCAGCTTTCATCAACTCGATACCGCCGAACAACATAATGCATGAAGATTCTAATGTACCTACACTATCATCCCCTTATATTTTTGAAGAACTTGTACAGCAATGCCAGAATCGGCTAAAACTTAAATTGACCACTGAGCTAGATGGTTTTCCATCATTCATGGTGAAGGACTGCGCCATAATATTCGCTAACCCGCTTACAAAAATTTTTAATATTCATTCCCTGACATTTGGAAAGAAAATAAAGTTTACCTTAGTTTCAAGAAAAGTAATATAAGTCATATTGAATATTATGTGATGGTCATGTCTGAAGTTTTATCAGTTCATGTTAACCCACAAATGGTACCTTATCAGCACGGCTTTGTACCAGGCAGATCAACAGTCACCAACTTGATCGAAATGACACAATATATTTCCGATAATTTGGATAATTCAGGACAGGTTAATGTCGTTTACACTGATTTCTCGAAGGTGTTTGATCGGCTCGATCATGATATTCTCCTCAAAAAACTTTCCAGTTTTGGTGTTACACACGATCCTATCATGTTCTTTTCTGTTATTTATCCAACCGAAATAACTGCAACTTCTGGTGTCCCGCAAGGCTCTGTTTTAGGTCCCTTATTATTCGTAATATTTGTGAATTACATCGGCCTTAGACTGAACTATAATATTTTACTATACCCGGATGACTGGTAAGCTATATGGAAAAATCGAAAATCCAACTGACAACTCGAAACTACAGGGGGATTTAAGAACTCATAACCTACTCCCTTTGAACATGGGAAAATGTAACATTATTCTTTCGCGCGCAACAAACAACCAGTTATTTTTTATTACGATTTTGATGGCACCAAACTTGAGAGGCGCACCAACCTCACAGACTTAGGAAGAAAATTTGACACAAAAATAACATTCGTTGAACATACTTGCAGTATTGTTTCGTGTGCTCATAAAACGCTTGGTGATTATGGATTCCAGGCAGTTTACTGGCCCTTTTACTCTGAAGCTCCTATTTGATGCATTTGTGAGAACTAAACTTGAAAAAGCCTCACTATTTGGTCTCCGGGCTATAATGTCCACTTGAATACTATCGAGAATGTACAGAGACATTTTCTTAAGGCAATATGCTTTAGACTAGATGGGCAGTATCCTGCCCGAGGTATCCCTCAGGAATCATTATTGGAACGTTTTAGTACTAACTCGTTGCAGACTCGTACATGTTGCAGCATAATTTTCCTTTTCAAACTGCTGAATAAAAAATGTGTTCAAGTACTGACGTGAAGTCAGGAGCTTTTGCACGTATGTTCTATTGTCCATTCTCCTGTATTGGACAGTCTTAATCGAATTTACCATGGTGAAGTATTGTCCGTTTTCCTGTATTGGATACTCTAAATCGAATTTACCATGGTAAATACGATCCAATACTGTCCAATACAGGAGGATGGACAATAGAACATACCCGCAAAAGCTCCTGATTTCACTTCAGTGCTTGAACCAATTTTTTCTTCCGTAATATTTTTTACATTTTCAAGAGGTACTGTTCTCATAATTTTTTTTTCGTAATCTTCAAAAATTTTCTACAGGTACTGTATTCTCACAAAATATTACACTGCTTTTGGTCAATATTCTACAACTAGTAACCAAGCTCCAATCGATCGAGTCTATATTTTTTGAATTGTCCAGTGAATAATTTTCCTGGTGGGTATAACTCCGAAACCGATTGAGCGATCATGCCAAAAACGAACTTATCTCTCCCATTGGGATGTGCAACCTACCCTGAAAATTGCAAGTCCATGTCTCCTTTCGTCTGAAAGTTATCAAGGCAACGTTCATCCACCCAGATGCACAACCTTACCCGAAAATTTCAAGTCGCTATCTCTTTCCATTCTGAGGTTATGACATAAATAATATATTTGATAATTTTTTTTAAATTTTCTAGTGATTCTCACAAAATTGTACTAGTGAACTTAGTTTTGCATTCTAAAACTAGTCACCAAGTTTCAATTCGATCGGACTAGTATTGGTTGAAAACAAAATAATTACTCGGAAACCATTGGACCGATTATGCCCATTACAGTAGTTGTCCGTCGTATTGGGATGAGCCACATACCCTGAAAATTTCAAGTCGCTATCTCTGTCAGTTCTAAATTTATCGTGGCAACAGACGGCCGGCCGGACAGAATGAAATTTGACCTCGAATTCTTGATCAGGGAGTCGAAACCAATCGTTTTAGACCATTTTCGGCGAAATTTCGAAAATTACAGACATCTGAGCAAAATGATACCGCGATGTTCCCCAGAACATACGCGCAAAAAATCGATTCTCCTCACTTACTCTCTTTACTAAGTATTCATTTACCTATAAGGTCTGCAAATAACATGTTTTATTTGACAGCACCTAATACGTAATCACGTATGTTTTCTCCTATAAATCAAATGTGTGGTAACTATATGAAAATATGAAATACAAGAACGAGATATACATTTTCTACACATCGTTGACTGAGATCAAGAAAGTGGTTTTGCTATCATTTACTTCTGTTTTCATCTATTTCTTGCAACTATGCATGCGAACTTTTTTTTCTTAAAAAGTTTTTTTTTCAGTTTGCATGCATAGCTGCAGGTAAGTACAAGCGAACCTATTGTCTTCTTTCATTTTGTGTTAGTTGAAGAGATTGCGGCTATCGCTTATAAATTTCATAAGTACCTATATGATGATCTTCATACGAATGGTATTCGAAGATGTTTAGGATATACTTTTCCTCCATATATCCAGACTCCTTAAGGGTTCTCGATTTTTACCATCATTAGTGCCCAATAAGTCAGTCTTCTGGAAATTGTGTTCGGTATACCCTCTCAGATCCAATCCTGCTAAACTAAATACGGCTTTTGCTCGCACCTAATTGAATTACAAATACGTTTGTCCACTAGATCAGATAATTTTCGGGATTTTTTGTTCCTCGCCTCTGACTGATTTCCCATTTACTTATTAATACCAGCGATGGTCTCCTGTTCTCGATAATACCCTGATTTACATTCTTAATTGGGCGTTTTAATTATGGAAATGATGATTTTGCGAATCCGGGGTCTCATCGCGTGCAGGGCGCATCGGATACTTCGTCGTTTTTGCACATTTGAATTTCAATTTGATGAAAACAGATGGACGCTGGAAACAACTTTGAATCATTAGTATGGATACATTACATTTTGGTACGGAGCGCAGACATCACTTAACATTTCATTTAGGCGTTCGTTTCAGATTCTCAGATTGTATAGGGTGTTTTCGAACTTAAACCTGTTTCAACTTAACGAGGAACTCATTATGGAAAGCATTTCTCCATATACAGGGTGGTCCAGATCTTAACCAAGAAATTTTAACCACGTATTCTACATCAAAAATAAGCCCTAGTTTTTTATATAAACATATGTCGAGAAATGCTTCCTATCCGAGATACAGGGTGTAGAAATGATTAGAAAAAATAGTTATTTATTATACAAGGGAAAAAAGTATTAGATTACAGCTCGAGGTTATGTTGTCTCCCGACGCGAAGCGGAGGGAGACAAAAAACCGAGAGCTGAAATCTAATATTTTTCCCGTGTATAATACACTATTTTTTTCTGTGACAGGAAAAACGACGATTAACTAGTGAAAGAACATATTATTACAATATATTAAAGTCAGAATGTTATCGATATGAAATTTGAATTTTTAAACTAGTAAGCTATTAGACCTGCGTTGCTAAGAAAACTTCAGTGTAATCAAATATCTGTCAATTTAATTTTGTGATTTGATTCAAAAATTGCGAACTCAGTAATTGTTTAGTAGTTATTTTGAATACCATAAAGTTAAAAATGCTTGATTCTGAGTTTTCTCTGACTCCACCGGAGTTGATAGAAGCAGCGCAAGTAGCAAATATCTTCCATTATCTATATGTATATATATCCGGGAAAAAAGTATTCACTTTTTTCCCGGGGAAAAAAGTAATTTCGTGAAAAGTTATATTTTGTTACCTGTCAACAGAGATGAAATGTCAAATTTTTTTCCCGTCACAGAAAAAAAAGTTTTTTTTTCCTTTACTTCGAACATCTTCTTTAAATTCGTATTTGAGTGTGGCTATTAACGCTTATTTTTTCGTAATTACACATTTTTCACAAAGATAGTCTTATTATTAGTAGTATTATTATTATGTACCATATCAAATTTTAGCGATTTGCTCATGCATGAGAGTGTTGAATTTTTTTACTCGGAAACGGTGCCTCGTACGTCAAAAAGTCAGGAGAATGAATTTGCTTCAAATTAAATAAGGATTTCAAGAATAAATTTTATTGTTGGAAAAACCAGTGGCGTATCATTCTTTTTCTAAAAATATTTAGTCTCGATGCAGTACGGACACCACTGGTGAAATAAAAAAAAAATATTTCATTCAAAAAGTGCCTCTTGATCCTTAAAACCTCTGTCCCAAATTTCATAAAAAAATTTTTTAAGTCTAAAAGTTATGAATAAAAAATATATTTTTTTCTATAATTTTAACACCCTGTATCTCAGAGAGAAAGTATTTCTCGACATATATTTATATGACAAACTAGGGCTTATTTTTGACGTAGAATACGTGGTTAAAGTTTCTTGGTTACGATCTGGACCACCCTGTATAATCACTTAATACCAAACTAAGAATGTTAAATTTTATATTAGTGTTGGAAACGTTTCCAACCAAAGTATTACTAATTATTCTTAGTTTCTTAAGTGTTTTCAATATGTTTGCACAACATAATTATATAAACCCAAAGTTGGCACATTTTATATATATTTATCTAAAAATCTGTTTTGTAATAACTTCATAAGGTTTTTGGCGCTCTAGTTCCTCGGAACTGAGTGCTTATCAATTTGCCCAAATGTCTGTAATTTTCGAATTTTTCGATGAAAATGGTCTTAATCGATTATGTTCGACTCACTGATCAAGAATCCGTGGTCGAAATTCATTCTGTCCGCCCGGTCCGGCCTTCCGGCCGTCCGACCGGCCGTAGGCACGATAACTCTCGAACGGAATGAGATAGAGAGTTGAAATTTTCAGAGTAGGTTTGGGGGATAAATATATCGGCTAAGTTCGTTATTGGGCAAAATCGGACAGATGGTTTCGGAGTAAAAAAAAAAAAATTACTTTTTACAAAACAAATTCCAAATTAAATTTTTTTCAATAAGCAGTTTTACCATAAGAATCCATTCATATTATTTTTAACTCTAACAAGCTAATACTTTCGGAGATATGATTTTTCAAAATTTCAATGTAAATCGTATTTCTACGTTTTCACACAATGATAGAATTATTCTGTGGGTATTCTATGAATTGTTATAAAGTCAAATTATTTTCGTGAGACATGACGTTGTCTCATTGTCATTCCTTCCAGCAATCCTATAAATATGAGAATTCTAATTTAATATCATACTTTGTGTTGGTTGATATTTTCATGCCGATGGTAAATTCATTGATGATGGGAATGGTAATGGTAAGTTAATAATATTGAGTTCAGAATATCTCCAATAAAAACAAAACTGGAATATTGGTGTATTGGAGTAGATTTGAGGAAAGATATATATTATCGTTCATCATAGAATTGAGGAATGAATATCTCGGATGAGTTCGTTGTTGGGTAGAATTCGTCTATTGGTTTTGGATTGATAATTTTTGGCACTCTTGTTGAATTTAAATTCTTCTATGATGTTTGAATTCAATTTCTGCTAAGATGAAGTTCTTAATTTCAATAATGAATCGTACTTCTATGTTTTCACAGAATGCTATAAATATTCTATCTAAGCTTTATTACATGATCTGTGTTCATGCTCGTACATTTCATCCTGTTCTATAAGAGAGAGTCAAATTCATTTCAGCTATTTTAATTTGGTTTCTTCCATGGTGCAGTTCTCATTCTCAGATTGCTCATTTAATCTTGATAAATAAACTATTATTTGAATTGAATTTCCTTTATGATGCAGTTCTATCATAAGAATACATTGATATAATTCTCAACTCTGAGAAACCAATACTTTTGGAGACATAATTTGTCTGTTTGAATTAGAGCGCCAGAAAGCTCCTGTCCACAGGGCTTGAACCCATTTTTTTTAATATGAACGTTCTGAAATATAAATGTTATATAAAATGATATCTATAAAATCAATTGATTTTAAGTTGAAATCCTGAAAGTATAAAAGCATAGGGAAAATATAGGGGTCGTGTGTCATTATTCTTTACACGAAACCATTTTGTTCCGCGCATGTTCTGTTGAACACCGCGTTATCATTTTGCCCAAATGCCTGTAGTTTTCGATTTTTTTGCTGACAATGGTCTCAAACGCTTGGGTTCGACTCCCTGATGAAGAATTCGAGATCAAGTTTTATTCTGTCCAGCTAGCCATCCGTCTTGCCCTTCCCACGATAACTTGAGAACGGAAAGAGGTACTGACCTGAACTTTCAGGGTAGGTGGATCGTTCGAATACGACGGACAAGTTCGTTTATGGGCATAATCAGCCCAATTGTTTCCAAGTAATAATGTATTCATATATTATGAAAGCTGAGAAAATGGTATTTATCGATGCTAAATTCGTAGTGGGTCGAATAGAGGTGAGTATACGAGCTTTTGCGCGTATTATCTATTGTCCAATGGACTTCACGTCAGTGCTTGAACCAATTTTAATATTTATTGTTGTAAAATCTTCCTCCGTAAATGGATTATTATTTTTCATAATTTATAGCATATGTAGAGCAAAGAAGAGAGTGGGAAAGCTCTGTGGACAGGCGCTTAGGCGCTTTTGTTCAAACTTTGAGAAATCATATCTCCGAAAGTATTGGTAAGATATGGGAATTATATCTATGGATTCTTATCATAGAATTTCATCTTAACAGAAATTGAATTCGAACACCATGAAAGAATTTAAATTCAGCAGTACCAAAAATTATTATTTCAAAACCAACAGACCAATTCTACCGAGAATTCTACCCAACAACGAACTTATCCGAGATATTTATTCCTCAAATCTATCATGAACGAGATATTCATTCCTCAAATCCACTCTGAAAATTATATTATATCAATTGGAAGTTAGCCAATATTCCAGTATTGTTTCTACTGGAGATATTCTGAACTCAATATTATCAACTTTCCATACCATTCCCATCATCATATGGATTAAACATGGGCATTAATATATCTCCCAAAAAGTATGATATCATATTATAATCCTCATAATTCTACGAAAGCTGAAATGAATTTGACATAAATATCATGTCTCTTATAGGAAAATATGTTAACATGTATGAACACAGATCATATAATAATACATAGATAGAATAATTACAGCATTCTGTGAAAACATAGAAGTACGATTTATAATTGAAATTTTGAAAAATCATATCTCCGAAAGTATTAGATTGTTAGAGTTAAATATGATATCAGTGGATTCTTATGGTGGAACTGCATCTTGAATTTGAAATTCTAATCTAAAAAAAATGTTTTTCTTGCTCCGAAGCCATCTGGATGATTTTGCCCAGTAACGAACGTATCCAAGATATTTATCTCCCAAACCTACTCTGAAAATTTCAACAGTCTAGCTCATTCCATTTGAGAGTTATCATGCCTACGAATCAATTTCGACCACGGATTCATGATCAGTGAGTCGAACCAAATCGTTTAAGACCATTTTCATAAAAAAATCGAAAAAAGAGTGCCAAAAAGATTCGGACATTTTTGGAAAAAGTGCTTATTCTATCAATACAATTTAATGTTATATGTACAATTAACATCGCTAGTATAACTACGCAGACATCAAGCACCGGTTAAAAACTATTATTCAAATATCTCAGTCTTCGCAGATAAGTAGGTGGATTTTCTTCCGTTTCCAACATTTCCTTGTCAACGAATATTTTTTGAGGATCTGCTCCGATTGCGTGCCAGGCAGAATTGAGGGGCTAATAAAAAAGTTGAGATCATATTGTAGCGAACACGAGGGTCTTCGCAGCGAGATCATGAAAAACTTTCGTATTACATTCTGTACAAGCGTGTCGGAAATGTTCCGTCAATACAATTTCTCGTCAGACGACGTCCTCGATATTGAATGTGCGGCGGTTAGGAATACAATGGAGCCTCGGAAAACCAATAACTTATTGCTACTTTCGATAGAATCTTCAGAAATTAATGGTCTGCTTCTGTACGAGTATATTCAATGGAAAATTATCTGCCTGAAAAACGCCGATGTTAACGACTTCTTTTCAATGATTTCCAGGATGAAAAGGTAATTACTAGGAATTGGTTGGCTTTCCTAGTAATTAGAAGATGATTTTAAACGAATTTTTCGGATTTCAGGATTGCAAATAGAATATCGGAATTATTGGGTACGATATTTTCCGGAATTTTCGAAAAGTTACGAATTTTCCTACTAAAGTACATAATTGTTTGATATAATGAAGGAATATTCGATTTTCTTCTTCGTCAAACTATTAAATAGTTATTAACGAATATAATAAATCTACCTCTCAACCTCTCACACAAGAATGATCTGATTTCGACCAACGAGCGCAGGTTTGTGAAGTAATGCAGGGCAGATGCAATGAGGATGATACCTTTTCATAGAGAATTCTTTTTACGGATGAAGCTACGATTTACTTGAATGGGTCTATCCATCGACATGATTGTCGCTTCTGGTCAACAGCTTATCCTCATTGCATGCAGACAGTTCACACCCAACATCCCGAAATATTAAATGTGTGGTTGGGCACAATTGGCCATCATATTATTGGACCTTTTTGGCGCTCTTGTTCCTCGGAACAGAGTGCTTATCAATTTGCCCAAATGTCTGTAGTTTTGGAATTTTTTGCTGAAAATGATCTTAAACAATTTGGTTCGACTCACTGATCAAGAATCCATGGTCAAAATCGATTCTGTCCGGCCGTCCGTCCGTCCGTCCGGCCGTTAACACGATAACTCTCGAACGGAATGAGCTAGACAATTGAAATTTTCAGAGAAGGTTCTAGGGATAAATATCTCGGCTAAGTTCGTTATTGGGCGAAATCAGCCTGATGGTTTTGGAGTAACGAAAAAAAATTTTTTTTTTACATTACAACTTTTGAACTTGAATTTTTTTAAGATGCAATTTTATCATTTTCTACTTTAACAAGTCAATAGTTTCGGATATATGATTTTTCAAAATTTCAATAATACATCGTAGTTCTATGTATTCACTGTCTGTGTTCACTGTTCATAAATTTCATTTTTTCTAGCTATTAGAGTCATGTCAATTCGTAGTTAGAAAACAGGTATTTGATTCTTGAATTTGTGAATATATACAAGACTAATCATTAAGGGATACTGTGGGAGGTATACTCAATATTGAAAGGTTTTTTTCTGGGTTTTCTCTCCCAAACTCTGAAAAATTTTGATAAAATAAAAATTAATTGTTTTGTGATTTGCTTCTGCGTAAGAAACACAATATATTGGTCAGAAGCAATCAATTGAACAATGTTGCCTAACAATTGTTTGTTAGGCACCAAAGAAGAACATAATGGAATCATCAAAACAAATTACTATTTGTTGACAACTGAGGTTAATATTACATTGTACTTCCTTAAGTACTAGGACATATACCTACAGTATTTCATAATGTTGTTAGTTAATATATTTTGAACTATTAAAATAATTTGCTCGTAAGCCTTTACCTAACAACCTATCAGGAATAAATGGACAATCTGCTATGATTGTCTCCAGCCTTGCTCTAGACATTTCGATGATACTTTTCTTTAGATATTTGGAGTTGTGAAAACTATGCACCGAGTATAAGTTGCAACAATCCATTCCACGATGTTGAATTATTGCAGATTGCTCATTTAATCTTGAAAAATAGATTTAATGACAATTGTATAAGCATTGCATTGCTCTTTTTTTTTGGCGCTCTTGCTTAAATGATAATTGTTGAAACATTTTTTTTAAACGACACTTTTTTAAATTTAATTTCTTTCATGACGAAGTTCTATCATAAGAATCCATTGATATAATTCCCAACTCTGAGAAACCAATACTTTCGGAGATATAATTTGTCTGTTTGAACAAGAGCGCCAAAAAGCTCCTGTTCACAGGGCTTGAACCAATTTTTTTATAGAAAGATATTTGACTAGTGACTCTTATCTAGAGTTAATGAGGAATCATATATTAACTGCAGTCATTGATCTCTTTACCGGTGTGAATGGTCGACAAGTAGCTGACAATATTTGGTTCCAACAAGATGGTGCGTGTCCGCATTATGGAAGTGACGAGGTATCTTCCTGGCACATTTCCTGAGAATTCTTCAGATTTGAACCCCATGGACTATTTTCTGCGGGGCCATTTGAAGAGTGCTGTTTACCAACATCGGCCAGAATTTCGAAGAACGGCTTGCACATTGTCAAGTAGTCAACGGTGCTCAATTCGAACACTCAATACTTCAAAATTATTTTCCATCCTTGAATAGGAAACTCGTCGATTTCAAAATGCGGGTAACCATACCCAATTGATTATTTTCTAACGTTCTAATGAAAAGTGGGAAAGCCCTGTGGTAGGAGATTTGTCGCGCTTGTTCAATTTTTGACAAACCATATCTCCGAAAGTATTGTTTTCTCAGAGTTGGGGGATGATAAGCATGGATTCTTATGATAGAGCAGCATCATAAAAGAAATTAAATTCAAATAATAGTTCATTCATCAAGATTAAATGAGCAATCTGCAATGATTCATCTTCTTGGAATGGGTTGTTGCAACTTACACTCGGTGCATAGTTTTCACAACTCGAAATACCTAAGGAAAGTATCATCGAAATGTATAGAGCAAGGCTGGAGACAACCATAGCAGATTGTCCATTTCTTCCCGATATTTGAGTAGGTATAGGCTAACGAGCAAATTATTTTAAAGGTTAAACATATATTAATAAAATACAATCCTCTTTTCCTAATGTAATAGTTCATACCACTAACACATTCATTCTGAATTATGAATATCTGATAGACAAATGTCAATCCATATTGGAGCATTTTTTTGCTAGCAACATTATGAAACTACTGTATGTTCCTACATGTCTCACTACTTAAGGATATAAAAGGTAATATTAACCTCAGTGGTCAACGATCAGTAATTTCTTTTAATGATTCCATTATGTTATTCTTTCCTATTGCCTTCATGAAATACATCATTAAAATGATCTAATTCTAAATCTTCTGAACATCATCCCCAATATTTATACATAAATTGTTCGATATGTAACCGATCAATATTATTTTCTGTTTCAAAACCGTCTTGTATATATTCACAAATTCTCTTCTATTGGCGAATAGCTCTGGAACATCTCTCACCTGCTCCATGTCCAGTATTGCGACTTCTTCACGTCGCAATCCAGCCCTAAGAGATTGGATGTTTGCGGCGTCTCTCAATAGCCTTTCATCCCGTTCTTCTCTCCTTTGATTCGTCCAATGTGGCTGTTGGTTTGGAGCATCTCTCACCTGCTCTTCAGCTTGTTCTCCTATACCCTCTGAACCTTGATGCTGCTGCAAGATTCCCCTCTTCTTGAGATGGCTCACCTGGTCTCGTAGGTTCTGCTGTGTCATGATGTTGAGATCTGGCAGATTCTCACACCACAGACCATGTATTCTACCCATATATCCCCTTCTTTCTGGTCTCGATCTCCGGTATAACACAGACAGTTGTTCGTGTTGCTCGGGTGTCCCCTTGTGGCGTCCCATTTGTGTGGCCTTGTTACTGTTGCCGGGTCTGACTACGGGTTGCTCTTGCGAGCGATGATTCCCTATGCGACTGACAACTTGTTCTCTCGCCTCCTCGATGTCCTCGTCGAAAGCTGTAATTTCTTGTATGACAGGCACCCGCCTCCTCAGCATCCTGCCGTTGGTGGTTCGTATGCTGTCACGTCCAGCACCAACCCCAGACGTGCCCTGGTGATCCCCAGGCAGCAGCTGTTCTCCGAGGCTCCGTAGATTGTAATTCATCATCGGTTGAGAGTGACCGGGGTCCGCGGGCTTGTCACGCCCGTATGCTACTAAGTAGTGCCCCCGAGCGGTTTTGCATTTTATACCTTCTGCCAGGTTTATCTAGGGTACCTCGGGTTTGCTAAGCCCGTACTCTGAGACACATCCCAGAGCCCTCGAGGGCATATTATTATTATTATTATTATGTACAGATATTGAGATGATGCCAAATGGCCTATGAATCTCATACAGGAAAAATAAAAAGGACACTTCAGAAGACAAAAGAGAATAAAAAAAAGCTTTCTATTACGTTACCTTCCAATTCAATGGGATATCAATCTTCCAGACGAGGAAGAATAGATCTTGTGGACTCATAGGAGCACCAAGCAGGATATAGATGCCGAATGGTCTCAATAGGTTTTCTATGTCTCTATCCGCATAATGGTGATATGGTATTTTGATATAATTTTTTTGAGATAGTAATTTTGTTTCACACATATTGGCGATACGTGAAAGAAATTGTGAAAAAGAAAACATAACATAACATATATTAAGTTATTTAACACAATTTTTGCTAGAACGAAAAATAGATTTCGAAAAATATCAAAATTATTATTGAATTTGAATCGGAATTCCTTAGGCACATAAGACTTCTTATGGAGTCAACACCTAGCTGATTCCTTGGCTTTGTTATTGCTAATACATCTCTTGAAAATAGCCTTTCCGCTATTTAACATAAGGATTGAAAAATATAAAATTATATTTTTCCTTTATAAAAATAAATGAATTTGACAAAATAAAGGTTCTATCAAGTCCTTAATTAATGAAGTGATTTTTTCTGTGTATTATCTTCCCTCTCCATTTATTAGTGAGGGGATATTGCTCAATAACAATAGGAGCATTTCGAGTGAATATACATCCACACACTTATACATCCAGACACTGAGCAGGCATGGGATTTTTCAAATCAAAGTCCAGCTTGAGGGTTGCTTAGATTGTATTATTCTCACAGAGATGTGCATTACTGGTGATTAATCAGCTCTAAAACTAACAATAGGTATATAATTATTTATTATATTTAAATTTGGCGTAAAAACCCTGATATTTTAACGACATGAAATAGACGGCTTCAAAAGCTTTTACAAAATCAAAATCCACTCACCTAACACCGAGCACCACTGTCCTAACTATAGTCACAATTGACAGTTATTTCAGCTTTCGCTTTTTAGGGTTGCTAATTTATAGATCTTATTTATCTTCTAAACACAGCGAGTTATCAAGTTAAAGTCAACGAGGTACCTTCCTAAAGTGAACCAGCGCAAGAGCAGGACTAAAAAACTTATACTACTCACCTTAAGAAATGCTAATACAAAACTATGTACCTGTTCAACACTCGGACAAAAAGTTTGTTTGCTCAAATGATGTTTTTGTACAATTTAGATCATTTTAAGTCATTTTAGGTAAAAAAAAATTTCCCGATACATGCACTTTTCACTATTGTGATCCGGAGGTACTAAAAAAATGTTGTGGGAACTTTGTGCCCATAATTTGGCATAGTATTTTTGTATTTCTCTGTAAATTATTATTAAGGGGTTTGTAACGTTTAACGTGCACAAGAGTGAGTAATATACAAACTATTATAATACATCTCAAATTACATTTTATCTGGTTTGAACCCGGAATTTTTTATTCTCAGGTAAACACTTGTTATTTTTGAGAAAACATGGTATGCATTTGGCTAATTTATCTTTCTTGTTTTTTTGCCTTTGGTATTGATGTCCACCGCAATTTTGAAAAGATCACAGAATTTCTTTCGGTCAATATTGCCACAAGTACCACTATCCTAAATTGGCGAAGGCTTCTGATTTTTCGTTCTGCTTCCGCAGTCGGCTACGGTTTCAGATACCATTTTGTCATTCTCACAGGCACTTGTCGTAGTCGCGTAAGTCTCAATCATCATTTTATACATTTATTAAAACCGTAACGATTACCTTTCTGTCTATTGCTGGTTGGTAAATAGTTTGAGCCAGAATCGGAGCCAAATGGCTCAGCAGAGGTTAATTGAAGAGTCACTGTCACTCATGGTGAAATAAGACTACCACCAGACACCATAGAATATTTCTCTATGACTACCCCTTTGTAATAATAACCTCACTTGAGAAAACAGTGCAAAGCGAGCAACTGCGCGACGTAAGTAAGTTGAGTTCGTCAGGAAACAAATAAAGATCGGGGAAGTTCGCTGGGGAATCACCGGTTAATTAAGAAATTTCTTGGGTCAAGACAAGATATAACACGTCAAGAAAACGTCAAGACAGGACTTTTTTGAATTTCTTTACTTTATCCCAAGACAAGACAAGAAGTTTTCATCAAATATAAATAGTTCCACAGGGTCACCTTCAAAGAACTCTACATCATCTTGTAGGAATTGCTGATTAATTTCAAATCGGTTTTCCAGACATATATACGGTGGAACAAGGATATCCGTGTTGTAGTCTCACCATATGCAACCTAAATCTGCCAAAGACATTCATTCAAATCGGATAGCAAATCTCTATCCCCCTTATGCGAAATATCGGTTTCACGACTAACACCTGTCGCTAGAATTATCTCTTGCGAACTCAGTTTTTTCTACATCACTTGGCCCCAAAGCGGCATCGATTATCTAATTCGAGATCAATACGGGGGTGGCATATCTAATATTTCAAAATATTCAAGTGTCCTCGGGAACGGACCCAAGTTATTACACTCCCGAAATGAGATTTATCTCAGCGACATATTGCCGCCACTGGGGTTGGTAAATCTTTAATCCCGAGGGGCCCTGATCGATCCTTTATCGCTCCACAGTACGTTGTTCTCATAGATCGGCTACCCGCAATATGAAAAATTCTGGGACGTTCTTTTATAACGATGTTCTTCCTGAAAGATTGAATGTTTCATCTTGCAGTTTTATAACTCTATTTTGAAAGGGTTTCTTATGAATAAATCGCAGAGATAATATGCAAATATTTCTTTTATGAGAATAGAGATATGGAGTGGACCGTAAAAGTTTGATCCGCTCATTTGATAGAAGTAGGTATAGAAAATTTGAGAAAAGCTCTGACGTGAAGTCAGGAGAAATCTGGTACCCGATTTTAGAATGGTGGCATGAAGGAGTGTGCTGAATATCAGGGGAATATGACACATAGTTTTTTTTTTCTAGTAATACGATCCTTATGGAATTTCTCATTAAATTGCGCGTCGGCATTCTAAAACTAATTCACAACTTTCAATTGAATCGGATTTGTAATTTTCGGTCTATTGAAGAAACAATATTTGAGATGGGTATAACTACGGAACCCAATGACCGATTATGCACACTATATTGTATATTGTATATTGTTGAATGGGGTAACGTTGCACTGCGACATTACGGTCTATTGTGCCCCCCATCAGAGCTGTCGATGTCATCACCATCTACAGCTTGCCTTCCAGTTCCAGAGTTCTGATGAACTCCAGTATATGGGATGGCTTCAAGAAGGCTAGGTCTTCGCTCCTGCAGATTTCTTGCTCAAAGCATTCCTTGCATCCCTTGGTTTGAGATGACGAGACATTCCGTTGTCAGGTGATCAGGAGTTTTATGCACACTGAAGAACTTAGCCGTCGCCTTTGGATGCTCAAACTGAAAATTGCTCAAAGTCGCTATCTGTTAATGTTCGAAAGATATCGTGATGCACGGCCAATAAAACAGAATTGAATTTGACCTCGAATTCCTCATCAGTAAATTGAACCTAATCGTTAGTTTCGTGAAAAAAAATTCGAAAATTACAGATATTTGGGCAAATCAATAAGCACTCTCTTCCGAGGTATTTGTAACAAAACCGATACCTACTATTAGTGACCTCTAACTGAAAGTGTCAGTTGATATTATTGCTTGCCCTACATAAACATAGAACAAATATTATCCAGATATGTTCATCTCCAGTCAAAATGCCATTGACACTAATGATTTGATATTGGGGTTGGACCAATATTAAGCCCCAAAATCTGATTGATGGATGTATATTATGAAATTGTAATTGCTGAATCAGGGCCTGTTTACCGCAGTATTCTATGATAAGTAGTTCGTGAGTTATGAGAAGAGATAAAAAGCCGTAAATTTTTAATACAAAATAATGGGAATAATATATCTTCGTGTAAAACCTAGATTTTTGAATTATGAAGATAGATGAGGTAATTACTTTTAAAAGCAAGGAAACATGAAACTGTGAAAATAAAATAAAGCGATTAGAATTTCTAAACAAATTTTCAAGTTAATTATCGAATATATTTTCTGAGATAACTAGAAATTATTGAGAAGACAATCACAATTCATTCTTTCTGTTGATGAGAATCTGGGTAAATGAACTAACTATGGTTGTTGATGGGTGGGTACTTGGACCATGAGTTGCTCTGTGCCAAGTTAGGTTATTTTGGTTTTGATGAATCTGCTTTGAGATTTTTTAGCGTTAAGTTGCGTGATGCGTTTTCGGAGTACTCCCCGATAATTTCAGGTGTGCCTCAGGGTTCCATTGTTGGTCCTCTGCTATTTTTAATATATATAGCTGATATGTATAGAGAAGTTAGGTTTGTTGTCATCTATTTTTATTGTGATGACACTCAGGTTCGCCAGTCTTTCCTTCCATCTTCTGTTTCTACAGCTGTCGAACGGTTTAATAAAGATTTGTCCAGAATAATGCACTATTGCAGGGAAAATAACTTGAAAATAAACGTAAAAAAATGTTTTTATATACCTTTCTTTCCAAGAATGCTCAGTGCGGAGTTTGACATTAAAATAGGTGATGATAAAATTCCATCCTCCACCTGCTGCAGAAACCTTGGGTTTTTCTCGACTATCGGTTGAGATTCAGGGAGCATGTGTCATTTCTGTTGAGGAGTTCTTTTTTGGAACTTCGTTATTTGTATCGACAAAGACATTTTTTAGATTTTAGATCACGGAAGTATCTCTTCGAATCCTTAGTGTTGTCTAAACTGAGTTACGGGTTGACAGTTTTTTATCCATGTCTTGATTTTGTCGAAAAATATAGGTTGCAGAAAATGCAGAATTCGTGCTGTCGCTACGTTCTTGGTTTGAGAAAGTACGAGAGGGGGATTACTAGTGGAATTAATAGGTTGGAGTGGCTCAGGGTCGATAATATTTTCCGGCTTCATATGGCGATTGTGGTGCATCGAATTTTGGGTTCAGGTATTCCTCCCTATTTGAGAGTGATGCTGGTTTTCAGACGGGATGCCCACGATGTGGCTGTGAGGCATGGGGGGTGACTAATGGTTCCTCGATTTGGTTTAGCTATGTTTCAGCGCTCTTTTACCTTTAATGCGTTGAAACTCCACAATGAATTTTTAATTACGTGCGAAAGAACTTCTCTCAATTCTTTGAGAAAGGAATTGAAAATGAAACTGTTTGTGAACCAGTCGAAGTTTTGGATTTGATATGTTTTATTCATTTATTTTTGGTACATACATTCAGTACAGTTCACTGTATATTTCATTAATTTTGTTTATTTGTGTTGATATTTTCTCTTTTTCATATGTTTTTTAATTTTTATTGTTTTTTTCTTCTTTTATTTTGCCAGGGGTTGAGTGGAGTAGCTGACGCTACCTCGCCCCAAGTGTATTTTTGTTCTGGTTTGCTAATAAAGACACTATTATTATTACTTTATCATATTGGCAGTACTATGCCAAGAATAGAAAAATCAACAAGCAAATCTTCCTTGAAAATTAGCATAAATACCATTACATTTCTTCAACTTCAAGAATAGACTTGCTTTATTCTGTAAATTTGTTGAGCACTTCCTGGATCTTGCGAATAATGTTTTTGCGGTAGCATAAAATTTAAGAGCATCTTCTGATAAGGAAAATTTGTAGTATTTAAAACACAATTTTAAGGAAGTCATAAAAGGAGCAGTGATCATTGGGGTACACCAGACGTAATGGTATACTTTTCTGAATGAATGACTCCACTCATCCTAAGAGAAATCCACCCACTTCAACCCTAGCAATCTGCTCGAGAAGAAGACGAAGACGAAGACTATGACTTACCTAATCGCTGAAGTCGATGTGAATAGCGCCAACTTTCAATATTTGGTCCATGTTTACATAAATACATGTTTATAATAAGTATTCGTTATATTCCACCAAATTAGACTCAGGTAAGCGCCTACTGTAAAAATATACATAATTTGACGAAATATCTAAAGAATACTCACGGAACAACTAATGCAAATGAATTATTGCAAGCAGACTGAATATCATGTATATGTGTCCAAGGATAAAATGAATTACTTTGTTGTTTATTCGTTTTTCGGATGAAGTCACTGAAAAGGAGGATTGGCAATAAACCAATCTCATTCAAATGAAATTTATGATGGCCATTTAATTCCTGGAAAATAGCTATTTCCATATAATATGCTCATGATCCTACTTGTTTCTGAATATTGCAACATGTAGTTACGAAACTTATAATTGCTTGTCTGGACAGAATGATTTGAATTAATATATACGAACAAAGGCAGTTTCACTATACACAAGAGCAATAATTGAATTCCTACTTTTCCTTGTTTCAAATGGGGAACTGGCACTAGTTAACAACTATTCAAATAGTTGGATATGTTATCTTCACCAAGTGTTCTCCAAGGGCCGTTTAACTTGTTCGAATTTGAACGCCAGAGTTAATCAGTTCACGTTAGGTTAATGAATTTATGATCGTTGATAATGCAAATATGTCAGGATGTGCCACAAATATTCATTCAAACTTCTTCAATGTATTTCTTGAATAAATGCTCTTGAATATATACTCAGCTGAATCCATATCAAAGGATTATTAAACACTTTTTGGTCTACTATTTCCTGAAATATTCAACCTTTCCATTCGTAGGTTTTATCGATATTCATAAGCTCATATTTATACATATTTATAAGTGTTTCATGTGATTATCTGAACAAGGGGAAAAAGAAACATCGAAATGTTTAGAGCAAGGCTGGAGACCATCATAGCAGATTGTCCATTTATTCCTGATATTTGAGTAGGTAGTGGATTACGAACAAATTATTTTAATAGTTCAAAATATATTAATAAAATACTAGCATCTTTTCATAATTTAAAATTTAAAAGTTCATACCATTAACACATTCTTTTCTGTATTATGAACCTCAACTCAAAAAAAAATTTCATACATAAATGAAGATCCATATTTCAGTATTTTTTTAATTTAATTTAATTTTTAATCTAATTTTAATTTCCATTTCCATTATACACTGTCATCATCATAATCTTAACACAATATAAAATTGTTACAACATCAACATCAAATACACAGTAATCATTAAAGGATACTGTGGGAGGTATACTCATTATTGAAAGGTGACAATTCTTGAATTTCACAAAATATCTATCAACAAAATAATTCTAACGATTTTCATTAAGCGTCTGACGAAGGAGTCTGATATAGACTCCGAAACGTTACGATATAGTTGTTTCTTCGTTGATGTTGTTTCGTTGTTGTTTGTTAGGCAACATTGTTCAATTGATTGCTTCTGACAAATATCCTGTGTTTCTTACGCAGAAGCAAATCACAAAATAATTAATTTTTATTTTATAGATATTTTTCAGAGTTTGAGAGAGAAAACCCAGAAAAAAAAACCTTTCAATAATCAAATACACAACAAAACAAAAATATATTGCTTCCAAAACAAGTGTGTTATATCTGAAAACTGGCTACGTCAACCCTCCATAAGTAAAGCAAAATACAATAATAACGAATCTTCCCCCCACGTAAGCTCAATAAAGAGCTTGAAGGTGTGAGGAAAACTGCACAAAGGAAATTTTGAATCATTTCCGACATTACACAATCAGTCACCGAATCTACTAAAAAAATTGATTCTCCCACAATGCACTGAACAAAACTGAAGGTCACGAAAACGAACGTCCACTCATCCACACGAGGAAAACTCGTGAACATCTTGTCTACTCAATCCAAACTTGATCCAATGCTTAGATTTACGTTTGACAGAGTGATAACTCTGATGCAATTTCGTTTCAGGAGGGATCACATTGTATACTTGTGCCATTCTATATAGGAAAAAGATCTTGTCTTTTCCTTCAGGATTCGCAATCGCTCAACTCTTTCACCGCTCCTCTGCCAGGTGTCGGGAACAGAGCAATGAAGCTCCAATTTATGTGAGTTGTTAGGAATGGTCATTATCAGTGCGTTAACATAAAGTTGCCTAGGATCAAGTACACTTAGTTCAGAGTATAAAGCCTTTGTTGCATACACAATTATGAGGAGCTCTAGGCACCTGTGCTGCTAGTGATGCACCAACAGTAGTGAAGAATTCATTCATCACCTCACATATATTGTCCTCACCAGTGATTTCAACACCATCCAGAACAATCTTATCTGGTACAGATTTGAACGCATTGCCACCATTCCCAAATCATTGAACACTCTCCATGTCCTCTTACTAACACTAGCCGATTCTGCTATCTTTTGTCTATAGTATGAAAATTTCATCTTCTTCACAAGTGCATTCAATCGGTTCCTGTAGCTCTTATTCATGGCCTTGCTTTCGTCAGTTTTATTTTTAAGGTACGTTTGATACATAGAATCTCTATTTTTCATAGATTTTTCAAGCCAGCAGTAACCCATGGCTGTCTCCTTCTTGGTAAGACGACTTTTTGGACAGATGTCGATGTCTCAATGGAACACAATATATTATCCAAAAACAAACTGGACTTCATCTCAACATCCTCGCATTTTTGAAATTCTTCCCAAGATCTCTTTTCGAGCTCATGCAACAGTCTATTGTGATCAATACTGCGGATAATCTTTAAATACTTTATATAGGAACATGTCTCACTACGTAAAAGGTAATATTAACATACGTGGTCAACGAACAAGCGCCTACAGAGAAGTATATTTGCGAGAGGAGACTTTTGAAAGGCTATGTATTATTTATAATTTGGTCGTTCTTCTCCTCTTGTCTTTTAATTTTTCACGAGTTTCGGGTACCTTAGAGAATACTCTCCGTTTTTTGACGAAGGAATCCACATTGGAGAAGTAAATGCCTATCAATATTGTTAAATGTCAGCAAACTTTGTAAACTATAGTTACAAATCACAACATTTACGGGGAGATTTTTTTACTGAGGTTTTTCCCTAAGCTCTTGTATCATACGACGAATTGTATGGTACCCTGTTACACTAACCTCTGCTAACACATATAAAGCTCTCCGTCAAAAGAATATACAGGGTGAGTCTTTAAGTTGTACATTAAATTTAACCATAGATTCCTCTCATCAAATAAAACACTTTTTTCATTTACCATTTTTCCAGATTCGGCACAAGAAAAAAGATACAGGCTGTTGAAATTTGGAAAAAAATCAGTTTTTCTTTTGTAGCTTTGACATGGTTATTCAGAATTGAATGAATTTTGGTATGAAGTTTTCTATAACTATGGCACATGATCTCCAATTAACAGTTTTACCCTACTTTTGCTGGTTTCTTCGTTATTGACTCGCGAATTAATAAATCTCATCTCGCATTTCTCCTAAAACGTACCGTTTTCGAGATATTCTTCGTTGAATGTCATAAAATATGAAAAAAATTATAGGAATTTACCTGCTTTTATCGATCCGAACCTGAAAAACAGTCACTTATGTTCTGCTTGAATAAAGGCATAGACTGAGTATTGATTTCAAAGATGACACTTATAGAAATTCAATTTTATCTCGCTTGTTTCCAAATTGATTGGTTATAATTACCATCTCAAAATGGGATAAGTTCATAAGAACTTATTCAAATAGTTCGATGGTGGGTTATCGTTTGGCAAATAGATGAATGATTATCTGTTATCTATGCCATCTAAACATTAATTTTCATACTGCTTCGATTCTGCACAATCATTCTAAGGATTCCTCATTTATGGAACATAATTTCATCAACCTAATTTTCAACAGATATAACTCACTTACATACTTGAATCTTATCAGTTTGTAGTATATTAGTCTGCATAAGGGAAATATCAATTATAAGTATTGTGACGAACGAAGCAAGCGAAGTACGGTCCTGTAGCCCAATTCCGTTTATGATGTCACGCAATCGAACGCCGACAGAGAGAGAGGTTGAGTCATCCTTCTAGAAGCTCGAGAACGAATGGAACATCCGGAATACTCGGGAATACTCGGGAACTTTCTGGATCTTCATCTTCCCGATATAAATATCGGGACCGGAATTCACAGGAGTTAGTTACTTTTACGAGTTAAACCGAATCGTTACGTTTGTGAAATATAATTGTGAATATAAATTTCCTGTAGATAAATTATTTAAGTGTTCTAAATAAATTAGACTTAGTAAAATTGTGGGTTTATTGTGAAAAACGCTACAGTATCATTCCACAAATTCATCCCAATTATTCTTGACGAGAAATTCTTAATCTGGATCTACGTTATTATGTATTATTATATGTAAACAAAGAATCGCCGGCGTAATAATCTAAGGTTAGATCATAGAACAGGTTAGATTATTACATTTCTGTGTCTGCTTCTGTCACAGTATAACAACACAGTAGGAACAAACCTATTAGGTTTGTTCCTACAGCGGCCGAAACCGTGCAGTGTACGGTCCACGGACTGAGCGGTGGTGTAAAAGGAAGGCTTTTACACCAGCGTGCAGTCCGTGGACCGTTCACTGTACGGTTTCGGCCACTGTAGGAACAAACCAATTATTTTCTGTGTATATACGAGGTCACTTGCATTTGCATTTATTTGTGTTCTGTGATTTACATAGAGAACAGAGAGTTTTTCTCGATTCAATAGAGTAGGGGAGAGTTGGATAATACCGCGCGGTTGATAACTCCGTGCGTCAGCGTAATTCAAAAACTATCCACTAGTTTGCGCTGTAGTGCGTATTCATCGAAGCCGGACAAGCCCACACCCTCCCCCGCACACCGCCATTACGGTCCGCGCGACGACGTAGATAGCACGCGCTCTAGAAGTTTTTTTCGTCATTTCTTATAATGTGTGATGAGTCTTTATATACTTACTGATTTAATCTCTAGAAAAAGATTTGGGTCTCCCTATTTTTCACAAGAAAAATTACTTAGAATTGTATTTTTATTATTATTACTTTTGTTATCTACCCATTTGTGTGCAATTAATGTGGACACGATTTTATCAATCCTGGGCACGATATTATCGGACCAGTTTGACAATACCGCGCCTTTAGTTATTTTTGTAAATTGACGATAATTATTTTTTGATTGAATTTTGGAAGTTCTTGTTATATGGTATGCGTACCTGAATAAATGTCCTAATAATTATAAAATTTTGTTTCTTTTAATATCAAACAGTTTCCTAATTATAGGTGAAATTCCTTAGGGGCTCGGTATTATCCAACTCTCCCATATATATGTTATAATTATAATTATTGTTGGATATTGATATATTCGTTTATATGCGAATTAAAATATGTAAGGAATGTGAACATAGGCGAAGAAGATATCGTGGATAATCTAATATTAAATGTTCAATTAAAAACAAATTGGAGTCAGTGTTTTAATAATCAGGTAGAGCTTTTTTCAAAAATGCAGCTTGAAGATTATTTAAAACCATTTCATAAGTTCAGTGAGTACCTAAATAAGATTTCTCTGATATTTTCGTTGAATTTCGAGCATCAGATGATAAATCTTTCATTTAATAATGCGATGTTGAATCCAGTAAGTGTTTCTATGTTCAACACTTATCGACAGTTCAGGGCTGGCTTTGCACAATGTAAAATCTTTACACGCTTATAACTTTTTACCTGAGCTGAATCTGGAAAAAATAGTAAATGAAAAAGTTGTTCCATTTGATGAAAGGAATCCATGGTTAAAATCAATGTACAACTTGAAGACTCACCCTGTATATAACGAACAGTAATTTCTTTTGATGATTCCATTATGTTCTTCTTTCCTATTGCCTCCATAAACTACATCAAAACAGTCTTCTATATATTCACAAATTCAAGAATCGAATACTTACTTTCCAATAGAAAATAACAACTACGAATTTACTATATCTAATAGCTAGAAAAGTTGACATTTATGAATAGTGATCACAGACAGATTCTGTGTTCACATTCTGTGAATACATAGAACTTACGATGTATTATTGAAACTTTGAAACATCATATCTCTGAAAGTATTAGCTTGTTAGAGTTGACGAAGATTACAATGGATTCTTATGATGAAACTGAATCTTAAAACAAATATTTTTTTTCGTTACTCCGAAACTATTAGACCGATTTTGCCCAATAACGAACTTAAGCGAGATATTTATCCCTCAAGCCTACTCTGAAAATTTCAACTGTCAAGCTCATTCCGTTCGAGAATTATCGTGTTAACAGCCGGCCGGACAGAATCGATTTCGACCACGGATTCTTGATCAGTGTGTCGAACCAAATCGTTCAAGACCATTTTCAGCCAAAAATTCGAAAATTACAGACATTCGGGCAAATTGATAAGCACTCTGTTCCGAGGAACAAGAGCGCCAAAAAGGGATGATATCCCACCGGAAACATTTCATGTAAAATTGGTTGCCAAGATTCACAAGAACGTTTCAAGTTGAAAAGTTATCATGACTCATTGATAGCCAAGCCCCTGACTGTAGGAGACCTTTCTCTACTAACCTCAATTATACAAATCAAAAATCTTTGTCAAATGGTATCTTCATTTCATAAAACTATTGCAAGACACATCATTAGAGACCAGGAACTTCATTTCTTTCCTGCTGCGAAACAACCAAGCCGATGTGAGTTTCCGACTTGTGACCTTGGGATACCACACTACCTGTTGATATTTGATAATAATAATAATGAGGTTTATTCTACAATTCTACAATTGATATAACACATAGTAAAATAAACATAGTAAGTTACAGAGATTATTTTTTAAATAATCTGTGTGTAACTGTGGAAAAAAACAAAATTTCGACCCTATGCACAATAATACCAAACTAAAAAAAAAAAAACAGTTCCCATTAATCGATGTATAGGCATTCCTAAATTTAACAATTAGAATAAACGCTTGTTTTTCATGTTCCAACTAAATATTTCCTTTCACTGCTTTAAATTTGAGTGCGGGTTCAATGTTCGGGTTCTTTTTGCGCGCGTGTTCCGCAAGGAACAGCGTGCTATCATTTCGTCACAATGTCTGTATTTTTCGATTTTTTTTCGAAAATGGTCTCAAACGATTAGGTTCGACTTCCTGATGAAGAATTCGAGGTCAAATTCAATTCTGTCCGTCCGGTCCGGCCGGCCGTTAGCACGATAACTCTCGAACGGAACGACTTAGAGCAATGAAATTTACAGGGTAGTTTTGTAGCGTAAATATCTCGGACAAGTTCGTTAACGGGCGAAATCCACCGAGCGGTTTCGGAGTTAAGGCCGTTTTTAGTCAAAACATTTTAAATGAATATTTCCGGAACCAATCACTCGATCTTTCTGAAATTTGGCAGCAAATTGTAGAATCATGACCTTTATATGCCTGCGAAGTTTTGTTTTCATCGGACGGCCCTAAAGTAGCAAAAAAAAATTTTAAAATTTTGTTTTCAGGATAACTCGAAAAATACTGATCTGATTAAATTGAAACTCAGTAGTTAGATGCAAAAGACCAATGCGAACACTTTTGCAAAATTTCGTGAAGATCACGTGACATGAAAAAAATAAAAAAATTACTACTATTTTGCGAAATACTTTGCTTAAAATGCCGAAACCTATTTTTTGAGGTTCATGCTGCCCTTTCCGGACATTTTTCGTTGTGCGCATGCGCAGATGAGAAGTCATTTAACTGCTGTAGTTTTCGTCAGAGAGGATTGGGGTTTTGGGGTGGCGGATGCTATTCCTCCATAGAATCCAGATCCCTGATGAGGGTCTGCGCATGCGTAGATTGAAGATGCGATATCTTCCGAACCACAAGTGTTGGAGAATCGGAGTTTTTTGTAAGGTGTGTTATTTTGAAAGGACTTTTAGCCGCGAGTAGATTGCGCATGCGCAGAAGAGAAGTGACTGTGACATAACCCATATGTTGGGAGTGCTGAGTCGATATTGTGAGGTTTTAAAAGAATATTCATAGCAATTCAGTGCTCGAACACTAGTCAGTTTGGGGGAAATACCGTTGTTTCCGAGTTGAAGTGTGCATACCGTGGCCCTGGGGCCAATTTTGAAATTGATGTTACCTCTTACGGGCATTTTTTGTTATGCGCATGAGCAGACCATCATTGATTTAACTGCTGAAGTTTTCGTCAGAGAGGATTGGGGTTTTGGGGTGGCGGATGCTATTCCTCTACAGAATCCCCTGGTGAGGGTCTGCGCATGCGTGGATTCAAGAGGCGATATCTCCTGAACCACTAGTGTTGAAGAATCGGAGTTTTCTGTATGGTGTGTGATTTTGGGAGGACTTTCAGTCGCAAGTAGATTGCGCATGCGCAGAAGAGAAGTGACTGTTTTTGGGTTGTATGGGTTATGTTGGGAGTGCTGACCCAATATTGTGAGGTTTTAAAAGAATATTCATGGCAATTCAGTGCAAGGACAAGTCAGATTGGGGGATGTAGCGTTGTTTCCGAGTTGAAGTGTCCGTATCGTGGTCCTGGGGCTAATTTAGAAATTGATGTAACCCCTTACGGGCATTTTTCGTTATGCGCATGAGCAGACCATCAGTGATTTAACTGCTGGTGCTTTCGTCAGAGAGGATTGGGATTTTGGGGTGGCGGATGCTATTCCTCTATAGAATCCCCTGGTGAGGGTCTGCGCATGCGTGGATTCAAGGAACGATATAGCCTGAACCACTAGTGTTGGAGATTCGGAGTTTTTTGTGAGGTGTGTACTTTTGGGAGGACTTGCAGGCACGAGTATATTGCGCTTGCGCAGATGAGAAGTGAATGGTTTTGGGTTGTTTGGGTTATGTTGGAAGCAATGAGCCGATATTGTGAGGTTTTAAAAGAATATTCATGTCAATTCAGTGCACGGACACAAGTCAGTTTGGGGGAAATAGCGTTGTTTCCGAGTTGAAATGTCTGTATGGTGGCCCTGAGGCGAATTTATATATAACTATATTCGGTAGATCTATATTAAAATACGTTCGGATTTGGAGAAGAGGCAATTGCATTCCAAACGGAGGTCCCACAACCGCATTAGTTTTTGATCTACGGTAAAGCTAACAGCCAAACTGTATTGATAGCTATATTTGTTAAAGGAACTTGAAAAAAAAAAAAAGCACTGACGTGTAGTCAGTACTCTTTGGCGCGCGTTTTCACGGTGGCTAATTTGAATTGAATGATGAGTACTTCAAGCTCATAGTAGATAGAGCGAGCCGAAGATCTACCCAAAGGATAGTGGACACCATTCACTGTCGGTTCAAAAATTAACAGTGCTGTATCTAAGCTGCCATCAGGATAGATTAACAAAGTTGGAAAAGAACACAAGTGACTCTCCTTAGTCGCAAAAGCTCCTAGAAGATTTGGGAGGGTCAGTATAATCCTAATCATGTTAATCGCACGCGCGCAAAAGCAGATTGACTTAAAAATGAAAGAAAAAGTGTAAAAAGTCTATCTGCTTTGGCGCGCGTGCGATTAACATGATTAGGATTATACTGACCCTCCCAAATCTTCTAAGGAGAGTCACTTGTGTTCTTTTCCAACTTTGTTAATCTATCCTGATGGCAGCTTAGATACAGCACTGTTAATTTTTGAACCGACAGTGAATGGTGTCCACTATCCTTTGGGTTGATCTTCGGCTCGCTCTATCTACTATGAGCTTGAAGTACTCATCATTCAATTCAAATTAGCCACCGTGAACACGCGCGCCAAAGAGTACTGACTACACGTCAGTGCTTTTTTTTTATCAATTGCGTTTTCGTCATAAATCGGGTCTTTGTCATGAATCGGGTTTTTTTTTTCGTCGCAATAGGTAAGTATATTTTTTTCTCATTTTCATATTTAATTTCCTCTATATTTCTGGTAGTTATAAAGGTAGAAACAGACTATGCCCACGTACGCCACGTACGCGATGCAACGCGATATCTGGACCCTTGAATTTATTTGCCAAGAAACACACTACACCGACGCTATCATACGCAACGCTATCCCACGCGGCCCACGCAACGCGATATCCGCCGATCCAGATCGACGGGGGAAGGTGTAGGGGATTGTAGATGCCAAGGTGGCGTAGATTAGTGTGTTTCTATAGAAATATACATTCGAAACACGTCAGTTAGATTTTGAAAAGATGGCAGATGAACAATTCATCGATTTAATTAAGAATTACGAGGTAATTTACAATATTAAATCCGCGGAATATCGCGATGCTACATTGAGAAATGCAGCATGGGAAGAAATAGCCCAGAAAATTGGCAAACCTGGCAAGTACCTACCTGTTACTATAATTTTCTAAAACATATTTGTACTGTAAGAATTGGCTACAATATAGGCACGTTTTATACTGAATAATTGAATATGTGTGGGTATTTCTGTAGCAAGTACCTACATGCTACTAAATTCGTACTGTATGAATTCGAATTGGGTAGGTTATGTAAGTATATATATATATATATATATATATATATATATATATATATATTGATAAATATATTCCTAAATCTTATTCTTTGGGTATTCGGCGGTGAGGGGAGAAAATTAAGAACACAGAATATTCATTCAATCATCTATATTTCGGACCACAGTGCAGCCCTTCATCAGGATGCTAAAAAATCATAAATTAGACAATAGTTCAATAGATCTGGAAGGTAACTCACAAATGACGAGTGGTATAAGACACAAAAATCACAGCACGCAGATACATCAATGGAAAATCAATCTTTAAATCCACATTTTACATTCAACATTGGAAAACACAGATTAACAGATAATTGTACATTATTTCACTTTTACTTTTACGAAAATACTAAAAATTGCACCGGTACATTTCACGTCTTAAAAATGACAGCCTTGAATTGTAGGTCAGTTCGCAGAACTTGAAAAAAAATGAAAAATCGCGAAACGCCAACATTCAAGTAGGTAATAGCCCCATCAAGGTTGCCATGTTGGCCGGCACGTTTATCCAAGGACAACAGATAATTATAAATATTACTCAGTCCACTAATATCAGTCCTCTTGTTAACGTTATTATCATAGTCATTAATAAAACACATCTCTAGAAAAATCCTTTTGTTCAAATTTGAATAATCGCACAAGAAATTTGTATCGTTAAAGTTGAAGTTGTAACCGAATTTCGAAGCATACCAGCCAAAGCACATCTATTGGAATGCAACCTTACGTCACTTTTATGGATGGCAATCCGGCGCTTGAGACTTTGCAAAGTCTGTCCCACATACACCGATGGACAGTTACTACATGGAATAAGATAGACACAGTCAGATTTTGTCAAAATAAGAATATCATCCTTTAAGTTGGTAAAAAGTCTCCTAATTTGGAATGGATTATAATGGGCTATTCTTATGTTTGCAATATCAGAATATCAGCTGCCAAAATTAGGTCTAGATGTGTAATGGCTCTTACTCTTCTCCACAGACCAATAACCAAATTAACTTTGGTCCTTTAATCATGACTAAATCTCCAATGAACATACCGTCCCAAGGTCGTGCATTTCTGGTACCAATCCAGCTTGATTATGTTGTTGTCTGTTCTAATCACTCCCGTGTCTAAAAAAGGTACACCTTTGTCTGCTTTCTCTTCAACAGAAAATTCGACGTGAACATCGAAAGCATTGAACACTCTGAGAATTTCATCGGTACCATCCACCGAAATCGACACAATGAGATCATCCACGTACTGATAGATCAATGGAACTTGGAATGGTATCCGTGGAATGCATTTCTCAAGCAGATAAGACATGACCACTGAAGTAAGTGCTGAACTTAAACTGCTGCCCATCGGACAATCAAATATCTGGGAATGAAATTTGTTGTTATACTTAAAATAGTTGAAATTTAACAAAAATTTTACTAAGCATAAAAATTCCCCCCTTGGTATGGCGGTGTTAAAACTTATACACTCCCATTTGTCTGTACTGATCTTACAAACTAAATCACATGAAATATTTGTGAACAGGCTCACAGCATCCAAAGACACAATTTTATAATTATCAGGGATCTTAAAATTATTTACTCTCTCACTGAATTGAAAAGAATCTCTAACAGCAAAGGTATGGAAAACCGAAAACTAAACAGACAAAATATGTGAAATTAATCTGCTAAGATCCATAGTTGCTGAATCTATCGTAGACACAATAGGTCTAATTGGAACATCAGCTTTATGAATTTTCGGTAACCCATATATTCTGGGATGTACCGATTTGTATGTTGTCAGGGTTTTAGCTGTGACCAGACCTATATATTCCTTGTTCTTCAGTTGTTCAATAATTCTGTTATTTTTGTTCTGATATTGATTAGTGGGATCTGTTGTGAGTAACTGTCGGATCGATGGGAAATCAATCTTTAAATCCACATTTTACATTCAACATTGGAAAACACACATTAACAGATAATTGTACATTATTTCACTTGTACTTTTACGAAAATACTAAAAATTGCACCGGTACATTTCACGTCTTAAAAATGACAGCCTTGAATTGTAGGTTAGTTCGCAGAACTTGACCAAAACAGAAAAATCGCGAAGCGCCAACATTCAAGTAATCCTCATATTTTCCCTGCTGAAGTTAAGTTACTTCTGAGTTTGGGACCAAAGTACTCTCTCATATCTAAACCACCGAAAGACCTTTCAATGAAAGTACTACTTTCTGACGTGGAGTCCATAATTAGGATAGCTCCTCCTTCAATTAGGGATCTAATAAGGGCTAAGTGCACAAATGTAATAACTAACATGTCCCCAGCAACCAGAACACCAACTCCTTGGATCACAGTCTGTTTTACATAAGCAGGAGATTTCTCAAGGACAATGACGACATTATAATTACTAATGCTGATACAGGCAATGTGACAATGGCGATAACCAAACAAGTAGGAAAAATGATCAGAGTAAATACTGACTTTCTTCTTTATTTAATATTGACGTTTCGATCCCGATTGTGATCTTGTGACACTAAAACAGAAAACATATAACATTGGCAAGACTTTACAGACAAACTGATGTTTAGAACATACCGAAACACAGAGGTGTATAGATAAAAAATTATGAACAATTATCCAGTTCT
Source organism: Halyzia sedecimguttata (assembly GCA_937662695.2). Lineage (NCBI taxonomy): Eukaryota > Metazoa > Arthropoda > Insecta > Coleoptera > Coccinellidae > Halyzia > Halyzia sedecimguttata. The sequence goes on from OW569412.2 coordinate 38,609,075, forward strand.
GAAAAGAGAGTGTGCAAAACATCCAAAAGGGGGAACAGCAGCAGCAGATTAAATGTTACAATGGAAAGAAAATATTATTATTATTGCAGCTGATCAGCAATCAATTTTCCGATATAGACCAATGACAGGAGACGATCGAACATTGCGAGGTTAGGTGAAACAGGACCACAAAAAAAGATCTTAAATCATTCAACATTGAAGTTCATAGAACTATTGTTCTAATTGTTATTCCGAAATTCACTCTCACTGAATTGTTTTATGGAGTAAGATTTTTCTAAATTCACTCTCACTGAATCATTAATTGATGATCTATGTTCACTATTTAATTCACTCTCACTGAATTTTATTTGGAATCAGAGTAACCAAAAACATCCAACAAAGCCATCAACTGCTGATGTCACAAATCAGTCCCAACCCGATACGTCATGCAATTCACCCTCACTGAACTTGTCATAGTGTATTAAAAAGGAGTAAATGTTGCTGATATTGTCAACATCTTTTTTATAATTCATAGGACTCATCTGCCGTCTAATGCGAACCATTTCTAAGAAGCATCTCTTTCGGGTGTTAGACTCACACTCTAAAACCCTGGTGGAGTCATAATTCATCACGTGATCTTGATTACGGACGTGATCAGCCAAAGCACATACCTTACTAACATTCTTCACATCACTCTTGTGCTGGGAGATTCTCTTCTTCAGTTGTTGAGAGGTTTGTCCAATGTATACTTGGTCGCACATAGAGCATGAGATAATGTATACAACGCCACTCATCGTTCCACCCTTGGTCCTTGGTGTGGCTGTACAATCTGTCAACTCTAAACTCAGATCTCGGAACAATTCTAAGGGTGGAACTACGCAGTAGATTAACCAACGCAGTCGTCATTCCTTGGATAAGAGGGATAGAGGAGTAGACCATACGCAACTGGTCAACATTGGTGGAGGTTCTCCTTTCTACAGTATCTGGATGTTCAGAAGGAGTGGAACCGTAGACAAGTCTCTTCAGTAGGCCCTTGGGATAACCGTTTTCAAGTATTAACTGAAACAATAAACTAAGATTTTTAAGCCTCAAGGTGGGATGGACAATCCTTTGAATACTATTTTTCAAGCCCAGTATCATGTTAATCTTCTGCCTGTGTGGATGGTTAGAATAGTAATGTAAGTACCTTCCAGAGTTACTGGGTTTCCTGTACCAATCCAACATCAACACATTTTAATCTGTCCTGATCACTCTAGTATCTAAGAAGCGGACACTCCTCTCAGTTTCGTCCTCCAGGGTGAACTTTATGTATTCATGCTGTCTGTTGAAACTTTCCAGAGTGAATGTTACTTTACCCCTGGGGACGGAAAGATATAGATCATCAACATATTCCTTAATAAACGGAATGGAAAAAGGTATATCAGCGAAGACAAGATCTAGAAAAAAGTGCGTAGATTCCTGACCAGCAGCTGGGACATGCCTTGATCCTCTTGATCCGGCATGATCAATAGCCAAATCCTAGTATGGTTATTTAAACAACAAAAAATATATCAATATATACAGGGTAAGTGTTTGACCACTGCATTAATTTTAACCAATGATTCCTCTCATCAAATGAAACACTTTTTTCATTTAACATTTTTCCAAATTCAGCTCAGGTAAAAAGATACAGGCTGTTGAAATTTTGAAAAAAAAATCAGTTTATATTTTGTAGCTAAGACATCCTTTTTTCGAATAAAATGAATGTTGGCGTAAAGTTTCCTATAACTATGATACATATTTTCCAACTATTAGTTATTTTCTACTTCTACTGGTTTTCTAGTTATGGACTCGTGGATTCATAAAACTAAACGAAATTAGCATAAAGAAAGCATATAAAGTTTTTCTTGAGTCATTTCAAGAATATTCCATCGTTTTAGAACATTATATTCTTTTTCATCATTTCTCCTTAAACGCACCGTTTTCGAGATATTCTTAATTGAATGTTTTAAAATGGAAAACTCCAGAAATTTCATTACTTTTATGGATCCGTCCCTGAGCGTTGGAATCCCGAATCAGGCTGTAAACCACGTTACCATGCCTTATTCTCGTCCGCCAACAATGTCATAGATAATTTATATGCGGGAGTGTATTAGCACATTGTGAAATCTTTAAACGCTTGTAACTTTTTACCTGAGCCGAATCTGAAAAAATGGTAAATGAAAAAAGTGTTTCATTTGATGAGAGGAATCTTTGGTTAAAATTAATGCAGTGGTCAAAGACTCACCCTGTATAGTATAGCACAAAATGAACTGAACCTACCCGAGAGAATTCCCATATATCTACATTATTTTATCAACAGAATTTACAGTAAAATCAGCTATGGAATTATAAATATTACACATAAAATAATTTGGGGTTTGCAAGCCCAAATAAGTTCTACCTGATATTAAATAAAACAATTATTTATTCCTGCTCTCCAACCATGGAGATAAAATTGGTAACCCTTCCAACAATGCTGGGCAGTCAATCTTGTTATATAGTAATTTGTGAACAGTGTGAGGGCTAATATAGCTCTTTTAGTCTCTTAACATTAACCTTTGAATCTTTTGAGTAGACCTTTGTGGTCAAAAACAATTGTGGCACACTTAAGTCTATACTTCACCCACAAGCTCAAATTCAAACCTTCTGTTTAGGAAGATGAGCCAAATGGGTGAAAACTTTTCCAATTGGCTCAGCCTCAGCTTGTGGACTTCTAGTTCCTCAAACCTAATCCTGTCTCCAGCGGGTCAATACATATAATGTGTTCGATATACTCGTCGTCCTCCAGGCATAGTCTTCACTGAGAGTTCTCCACCATCCCTAACTTAATAAGGGGTTCCTGAGGCCACAGTGTCAAGTATATGCAAGTTGTTAATACTCTCAGAACTGAACTGGTGAGTTTGAGCCATCGTCTGGCTCTTTCAACTGCGGGGAACACTAATTGTTGTGCCAGTTGAACCAGATATGCTGCTCCAGAGCTTGTGGGCCTGTTTGTCCAACCATCTGCTGTTCTCCCGCATTGCTGCCATGAGATAGATGCCACAGGTCAGTTGAGGTCCAATGACCCCCACGGCACCAATTAATCCGCTACCTCATTGCCTCCTATGCCCGAGAAACCCGGAACCCAGATGGGTTGCAGCCTGTAGCACTCTACCAACTCAGCAAATAAAGTCCGACAGTTCTGACCAAGCAGAGATGACCGGTTGTACGAAGCCAATATATTCAGGGCAGCTAGGTCATACGAAAGGATCTTAATTGATCTGCGAACCCATTTTTCATCAAGTATGAGCTCCGCGCCGTTCTCAATGGAGAAAATTTCTGCTTGAAAGACAATCGCAACTTTTGCAATTTTTTAACCACTGACCTCCGTCCCATCCTTTAGATGGTAACAGAGCTATCTGTGAACCAACAGGGACCCTCATGCAATAAGGTACCAGAGATAGTCCGATGGTCTCTGCTGGGAAAGATGATACGGTAGGGCCTTTCTGTGTAGGTTTTAGATATAGATACGTCAGACAGCATGCATATCATCTCGTTGGCCTCCAATTCAGTCTGCAGAGAACCGGGCATGAAAGTAATCGTATCAGGCTCATTGCGGGCCGTATGCAGAAATCTGTATGTCGCAATCCATCCTGATCGCTAAGTGAAAGGAGCAAGGTTCAGTAGGCAAGTAAATTGCAATTACACCAAGCAATACTGCCGTAAGTGATTTGTGGTCTCACCACCATCACGTACGGACAGTATGAAGCTATTTCGAGGCCAGTCCTTGGCACCTAAACAAGTATTCACATGCTGTGGCCTGCAAGATTATATCGTATCTCTAGGTGGCCCTGAGTGCAATTTCATGTCTGGAACACAGATCGAGAACATAGTGCTTCTCAATTTGCCCAAATGTCTGTAATTTTCGAATTTTTGGCTGAATATGGTCTTAAACGATCTGGTTCGACTCACTGATCAAGAATCCGTGGTCGGAATCGATTCTGTCCAGCCGGCCGGCCGTTAACACGATCACTCTCGAACGAAATGAGCTAGACAGTTGAAATTTTGAGAGTAGGTTTTAGGGATAAATATCTCGGTTGAGTTCGTTATTGGGCAAAATCGGTCTGATAGTTTCGGAGTAAGAAAAAAATTTTTTTTTTCTAAACAACTTTTGAATTCAAATTTTTTTAAGATGTAGTTTCGTAAGTTCTATGTATTCACATATTGTGAACACAGAATCTGCCTGTGTGACTATTCATAAATGTCATCTTTTCTAGCTATTAGAGATTATCAATTCGTATATTTTCTATTGGAAAGCAAGTATTCGATTCTTGAATTTGTGAATATATACAAGACTGTTTTGATGTAGTTAATGGAGGCAATAGGAAAGAAGAACATAATGGAATCATCAAAAGAAATTAATGTTCGTTGACCACTGAGGTTAATATTACCTTTTACTTCCTTAAGTAGTGGTAGGGAGACATGTTCCAATATACAGTATTTTCATAATGTTGCTTGCAAAAAAATACTGGAATATGGATCTACATTTGTGTATCAATCATTTTTTCTTGAGTTAAGGTTCATAATACAGAAAAGAATGTGTTAGTGGTATGAACTATTAAATTCCAAATTATGAAAAGAGGATAGTATTTTATTAATATACTTTGAACTATTGAAATAATTTGATCGTAATCCACTACCTACTCAAATATCAGGAATAAATGGACAATCTGCTATGATTTTCTCCAGCCTTGTTCTAGACATTTCGATGATACCTTCCTTAGGTATTTCGTTGTGAAAACTATGCACCGGTGAGTTGCAACAACCCGTTCCACGAGGTTGAATCATTGCAGATTGCTCCATTAATCTTGATAAATAAATTTAGTGACAATCTCTAAACCATTGAAGCATTGTAGATTGTTTTCTTTTTAATTAATTTATGGAGCATTTTTCTTAAACGACTATTTTTTTAAATTTTATTTCTTTCATGATGAAGTTCTGTCATAGGAATCCATTGATATAATTCCCAACTCTGAGAAACCAATACTTTCGGAGATATAAGTTGTCTGTTTGAACAAGAGCGCCAGAAAGCTCCTGCCCAGAGGGCTTGAACCAATTTGTTTTTCAAGTAAAGAAAATCCACACATGCTGTGATATGTGGATTCTCCTACCCCTTATATTCTTTTGCCATGTCTTTCCTAGCGCGTATTGCATGTAAACCTTCTGAAATTTTCACTGTTTGCCTTTCGAAGTATGTGGAATCATAAATAATTCACGAAGAGTTCAAGCCAATCATAATAATATGGAGAAGGGATTTCAGTGATTGCTTAAAGTAAAGCACTTTTGGCTTCAGTTTGATAATGTACTTATTTTTGTTGGCATATAATCTTTGGGGTTTTTACATATTTTCAACACTGAATAGGGAACATTCTGGAAAACAAGATACTCTCATTTCCCCTCCTCTCTCCGCTGCCCTCATTTAGTATAAAAAATTTGTCATTTTCAAATTTACTATTGTTATCTCCTGATGAATCATCCAAGAAGTTGAAAGGTCAAATTATTGTATAGGCTTGCTTCCATCGTTCTGAAGGTGAACGGTTTGAAATAGAAATATGATCAAATATAAACTCTATTTGAGATGAGATCTCAATCACTAGGACATCAAAAATATTTAAAGTAATATCGGGGATATCACTACTCATGCCTCCTTCAATAGTGTGATGATTATTAATTTTAAGCTCAGCTTGAATTACTGTAACTTTTTATTCATTTATTTTATTTCATTGTATTCATAAATTCGACGACATATCTAGGTATAGATTATCGAGATCAATTCGAAGATCTGAAGACTACTATGTCAATAAAAGAATAAGGGTCCAAAAGTGGACCCAAATGATTTCAAGAAATATTACCTACTTAAATACCAGCGATTTCAAAAAACTTTTCAGCTCGATCGACACTTCGCATCAGGCGTGAATAGTACCAATTTTTCTACTAAGAATATGAATCTTGGTTATTTTATATATCTGTATGTACTAGGGCAAAAGGTTTAGCTCAACCATGATATTGAATCGATTTGACTTTTTCTCTGGAAGACTTCCTAACACATCATCCAGAGGAATCTCTGTTTTCGTACAACCAAAAAAATTTCCTACTCTTTGCTCCTTATAAGAATTGCTCCACTCGATTTTACTTTCTTATCTGTTCATCTGTTAGAACATTAAATTTAGCAATTTAACAGATAAGAAAGTAAAATCGAGTGGAGTTTCGAGTCCCACTGTCATTGTCGCACATGGAGGTGTGACCTTCATTTAAATGAATCACTGGCCTATCCAACATTCCTTTCTTTAGGTTTGGCGTTTCTTATAGAAAGAAATTACATGAATATATGAAAATATTGAAAAATTGGAGCATTTCATTATTAATCCATGACTATACACAGACTGGTTTTAGTTATTCATGTTTCATCGCCATAGAGAACAAGCAAATATTTGAGTTTTTCTTCGGCAATTATGTACCTCAATTATGGAACGTCTGTGGGTTTTTTTTGCACGTGGTTTTCTATTTATGATACCTCAAACATTCCTGAAATTTACGAATTTTCTGTTGAATTAATATTTAACTTCTTCATGAATAATTTGGAAAATATTGAAATTTGCTGTAATTAAGAAAAAGAAAGAAAAATTTATGGAAATTCCAAAAGATACAATTTTTTCTTTGTTGAGATAATAGGTTTGTTCCTACAACTGCCGAAAGCGTACAGTGTACGGTCCACGGACTGCGTGGTGGTGTCATAGGAAGACTTTTACACCACCGCGTAGTCCGTGGACCGTTCACTGTACGGTTTTGGCCGCTGTAGGAACAAAGCTATTGCCAATCCATGTAAAAATAATTTTAACACTTTCACATAAAAGACGCTTATCGTGCGCTAGAGGATAAGTGTTTGACAGGCGTCCCTTATTATATCGTGAAACCACGGTTAAAAATTTTAAGTGTGCGGCCCCGAAAACAAACATCTTTTCCATTTATTTAAATATGTAAATAATGTAAATGTATCCTACGAAGCAGCGCCCCCAAATTTGTCTTGAGCTTGGGGCTCTCAATTAGGTTGATCGGCCAATGGACATTTCCCTGAAAATACCCACTAGAACCACAACGTTGCTCGGAAAAAATATCATTTTTTCAATAATGACTTATTCGTTTGTTATTCACTCCGCTCGTCTCATTTGACAGTGATCATAAAGTGCTCCCGCTTCTTTTGAGAATCTGTCAGGAAGACACTTCCGAATAAAGGAGTTCATAATCTAGTTCCACCAATAAATCATCTCCAATTCGACACGACCAACGGCATCCTTACGAACAATAGCGAACAAGGGTCTGAGGTCAAGGAAGAAGAGATAATCGTGTTGGGATTTCCCGCAGAACAACTCTGGCAGCCCATATAAATAGAAAAGGAGTTTTTGACACTCTCTCCTCACGAAATATACGGCGGAATTTTATCTTCCGCAGAACGTGGTCGGAGAGCGGTAAATTTCTAGGGGTGAGATATTTGGAAAAGTGACTAGCATCATCATGCGAGTCTTTAAACGGGCAGTGGCTGTGCGAGTCAGATCCTCGGGAGGGCCATTTCACCCCATGACAGTTATTATATCGTGGGGCGAGCTCGTTATCAGGAACAATCGCCGTGGGGCCACGTTTTCTTGACCTGAATGTTCGCTCGGCTCTACCCCCTCTACGGAATGGATTAAAGTGGATTTTAAGGTTGATATTGTTTGTTATATATTTTCACATTACGTACGACGTCCTGCTGGGAACAAGAAAATGAAAAAAGGCATTAGGACTTTCCTAAATGGGCAATTTCGTTCGTGCTGCAATCTCTCCTCTTGTCCTGAGAAAAACAGATATTATCCAGGATACGCTGGAAAATCTTATTGGTATGGAGCTTTTGGGCTTCAACAATTACCTTCAAGTCAGTTGTCTTGTTAACAAGCGTAAGAGTTGTTAATGAGTGCCCATTTTACGTCTTTTGCAGTTTTCCACGTTACGGCATCCTTTTCAAAGGACGATAATAAATTCGTAAAAATTTTTCGTAAAAAAATTAGGGAAAGAAAATACTTGGTTCAAGTTCCACAATGAAACTATATGTATTTTCATGTCTCCTTTCTCCTCGAGACTATGGAGAAAATAATAGATAATCAGGTAAAAGGAATTCAAAAACTTCCCTAAAAATAATTTGCCTATATATATAGGGTATATCCATGGTATGGATGCACTCCGCCATCTAATTGTAAAGATGGAGAGCACCCTCTCTGCAAGAAGCGATCTGACTTGACAGTGTGCTTGTTTGGTGATATTGGCGGTTTTTGTTTGCTTGTGCTAGACCTTGTGTTAGCCATAGGGTCCCTTAGTCGAGCCCCCACACCTCAGGTTTACTTAAGCGAGCTAATTCCTGCACCGCTAACATTATATGGGTCTGTCTCTTGTAACAGCTCTTTCATTCCCTTCAACTCCCTGTGTGCCCTGGAACCCACCCGAGCTCAACTCGGTTTCTGACAACCAAGGTTTCCATGTGCTGTCGGTATTCCTGGACAAGCCTGGAGTTAATTATCCAGCTGGCTATTGCCTTAAGTGTTGTCCGACTGAATTAATATGTCCCTATCGGAAAAGCCCATGCGAATATTTTCCACGACACATGTCTTGATGGCTATCACTTCCATCTGTAATATAGTGGAGCAGTGTCCAAGCAACATCGAAATGTTCACAATCCATTCCAGCTCCAAAGCGTCCACCCATCACTGAACCGTCCGTGAACCATGGTATTTCACTGTGCGGATCTTCCCCATGCGGGGTGGGTTTTAGCCCCATCTTGAAGCAAGGATCAAATTTGTCAGTTACTGGACTCCAGTCTCTAACCATGTTCAGGATCGGGTGACTAATAAGTCATCCAATCCCAGCGTGTCCGTTTGACCTTTGTCTCCAGACGCCGTTTAGCTGCAGCCTGTATAGGCATCAGCCTCGCTTCGGACGTCACCAGAAGGTGAAGCGGAGGTAGCCCCGCGAGAATCTCCATAGCCGCTGTCGGAGTACTTTTCGTTGTTCCAGTAACACAAAGCAAGGCCAGTCTGATATTGGGGGTGCTTTTGACAACACCCTCTGCATACCTCCATAAGCAATGCTGCCATGCGCAAGTTTGATTCTGTCTGGCCGGCCGTTCCCACGATAACTTGAAAACGGAAAGATATAGAGCCTTGAAATTTTCAGGGCAGGTGGAGCATCCCAATTCGACGAGTAATAGTTTTGTTGTCAACCAATAATTATCCGATCGAATTGAAACTTGGTAAGTAGTTGTAGAATACAACCTAGGGACGTAAGGTTTTGTGAGAATCGTATCACTAGAAAATTCAAAAAAATATATTAAAAAATATCATTTTTCGGCAACCGTCCGGGAATTGCCCACTTCCCGGACGCTTTTTCTTTGAGAAAGAAGCATTTCCCGGCCTAGTCCGGGAAGTACGTACTTCCCGGACTAGGCCGGAACAATCACGCCGTTTTGGTCATTGTGAATATGAAAATCTTGGTAGGTATATTTTTGATAAATGAAGTTACCATAGCACTGAGAAAACGGCTGACAGTTCATATAAAATTAGTTGTCAACATGTGATATTTTCTGTTCTGTTTAATTTGAATAAGATTCAAAATATATAAAAAAGAAATGTGTCGTCTCATTGATTTGTTATTCTACACGGTTGCCGAAAAAATATTGTACGCAACACGCTCGAAAAAAGTTTTTTTGGACTCATAGACTTCCAGGACTCGCTTACGCTCGTCCTAGAATTTTGTCTATTCGTCCAAAAAAACCCTATTTTCCGGACTTGTTACGTAAATTACTATTATGTCACGATAACTTGAGAACGGGAAGAGAAAGTGACTTGAAATTTTCAGGTTAGGTTGCACTTCCGAATACGACATTTGAGTTTGTTTATAGGCATCATCGGCAAAACGGTTTTGGAGTTAAACCCATCTGAAATTAGGTTGATGCTTCCTCAATAACTCGAAAAATACAGAGCTGATCCAATTCAAACATGGTTATTAGTTGTAGAATGATAATACGAAATTTCGTGAGTGTCGTACATCTAGAAAATTTTAAAAAAATCATTGAAGAAAATTCTATATATCAGAAACTGTTCGTCCGACATCGCTGAAATTTTGCAAGAACCTCAAAAACCTAACTCTACTGCCAAGTTCCAAGTTTGAACATGATCGGATCTATATTGTTGGACATCCGAGTAGCCTTGTGCGAGTTCAATAGCTGGATGGGTCACCATCATTGCCTTGATAACTTTCGAACTAAAGGAGATAGGAACTTGCAATTTTCAGGGTAGGCTTCACATCTGAATGGGAGGAATGAGTTTTTTTGAGCATAATCGGTCTAACGGTTTCGGAGTTATTTCCACATGGAATATTATTTCCTCGATAACTCAAAAATATAGACTTGATCGAATTGAAGCTTGGTGTAAATAGTTGTAGAATATCAACATAAAGACGTGCGTGAAATTTTGTGGGAACCGTGAACCTAGAAAATTGAAGAAAAATTGGTAAATTCAATTAAGAGTTTCCAATACAGGAGAATGGACAATAGAACATACGCGCAAAAGCTCCTGACTTCACGTCAGTACTTGAACCAATTTTTGCCTCAGTATCAACGGAGTCGTATTAGGTTGATTTATTCAAAATTCGATTCTACTAAACAATAAATGGTTTCTTTGTGTGTTTTCTCTCCCAAACTCTGAAAAATATCTATAAAATGAAAAATGTATTATTTTATGAATTGCTTCTGCGTAAGAAACACAAGATATTTGTCAGAAGCAATAAATCGAATAATGTTGCCTAAAAAACAGTAATGAAAACAAGATCAACGATGAAACAACTGTTTCGTAACGTTGCGGAGACTATATCAGACTCCTTCGTCAGACACTTAACGAAAATCATCAGAATAGCTATCAAAAAAAATTATTCTGAAGATGTGTGACGCAGGAGTCTGATATAGACTCCGATTCGTTATTGTTTTTTGGGCAACATTGTCCGATTGATTGCTTCCGACAAATATCTTGTGTTTCTTACGCAGAAGCAATTATTCACAAAATAATAATTTTACGGATATTTTTATGAGGTTGGGATGGAAAACCCAGAAAGAAACCATTTAATAACGAATATACCTCCAACAGTATCCATTAATGATGATTTCGTCTAAATATATCTTATCATAACTCTCTTCGTTTGTGTGTGTTGAAATTGTTGTTATGAAAACAGCTATCTATGCTGGCTTGAACCCAATAAATTCGTTCTCAGAAAAGCTGGTTGAACACTTAACGAAAATCATCAGAATAGCTATCAAAAAAAATTATTCTGAAGATGTGTGACGCAGGAGTCTGATATAGACTCCGATTCGTTATTGTTTTTTGGGCAACATTGTCCGATTGATTGCTTCCGACAAATATCTTGTGTTTCTTACGCAGAAGCAATTATTCACAAAATAATAATTTTACGGATATTTTTATGAGGTTGGGATGGAAAACCCAGAAAGAAACCATTTAATAACGAATATACCTCCAACAGTATCCATTAATGATGATTTCGTCTAAATATATCTTATCATAACTCTCTTCGTTTGTGTGTGTTGAAATTGTTGTTATGAAAACAGCTATCTATGCTGGCTTGAACCCAATAAATTCGTTCTCAGAAAAGCTGGTTGAACATTTTCAACTCGACAAGAAAATCCAATTTTTCTCAGCACGTGCCTGGATTTTTTTTCTATCTACTCAAGTTTGTTTGGCTTACAAGTGCTGTACAAAATTTGATTCAAAAATAATAACCCAATCAAAATATTAGAAGGTTTCTTTCTGGGTTTTCTCTCACAAACTCTGAAAAGTATGTATAAATAAAAAATTTATTATTTAATACATATTCCGCCGTATTCACAAAGCATTCAATCTCCGTTTAGTCCTAGCTGAGGTCCTCAGTTAAGGATTAATCGGGGATAATAAGGGACAATAAGGCATAAATGTGGTAAAACAGACCTGTTTCACACCGTTTAATACGTTAAGTGAGGTTGCGATTCGAATTTATCCTCAACTGAGGACCTCAGTTAGGACTTAACGGAGAATTAAATACTTAACAACGCTTTGTGAATACGGCGGATTATTTATTATTTTATAGATATTGGATATAGAATTTGGGAGAGAAAACCCAGAAAGAAACCTTTACATCCCACAGCATCCTTTAATGATTACCAATCAAAAGATATATATTGACAAGTGTATCCTCTGCAGAATCAGTTTAATCACCCTGTATCACCAAAACAGTTGACTTCAGACCTAAACTATTTTCAGTTTTTAGGTCTACTAGATAATCTGCCCTGCTGGTAGGTCACATGAGGGGGAGGAGGATGGTTAAGAACACATGGTCTGTTTGGTCACAGTACAGAAAGGCTTCCCTAAGGGCAAATTATTATCCATAATATATTAAAATTTCGAGTGATTTTTCGATCAGCCATAGCATATTTTTGCTGACTGCAGACAACAAGAATTAGATTCATTTTGTTAGGTTCAATATTCGCAATCGTATATCGAATACAAATGATATCTTCCATGAAATGAAATGGACAGTACTGCCTCCATCAGAAACTATCAAATAAATGCCTCAAGCCCTACATCCCCTCATTTCATTGACACAATCTTAAATACTTTTCAGTAAGTCACTTAGGTAGCGAATCTCTCACTCTGAAAAAAACTCAATCAAATTAATGCAAGGAGTAAACGACGTCGACATGAAAGCTCTGTGGAATCTGAATATGCTTGAGTGAATTTATTGAAATCCTTCTTACCATGCCAGTTTACTGCGATTCTCTTCACTGGTAAATAAAGGTAGAATGCGAACGAAACCAGAAGTGCCTGCGTATATATGATGAGAAACGTTGAATCAAGAAGAGGAAAAAAGGTGAAATTCTTAGGCGACAAACGTATATTTCAGAAAAGTAAATCCCCGTGGGTGATTTTACCTTATTGGAGAATTCGTTCATAGCATTGAAGCGATCAAGAAGTCATGAACATTCATTACACTCTCTATTGCAATATCTAGGGGGGAAATTTTATTCGTAGACGGGACTTTTGCTCGGTATCAGACGCAGCAATATCTGCTCAAGCATTTTTTGTCAGAGAACTTTCACAAATACATGTGTCGATATTACTTTCAGTTCCGTTTTTTCATACACAAGGTAGAAGAAATGAGATACCCACTTATGGATCCAATTGATTCGCTGTTGAAATGGTCCATATACAATATTATGCTCCATTTTCAGTTTGTTGCTTGATATCTATGTTAATATTCCCAGTTTTTTTTTTCCGTGGACATGAAAAGACGCGCCAATTCCAAGACCTCTATGGATATTTTCATCAATATTCATGGGCCAATATAAGATTAGTTCTGTTGGGATTGTCTTTCTTTGGTTGCATTAATGATAGATAAATATTCAAACAGCCATATATGGATTTGCTGTTAACGAAAATCGGATGGAAATATGTCACCATTTGACCTCTGAACTAAGAGATTTATAGATGAAAGACACACGGCGAAATATTCGTCGATTTCAACCATCGATAAACATTCCATCGTGATACGCACTAGCCATTTCATCGCATCGATGGTTAACGAGAGAATGATGTCCGATTAATTAATATTTGTGTTGATCAGCCTTCCAGAAACCAGGGGTTAGCTAATTAAAGACAAACGGGGAAGGTCCAGGAAACTTGAGCTCTATTGTTGGGAACTACTGGAAAGAAAATCCACCTAGCGCCACCTAGAGAAATCCTTACCCAACTCTCTGTGATGCGGAAACCTTGAGTGATGCTCAGTTTGTCGCAAGAGAGAGTCAAGGACTGCAATGCAGACTACCTATATGACCCCATTGTGAACAGAAAACGCCCGGCTTATTGTGGTTAGAGAAGACCACAAAGCGGCGAACATCGAATAAGTTGAACTGTAGTAATTTAGCTAATTGCTAATAAATAAAAGGCACGAAGATAGTCCTGATCACCAGGGGTTTGTTTGTTGATGGTTAAAATCGACGAATATTTGCCGGTGTGTCTTTTAGTTATTAGCAATTTCCTACAGTTTACCTTATTTTATATGGTGTAGTAAAAAGGAATGCATTATTTTTGCATGAAATTGAAGGCCTTAGTTACCATACTTAGAAGGATCCGATTTAGATCAATTATGCGCCGTTTTGTTCTATAACTACAAAAGCAGACCGCTTCTGTGCGATTGCTTCCTTCAGACGGTCCAATTGTTGACAGTACAATTCCAAGTTAACAGTTATGCCGTAGGGGAACAGCTAATAGTAAATAATTTCCTGCCAAATACACAGCATAACCTTCCTGGCCGTCAATCCTAGCTTGGGCACCGTTTCCGCCAGTTCACCTCGTTCCTACCACGACTGTTTTTGCTTGGCGTTGTCATAAGTTGTCCACTTTTCATCACCAGTCACACCGCTTCCGAAATGGGTCAATTTTGTTGCGATTCAGCAGCGTTTCGCAGATGGAAATTCAGTTAATGAGATTTTTTTTTGCGACAACTTGTGTGGCAACCATACTTCGAGCTTCTTCTTGAGTCCATCAGCCTTATTCAAATGGTTCCCAACAGTTTCTTGTGTAATCTTTAGATCTTGGGCAATCGAAGCAGTGCTTACATGACGGTCAGTTTCAACAATCATGATTTCATCGACATTTTCGACAATTGGCCATCCAGTGCGTGGTGCATCGTTGACATCGAAATTACCGCAACGCAATCGATGAAACCAAAATTGCGCGTGATTGGCTGCTACAGTATCAGGACCATTTACATTTTCAGCTGCCTGGCTTGCATCTTCGCCTTTGTCGAAGAAAAACTGTGAAATATTACGTATTGTATTTTCTCTTTGCTAGTGTCCATTTTTGATGCATGCTCAAACTGAACTGATCATAAAACTGTCAAGGAAGTTTTTGTAGTTTAAGATCTCATCTTTCTAACGCCATCCAGTGGAACTTGATCGGACTTATACAACGTGAGATACATAATAAGTAGATTTCACCCTGGATACTTTATAATCTCTGACGTTTTCTTCTTCATGTTGAAAGCGTAGTCTTCTAATATTTCAGCAAGTTTTTCTGGAGTTGTTTTTTATCTATCAGTAGTTTCTGTTCAGCAGGAATTCCGAAATTTTATTCCACAGTGACGTTCTTGTTTTTGTGGTATTTGGAGGCACCAGTTTGGCAATTTCATCCTGAATTTCTTGCTAGGAAATGTATCTGAGTCTACTCCCTTCTTCATGTCTCATTTTTTAAATGAACGAAAGACAAATACTTGTGGGATGCTATGTATAATTGCCTATTTGGAAAGTATTTATTTCCAGCGCAGTTCGCAGTTCATCAGTTCGCAAGCAGATTCCATTGAAATTATAATAATCCTCACATGAATAGACAAACTGAACATTATCTGCTATTTTATATTAAAAAATTCATAAAAAGCACTGACATGAAGTTAGGTGATTTTTCGTGCCTTTCCATTGTCTGAAATTCAGTACTCGATTGTAAAATGGTGGCTTGAAGGTATACGCGTTATTTGAGCGGATTCTGACGAATAGTTTCTGATTTTAACCATCCCCTTTCCCCCCGTAACCTCAAAATCCCCTTTCTTGGGAGATAAATCGTACGTACTGAATGTGAGGTTACGTAAAAGGTTCAAATTATACTAGTGAAAGGTCTCTGCAGTTCGTGGAGGATAGTGCATTACCGACGTGCACATCGTTTTTAGTTTCATCGGCAATCGATTGGTTCTTGCAAATGGTGAACACATAAATCGTGGCGTAACTTTTGAAACTATTTAAACACTAAAAACTAATTGATATCACAATTCATCAAAACATTACCCACAAAAATACCTTCAAATATAACACAGTGATAAGGCATCAATCAAAAGGGGATTTTCAAGATTGCTGGCTTTATCTAATCCTTTTTGCTGCCATATCCACTATATGCTCCTTCTTTAGTATTCTCTACTCTATGAGAGTTGCTGTCCTGCCACAGAATCCTTCAGGGTGGTCCGCACGTGCACGGATGAAAGTGTCGCTATCTCCTGCACCAACATTTTTACAGGATCGTGGCTTAGGTTTTCTCCGCTTTTATAATATATGAATACGTTTCATACTATTTTAATGACATGTAAATTTAATTGAATGTTATAAATTTATTTAAATGTATGAAGAGAGAAATGTTTGTGATCACAGAATTTTTAATTCTCACATAATATGTATTCTATTGGAATTGAAATACGAAAAAACTCACGCCTCAAGTAACTCCCGGATACGGATACTCCCGGATACTCCCGGATACAGATTCCTGAAATTCCGCTAAAATTAGTGGGTGGGCCGTCTACAGGTAATCACCAAGGTTTAGTTAGATCGGATATTCATATTTTGAGTTATAGAGGAAATAACAACAACATTTCAGATGAGTATAACTCCAAAACACCGATTATGCTAACTAACGAACTTGAATATCGAATTTTGATGCGCTCGCTACCCTGAAAATGAATTCGCTATCTCTTTTCGTTATCAAGTTATCGTGAAATAAATAATATTTTTTGATCATTTCTTTAAAATTTTCTAGTGGTAAGGTCCTCACAAAACACGTCTTTATGTCGATATTCTACAACCAGCTCCCAAGCCTCAATTCAATCGGCTCTGTATTTTTTGAGTTATCGGGAAAATAATATTCCAGATGGGTATAACTCCGAAACTTTTGGGCCGATTATGCCCAACAACGAACTTAACTCTCCCATGCGGATGCGCAACCTATCCTGTAAATTGCTCCCTATCTGTTTTCGTTCGAAAGTTATCGAGGCAATGGTCACCCATCCAGCTACTGAACTCATCCAATGCTACTCGGATCTCCAACAATATAGATCTGATCGTATTGAAACATTGAACTTGGCAGGAGTTAGGTTTTGAAGGCTCTCGCAAAATTTTAGCAATGTCGGGAGAATGGTTTCTGATATATAGAATTTTTTTCAATGATATTTTTAAATTTTCTTGTAATATGATATTCACGAAATTTTCAAAGAATTTTTTGTCAACATTCTACAACAAATAACCATGTTTAAATTGGATAGGTTTCGTATTGTTCGAGTTATTGAGGAAATAATAACAAAATTTCAGATGGGTATAACATCAAAAGCTTATGGCCGGTTACGCCTATTAACAAACTAAAATTTCGCCTTCAGATGCACAACCTATCCTAAAATTGCAAGTGCCTAGTTATTTCCGTTCTCCGGTTATTGACATATATAATATTTTTCAATGATTGTTTCAAAATTTTTTTGAAACGATTCTCACAAAATTTCACAAACGTCTTCGTAATGGTATTCTACAACTAGCTACCTAGTTGCAATGCGATCGGATCTGTATTTGTTGATGACGAACTCGGTAACCGTTGGGCCGATCATACCCATTAACGAACTTGTGCCTCGTATTTGGATGTGCCAACTTCTTTGAAAATTTCAACTCGCTATATCTTTCCGTTCTCAAGTAATCGTGGCAAAGACCAGCCGGACGGCTGGACAGAATCAAATTCTATAATTCTTCGTCATTGAGTTGAACCTAATAGTTGGAGACCATTCTCAGGAAAAAAATCGAAATTTACAGACATTTGGCAGAATGATAACGTGATGATCCCCAGAACATACGTGTAAAAACGGTTTTAAGTATCTATATTGAATTACCTAGGAATCAGAAGGAAAGGCTTGAGGGGACTTCGTTTCTGACGGGGGTCCCATGAACGCACTCCTCTTTTGCTGGTATGTATACTGCTCGATTATTTGCAGAAAATTCATTCAGTGTCATACAGCTACTACCTTCGGAAATTCCAATAAATTTAGAGTATGGAACGAATTTACTCTCATTAAGGGGGGACTCGAAATATTAGGACTGTGGAACAAGAAATAACTCCGGAAACTTGGAATATTTAAGATTCCATCAATTACGATATTCAGGCTCTCTTCCCGTAAGAAAAAAGCGAAATATGAAACTTTCCACAATAAGAAGTGAATTGCCGAAGAAATTTACATTAATTCCGGATTCTTTCCGTGCTCGCTCACGGCAAATTTCAGGATAATTAATGTCATTTCGTTAGGAAAATTTCATTATAGATCTGTAACCTTCAGACAAAATGAATAGGTATAAGTTTTTCGAAATTGCAGTGCTGTGTTCAGTAGTTATATCCCGAGTTCTTGTGAAATACTCGAATATTTTCCCGACTGCAGGAGTGCAGGAGTGCAATTCAATTCAATCCAGGTACGTCAAAAATCAGAATCTGTTGACAACTTCATTGGTCGAGTATAAAAGCTGTGAACTATAAAATCTTGGTCGTTGGCCTATTTTGATATTTCAGCAATATCTTCATCAATATAGATCCGATCGAGTTCACATCTAGAACTCTACTGTAAAATAAAGTTTCGAAGGCTCTCGCAGAATTTCAACGATATTTTGGATAGTTTCTGAGGTTTTTTTTTAATTTTACTGTCATCCGCCCCACAAAATTGTGCGTAAGTCTTCGTGACGAACTACTGCGCTTTAATTCGAACACATCTATATATTACGAGTTATTGGGAAATCAAAATTACAAGTGGCTATAACGCACTCGGTATATTTTGCCAATTAACGAAATCAGCCGGCGCATTTGGACTCCAAACCTATTCTGAAAATTTCAACTCTTGAACTCATTGTGTTCGAGCGTAATCGAGCTGACGACCAGCCGAACAGATATCGGATTCTTCATCAGTGAGTCAAAACTAATCGTTTGAGATTATTATTGCAAAATATTCGAAAAATAAAGGTATTTCGACGAATTGATAGGCACCCTGTTCACCTGAACAGCCCGTCAAAAACGAGATGCATGACTCTTCTGTGCCGAAGCCATCAGAACGTTAACCATTGATCTTTATTTTTCAAACTTTAAACTAATTGTTTATCATGAAAGTTCTTGGCATACGAATTTTGCTTGAGAATTGGCGCTTCGCAAATACTTCAGAATAATTCAAGAATTGACAGTTCATCCATCAAATTCACTATAGATCGGGCACCTGGTCACTATTCCGGGACCCTAAAAGAATAGAATGCTAAGGTGTTGGTAGAAACTGAATACTGTGGAAATGATATTTGCATGCTGGGTGACTTGAGAAGAAAAATTTTTTTCGTTCTGAAAGACCGCTCTAAGGATGGCGAGAAGCAAATTATTAATTTATTCATGGGACACTAAAAGACATATTCATCGATTTTAACCATCAACAAATATTCCGTCATGAACCGGGCTGGTCACCTCATCGCTCAGTGCTTCCCCAAAGAGGAAAACTCTTTTCTCTAGCAATTAGTTACAGTTCACCTTATTCCATGGGAGACCAAGTTTCGTCCTTGAAGGGAACGATATCCTAATATTGAAACAATTCTTGTGGCAATAGTAGTTTAATTCAAATGTTGTCATGCTTTTGAGACGAGACAAGTTTTCCGTCAATATCTTTGTAGGAAGACAAAAATTCATCATATTCAACACCTGGCACAGCAGAATAAGTTTTATAAATGGTAGGCACCTCCAATTTGAACCCCAATATTCCCTTGTTTCCAAATCTGTGTTTCGCACGTGCTAACTTTGAAGCGAGTTTGACTCATTCAGATTCAATTTTGGCATCTGGCGTATTTAAATTCCGAACCGCACAGTTATTTCAATATACTCGTATTTCTCACCAGAGACGTTATGTCTTTGGTCTAGAATTCAATGGTTGCCAGGCGAAAATAATATTTCTGTTCAGAAGCTTTTCTTCAGTAATTTTGAAAGGTATTAGACAAGTAACGAAATGTGAAACACTCACATTATGATAACTGCGTCCATAAAAAATTGGTTCAAGCACTGACGTGAAGTCAGGAGCTTTGGAGCGTATGTTCTATTGTCCATTCTCCTGTAGTGGACACCCTTAATCGAATTTACCATGGTAAATTATGTTGTCCATTCTCCTGTAATGGACACTCTTAATTCTAATTTACCATGGTAAATTCGAATTATTTTCAATGATTTCTTAAAAATTTTCTACAAATACTATCCTCACGAAATTTTGCAAGAATTTTTGCGTTCACATTCTACATCCAATAATCAATTCAATCGGTTTAGTATTTTTCGAGTTAATGAGGAGGAAAAATGAACCAAATTTTAGGTGGCTATAACTCTATAACCGTTTGGCCGATTAAGCTTATAAACAAACTGAAATGTCGCGTTCTGATGCACATCCTAACCTAAAAATTTCAAGCCGCTGTCTCATTCCGGTCTCAAGTTATCGTGACAACAAAAATATTTTTAATAATGTTTTGATAATTTTCCAGCCATACGATTCGCACAAAATTTCACAAACGTGCTAAGGTTCATATTCTACAACTACTTACCAAGTTACAAATCGATCGGATTTATATTGGTTGAACACGAAATTACTACTCGGAAACCATTGGGCCGATTATGCCCATTAACGAACTTGTCCGTCTTATTGGGATTCGCCACCTACCCTGAAAATTTCAAGTCGCTAGCTTTTTCCGTTCTCAAGTTATTGTGGCAACGGCCGGACGGCCGGCCGGACAGAATCAAATTTGACCTCGAATTATTCATTGGGGAGTCGAACTAAATCGCTTGAGACCATTATCGTCAAAAAATTTGAAAGTTACAGACATTTGGGCAAAATATAACGCGATGTTTCCCAGATCATACGCGCAAAAATAAAGTAAAAATTAGATAACTTACGTGACGTCAGAAGATTGAGCGCGCTCGTTCATTTTAAGATGCTATATTGCACTGATTTGTAAATCCGAAGAACAATTTATGAATATTGGAGATTCGTTATTTCAAGGAAACCAAAATTGTAAATGGACATATTTTTGGAATTAATTAGAACAGAAATGTCGACACCAAATACCATTGGCGGCAATGAAAATTGCTCAATAGTTCAGAAAGCAACAGAAACAAATATTTAACATGTTCTCAATTAGTTGACCATAATCCATTTTGAATAGTATGAAGTGAAAAAAATTTTCAATGAATCTTTATTTTTAAGAGTTGCTCTACATGTTTCGCCTCAAGGCATCTTCAGGAGCTCTAGAAAACATTTTTCCACATATAAAAAAACAATGTGTTTGTAGTTCTGCAAACTTACTTGTCAGAAAGTATAGGATTACATACTACATATCCTAATAATATGGCAAGAACGGTGAACATTTAAGAATTACCAAATGTTGTAGCTAAATCATGCAATTTAATAATTATTTATCAACCCCTTAAAAATTCTTCGAATCCACGCTTAGAGATTAACAATCATGGTGGCCAATCTTGGACACTATGTTATTTTTCGGTGCAACCAAGATTCTCTTAGCGTAAATTTGAAGAATTTTTAGGGAATTGATAAATAATAATTACATTGAATCAATAATACCCAACATTTGGTAATTCTAAAATGATCACAGTCCAAACCATATTATTATTGTATGTTACCCTATACTTTCTGACAAGTGAGTTCACACAACTACAAGCACATTGTTTTTTTATATATGGAAAAAATGTTGACTTATATTGCTCCCGATTCCCGAATATGCCTTGAGGCAAAACATGCAGCAAAACTCTCAAAATAAAGATTCATTAAGCAAAAACATTTTCTTCACTGCATACATATATCTGGGTTTCAAGGCGTGATGCGTTGTGACGACCCACAACCTATTGGCAATCCAGCGTTTTGATCCGGCTCTCACTGATGAACTTATTAATGCGGCTTGTTCAGTGAGAGCCTGTCGTAAACGCTATTGACTTCATCAGGAATGGACCTAAGTAATGTCTCCATTCCGGCTTTAATGCATCTTGCACAGTGGTGACAGGTGTTCATCAAGACGAGGCGACATCTACTGGCTGAACGGCGATGGGGCAGAAGGATCGGATGGAAGAATGTAGTTCCCTTAAATACTTAAAATGTTTTAACCCTTTCAGTCATAACTTTACACACGTTTCTATAGATTGTTATCGACCCTCCTTCAGTTCAATAGGTCTCGGTCATAGTGTGTAGTACTGCAGAGCTATGATGTTCACTCCTCACGCTAGCTAGCGCGTGAAGGACATGTTCTGCTTATTCCCGATAGACACATTGTTGTTGCTGTCCATACATAAATCCAGCGGAATGAATAATATATTAATAATTTCAAAATTCATTATCGATTCTTGATTCATATTCCATCCAGTTAGTTGTTTGGAGTTTAGGTTGTCTGTTGCCTTCAAGGGGAGATGTAAATACCTTCGCCGCAAAACTCAGATTTGGAATGACAAAATTCGATCTCAGAGAACTCAAGTTTTCTTGAAAGAAAACTATTTCGTTTGTCCGCACAAGAACTGTGATTTGATGTGAAATTCATTATTTGATGATCATTTTTTTGATACATTGCGTTCGCTGGGCATCCTGTAAACATAAACATCACCAACAAATATCTCAGGGTTATTTACATTTCTACATTTCTTAAATCCGTATATACAGATTAAGAATTTCTCTTCAAGAATAATTTGGATGAATAGGTGGAATGATACTTATAATTGATATTTACCTTATGCCTACTAATATACTACACACTTATAAGATTCAACTGCATATGTAGTTCGAATAAAATAGTAGTGACGTGTTTTATATAGGTATGTTGAAAATTAAGTTGATGAAATAATGTTCCATATTATACTAGAGAAATCCTTAGAATGATTGTGCAGAATCGATGCAGTATGAAAATGAATGTTCAGATGAAATGAATGACAGATAATTTAAAAGTTTCATATTCACTGTTGGGGAAACATAGATGAATACATATCATGTAGGATCTCAAAAGACCCTACGAACTCTTTGAATGAGTTGTTATTAACTTATTCCGCTTCAAGATGGTAATTATAACAATTTGGAAACAAGCGATAATGTATTAACTATTGACACTATAAGTGTCAACTTCAATACTCAATCTATCCCTTTTTTCGAGCACATCATCTGTGTATTCCAGGTTCGGATCGATAAAGGCGGGTAAATTTCTGTAATTTTTTCCATATTTTATGACATTCAATGAGGAATATCTTGAAAACAGTTGGACTTAGGAGAAATGATGAGGAATAATTTTATTTGCAAATGGATTGAGTATTTCAAAAATGACTCAAAATAACCTTCATCTGCTTCCATAATGCTTATTTCTTGTAGTTTTAGGAATTTGCGTTTCTATAACGAAGAAACCAGTAGGAGTAGGGAAAAAATGTTAATCGGAGATTATGTGCCATAGTTATAGAAAACTTCATGCCAAAAGTCATTCAATTCCGAATAACCAAGTCAAAGTTTCAAAAGAAAAACTGATTTTTTTTTCAAATTTCAACAGCCTGTATCTTTTTTCTTGTGCCGAATCTGGAAAAATGATGCATGAAAAAAGTGTTTTACAACTTAAAGACTCACCCTGTATATATATTGCCACAGAAAGTCTTTCATGGAACCATCTGGAAAACACAATGTTAGGGTTTTTTGCGCGTATGTTCTGGGGAACATCGCGTTATAGTTTTGCCCAAATGTCTGTAACTTTCGAATTTTTTGACGAAAATGGTCTCAAACGATTTAGTTCGACTCCCCAATGAAGAATTCGAGGTCAAATTTGATTCTGTCCGGCCGGCTGTCCGACCGTCCGGCCGTTGTCACGATAACTTGGGAACGAAAAGAGCTAGCGACTTGAAATTTTCAGGGTGGGTGGCGCATCCACAGACAAGTTCGTTAATGGGCCTAATCGGCCCAGTGGTTTCCGAGTAATAATTTTGTTTTCAACCAATATAAATCCGATCGAACTGAAACTTGATGAGTAGTTGTAGAGTACAAACCTAAGCACGTTTGTGAAATTTTGTGCGAATCGTATGGCTAGAAAATTTTAAAAAAATTATTAAAGTATATTTTGGTTGTCACGATAACTTGAGAACGGAAAGAGATAGCGGCTTGAAGTTTTCAGGTTAGGATGTGCACCAGCATGCTACATTTCAGTTTGTTCATGAGCATAATCGGCCGAACGGTTTTAGAGTTATAGCCATCTGAAATTTGGTTGTTTTTTGTACCTCATTAACTCGAAAAATACTAAACCGATTGAATTCAAACATGGCAATTAGTTGTAGAATGCCAACGCGAAAATTTTTGCAGAATTTCGTGAGGATAGTATTTGTTAAAAATTTTAAAAAAATCATTGAAAATTGAAAAAAAAAAGTTCTATATATCAGTAACTGTTCGTTTGAAATTGCTGAAATTTTGCAAGAGCCTTCATAACCTAACTCTTCTGCCAAGTTTCAAGTACTATCACGATCGGTTGAATATTGCTGGAGATTCGAGCATTCTTGTGTGAGTTCAGTAGATGGGTGACCGTTGCATCGATAACTTTCGAACGAAAGGAGATAGGGACTTGCAATTTTCAGGGTAGGTTGCGTACCCGAAAGGGAGAGCTGAGTTCGTTTTTTGGGCATAATCGGTCAAACGGTTTCTGAGTTATACCGTCCTGGAATATTATTTCCTTGATAACTCAAAAAATAAATATTCGATCGAATTGAAGCTTGGTAACTAGTAGTAGAAAATCATCATAACGACGTGTTTAAAATTTTGTAAGAACCGTAGCCCTCAAAAATTTGAAGAAAATTACGAAAAAAAAAATTTTAAGAACCGCACACTTAGAAATTTCAAAAAAATCACGAAAAAAAAATTGGTTCAAGGACTGACGTGAAGTCAGAAGCTTTTGCGCGTATGTTCTATTGTCCATTCTTCTGTATTGGACACCCTTAATCGAATTTACCGGCAAATTATGTTGACCATTCTCCTGTATTGGACATTCGAATTTACCGTGGTAAATTCGAATTAAGAGTGTCCAATACAGGAGAATGGACAACATAATTTACCAGTGTAAATTATTAATTCGAATTTACCATGGTAAATTCGAATTAAGAGTGTCCAATACAGGAGAATGGACAACATAATTTACCGTGGTAAATTTGATTAAGGGTGTCCAATACAGAAGAATGGACACTCTCAATTTGAATTTACCATGGTAAATTCGAATTAAGTGTCCAATACAGGAGAATGGATAACATAATTTGCCATGGTAAATTCGATTAAGGATGTCCAATACAGAAGAATGGACAATAGAACATTCGCGCAAAAGCTTCTGACTTCACGTCAGTGCTTGAACCAAGTTTCTAGTTTTCTTTCACATCTTGAAGGCAAATAAGTATAGTATTATTGTAATCTAATGTAAAGGTTTGGGAATATTATGAATTTCGGTAATCACTTATGTTTCTATTTTGAGTTTTGCAACAAGCCTGAAAGTGATGACATTTGTGAATAGTGAATGACGTGACCTTTCAAATGATGTATCACAAGCCCATACCTATTTGAAAAATAGGGGGTTTTACCTGTCTTTCGAAGGGGGTTGAGGGCTGGGGTTCGCATTTTTACGAAAGAGAATGAGAATTCAAAATTTGAATTTGACGTGTTTCGGGATTTTCCAAAAATATGTACAGTAAGCAAGATAATGAGTTTATTCAATTTTCCACACAGTATAGGCCATATCATGTTCCTAATATCTACTACAAATATTTTGCATTGTCCACTGATTAGTTACAGTCTAAACATTGAATTTTAGATAGGTACAAATATCCGATTTAAGTCTCTGATTTCTTGGAATTATCATTTTGAATTGAAAATTGGAGCTCTTTGTTAATTCAAATACACAGTATATTTACGAGTTGGTATTTTCGTTGATAACACTATGTGCATATGAACTGAATTAGTTTGTCTATTATACTGTATAAGTAGAACTTTTGTTTTACGCTTTAATAGTGGATGTCTAGACAACAACAATTACTCCTACACGAGGTGCCTACATCAAAATAAATGCATGTTTAGGACTGGAGGATACGGAAGACCTGAGTAAGTTATTCTACTATGCGCATGGCTATGCTGTAAGCCGTGTTCTTCTTGCAGCTTTGACACTAAGGCTGCGACTGAAATATCAGGTCCTTGGCATGGCGTACCCTTATTTGGATAGTTGCAATGCCATCTAGGAACAAAGAACAATTATGTGATTACAGAATAAATCAGGATTTTCCTCAGGAATTGTAGCGGACCATTAAGCAGAGAGGTAGATAAACCAAAACAGAAATTAATTATTTCTATTCAATTTCTTCTGGTATCGATTTTGTAGAAGTGGATATGAGACTGGCCTATGCTTATGGTACGAAAAAGTTGTCAAATTATAATAAGGAAAGTTCGGAAACATTCCCGCATCAATAAACAGGTACACTTGTAAAATCTGGATACTAAAAAACCTCTGACTGACTGTGCTGAAAAGTGAAAACACTCCCACTTATAGAGAGTTATTGTTCTCTGCCACATCGCAATAATTCAACAGCCAAACACACGAATAAAATCTTCTGTATCCTCTCCAGAGACCTGATGCGAATGGAAATGCTGCCACGGAAGAATATCCAGAAGGCTCTCGCCCCCAGACTCCAAGATTCATTACTGGAAAGCTGCAAATTACAGCCGAAGCGTAATGTTTCCAAATGGTTGTTGTTGACATTTTCAGACGTATACATATTTTCTAAAAGTTTAACCCGCATTATGATATTGCCATGCCGCCAATAAATTTTCACGCCCGGACAGTTTTTCCGTTCATACTCCTCGGATATTTCCGTGTCGTTTTCGTATTGTGTTGTTCTATAAACGCTTATATGATTTGCATGTGTTTTGCACTTGTTGCAATGTTTTTCGTCGATTCGATGAGTCAGTGAGATCAGTACATAGTAGTATGTATGGTACTATTCACTTAATCCGATTATTACCAACCGAGCTAAATTTTGTTATATTTGCAGAATAATAATAAAGAAGTGGACAGTTTTGCAATATGAGTGAAAGTCTAGGGATATTCATTCAGATGAGCAGTTCAATTGATATTCCTGAGATTTCAGATGTATTATATTCAACAGTTTGAAAACGTATGTGAACAAGTTATTTGAGTATATACAAAAGGGATGGAAATAATAGTTTATTCGATAATAATTTGTTTGCAATAGGTGTTCACCATCATTTAACTTCAAAAGAGAGATAATCAAATGTGTGGTGGGCTCAAGCTGGCCAGAAATGAATAGATTTTTTTAATGTAAAATTGGTTGCCAAGACTCACAAGAAGCTTTCACAGTTAAAAGTTATCAGATCTCATAATGGCCCAAGACCCTGACTGTACAAGGACCCTATCTACAAGTCCAAATCCTATATCTTCTTCAAAATGTATGTAGGAATCTACTTCATCCCTAGCCACTTCTCCTTTCCCTTGATATATAGCGCCGCACCTTAAAGATCGACCGCGTCGGTCATAAAGGGTGTGGCATTTTCCAAGTACCTCACTCTGCATTATTCTATGGATCGGAGGAAGTCCGGCGCAATACACGTCAAAAGCAGGCCCTATTACTGGCTGTCATAATACGTTCAAAGGTAAGGGCTGGAACGAAACGTGGAGTTTAATTCGAAAAACGTATTAACTGGTAGTCTGTTATCTCAAGATAACTGTCAAAAACACACATTGGTGACTCCAACGTAATTCAACATGAAGGTTTTCCTTTTCCGAGGCAAATTCCTGCTAGCACTGTTGTGCAATTCAAACGTCTAACATATTTCAAAATGGAAGGCTGCCATCTTCTAGTTGTGAGAAGCCACCACCTCGCAGCGGCAACGTGCCCCCATACTGCGCAACCTGCCGCACCCATGAACTCCAGAGCTTCCTCAGACGTCACACCGTCCATGGTCCCAGGCGTATTACAGCCATATCCCATCTTCTTGACGGCGATCCCGATCAGTACCGTGACTTCGAGACTAGCAGAGGAGAGTTGTAGGAATATACTTTATCCCTAGCTACTTCTCGTTCAATCCAGTAGATGGCGCAACTGTGTGCACCGCACCCTTGAGGTCGACCGCATCGGTCATAAAGGATGAGGTATCGCGACGATCTATGGTTGGAATGAATTCCTTCTTCTTCTTCTTTTCCTTTATATGTGCCCAGGGAATGAATTCCGACGCAATATAGTTCTATAGCAGGTCCCTTTTCCAAGCTGTATTGAAAAGTTCGAAGGCAACTACTGGAACGAAACGTGGAGCATCATTCGAAATAAATACAATACAAATCTAGGTGTGTCCCATTTGCTTCATACGAGAGTGGCCTCCCAAACTTTGGAAACATTGTTATAAATCAGCATGCAGTTATACCGTTAGCAAAAAGTGCTAAATACCTTGGTGTAATAATTGACTGTCACCTAAGGTGGGAAGAACATATAAAAAATCTGGTGAAAAAATTGAGAGGTTTGATCTATAAATTTAAAGCTTTGAAAAAATACTCCATGGAAAACAAGCATTTGGTTATGATATACAATGGTCTAGTGGAAACACTCATTGGCTACGGAATAGTAGGGTGGGGAGGGATCTACGATTGTCATTTGGATCGATTGAATAAAATTCAGAAATGAATATTAAGAACAATTTTCGGCAAGAAGGCAACATATTCTAGTGAGCCTCTTTTTCAGATGTCTAAGATACTAAACGTGAGGAAACTATTTATTTTCAAATTGACAATAAATGTATTTAAAAAGAAAATCCAATTGAGTAATATAGAACATATTTATAATACAAGAAATAAGAAAATTGGTTCAAGCACTGACGTGAAGTCAGGAGCTTTTGCGCGTATGTTCTATTGTCCATACTCCTGTAATGAACACTCTTCTTAATCGAATTTACCATGATGAATTCTATTGTCTATTCTCCTGTATTGGACACTCTTCTCAATCGAATTCACCATGATGATTTTTATTGTCTATTCTCCTGTATTGGAGACTCTTCTTAATCGAATTTACCAAGATGAATTCTATTGTCCATTCTGGACAATAGAATTCATCTTGGTAAATTTGGTAAATTCTATTGTCCATTCTGGACAATAGAATTCATCTTGGTAAATTCGATTAAGAAGAGTCTCCAATACAGGAGAATGGACAATAGAATTCATCATGGTGAATTCGATTGAGAAGAGTGTCCAATACAGGAGAATAGACAATAGAATTCATCATGGTAAATTCGATTAAGAAGAGTGTTCATTACAGGAGTATGGACAATAGAACATACGCGCAAAAGCTCCTGACTTCACGTCAGTGCTTGAACCAATTTTTTTTTTTGATTCAAAGGTTCCAATCAGGAGAACGGACAATAGAATTCATCATGGTAAATTCGATTAAGAAGAGCAAAAGCTCCTGATTCACGTCAGTGCTTGAACCAATGTTCTATTGTCCATTCTTCTGTATTGGACACCCTACCATAGTAAACTCGATTAAGGGTGTCCAATACAGAAGAATGGACAATAGAACATACGCGCAAAAGCTCCTGATTTCACGTCAGTGCTTGAACAAATTTTTATATTTGCCATCAAACCTTTTTAATTCTTCATAATCATTACAAGAATGTCTGTCGATATGGAATATGGTAATAATTTGACATTTGAACACATTGTTTAATGCATAATGAATTTCAATACTTTTGTCACTCGTTGATGAGATGAGATATCTGAAATTATAGATAAACTCTAAATATTCCATTCAATATTGAAATATTAAAATTAAATTTCCACTTATTCATTTGTATTTCAAGATAATGAACTTTTGAAGCTAATGATTCATGTAAATTGTCTGTGAAAATTTGTTTTCATGGGTTAGGGGAAAAGAGTTATTGTGAAAATAAGATTCATTTATTTAGATACCAATCTATAAATTGTTTTATACTATCTACTAAGGGCCGATTCATTCAACCTCTCCGTAAAGTATTCGTCAACTATGTGCTCGTTGAATCCCCTTTAAAGTGAACATTTACAGATTACTTTCCTTTCGGTAAGGCTACTTGACAGTTTACAGGTCGTAAAATATATCAGCCCTCAGTGAACAAAAAATTTGTATACCTCACTGAAGCCGTAATACAAACAAAGGAAATAATTTCGAATAAAACTCTATTAACATATTCGATTATTTACTTCAAGAGAGATCAAGAATAACATTCATTTTGAAAATTCAATACTACATCAAGCAGCATGCAATACATTTTTTCGAGTTTGGACCACTGCTGCCCACATAATCATGGAGGATTCGTGAAACACTGCAGGGAGGATAAATACTTGTATATAGATTATTATTAAAATATGATAACTGACTTTCTCCGTTTCCTTATATACTACTTCTCGTTGTAAAATATACTTGGATTTTCCTCCGCAACACTAGGATACATCATTTTCAAAGTTAGCGTTGAATTATCAAGCCATTCTATTATAATATTAGTAAAATCTGTTCTTCAGAGGTATTCATTGTTAAGCATGCTAAGCAACAAGCATTTAAGAAACATATACCTGAAGTTCCACGGGAAAACAATATACATAATATATACCTACACACATGTTATATTGCATCGCCTTCTACTCCTATATTTTAAAATATTCTGCAATTAGAAAAATTAAAATGTTTCGTTAAAAATGCCTATTATATAGGTACACGCTGGCATCCAAACACCCTGATGATGGATCGTAAGAGACCCATGATATCAGGAAAACAGATTTGTTTGAATAGAAACACTAGATTTTCTTCTTGGCTATTCCACTTTTGATCTTTAAAAATTTTAGTGTTCATGTCATCTTGGTTGCCTCTTATCAATATTAAATTTTCTCATGAGATATACTTAAGCTTCACAAATATTCAATCGACTAAGTTCCATATACCTTGTTTTTAAGAATTCTATCTGCAGTAACTCCAAGAGTAACTAATGCTTTATATTTGTCGAAAAGCATTACTTTTTTGCTCTACGTCAACTGGACCTTAATTCATTCCAACCTGAAAGGAAATATTAAGACTTGGATTTCTCTGAGTAAAGTAATTCATTCAATTCACTTCTATTACTTACTGCTGATTTTTAGCCAGAAATCCTGAAGGACATATACCAGATATCTTCTTTCTGAACAACTTTTCCACAGTTCTCCATAATTTGGAATTTCTTTTTCACATACGTAAACAATATTTCTAGATTCCTCCAATCTTCAAATACAAGGTAATCTCGATTATTTTCAACGGAAGGAATACTCGTTCGTACTTCGTGGATTGAGAATATTTTGTTTACGTTTCAGATTTCAGATTCGATGTTGAGGTTAAAACGGGGCGCATGCGTAGATCAGAATGTAGTTTGTAGTATATCCATTAATCATGAATCATTCTCAAAAATACCACACAAGCAATTTACCGATCACTGCTAATATTTATTATTTACCAGAAATTCATCACAAATCGAAACTATTTAAATTAGAAATGTCAATTTTTACATGACTAACCCGGCCATTTAACCCTGCTATTTTGCCGGGTTAAATTTTTATAGTTTTAACCCAGGGTTAGGCTCTAACTCTTGAAGGTGCAAGACCTATTATCAATTTAACCCTAGGTTTAGAGTTAATCCGGATTTAATTAGATAACCCGCATTCGTGCAAGTGGGCCTTAGTGGCCTACATGGCCTAAAATTCCTCTCTACCCATCACAAGATTTAATATCCACAAATGAGCCTCTCACCTTACAAGATCAGATGCCTTCAGCAAAATTTCAGCGATATCATATTAAAAATAATACATAACCTTTCAAAAGTCCCCTCTCGCAAATATACTCCTCTGAAGGCACATGGATCTCTTGAAGAAGAATCGCCTTCTCTATTTCTCAAAGATATTCACTCTTGTTCATAGAAATCCCTTCAATATTTAGTTGCCTCCTCCTAAGGAGGATCTCTTTCAAAACCAGGTCTGACCACTAATGTAGGGCTATCATCTCCCATAGATTTGTGATGAAATAAGACGATTTTTCCATAATATACGAGCGAAAATATGTCATCATGACATTCATATTTTTATTTTATTTTTGAAGCTTCTCGCAAAAATACGACCATAGACTACATATTATCATACGACGATTCCCATCCGCTACACTTGGCTACCACTACGCTACCGAACTCACAAAAGGCTGCCCGGTTCTCCAACAATATAGATCCGATCATGTTCAAACTTGGAATTCTGCAGTAGAGTTAGGTTCTGAAGGCTGTTCCAAAATTTCAGCCATGCCGGACGAATAGTTTATGATATATAGATTTGTTTTCAATAATTTTCAACTATTTTTTTTTTAATTTTCTAGTTATACCAACCTCACGAAATTCTGCAAGAATTTTCGCGTTGGCATTCTTCAACTAGTAACAATGTTTGAATTCAATCGGTTTTGTATTCTTCGAGTTAATGAGGAACAAAAAACTACCAAATTTCAGAAAATTTCAGATGGCTATAACTCTAAAACCGTTTGGACGATTATGCTCATAAACAAACTCAAATGTCACATTCAGGTGCACAACCTAACCTGAAATTTTCAAGCCGCTATCTCCTTCCGTTCTCAGGTTATCGTGACAACAAAAATATTTTTTAATAATTTTTTAATGATTTTCTAGCTATCCGATTCTCACAAAATTTCACAAACGTGCTAAGGTCTATATTCTACAACTATTCACCAAGTTTAAATTCGATCGGATTTATTTTGGTTGAAAACAAAATTATTACTCGGAAACCATTGGGCCGAATATACCCATTAACGAACTTGTTCGTCGTATTGGGATGCGCCACCTACCCTGAAAATTTCAAGTCGCTAGCTCTTTCCGTTCTCAAGTTATCGTGGCAACGGCCGGACGGCCGTACGGCCGTACGGCACCACAGAATTAAATTTCACATTTGGGCAAAACTATAACGCGATGTTCCCCAGAACATACGCGCAAAAATACTAACATTACCAAGAAGTGCTCAAAGACTATAGGACAAAGGTCTGCTCATTACCTCACCGCCAGAGTATATTCTGTGTTTCCAGCTTGCCTAAAAATAATTAAAAATTATAAAAGTTTCAGAAAGAAAACTAGAGAATGGTTGATAAAATTAAGAAAGGAAGAAATAGATGAACTGATCAATAACTTCAGCAAATGAATGATTTAAGGTAGAAACAGACTATGCCCACGTACGCCACGTACGCGACGCAACGTGGGATAGCTAGCGTGCACACTTGACCCACGTACGCAACGCATACTGACATCAGTCGTTTTCATTTGTCAGTAGTACGATGTTTTCTGATTCAGATAGTGAATTTGAGGAAGATTCATTGAGTTTGTTGTTTGTACATGAATATGTCCGTGCCTCAAGAAAAAAAAAAGAATTAAGAAGAGAAGATGTTGGATACACAATATAAATAAAGACAGAGAGAAAAATGGAGAATATCATACATTGATGCGGAGACTAGAATCTGACGAAGACCGATTTTTTATGTACTTCCGCATGTCTAAAGTAGTTTGAGGAGATTCATGGTATGATCGAATCCGATATACAAAAAGAAAATACACATCTTCGGAAGCCGATAAGTACCAGAGAAAGAGTAGCAGTTTGTCTAAGGTAAGTATAAATTATCATTTTGCGTGTATGTTCTGGGAACATCGCGTTATAGTTTTGCCCAAATGGTGTTAATATATCTGATGCGTACTAGGAGCTTGGTTATCACTTCGTGAATATTCAGAAATGGCTCACCCATTTGTAAAATTCTTAGGTTGGCCGTCTTTGGGCCTCCGCAAACTATATGTTCGGCAGTTTACTTTTTCGATCCACAGAGCCTGCATGTTTCGTCTGCTCATGAAATATATTATAAACAATAAATATTGAAATTGTTTAGGATAATTTTATTCAAAATGTATATTTTCGTAATAAAGTTGAATATTTTTTACAAGATTAGTATCATCGGAAATTTGAGTCTTAGGCATTTCAACTAAATATGATGGGGAAGAATATGATGTGTAGGCTTGTGAAAAACTTCCAGAAGAAGAATTTATATTTTCTTGGTTTTGGCTGATTATCTGATCCTCAATAGTAACTGGTGCTCTCAAGATATTTTGTTGCAACTCTGCTTGTTTGAGCTCTGCTTCACTTACAGCTTTAAGCAAATTCATTTTAATTGGAATTTGATCCTGCTTTGAGAGCTTCTTTACCGTTTTACTCATACTTAAAAAGAATGTGTCTAAATCATCCATTTCCTGTTTTTTACTTCTTCTTGCGTGCGAGTTTTTCATAATTTCCACCAAATCGGCCAAGTTATTGTCCCTACTAGAACTGGCCTTTCTTTTGCTTGATGGATTGGATGTGGGAGTGTTGGTGTGGGATGGAGTGCTATCAGAGGAAAATAAATGAATTTCTTCAAGGGGAACGCTCTCTGGAGAAGGAAGAGGGGAATTTGCATTAGATACAGCAGCATCCAGGTTTCCGGTAGTATGACGGCCTTCTAAATATGGCTTCAAAAACGACATCTGTTCCTCAAACCGCCAAGGCGCAATAATTTTCCCAGCTTGTCCACTTTTTTTCTTGCGTCGTTTCATAGCATTGTTGAAGCAATTTCGCAACTTAGCCCAATTTTCTCTACACATTTCAACTGCAACAATAATAATAAAAATTCTTAAAAAGTCAGTAGCTTTTGCGCACATGTACCATTGTCTATTCGAGCCTCATACAAAGTCGATAATGCTGAAATTATAGTGACTGTAGGCCTAAGTTTTGGTTCGTAGTAAGGACAGTAGGTACCGAATGGGTTCCAAATAGTGGGACAAACGCAGCGTATGAAAGGTTTCACCCAGGTCCAATTACAATAAACGACTGTGTGACTACTTTGAACGGTTCTTGGACCGTCTCAATTGCAAACCAAAAGAAGCCCTATATTCCCATATGGGAATATTCACTGTGTTATTTACTATTCACACAGCATCATCTAGCCCTAAACATACCTAATTTTTAAAAATTTGTATTATTTATTTTACAGATTCCTAGCTACGGGTAATTCATTTCGGAGCATTGGATTCAGTTATCGCATGGGTTTTTCTACTATACGTATAATTGTGCAGGAGGTTTGTGAAGCGATTTGGAAACATCTTGGACCTATCGTGATGCCGCAACCCACAGCGGAAATGTGGAAACGAATAGCAAATGATTTCACCCGCTTTTGGAATTTTCCAAACTGCATAGGAGCTCTAGATGGTAAACACGTGAACATAAAGTGTCCAATTAAAGGCGGCTCAGATTATTGGAACTACAAAGGTCAAAATTCCATAGTTCTTCTTGCTTTGGTAGATGCCCATTACAAATTTGTAGTGATAGACGTGGGCTCCTACGGAAGAAATAGTGACGGGGGAATTTTCGAAAAATCAACACTGGGTAAACTATTGGATCAAAAGAAATTGAACATACCAGAAGATCGACCTCTAATGCCAGGATCAGAACCATTGCCGTATATTATAGTCGGCGATGAAGCATTTCCTCTTAAACAATATTTACTGAGACCTTACAGCAAAAATGCTTTGCTCAATAATGAATCGAATAAAATTTTCAATTATCGATTGTCTAGGGCCAGAAGAATCGTGGAAAACGCATTTGGGATATTGAGAGCAAGGTGGCGGGTATTTCAAGGGCCTGTTCAGGTACAACCAGAAATGGTGGACAAAATAGTTCTAGCAGCATGCTGCCTCCATAACTATTTGGGCACCACTTTTGAGCTGCAGGATGAAAGAGGAACAGAACCTACACCACAACAATCATTAAATACATTGGATGGTCTTAGAAGGAATCACACGAAATATGCATATAATATCAGAGAAAAATTCAAACAATATTTCATCTCAAGCGAGGGTTCAGTGCCATGGCAATTAAATATGGTGAGAAGAGGATTACAAAATCCACCCAACGAAAATGACTAGTTCATGGATTATTTCTACTATAAAAATAAAATGTATTAATAAATAAATGAAATGTTTTTTTATTAACATTATGTGTATGACTTATGAAACATCAACTAGTACATAAGAAGCAAGTATGTAATGACTTTAGAGAGACTACAACTCTGACTACAAATAAATACTCATGTCATTTCGAGTTAAAGGACAACAGGCTAAATTCGCATCATTTATTTTGGTGATTTGCTAAAAAAGTAATGAATGCATTTTGATAAACTTTTACCAATCATTAATATCATAAATAAATAAGCAAACAAAAAAGGAATATGAAAATCCAATAGGTAATTGAGAAATACGTGCAAAAATATCATACACAAGTATAGGTACCACCTACCTACGTTATGAAATTGTAATACAATCATATTTATATAGAAGGACTATTAGATCTATATAAATATATACGGGTCGTATTTTTACCTCCTTTTTTTAAAGTAAATTATACAGAAATACCCCACATATTCATTTATTCAGTATTAAACGTACCTATACTGTGTATATATATATATATATATATATATATATATATATATATATACATATATATTAGTTCACTAACAGTCGTACTATAAATGTGTGTAGTTTTAAGGGATATCGACTGAAACGAGGTAGTTTTTGGTACTCTTTATTTCTTGCCTAGCTTTCGGAAAACCTTGTTTCCATCATCAGGGCCAAAAATGTTGAGGTTATTCCTCAGTAGTTGTAAAAACACTTAAAAACACACATCCCAGTGGCTAAAAAGTAGGCTGATCTTACATAAAAGCGACATCACAAAGAACAACCAACGATGTGCCCTAACCACACATGCGGTAGAGAATGGACATAGGATTGACTTCGATGGTAGGTACAGAGATAGTGGCAACTCAAGAAAAATATAACAAAAGACTGATACTAGAGATGATTAACATAAGGAACCAACAAAACCCAATAAATAAGAAGAGCGACGTACAGAAACTGAGCAATGTGTATACTTATCTACTCACATACCCTAACATTAAAGAACAAAATTTTCATGATGGACCGTTGGATGAATAAGTCAGAGAAGAACAATATGAAGACAAAACAATCTATGGACTGATATGAATGCTCTGTGATCAAAATATTTAAGGTTAAATTTACGTCAACACAACTTATTGCGTTTTAAAAATTGACCACTTCGTCTTGTAACTGTTGATCTTAATGTTTTTAAGTGTTTTTACAACTACTGAGGAATAACCTCAACATTTTTGGCCCTGATGATGGAAACAAGGTTTTCCGAAAGCTAGGCAAGAAATAAAGAGTACCAAAATCTACCTCGTTTCAGTCGATATCCCTTAAAACTACACACATATATACATATATATATTTATTATTTTTTTTCGTAATTTTGGTATTCATTGTTCTTTCTCTGAATTATATCCCTCATATTATTGGTTCGCTCATATTTGCACAATTTTGTTATTGTGTTACTTTCAATTTATGATTGTGCTGTCGCATGGATCAATTGATTTTGAATTTTGTCATTTGTATTTCTAGTAATTGGGTGTAATGTATACTTGGAAATGAAAACAAGGAACTTATTATTATTATTATTATTAATAAACTGACTGGTCACAGTGGCCTCTATCGTCCCAAGCCTGTTGTCAGGATAACCAAAACCCCTGCTGGAAAATACGCGTCAGAGTGGATGAGGAAACAACAGTAGACCTGTAAGAATCCGTGATATTTCCTCAGGTCTGAGCACAATTAGAAAAGGAACACAATGTCTCACCTATCAAAGATTTCCTTGGACTAAACGGAGATCAAATACGATATGTCAAGGGACTAATCACCGGTTACCGAAATCTAAGAAAACACATGCACTCTTTTGGTATTTTGAGAGGCTGTGCAGGTTGTGCAATAAGGTGGAAGAAAAGTCCTCCCATATCATCTTCGAATGTGAAGTGACATCCTGTAGATGGCCCAAAACACCCCAGAAATCGCCTATAGTTATGTTGATGCCTCCAAATGGAACCTATCAAAAGGGTTATTAAATAACAATAAGACATACAACCTTTTGACATAACAGATCACCAGGACAGCGCAATAAATTTCATAGGCTGCACTGTGCATTCGAGAAATTATTAATTCAAAACTGTCGGTGACGCCATTCGCTGAATATTACAATTTTTCCAGTCCGAATAGCTTGAAAAGAACACATTTCATAACTACAACAATGCGGGATAGAATAGGTATATTGGCTACATTTTCCAGAAATGAAAAGTCCATCAACACAAAAATCTCAAACGCGCATACAATACAATTATGGTTTCATATTTCTGATATCCTCAAAATCTCATCTCGACTCGAAAATACGTGGAGCGTACTCAGCAACAAGCTCTTTATTAAATTTTTTTGCCCCGCGGAATCATTGCGATGTACAGAGAAGCCGTTCGAAAGAACATGATTCAACTCGAAATGAATAAGTGAATTCAATTTTCCGTTCGTTGGGGCGAGTTACTCAGTAATATTTCGCTTACCCGCGAGCCAAGTAGGGCATTCCTTCAAAGACGGTTCGAGAGTGTTCGTTTTCGTTTTCAAAAGAGGAAAATGTTGTGTATTTAATGGTTGGTTTCGGGTGGATTTCATAATGCGAAATTTGAGTTTGGTCGGTTGGATTTATGAATTAGAAACGAGCGTCTAGGTTTTTCATTGAGCTGATTATTTCGTTAGTAATCTGTTGCTTAAGGAGAACTTCGTATTCCACTCATATGAAAACGATTGAGACTGAAACGAATGAGGATGGATTGAAATAAACGCGGAGTTTTGGTTTATTATTATACATCACATAATATTCGCAATAGTGAAGCGATATACTACCAAAATTGATGGTTATTGGAAATGCGTTACATTAGGAATAAAAAATTGCGAGAGAGCCTATTCAGGAAACTGTTTGGAATATGCATTCGAAAACATCGTCTATTGATATTTCAGATATTGATATTTTCATGATATTCAGTTGACCAAAATACTCTCAATAGTGAATCAAATTATAGAAAACGAATAAATTACGTCCTAATTGCGTGAGAAAAACTATATTTTGTGTAATAAAAACAATAAAATATGTGACCCGGATAGAATAAGACCAGCAGAAACCATAAACTGAATTAAGCTAGGTGAACTCATATCGAGGGATTTTAATTGGCTGATGTCCTTGGTTTTGGATATATACACTATACACAGAGTGATTTTCGGATATTGAATGAATTTTACAGTTCAATAAATCATGAGACAATCAACTGACGTTTTTCAAAGTTTGCAGTTATATTACCCATTTCGACTGCTTTCGTTTACAATTTATGAAATTAAATAAATTAGGACTGGAATAAGAATATTTTGGATATATGCTATATGTGCTAATATTAGGTCACCCTGCTCATGAACACTGAAATGTATTCCTCCTTGAGTTCAGAAAAATCATTAAATAATAAAATCGAAAAATATTGCTCAGCAGTATCGTAGATTGACATAATTTATTGGTGAACTAAGATAATTTGACCCTATTTCTTCAACTAACTAGATGATATTTCACCCTGTATGGAAATGATATGCCAATTACTTTTAACTATTCAGACAAATGATGACACAACTTTGAGCAATTTATTAACCGAAAACTATGTTCATTTCTCACACCTTATTTGTTTGTGTTCAAACTTTTCGTTGCTTGTATTCTTCTTTGAACATTGTAGATAATTTTGTAGTAGAGGAAATTTAATTTTTGACATATTAAACATTTTTATTAATGAGTGAAATTTTTATGACATATTCAATATTCTCAGAACAGATTTCACAGACTATTTAATTACAAATCGTCAATGTTAGGTGATATCACGAATCATGTGAATCAAGGAGAAAAATAACGTAACACAAATATTCAAGAAATGTAAACTTAATGATGTGTAATGCATTGCTGAATATTTATATGATGTGAGAAATGGTATATCGAGATTAACTTATGCACGTTGCGTTATCAATCTAGCTAGTCAAAAAAAAATTTTCAAAATCTAAGACTTCCATTTTATTTTACTTGAGAACGATAAACGAAAGTGGTTGAAAGGAGTCATTAACTCCAAACTTAAAAATAAGTTAATAATAAGTTTCACTCAATATCCGAAAATCAACCTGTATATCCAAAAGCAATGACCACAGGAGATTGAAGTCCCTCGATATGAGTCCACCTAGACTAGATCTCAGTTGATAATTTCCATATGTCACATTCCTTCCAGGACTCCCTGTATAACTCAATTCATGTGTGCGCATATAAGTATTCAGTGAATTCTCCTGACAAGTCTGCCAGATTTTTGGTAATTTTTTTACGCGTATATATTCTAGGAAACAGCGTGCTCTCATTTTGCCCAAATATCTGTACTTTTCGAATTTATTTCCGAAATTGTTCTTTATGATTATGTTCGACTCGATAATTCGAGGTCAAATTCGATTATGTCTGGCCGGCCATCCGATGGCACGATAACTTTGGAACGAAAAGATGAAGCGATAGATAGCACACCCGAATGCGATAGTTGAGTTCGTTAATGATTGAATTGTAACTTGGTAACTAGTTGTAGAATGCCGACGGAAAGACTTCTGCTAAACTTCGTGAGTATCGCATTACTAGAAAATTAAAAAATAATTCTCAAAAGATATTCTGTATTTCAGAGACATCCGTCCGACATCGCTGATATTTTGCAAGGGCCTTCGAAACTCTTAATTTAAAGTCAATTGGATTTATATTGATGGAGATATTGATAAAATATTGGAAGCCGAGCAGCCTTGGGCGTCTTCAGTATCAGGATGGGTAGACGTTAACACGATTACATTCGATCGGAAATAGATAGCCACTTAGCAATTTTCAGGGTACGTTGCACATCCATGGCATATATGCGACAGATGAACGCTAACGGCCATAATAGGCCAAACGGTTTCGGAATTAAATACCCGTCCGAAATTTTGTTAGTATATTTCCGATCCAATTCAATCTTGGTAATTATTTGTAGAATGCCAACGCTATAATTTTTGCGAAATTTCGTATGGTATTTCTAGAGAAAATTGAATTATTATTACACCTAACAAGAAATTAATATTGAATAGCAAACAACAAAAATTAACAACCTCATTCACCAACCTTACATAGCGCCGACACGCGTATGTCTGTCTTAATAGCGGTCATTGGGTCCGTTTCCGAACGGTTACCCCAAGGGTAGTTACTCATTGGCGTGAACTGTGATATTATTGAATTCATCATTATACTATTGTACATTCAAAGATATGATTTCTACTGAAAATAAAATATCTTGTAATAAGTATCATTTTGAAAAAAAGTATATTTGAATTAATATCATATAATTTATTTCGTCGAAATATAGTCTAATTTCCAGGCAAATTGATATTATTTTACTACTTTCAAGTTGTACTCCCTTATTCATTGTGAAAATGATGGATTGCATTTTACTTAAGTATTCCTCAGTTTCAACTTGGGTAATGACCTCCATTTGAATGAAATATACAACCTTGATCACTACAACTATTTTCTGTTGGTTAAACATTTATTCCGATTAATGCAATGTGAGTGTTTTCAAATATAGGGCTAGCCTTGCAGATAGTACAGTGTTTTTCTGTGTAGACACCAATTGAAATACTCGGTGTATTCCGAAAGGAATTGATAAACCATTGTGAGGAATGAGTTGTTCATCTGATTAGAAAGCACATTGATGCTTCATAAGTAAAGCCATTTCCAGCTGAATCTAATAAATTGTTCTCTAGATATTTTTGGAATAGTAATAGTATTGCTGCTCGTATACTAACGGCCGGTTTCATAATAAGTTTAAAAGTCCCTTTAAATTTAAAGCATCCTTTTGTTGGACATTTTGAACAAAAATGTCACTTTGAAGGATACTTTAAATTTAAATGAACTTTAAAATTTATTATGAAAACGGCCGTAATTCTATTTTCACCAAACTTTAATCTCGAGCATTGTCACTGCAACCTCACAAAATCCTCCATTGACAATAATTGTAAATCAACTCATTATTTTGCATCGACCTACTTATGTAATTTCAAATTGATTGGATCTGTATGCCTTGATTTTACTGAATCAAATTGTGGTTATAATATATTCGTGGTTCGATTTCCATTGGAGCTTTGAAACTATGTTGCAAATAATAATAAGAGAGTTTATTGATATAGAAATACAAATGTAAACTCTGTACTACTGTTGAGTCTGATAATAGTATCAACTGTGCACAGCAACTCTCAATTTATATCTGTGTGATATTCCTGCTACATCCTCTGAGAAATTCATATACGCTGATGACATTGCCCTTGCATTTCGTCATTCTGGTTCCCAAAGTATAGAAATTAATCTGCTGATTTAGAAATCCTGAAAAAGTACCTATTTCAGTGGCGTTTGTGTCCGAATCCGAATCAAACTGAGGTTTCTTGCTTTCATTTGAACAATCACGAAAAATATAGAACATTGAGTGTAACGTTCGGTGATTCTTTATGTAATCATTACAGGATACTGTGGGATGTATATTCATCATTGAATGGTTTCTTTCTGGGTTTTCTCTCCTTTAATGATTACTTAAAACAAAGATATTTTTCAGAGTTTGGGACAGAAAACCCAGAAAGAAACCATTCAATGATTCTTTATGTAGACATAATTTTTATCCTAAATATCTAGGAGTGAAACTAGATTCCTCTTTGAATTTCAAAGCTCATTTGGATGACCTGCGTCTGAAGTTGAAAACAAGAAATAATATTCTGCAGAAATTAGCTGGTACTTCATGGGGTGCTGATGCAGCTACTCTTCGAACGGCTGCCTTAGCCTTGGTTTTTTCTGCCGCTGAATATTGTTGCCCCGTCTGGTTTAATAGTGCTCATACTCAAAAAATTGATGCACAGCTGAATTCATCTATGCAGATCATCACTGGAACTATTATAGATCTACTCCTATTCATTGGTTGCCAGTTCTTTCAAACATTGTCCCGCCCCATATTCGCAGGCAGACTGCTGTTTCAATTTCTTGAAATAAATTCATTATTTTCCGAATTCATTCCCGATTCTCTCCTACATTCCAGACAATAAGATTCCCAGATTGAAGTCACGAAACCCTTCATGGTCCAACTGTTTTCTTAATTCGAATAAAAGTGACAAGAAAGTTTGGCGGTCTGAATGGATTTCTTGCAATTTATTCAACAAAGATTTAATTTCTGATCCTTCAAATAGAGTTCCGGGGTTTGATCTCCCAAGGAGAATATGGTCTATTCTGAATCGTCTAAGAACCGGTCATGGTCGTTGCAACAGCATGCTTTTCAGATGGAACTCAGTTGAGAGCCCTAGTTGTGAGTGCGGTGAAGCAGAGGAAACCATAGGTAATCATTGTCGCATAAATAGATTCAAAGATGGTTTTAGGGCTATTCATAATGTTTATGAATCTTTTTCAGAATGGGTAGCGAGATTCAGATCTATTTAATAAAATATAGAATATTCCATTTTCAATTTGTTCGTTTTCTCCCTTTGTTTTTTCCTTTTCCAGATTGGGTTTCGGGTACCTTGGAGAAACTTATCTGCTTGTTGAAGGAAGAAGCGATAATGAAGAAAAAGATGCCTTTCAATATTTAGTATTTCAGCATATTTTGTAAACAATTTCAATTTTCATAAATCACAACACTAACTGGGAGATAGGGTACTTATGCTGAGGTTTTTTCCCTAAGCTCTAGTATCATATATCAAATTATATGGTACCCCGTTACACTAACCTCTGCTAACACTTTTTTCATACACATGCTTTATTGTTAGATAAAAAACAGATTGTATTGCTCAAGTTCAAAAGGATATAGTAAACAGGTAACTAATGTCTCTTTATTCAGTTCTTCCGCAAAGGTGTCGTGGTTACACTTGGCCGAACAGACAGAAATTAATTTGAGCACAAATTCAGTGAGTGTGATGATATCAGTTTGAAAATATTTTGAGCTCACTGGCAAGAGTATCGACGAAAAAAATTGGAAAAGGACTGACGTGAGGTCAGTAAACTTTGGCACGCTTGATCAAATTTATAGCCTAGAACTTGGCTGTAAAATATGATTTTGAAGGCTCTTTAAAATTTCCAGCAATATCTGACTGATAGTTTCTGAGATACAATTTGTTTTTTATATTCTCTTGAATTTTTCAGTCATACAAACCTCAGGAACTTTTGCATGAGCCTTCTTATCACAATTTTTTACTGTCTGCCGAGTTTCAATTCGATCAGATCAGTATTTTTCGAGTTTTTGAGATAATAACATTCAAAATGGCTTTAACTCCGAAATATTTCTGCCTCGAAACTACTCTGCAAATTTCAATGCTCTCACTCATTGCTTTAGAGATGGAACGTGCTCACAGACGGAGGGACGGCCGGACGGACGGACAGGATTAAGTTTCACCTCAGATTCTTCATCGGTGAGTCGAAACCAAAAGTTTCATACTATTGTTAATTCGAAAATTAAGGAAATTCGGGGAACAAGCGCGCCAAAAAAGGAAAGAATATCGTAAAAGAATCAAGCTGCATTAACGTTGGAAATATGAC
Source organism: Halyzia sedecimguttata (assembly GCA_937662695.2). Classification (NCBI taxonomy): domain Eukaryota; kingdom Metazoa; phylum Arthropoda; class Insecta; order Coleoptera; family Coccinellidae; genus Halyzia; species Halyzia sedecimguttata. The sequence goes on from OW569412.2 coordinate 38,653,677, forward strand.
AAAAATTGAAAAGGATATCCGTATGGAATATTGAACTTATATTAATTTCAATATTTTTTGGGTCATCTTTTTTTACGTATCTGAAATTTTTTTTCCTATAACTATCGTTATATTTTCTCGTATGATGAGATAATAGTCAGAAAAATCACTCATAAAAGAATCAAAATGTTCTTTACAAGTGACACAAGATATGAAGTAAACTGGCGTCAGCTTATTCTGTTGTCTATAACAAGTAGTTCTTAAAACCGCCACCATGCGCCATTCTCAACGAGGTTGCAAAAACTTGTCCCGTGATTTGCTTATATATCTGACTGTCTCTCTGTCTTATTTTCTCTGGTTCGAATTCATAGCCAGAGCAGTCTCCCATCCAGGTACTGTACCCGCCCAAGGAAGCTTGGCTTCCAGGAAAAATAAACTTTCCCAAATAATTCCAACAATATAGATCTAATTGAATAGAAATCTAGAAGTTGGCTGTAAAATATGGTTCTGGAGGTTCTTGCCCATATTCAGTGATATCTGTAGAATAGTATTTGAGATACAGATTTTTTTTAATGATTTATTTAAAGTTTTCCATTCATATGATTCACATGCAATTGCTTTGTGTTGACATTTTTGAATCTACTGAGTTTTATTCGTTCAGATCTGTATTTTTCGAGTCATGAGCAAAATAAAACTTAGGTGCTATAACTGCTGAACCACCTAGCGGATGTTGTCCATTAACCGACTCGACCGACGCATTTGGAGTCGAAACCTACTCTGCAAATTTCACTCTTACTTATTTTTTTCGTAATCGTGGACGGAAATTTCACCACGGATTCTTCATCAGGGAGTCAAGGCCATCTTCGGCAAAAAAAATCGAAAATTACAGACATTTGGGCAAAATGATGGGCAATCCGTTCAGGAGAAGAAACCGTCCAAAAATTGTAAAACTAGTAGTTGTCAACTGAGTAATCATTACAGGATACTTTGGGAGGTATATTCATTATTAAATGGTTCCTTTCTGCGTCTTCTATCCCAAACTCTGAAAAACATTGCATACACAAAAACAAGACTAACAAACAATAACAAAATACCATCAACGAAAAAACAACTATTTCGTAACGTTTCGGAGACTATGTCAAACTCCTTCGTCAGACGAAAATCTTCAGAATTATTTTTTGTTGATAGCTATTCTGAAATTCGACAATTTTCAGTGTCTGACGAAGGACACTGAAAACAAAAAATAATTCTAAAGTCTCCGAAATTTTTGTAAATAGTTGTTTTATTGTTGATGTTATTCAGATATAATGATTGTTAGACAACATTGTTCGATACCTTGACTCTGACAAATGACAAAATGTTTCTAACGCGGAAGCAATTCACATAATACTTTTTTTTTATTTTATAGATATGTTTTAAATTTGGGGACAGAAAACTGAGAAATGAACCATTTAATTGTCAACATAGAAATAGAAAATGGTCAGATTAATGGTGGTTTTCACAAATGTTTGATTGCTATACACCTTCGAATCGGTGTGGAATCCAACAGATTCCAGTGCAATTTTGATGTAACCATCGAATTGAAACAATAATCGAGTCCATCGAGGTTTTGTCAAATCCATAGTAATATATATATATATTCTTTTGAACTTGAGCATTACAATTTGTTTTTTATCTAACAATAAAGCATGTGTATGAAAAAAGTGTTAGCAGAGGTTAGTGTAACGGGGTACCATATAATTTGATATATGATACTAGAGCTTAGGGAAAAAACCTCAGCAAAAAAACCCTATCTCCCCGTTAGTGTTGTGATTTATGAAAATTGAAATTGTTAACAAAATATGCTGAAATATTAAATATTGAAGGGCATCTTTTTCTTTATTATCGCTTCTTCCTTCAACAAGCAGAGAAGATTCTCCAAGGCAACCGAAACCCAATCTGAAAAAGGAAAAGACTACTGGAGAAAACGAACAAATTAAAAATGGAATATTCTATATTTCATTAAATAGATTTGAAACTCGCTACCCATTCTAAAAAAGATTCAGAAACATTGTGAATAGCCCTAAAACCATCTTTGAATCTATATATGTGACAATTATTAACTAAATGATCTATGGTTTCCTCTGCTTCCCCGCATTCACAACTAGGACTCTCAACTGAATTCCACCTGAAAAGCATGCTGTTGCAACGACCATGACCGGTTCTTAGACGATTCAAAATAGACCATATTCTCCTTGGAAGATCAAACCCCGGAACTCTATTTGAAGGATCAGAAATTAAATCTTTGTTGAATAAATTGCAAGAAATCCATTCAGACCGCCAAACTTCCTTGTCACTTAAATTCGAATTAAGAAAACAGTTGGACCATAAAGGGTTTCGTGACTTCAATCTGGGAATCTTATTGCCTGGAATGTAGGAGTTAATCGGAAATGAATTCGGAAAAGAATGAAATTTATTCCAAGAATTTGAAACAGCAGTCTGCCTGCGAATATGGGGCGGGACAATGTTTGAAAGAACTGGCAACCAATGAATAGGTGTAGATCTAATAGTTCGAGTGATGATTCGCATAGATGAATTCAACTGTGCATCAATTTTTTGAGTATGAGCACCATTAAACCAGACAGGGCAACAATATTCAGCGGCAGAAAAAACCAAGGCTAAGGCTGCCGTTCGAAGAGTAGCTGCATCAGCACCCCATGAAGTACCAGCTAATTTCTGCAGAATATTATTTCTCGTTTTCAACTTCATACGCAAGTCATCCAAATGAGCTTTGAAATTCAAAGATGAATCTAGTTTCACTCCTAGATATTTAGGATAAAAATTATGTCTCATAGTAATAGGAGATACAGAACATAAAATGTGTGGAATTATCTGTGTGTATACGAAATCGTAATAAGCCATTCTATGATTCAACGCTCTAAATTTTCTACACAATAAAAAAATCGATTGCGATAGTGAAATTCCTTTCCAATCCATTTGAATGAAATTTCTTCCCTTACAAACGACCGCAGAGAAAACGATATGGCACTATCTGAATGAAAAATAAACAAGGGATCCTTTCTATAATTCCGCGGCGAAACCGATTGGTCGATCCCATTATCGGTTTTTAATTCAATAAAGTTCCGTTTATCGTGATAAATCGACCATAAATTGTTTAGGGTTAAGCCCGCAAAGAATGGTAAAAAATTCGTGCGGGGAGAATAGGCCGATATCACGGTCTAAAGAAATCCCCCCCGTTGAATTTGGACTTATCTCCCGTTCACTATTATGCGTTGTCGCGAACCGTAAAGGCGTGAAAAATTCTGAAATAGTGCACTAAATTGTGTTCTGTCGACGATTTTTCATTGGCACCCTTACTGACAGCTCACGTGCACAATATTTGAGAAGGTATGACATCCGGTTTGAAATTAGAAAATACTTTGTGATTGAACACCTTCCAACAAGGACCATTTTCTCTCCAGTTAGTTTAGGTGATGATGCGAGGCGGAAAGATTTGCTTTCAATAAATATTTGAATTTGACGACGAGAACTGTGACATAATCAAGAGGAGTTATGAAATTTTGCTCGCTGCCGCAATTTAGGAATTTATTTTTTGAGATGAATGGGAACTCTATTGTGAGACGTAAATGACAGGTAAGGTACATTTTCATGCTGACGCTCGACGTTAGCGTCAAATGCGGTCACGTGGACGTGGTACCTTTTTTGGTTAGAATGCCATCTGAAATAAATGTAGCGTCAAATTCAGAAACTGGCAGGCGTCAAAGCCAAATATTGTTTAGCTTTATCGCTGAGTTCTAGTGTTGAATCAGTTTGAATCATCGATTAATTGTTCTCAAATAGATACATAGCAGAAAGAAAAGGTTAACAATCTCTATATATCTATATATATATGAATTCCTAAATCCCTTGGTCACGCCATCACGCGCGAACGGCTGGACCGATTTCATATTTTTTTTTTGTTGTGTTTGTTATTGTCAGGAGAAGGTTCTTATGACAGAAAAAATCTAAAAAAATGCGTCATACAGGGTGTTTTTCTTTTAACGTCAATTGTAACTTGCTATTTTTCACGCCAATCGTAAAATTTCATTCAATTGTGTTATATACCTTCGAGGAATACATCATTGAAAATATACCATTACTATACAGAGTGTTCTTCATATCACTGCACAATTGTACGCGATTGAAGTGATTTGTGCCACAAACAAAGCATTAACTAAAAAAATGGATTCTCATAATGTAATTGTCCGAAATTGTCATACAGGGTGTTTTTCTATTAAAGTCAATTGCAACTTGCTCTTTTTCACGCCAATCATACAGTTTCATTCAATTGTGTTGAGAATTATACTTTCGAGGCATACATCATTGAAAATAAATCATTACTATATAGGGTGTTCTTTATGACAAGTCACAATTGTACGCGAACGAATTGATTTGTGCCACAAACAAAGCATTAACTAAATATATATTCTTTTGACTGAGAGTTTTATATGTGTTAGCAGAGGTTGCTGTAACGGGGTACCATACAATTCTGCGTATGATACAAGAGCTTAGGGAAAAACCTCAGCAAAAAACCCTGTCTCCCCGTGAGTGATGTGATTTGTAACTATTGTTCACAAAATTTGCTGAAATTTAGAAATATTGATAGGCATTTATTTCTTCAATATGGACTCCTTCGTGAAAAAACGGAGAGGTTTCTCCAAGGTACCCGAAACTCAACCTGAAAAATGAAAAGACAAGAGGAGAAGAACGAACAAACTAAAAATAATACATAACCTTTCAAAAATCTCCTCTCACAAATATACTCTTCTGTAGGCGCATGGGATCTCTTGGAGAAGAATTACCTCCGCTAGTTCTCAAAGATATTGATCTTGGAAATCCCTTCAATATTTGAATTCAAAAAGGAAATTGTTGCTCGTAAGGCCAGGATAGTCCCTTTCAAATCCAGGTCTGACCAGTCCAAGTGATGATTATTCAGAACTTCAGATGTTCGAAGACCGCTACAGGGCCCTTATGTAGGGCTATCATCTCCCATAGATGCATGTTTTTACTTTGTATTGTGTGAAATAATGAGAAAATGAGCAGGAAAAATTTACGATATAATTTATTATGTATAGGTACCTTGGATGGATTCTCATAATGTTTTCGTCCGAAATGTTCATACAGAGTGTTTTTCTTTTAAGGTCAATTGCAACTTGCTGTTTTTCACGCCAATCGTACAATTTCATTCAATTGTTTTAAAACATATACTGTAAAGGCATACATCATTGAAACTAAACCATTACTATACAGGGTTTTCTTTATATCACGGCACAATTGTACACAATTGAAGTTATTGCACACAATTGAAGTGATTCATGCCACAAACAAAGCATTAACTAAATAGGTACCTTGAATGGATTCTCATAATGTAACAATTTTGTTTTTACTTTGATTACATACCAATATGAAGTTTTCCACATTAAACTCATCTGCCAAATATTCTGTTACGTTTTAAGGTAAGCGTCCACATATCCGCATCGTACGTATCGGACGCATCGCATCAAACGGATTAATTTTTCACAATGTCCAAACTTCGAACTTTGCAGTAGAGTTAGGTTTTGAAGGCTCTCGCAACATTTCAGCGATGTCGGACAAACAGTTTCTGATATACCTATTGAATATTCTTCAATGAATTTCAATGATGACTATTTCTATTAACAAACTAAAATTTCGCATTCGGATGGGCAACCTACCCTATCAAGTTGCTTACTCTTTCTGCTGTCACAAAATTTCACTAACGTCTTTACATCAGTATTCTATAATAAGCTACCAAGTTTCAATTTGATCGGATCTGTTTTGGTTGATGAAAAAACTATTAGTCGGAAACCGTTGGGCCGATTATGCCCATTTTTGAACTGGTCCGTCGTATTCAGACGCGCCATCTACTTTGAAAGTTTCAAGTCGCTGTCTTTTTCCGTTTTCAGGTTATCTGGGCGACCGAATCGAAAAGTTCGAAAGATGCAGACATTTGGGTAAAATGAAAGCACGATGTTCCGCAGAACACTCCGCACGCAAAAGTAAAAGTCATAAACATTCTGCAATTCATTCAAGAATTTCAGTACCTACTCTATGACAGCAAGAAGAGTTGCAAACAGAAGCAATCACTTCGATGGTGAAGAGTAAACATTTCTGATTATTCACATGATCAGGTTCTCAACGAATATAAATCATGCCACCATACTATTTGTTCTGTTTCCCAATATCAATCAATAAGCTGTTGGGGACGCATGAAAGCTTAATAGCATAATCATTCATTTGGCCTTCGCTAGCTATTACATGTTGATTCAATTTCTCCTCGCGAATAAAAATCTTCTCGTGATGTATGCAATTTCTGCAGCGTCGCATACTGCAGGCTTGTTTCACAGCACTTATAGTGTCAAGTACATCGAAGATGCTAACAGCAGTTCATGATATGTCGTTTATCGCATGTCTTGTATGAAATTGGAAATTCGCCTGAATCGGAGGCTGAAGCTGTGTTGATTATTCTAATTCAATTTTTTGCAGCAAAGCGCCATTACGATATTTGTGAGTGACTCGAGACCTGTCACATATTGACGCTTATTTATCTTCAATGTAATCAATCGAATTTGATAAATTGAGTGTAAAATAGTTCTAATATATATATATTCTAATACAAGTAGCAGAATGGGCTCCTATTCAAACACGAATGCGAAATTTGAAAACGAGCGACGAAGGAGCGAGTTTTCGAACGAATGAGTGTTGGAATTGCCTTCTCCAACGAGTATTAGACGATATTTTCTCTATTTCAGGCAAGTCTTGTAAAATACTGTTGAAATTTAATGAAAAATCCGGATTATACATCCTAGTGACTTTTGTATTGTATCTTGGCAGTTGGTGTGACTGTTACCAAATTTGACAGATTACAGAATTTGAATTTGGATCGTACGTAGGGCTTGGAGATCAGATTTGAAACAGTTTACTACTAGCATGAATTATTCAAAATTAGCAAGAAGGAAATCTCTATTACCTTATATTTCAATCAAAATAAATCTTTTCCCACCCAATTAGTTCACTATATCCACATTATATTATATTGATAATTGACGTGTGTTGAAATTTGATAGGATCAAATGGCAGTGTTGACTACCACAAAACCAAAAATATAACTAGAAACAATGCTGGAATGAGTTCTTTCCAGCACTGTTTTTAGTGCTGGAATGGACTCATTACGATACTGAAATAGAGAATAGTATATTCTAAAATAGAGTGTATATACTATATTCTGAAATAGAGAATAGTATCTATATTCTAAAACAAGTTGCAGAATGGGCTCCTATTGAAACACGAATGCGAAATTCGAAAACGAGCGACGAAGGAGCGAGTTTTTAACGCATGAGTGTTAGAATTGCCTTCTGCAACGAGTATTAGACGATATTTTCTCTATTTCAGGCCAGTTTTGTAGAATACTATTGAAATTTAATGAAAAATTCGGATTATACATCCTAGTGACTTTTGTATTGTATCTTGGCAGTTGGTGTGACTGTTACAAAAGTTGACAGATTACGGAATTTGAATCGTACGTAGGAAATGTAGATCAGATTTGAAACAGTCTCCTGTTAATATAAGTAATAGCATGTATGATTCAAAATTAGCAAGAAGGAAATCTGTGTAGTACCTTATTTTTTAATGAAAATAAAACTTTTCCTCTCAACAATAACTATTACACTATATCCAGATTATATTATTGTCAATTGACGTATGTTGAATTTTGATAGAATCGAATATCAGTGCTGACTACCACAAAACGAAAAATATTATTAGAAACAATGCGGGAATGAGTTCATTCCATCACTGTGCTGGAATAGAATCATTACAATACCGAAATAGAGAAAAGTGTTTTATGATAACATATTCTGCTTATTAGTCTAAACTATCTAGAACGGATACATATCAACATCGGCTAAGAAAAATAAAGAATGTCAATTGAATTAATTCTGGAAATGGAACCATTTCGAATTTTATTTTGCGCGTATGTTCTGGGAAAATCACGTTTTCATTTTGCTCAAGTCGATTTTTTTGCCGAAAATGTTCTCAAACGATTGGGTTCGACTCCCCGAGGAAGAATTCGAGGTCATCTTATATTCTGTCCGGCCGGCCGTGGCCACGATAACTTGAGAACAGAGAGAGCTATCGATTTTAAATTTTCAGAGTACGTGGCGCATCCCAATACGACGGACAAGTTCGTTAATTGGCATAATCGGCACAATGGTTTCCGAGTAATAATTTTGTTTTCAACCAATATGAATCCGATCGAATTGAAACTTGGTGAATAGTTTTAGAATATAAACCTAAGCACGTTTGTGGAATTTTGTGACAATCGTCACTAGAAAATAAAAAAAAAATTATTAAAAAATATATTCATGTCACAATGACCTGAGAACCGAAACAGACAGCGACTAGATATTTTCAAGTTAGGTTGTGAATCTGAATGCATCATTTGAATTTGTTTATAAGCATAATTGGCCAAACGGTTTTGGAGTTATACCCATTTGAAGTTTGGTTATTATTTCCTAAATAACTGAAAAAATACAAAACTGATCCAATTTAAACATGGTTATTAGTTGTAGAATACCAACGCGAAAATATTTGCAAAATTTCGTGAGGATCATATCACTAAAAAAATTCGAAAAAATCATCAAAAATCATTTAGGACATCTATATATCAGAAACTATTCATTCCACATGGCTAATATTTTGCGTCGGAACCTAACTCTACTCTTCTTCTGACCGTTGCCCCGATAACTTTTCAACGAAAGCAAATTGGGGCTTGCAATTTTCAGGGTAGGTTGCGCTTCTGAATGGAAGAGTAAAGTTCACTATTGGCCATAATCGGCCCAACGGTTTCGGAATTATACCCACCTGGAATATTATTTCCTCGACTACTCAAAAAATATAGACTCGATCGAATTGAAACTTGCTAACTAGTTGTAGAATATCGACATGAAGACGTGTGTAAAATGTTGTGAGGGCCGTACCACTAGAAAATTCTACAAAAATAAGGGAAAAATTTTATTTATCTCACGATACCTTGAGAACGGAAAGAAATAACGACTTGCAAGTTTTAAGGGTAGATTCCGCATCTGAATGCGACATTTAAGTTCGTTAATTAGTATAATAAGCCAACTGGATTTGCAGATTAATTTATTAATCACAGCTAGGTCTTCAGCCGGTAGTCTCGATTTCTGCCTTGTGTTCATCATCTTGCAATTCCTTAGTGCAGCCTCAAATGCTTCCCTTCTATTGACGACTAGCTCTGGAACATCGCTCAGCAGCTCCATGTCCGGTGTTGCGACTTCTTCACAATCACAATCCAGGAGGGTGGACGTTTGTGGTATCTCTCACTTGCCTTCTCTCTTGAATCGTCAAGTGTTGCTGTTGGTTTGGAGCATCATTCACCTGCTCTTTAGCTTTTTCTTCTATCCCCTCTGTCTCTTTATGCTGCTGCAAGATTCTCCTCTTCTCGAGATGGCTCACCTGGTCTCGTAGGTTTTGCATTTTATACCTACTGCCGGATTTAGCTAGGATACCTCGGGTTTTCTAAGCCCGTATCTTAGGACATAACTCAGATATTATTATTATTATTACCATTATTTACTGCATGCACTACAGGTTCTTGGAGCGTTAGGACTGTAGTTACATTGCCATTAGTAATGGATTTACTCAAGAGAGTTTCTCATTCAACTGCTGTTGTATACCTTGGACTTGTGTAATTGTGTACTGCGTGGAAATTTGGTTCGAAACGTTTATGTATGTGGTCATCATCACCAATACCCAACAGAAAGAGCCACCAAGAGAAATGGGGTGAATACTATAACCAATCAAATTATCCAATCCATGCACGTGGAACGTGAGAACTCTTTGTAACTTTGACACTTTCAAGGCCTACTTGCATGGAATGCGGGGTTAAAATATTAAGCAAAGAGTGAAGTAACTCGGAGTTATAATATTTTTTTAAATTTTTAACCCTGCAATCTCATTGCGCTATAGAAAATGAATTCTGAGTTAGGTGACCCGTGTTTCAGAGTAAATGTCTCGAAACCTAGTCCCAATTTTGGATAACATCAACATTGGTGGCACCGACCGGGATATTGTCTTCGCATCTGCATACTTCGCTGGAGACAGGCCAACAGCCCCACCAGTGGTAATGCAGAGACAGGTGCAATATTGCAACAGCAGACAGCTGCCAATCATAATTGACTGTGATGCCAACTCACATAATGCACATTTTGAGGGGGGAAATTTGTATGGTTTTAACTCTGGGTTAAGCTATAACTCTTGAAGGTGCCAGACAAATTATCAAATTAACCCGAGAGTAATATTTAACTCTGAGTTATTTATGATAACCAGCATTCACGCAAGTGCCCCCAGGGAATTACATAAGAAGAAGTTCCCGAACAACTACTGTACTATCTTGTAGTGAACGTTCTGATTGGATGACTGGCGGAGCCGAGTTTGATGGTATGACTATGTCGACTGATCGTATTTGACGTGGCAGAAATACGGAGACACCATTAACAGAAATTTCATGAATTCGAGAGCTAAAGCTAACGCAGCTTTCACGAGATTATTTCATTATTTTACTAAAATGAAGTAACATGATATCATTAATGAAAAGGTCATTTCATATCAGATAAATTTGTAACTAGCCTCCGCCATAATGATGGAGCTCGGATATTTCGAAATTTAATTAAGTTTGAGGGTAGAATATCAATTAGCTCATAATTACCATCATAAGCATTCTGTCGTTGCCCTTTCACGACAACTGTTTCAGATGCTGTTTACGCCTGAGTTATTGCTAAAGTTGTTTCAGGTTGTAATTTCGGTCGCGTATCATCTGAAATTCAGATGAAGAAAATAATAATTATTATTCAAAGTTCACACATTCAAAATAACCATAAAATTATATGCTATTGCTTGTAGACGAAATTGCTACATGGCCTTGCGATATCACGACCTTATAAAACTAGTTGGGAAAATACTGAGGTCAGGAGCTTTGATACGTTTGTACGAATGCATAGCCATAGCAGACACCCATTCAGGTATTGCACTCGCCAAAGGCAGATTGGCTTCCAAGAAAAAAATTATATTTTCACAATACACGTCTGTCAAACAAAGATTTGAAGGCTTTTGCCAAATATCAGCAATATCTGAACTGTGGTATAAGTCAACAAATATCAAGAATATTTCATGTACTCATTAAACCTTAGAACGCACATAATGCTTCAGGAATTCAACTAATCATATTCCATAAACTGAATTCTGAAAATATTCTTTCCAATTCATGAGGATCGATCCAATAAAACCTATTTTACCCATTTCGTGCGTTTATATATCGATTTCAAATCAATTATAGAAATAAAACATTAATTCAATACAGAACAAAAAAATTTACTTCAGTATCTCTGATCTGAAAATATCTGTTTCAATTAATCAAAATACGTCCAATATGCCATATTCGATTCCTTTTGACCAACCAATGATTTTAAATATCGATATAATTTCATCTACATCACTGTAAATTTTCAAAACTAGGTCTTCGTATTTCTTTGTACATAATTAAGTTTGACCTCGAATTCTTCATCAGTGAGATGAAACTAATCATTTGAGACCATTTTCGGCCAAAAATTACAGAGATTTGGCAAATCGATAGGCACTCCCCACCAGAAGTTGTAAAATGTCTGACTGAAGGTTAGTCTGCATTTGCACCCTTGTTCATGCTTCTAGTTGGACGATCCCCAGAAAATGTTGCATAAACCTTAGTATAAAAATATTATTCCACATCTAAATAACAAATTTAAACTGAATCGAATTTATAATTTCGGAAATATTCGGACAAAAATAATCCGTCAAGAATAACTCCGAATCTTAAAAGCCGAATTTTCCCACTAACGAACATAACAAGAGCATTTGGACTCCAAACCCAAACTGCAATTTTCAACTATCTGAGTCATTTTCTTCGAGTGTTATCGTGCTCATGACCGAATGGACAGACCTCGAATTCCTCATCGGTGAGTCGAACCAAAACATTTTAAAATCATTTCTGCAATTCTGCATTTCTTACGCCATAGGTAGGCGTAAGCAATTGCGTTCCCAACAGGGGTCCCATAACCGCATTTGTTTACATTTTGACCTACGGTAAAACTAATAGCCAGACCGTATCGATAGCCAGAGTTGTTGTAGGGACTCGAAAAAGTATAAAAAAGCACTGACGTGAGGTCATAGTTTTTTAAGCTCAGTGGATAGAACAAGCCGGAGTTCTACCCAGATGGTAGTGGACACTATTCACTGCTTTGTCTAAGCTGGCGTAAGGATAGAGTGACAAAGTTGACAAAGAACACAACTGACTTTCCTTAGTCGCACAAGCTCCTAGGAGCTTTTGAGGTATCTCCTTAGTGAAGACTTGGGAGGGTCAGTATAATCATAATCATATTCATAGCTTGTGTGCCAATTGCAGATTGACTTCATAATGAAAGAGAAAGGCTAAAAGAGCATTGACGTGGGGTCAATCTGTTTTGGCGCGTGAGCTATAAATATGATTATGATTATACTGAACCTCCCAAGTCTTTCCTAACGAGATACCTCAGAAGCTCCTAAAAGCTTGTGCGACTAAGGAAAGTCAGTTGTGTTCTTTGTCAATTCTGTTACTCTATCCTTATGTCAGCTTAGACAAGGCAACTTAATTTTTGACCCGACACTGAATGGTGTCCACTACCATCAGGGTAGATCTCCGGCTCGTTCTATCCACTGAGCTTGAAAAACTCATAATTTAATTCAAATTAGCCAACGTGAACACGCGCGCCAAAGAGTACTGACCTCACGTCAGTGCTTTTTGCGCGTATGTTCTGGGGAACATCGCGTTATAGTTTTGCCCAAATGTCTGTAACTTTCGAATTTTTTGACGAAAATGGTCTCAAACGATTAAGTTCGACTCCCCAATGAAGAATTCGAGGTCAAATTTGATTCTGTCCGTCCGGCCGTTGCCACGATAACTTGAGAACGAAAAGAGCTAGCGACTTGAAATTTTCAGGGTAGGTGGCGCATCCCAATACGACGGACAAGTTCGTTAATGGGCATAATCGGCTCAGTGGTTTCCGAGTAATAATTTTGTTTTCAACCAATATAACTCCGATCGAATTGAAACTTGGTGAGTAGTTGAAGGATATGAACCTAAGCACGTTTGTGAAATTTTGTGCGAATCGTTCTGCTAGAAAATTTTAAAAAAATTATCAAAAAATATTATTGTTGTCACGATAACTTGAGAACGGAATGAGATAGCAGCTTGAAGTTTTCAGGTTAGGATGTGCACCAGAACGCGACATTTCAGTTTGTTTATGAGCATAATCGGCCGAACGGTTTTGGAGTTATAGCCATCTGAAATTTTCTGAAATTTCGTGGTTTTTTGTTCCTCATTAACTCGAAAAATACTGAACCGATTGAATTCAAACATGGTTACTAGATGTAGAATGCCAACGCGAAAATGTTTGCAATATTTGATGAGGATAGCATTTGCAGAAAATTTTTAATAAATCATTGAAAATAAAAAAAAAAAATTCTATATATCAGTAACTATTCGTTTGAAATTGCTGAAATTTTGCAAGAGCCATCATAACCTAACTCTACTGCCAAGTTTCTAGTTTTAATACGATCGGTTAAATACTGTTGGAGATTCGAGCATTCTTGTGTGAGTTCAGTAGATGGGTGACCGTTGCCTCGATAACTTTCGAACGAAAGGAGATAGGGACTTGCAATTTTCAGGGTAGGTTGCGTATCCGAAAGGGAGAGTTGAGTTCGTTTTGGGGCATAATCGGTCTAACGGTTTCCGAGTTATACCCACCTGGAATATTATTTCCTTAATAACTCAAAATATAAATATTCGATCGAATTGGTGCTTGGTAACTAGTAGTAGAAAATCAACATAAAGACGTGTTTAAAATTTTGTAAGGACCGTACCCCTAGAAAATTTGAAAAAAATGACGCAAAAAAAAAATTAAGAACCGTACCCCTAGAAAATTTAAAAAAAATCACGAAAAAAAAAATTGGTTCAAGCACTGACGTGAAGTCAGAAGCTTTTGCGCGTATGTTCTATTGTACATTCTTCTGTATTGGACACCCTTAATCGAATTTACCATTGTAAATTATGTCGTCCATTCTCCTGTATTGGACACTTAATTCGAATTTACCGTGGTAAATTCGAATTAAGAGTGTACAATACAGGAGAATGGACAACATAATTTACCATGGTAAATTCGATTAAGGGTGTCCAATACAGAAGAATTTACTGTATTGGACACTTAATTCGAATTTACCGTGGTAAATTCGAATTAAGAGTGTACAATACAGGAGAATGGACAACATAAATTACCATGGTAAATTCGATTAAGGGTGTCCAATACAGAAGAATGTACAATAGAACATACGCGCAAAAGCTTCTGACTTCACGTCAGTGCTTGAACCAATTTTTTTATATTTTTTTCTGACAATACAATTATCAAAGCTGACAATTTCAAAGGCCTGTAAATTAGTCGAATTATAATATACCCAAAATTAGAGGAATTGCCGAAATCGGAAATATCCTATATATAAGATAAATAATAACAACAATGAAAACAGTAAAAAGCGCGGGTAGCTTTTAATCTTTGAAATATTTCAGATTATCACAATTTTTTTCAATACGAAATAATCATTTGAAAATTTCGGAAATGTCGGTATCAGAGGAGGTTAGACAGCGATATTTTAAACCATTGGTTGGTCAACGAGAATCAAATATGGTATATTGGACATATTTTGATGAATCGAAAAAGGAATTTTTTCAGATCAAAGAAGCTGAAGTAGTTTTTTTGTTCTACTGAATGAAGGTTTTATTTATAAAAGTGATTTTAAATCGATATCTATACGCAATACTGACTCGAAATAGGGTAAAGTTGACGTATTCTAATGAATTGGAACTAATATTTTCGGAATTCACTATATGGAATATGATAACTGATTAGTTAAATTCCTAGACCAGTTCTATATTCTAAGGGTTGAAGTAAATAATAACCTGCAGCATTGATAGAAGATTCACGATTTCAATGATTTCATATAATTTTCTTGATAATTTCTGACTTATATCACATTTCAGATCTCGCTGAAATTTCGCAACTATCTGCAATGGTGACCGCTCTGTAGGTACCTAAATCAAGGAAGAATCATAAAGTAACAAGTAAGTGATCTCATGAGATCAGAAACTTAAAATATCAGCAATTGCAATGCCGTTGTTCAAAACATTTGAGTCTCTTCAGCAACGTTATTGGCATCACACCATTTCAGATTTGAAACATCAATACAGTGTGGCTCCTCGGGTCCATCCATGATTTGTCATGCGGGTTATCGGTAATTACGGCCTATACATGAAATAAAGCTCGGACAGGTCGACTTTTGTTTTGAGAGGGATGAACTTTGACCGAGGGGGAAACCGCCGACAAAAATGTGTACACCAAAATTCCAATTCAACCGGAATTCTATTGGAATTCTATAGGAATTCTATTGGAATTCTATTAATTACGATTACGATTAATTATTGAAATTTTGGAAAATCTTATCTCCGAAAGTATTTTGCTATATCAATGGATTTTAAGGATGAAACTGCATTTGAAAAAAAATCCAATTCAAAATTTGTGATGTGAAAAAAATCTAGTTTCGTTACTCAGAGACCACTGGGTTGATTTTGCCCAATAACATTAACAAGATATTAATTTTCCAAATCTACTCTGAAAATGTCAACTGTCTAGCTCTTTCCGTTACCGTTAGTTAACGTTATCGTGTTAACGGACGGACGACCGGCCGGACGGAAACGATTTTGACAACGGATTCTTTATCAGTGAGTCGATCCAAATAGTTTGAGGCTATTTTCGTCAAAAAATTCGAAAATTACTGATATTTGGGCAAGTTGTTAAGCACAAGAGTGCCAAAAAAGGGATGAGTTTGTTGTTCGAGTGTAATCCAGTCGACCAGAACAGTGTTATCTTTGTAGTATTTCGATATGTTGCGTATATCCCCAAGAATATAGATCCGTTCGAGTTTAAATCCAGAACTCTGCTGTGGAATTGCCCTCCGATGGCGAACATAAATCTCTCATACTTCTTCTATCGACGACCATGTACCAGACACTCTCGAGCAAGAGGAATCCGGGCATTCTGCTGAGCTATATGACCCATCATTGTTCCCGATACTCAATCAAGAATATTCCAGCATCGACCTGGCACCATAAATGAATCCGTCCTTCATTGTGCTTTTCATTTAACATGTATATTCCAGGCCTCTATACCTACCAAACTCCAACTCCAGTTCTGCAAACCTGGAATCCAAAAACTTTCTCTCGATATCCAAATTCAATCGAAAACTCGAATTTATCCAAAAACCCAAAGAACAGCACAGACCTGATAGAATATTCTAAGATTCCTCTGGAAACTTTAAGACAATTCCCCAAAATTAAATATTTACTCCCGCCACATCCAAACAATATTTCTGAATTATCACACAAACTGCACTCGAAAGACTCCGACCGTGGGATGACGGCTCGAATAAAGAAATCAATTTCAGTTCTCAGGAAAGTTTTCCCTGTTTCGTATGATGGCCCAGCCTCCTTCGTGGTTTTCTTTCAATTTATCCGGTTTGGCGGGACGTGCTTCACTTCAATAATAATTATCGAAAATGTCACTTGGGTATGGACGTATAGAGACGACTGACTGTTCATTGAACAGAATGGAATTCTCGTCAAGACTTTTCTTTGTTTGGCAGTCGGAACACGTAGCCCGGAATCTTTTATTCTCGATGTGGGGTGAGGATGGAGGTGAAAGACCAACATTTTCTCGAATGTACCTCATCATTTAGAGGGTTGAGAAAAAATCTTAAGATTTCATTGGAAATGAGATTGAAGAGTGAGATCATGCATAATGGATATCAATTTTGGTTGGAGAGTACACAAGATCGGGCTCAGGGAATTGACTGTTGAGAATATATTCCAACGTTTTGAATTATTAGCTAGAAGAATCGAAGGAAAAAAACAAGTGGAACAATAAGTCACATAAAACTCTCCGATTTTGTTTTCGAAGTAAAATTATTCATCAGAAATAAAGGAGCAATCTGCAGTGATTGAACCTCGTAGATTGTGTCGTTGAAACTTACACTCGTATAGTTCATAACATAACTGGAAATCATACCGGCATCATAAGAATAACAAATAAAACAGGTATTGGGGAACACTCGGAAAAAATCTTCACAAATTTGATTTTGAACATACAGAAATTGTTGGAATACTACAAAACTATAAAAAAAAGGTATACAAGAGATGATATACATAAAAAAAACAATACTAATAAAAAATGTTGAGAGTCCTGTGAACAGGAGATTTGGCGCTCTTGTTCAAACTATGATAAATCATACCTCCGAAAGTATTGGTTCCTCGGAGTTGGGAATGATATCAGTCTCCGTTTCGGAAACTAGATAAGTTTCTGAGCTAGATATGTTTCTGAACTAGATAAGTTTCCAAACTAGATAAGACTCCTTCATCAGGCACCAAGCAAAAATCTTCAGAGTTATTTTTTTTCAAGTTTTTCACTTGGTGTCTGACGAAGGAGTCCGATCTAGTCTCCAAAACGTTACTGTTGCAGTAAAATAGCTCAGTTGATTTTGGTTCACGCTGCGGACTGTAGGTTTGTGAAAAATTTATGACAAAGTTCAGAATAAATTATGAAAACCTCTTTCAAATAGTCGACACTTGGTTCGTCCCGATGTTGCTCCTTCGGGGTTTCTTCACGAATAGGACTATTCAGGGTCCCTCATTCTGGTAATTCTTCACGGAAGATTCACTCAAATCACACATACCATTTGCGTTCAACAGAACATTATTAAAACTAACACTAAAACTAATAATTGTCAGTTTATAACTTAGCACTAAATATCGTATTTGCGGAATAGTTCTTTGAAAATACAGCGGATTCAAATTAAGCGGTGAGATAGCAAGCACAATCTTTCGATGGCGGGATCATTCAACTTCAAACGTGAGAAACTCGATTATTCTTTCTTAGATTCTTCGTGCGAAGTGGAAAACCGCAACATATCCCGCACATATGTCCAAAGTTCTTGATCTGTCCAAACTATTGTTATCTTACTTTAACAGTTACGAAATAGTTGTTTAATCATTGATGTTGTTTCGTTATTGTTTGTTAGGCAACATTATTCTACAGTTCTGACGAATATTTTGTGTGTTTCTAACGGGGAAGCAATTTACAAAATAATAAATATTTTATTTTATAGATATATTTCAGAGCTTGGGAGAGAAATCCTTTCTGAACCACGATAGGAACCATTTAGAAGGATTTCATTTGTTGCATAACTTCTTGAATTTACATTATTTAACTACACAGCAAAAAAGATATATTCATATCAGTACTAACCAGAAGTAGTGCAATGACTTTTAGCTATTTTGAATTTCTCTCTTCTATATTACGCCAAAAGAGTAGTCATTTTCTTCTTCAAGTCAACAGGCATATACATTTTTTTCTCCTATTTGTATCCACGCCTCATGCCTCGGTAATTTATTGTGGTAGCGGGGAGATTTGCTGTTCCACAACAAGTCATTAGCGCCATACAATTGTATGAGTAGACGGCACTTTTAGTTATCCATTCCAACGTATTTGCCTCGCCAGGCAATATATCAAATAACAACCATCCCAAATGCGCGCGAGCGGATGAGAGAAGATCTTTTGATGCGGTCTCAAAAACCGACAGCGCTCGGTTCGCCCTGCGGTATATTTGAGCTACCGAGTGAGGCAACCCCTTCTACATAGCACGAGGCCGCCTCGCGAGCCAATGTTCAAGTAGATGCTTAGTTTATACGCATCTTAACACTCCATTCTGCACTCAAGGATTCGTAGCGACGCAGTAAGTATTATGCAGGTGCTAATATCACGGCCGTTTTGTTGGAATTTCTAAAAAAAAATCATATCTCCGAAAGTATCAGTTTGTTAGAGTTTAATATGATATTAGTGAATTCTTATGATGAAATTGCACCTTAAAAATGATTGAATTTGAAATTTGTGATGAAAAAAAAATAGTTTTTGTTACTCTGAAACCATTAGGCCGATTTTGCCCAGTAATGAATTCAACCGAGATATATTTCTCCCAAACCTATTCTGAATATTTCAACTGTCTAGCTCATTCCATTCGATAGTTATCGTGCTTACGGTGGCCGACCAGAATCGATTTTGACAACGGATTCTTGATCAGTGAGTCAAACCATAACGCTTCAGATCATTCGTATCCAAAAATTCGAAAATTATAGACATTAAGGCAAATTGATAAGCACTCTGTTCCAAGAAACAGGAGCGGCAATAACTGATACTCAATTTCTTGCAAAATCCTTTTCATACCTAATAAGTAAGTTGAAAACACCACAATAATCACAAATCAGGCACGCCTATGGCTCCTTTCCGTACGTTGACAATTATTCGCTTGGAAAAAAACCAACTCTTTCAATCTCCACTGATAGCTTCATTCAAAAGCAAACTCTCCTTTGATTTCATTGTCGGATAACATAATATACAGAAAATTTTCCTTCATATTGTGGAATGTAAGTTGTTTTATATTAATTTTGTTCGTGTCAAACTCATATAAGTGTTTTGCAAAGTTTACCTAATCCCAGTTTTGAGTGTGTATGTATTTTTAATAGCTCTATTGTGGATTTTATCATTTATTTTATATTTCACTGTGTTACTCGATTATCCACATTGTATATTAGTCACAATCCGTATTGAAGTGTCCTGAGGATGACTTCATAAACGTCTAAATGTCGGCAACATAGTGTTTTTAGTTAATTTGACCTTTTCTCAACCAACTGAACCAACTCCAAGTTATAATAACTCGAAGTACTTACTGCAGGTAGCATCGAAATGTAGAGAGTAAGAATGGACAGGTGTTTTGGGCTTATTGGTCTATCATCGGCAACCTGTAGCTCAGATATTCAACTAAACTAGGCTCTTTGTATGCCTTCCAAGCGTTTTGAGCGATATAAAAAGCGAAAACGGGAAGATATGGAACACAGTGATTGCCAGTTATGAAAACATATCACCCAATCAGTACGATATATAAACGAATAGAAATTATTGCAGTGTTCGAAGGTATCGTTTTTTTACACCCTAAACGCTGTAAAGCATTATTTCAATGAAATAATTTATTCATTGGCCAATACCTATTCAAATATAAAGATTAATCTATATCATCGGAATGTCGGTGGGTTTCGTATCTTCCCACGTAGATGGCCTTTCCGATTTTTATATCGCTCATAACGCTCCTTCGGGAAGGCAGATAAGTAGCCTAGTTTAAATGAAGGTCTGAGTTACAGGTTGCTCACGATGAACCATTAAGTATGAAACACGTGTTCATCCTTGCTCTCGAAATTTCTGTTATACCTTCTGTAGGTATTTTCAATTATGTGTGCACTGAGTTTAAGTTGCAACAACCCAATCTACGGAGCAACCAAAACCAACCCAATCTACGGAGGTTCAATCATTACCGCAGATTGCTCATTTATTCCATGTATTAGAGTAGGTTTCGACCAACGAATAAATTAATTTAGTAAAATTATACAAATAGGTTTCTATGGTCAAGTATATTCTTTGTCTATGTATGTCTGAATCTGTCTCTGTAAACAGGTTTTTTTTCCACTCAGTTATACACGTGTTATAATCACGTAGGGTGGACAAGTGTAATGATCGGTATCTAATTAACTTGGATATTACTCATAAATTATTCAAGGTGACCATCAAAAATTTTACACCTGAACACTGTTTCACATGAAATTTTGAAAACATTCCAGAAACACATTCGTTTTTAATTTGAAGAGGTAATCATCAATTATTTTGTAAATAATAATGAAAAATGGCGATACCGTTCTTAATAAATCAACAAGTCCAGAGCGTTCCTGCCAATCGGGTCCTTCATAAATGGCTTCGTATAATTAATATACTTATGCATATATTTCACAAGTCGAATAGACCCCAGGGTCGTATAATTAATATACTTATGCATATATTTCACAAGTTGACTTGTTGATTTATTAACAACGGTATCGCCATTTTTCATTATTATTTTTGAAAACGCTAAACAGCGTTCATGGCCATTGGGAAGATACTGTGTCTGAGCTCTGCGGGACTCGTTTCTCGATTAATTATCGAGCGAATGGTGGCATATGATTTCACGCTTCAAATATTCACTGGAGGGGAAAGGCTGATTTCCGTGTTTTGTCTCATAGGTGGCGTGGGCGATTAGGTATGATCGACCAAGCCGCCTCCGAGAGGCTTAACCCGGGCCAGTTTAGTTGAATTTGTTGAGAAGCTACAGTGTACTGATGAAGGCCAAGAAGCCAGAAACGCGTCTGCTCTTGCTTTCTCGGCAAATCAATGAACCCCTGAGGTCTATTTGACTTGTGAAATATATGCATAAGTACATTAATTATACGAAGCCATTTATGAAGGACCCGATTGGCAGGAACGCTCTGGACTTGTTGATTTAATTATTTTGTAGTTGCCAACCCTTTGTAAATATAAGTGTTAAGTTTGAAATCTTATATGGCGCTATATGGCGTATGATCAATTGTTGAAAAGATCTTTTCAAACTGATTCTGAATACATAAAGGAATTTATAAATGATGATTCGTATTCAAGAATAAAACATTGAAACATAATTTTTTTGAATTTTCATTCAAAATTGTTACCTCTTAATTTACAGCATTTACTAACATCTGAAAAGTTGTTAACACATTAAAACAAAATGAATAAATTGTAAAACAGTTTTACAGCACATGATAGTAAGTAAGTAAGTAAGTAAATTTATTCTTAGTTTGAATACAATCGATTATATATACACACCCTTATTATTACCCTTCGTGTGATGGTTGCACCTAAGTAACTGTTGTACTTGTGTTGTGCTTTCCATCAACCACTCGGGGTATACAAAAATGACATATTAATGATGGCAGTTCATATTGTATTTTTGTAATCATATAAATCATATATTCACACACATCACACACATATATATACCCACATACATAAACACACCCATACACATAAATTTCGATTTATAAATTAATGAATATACAGAATGTTGAAGAGAAACAAAATAAAAATAAAAATGAAAATGAATGAATGAAGGAAAAAGGAGAGGTGAAGAGTTTGCTGAACCTCATTTCTCTTTAACCGAATAAGTCAAGAAGTTCGGTATTGAGCATAATGAATACTTTGATTGACCTTTTGAACCCATTGAGACTGGAAATATTTCTTATGTTGGCTGGCAGGAGATTGAATAATTTTGGACCATGATAGAAAATACATCTCTGAGTGTGACTTTTTTAAATGCTGGTAGGTTTATGGATGAATTAGTGACGAATCTTGTTTGTTTTTGTTTGTTTGTTGATTGAAGTGTGGATCTGTTTGTGTAAACCCAAGTCAAACTAAGATAGATATAGAGGTCTCTAGTTTTGAGTAATTGCGTTTCCTTATACAGACATTCGGTGGGGAACAATTTAGGTTTTTTGAACAATATTTTCAGGATTGTGTTCTGGGTTGTTTGAAGGATGCTAAGGGAATTGTTGAAAGTACCACCCCAGGCAGCAATACAATATCCCATCACAGATTCCGCTAGGGAGCGGTATATTGTGATCAGATTTTCGAACTTCAGGATATTTCTCAATTCATAGAATTTTTTAGTTAAATGTCTAAGCCGTTTCACAACATAGTTTACGTGGTCACCCCATCTCATATACTGATCCACAACCACTCCCAGATACTTGATCATATTTGTTCTATCTATAACAGCACAATTGCAGTTGGTTGGATTAGTACAGTCTTTGTCATGGATATGGATTATGTTTTGTTCAGGTTGACTGTTCTGTAATAAGGTGAACGTAATAAATTTAGTTTTTTTCACATTGAGACTCAGAAGGTTGTGATTGAGCCATATCTGGATATCTCTCATTCCCTTTTCTGATTTTTTAAATACCTCCTTCCAACTATTACCTACGAAAATGAGTGCTGTGTCGTCCGCGTATGAGATGAGATGGCCCTCAAAATTACTGATGAAGCAGATACTGTTGATGTAAACAAGAAATAAAACGGGTCCTAGAACCGTTCCCTGCGGTACTCCTGTTTTAACTTCCATTGCCCCACTCAGGTTATTATCAACTTTGACCTTTTGTGTCCTATGTGATAGATAGTTTTCCAAAATAATGTATGTTGGGCCACGTACACCATATCCATGTAATTTGTTTAATAGCAAACTGTGATCAACGGTGTCGAATGCCTTGGCCAGATCGAGAAATATAGCTAAACACCTCTCTGATCTATCCAAGGCTCCAACTGTTTTTTTAACAAAATCTAGCACCGCATTTTGGGTATTGGAGTTACTAATGAAACCGAACTGTCTGTCTGTCAGTATTTTTTTAACATTGAGATAATTTATAAGTCTGCTTTTTAGAGATTGTTCAAATATTTTGGCAAAATTGTTAATGACAGATATTGGTCTATAGTTCCCAACGTCGTCACGCTTTCCTGATTTATATATAGGGGTAATGATTGACTCCTTCCATTGGTGTGGTAGATCACCATTTTTATAGATCATATTTATGATGTGCGTTAATGGAGATATAATGAATGAATGAATATTTTTTATGAGTTTCGAGGAAATGCCATCTGGACCAGATGAACAGTTGGTTTTTAGCTTGGATATAATATCTATCAGCTCGTTTTGTGTTACTGGCTTTAGAAACATTGATTCTTGTTGTGTGGTGTCTTTAAGGAAATGTTCCGGTAAGTTTTCGGTTTTTTTTTATGTTTTTTGCCATTTCAGTTCCAATATTAGTACAGTAGTTGTTGAGATTATTAGGAATATCTTTTTTATCTGAGAATAATGGTTTATTCGTTAAATTATATAGCTGAAATAATTATTGTTCATAGAATGTAAAATTAATGTGCTAGGTAAGCCACCCAAATATCAAATGAGTTGCTTTCTGATGAGTGCCTCCGTATCGATGGTTAGATTATTTGAGTCTGAACCGTAGGTCCCGAGGTCAATCCCGGGTCAAGGATAAACATGTTTTAGTCAAATGAGAGCGGCCACCATTTATTGTAGGGAACACAAATGATGCTCCTTACTAGCACATGCTGTTGAGAGCTCAATGTAACTATATCTAATATCTGATCAATAATCAAGCCATACATTCTACAAGTGATTACTGAGTTTTAATTCGATCGTATTTGTATATTTTGAATTATAGAGGAAACAACAACAAAATTTCAGATGTGTATAACTCCAAAACCATTTGGCTGATTATCCGCCGTACTTACAAATCATTCAAACCCCGTTAAGTTCTAACTGAGGTCCTCAGTTAAGGATAAATTTTAATCGCAACCTCTGCTAACGTATTCAACGGTGATGAAACAGGCCTGTTTCACGTTAATTTTCAAGTTAACTGAGGTTGCGGTTCAAATTTATCCTTTTCTGAGGACCTCAGTTAGGACCAAACGGAGATTGAATAGTTTGTGAATACGGCGGAATGCCTATTAACGAACTCAACTGTTGTATTTGGATGCGCACCCTCCCTTTAAAAGTGTACGTCGTTATCTTTCCATTCTCAAGTTATCGTGAGATTCATAAGATTTTTATTTTTTTTTTTAATTTTATAGTGAAATAAGCTTCACAAAATATCACACATGTCTTTATGCAGGTAGTACACAACTAGTTACCAACTTTAAATTGTATCGGATGTGCATTTTTTGAGTTATCGAGAAATAGTTATTTTCCTAACAAGTGCGGAAAGTGATACTTTCCCGCACGCGACTGCCGTTGACCCGAACGGCGCAAAGCGGAGTTCGGGCAAGCAGTCAAGTGCGGGAAAGACACTTTCCGCACGAGGTAGGAACAATATTTTTTCTATGACCGCATAAATATTCAAAAAGCACATTGAAAATACATATTTTATTTCAACATACAAAACATTCCATGAAAATCCACTATTTATTTATTTACTATTAATATTAATGTTGAAAACACAATTTGTTGCATTCTGCAAATGCGTCAGAATAGCCGGTCCAGAGTAATTTGTTGGTGGTAACTGGCTTTTAAGAGTAACACTTGTGGATTGCAACGTGCATGAAGATGACGGAGACGGCATCGGTTGCAAGTTGCCAGTACCAGAAAGAATTTTATTGGAAATGGGTTTTTTCTGTTCTACAGAGTCCTCCAAATAACCCTCAGCAACAGCAGTTGACTTCCAGCTTCCAAGATGTTTTATGTTGGTTATCCCTTCGCCTGAATCTGCTAGAAACGTTGCCGAGGATCGTCTAAAACTGTGACCTGTGTAACGTACTGGGTTAGGTAGGCCTAAGTAGGAAGCGATCTCTGCCGGCATTTTACCGAATGTGTTTATGCCTACGCACTGAACAGAACATTTGCCTTTTTTGTAATTGATAAAAAAAAACGACGTGCGTGGTGGTAGGAGGCCGTAAATTTGCATACTTTCTATAGAGCTTCAAAAAGGTTCCATTATTTATGTCTTCAGATATAACAAAGGATCTTGAGGTATGGTTTTTCGAATCGGAAATTTTCACAATAATTAGGTTTCCTTTATCTTGAATATCGTCAAGCGTGATTTTCACAAGCTCCGCTCTGCGAAGAGCACCGGCTAAAGCAAAAATGGTATCTACCTACTTTAATCATAAGATATATCTCATCAGGGGCTAGCATAAACTTGGATATGTCTTCTTTGGTAAAAATCTGCGCTTTCTGTGGTCGGAAACCAACATTTTGTTTTTTTAGGAACGATGTCAATTTATGAAATTTGCTTATGTCCAGGTTTTGTTTTATTTTAACTAAACGTTTCACCATCCAGTAACGCGACCATAGGGTATTGGATTTCAGTACCTTACTCAGCTCGGAAAAATACGCCAAAACAACCTCTTCTCTGAAGCTATTCACTCCTTTTTCCTTACACCAGTTTAAAAAGTGGTTGTATTGCTGTTCGTATCTTTCTCATGATTTACTTGGTAACAGGTCTGAATTTACCTCATCTGCGGCCTTCAATATTGCTTCTGAAAATATTTGAAAAATGCCAGAATCAGACACTTCGACAACGCTTCGATTTGAAACTTTGACGTCTTGATGACATCTTGGTTGCCATAATAAATCTTTGGTTACCACACCAAACCATTTGACTCAGCTTAGTTTGATTGTTATGAAAAATGTATAGGGTATATAAAAGTATCACAATTGATTCATTCTAATGAATGAAAAATAGTATGGGTTAGATTGAATTTTAAAACTTATATTAGTTTGAATTGTAATATACAGGTGAAATACATGAAATGTACATTGACATGTAAATTGACATATTTTACTTTCCCGCACTAGTGCGGGAAAGTGAGTTTTCCCACACTAGTGCGGGAAAGTGAGTTTTCCCACACTAGTGCGGGAAAGTAACACTTTCTGAACTAAAATGAGTGCGGGAAAGTGGGTTAAAACACACGGTCGTAGAAAAATAATATTTAACGAAATTAAAGGCTCCGTTCAGATGCGCCACCTACCTTGAAAATTGCAAGTCGTTTTCCTTTTCTCTTCAAGAGCTATCGTGGCAAATAGCCTCCCATTCAGCTACTGAACTCGCCCAAGAGTGCTCAGATCTCTAACAATATTAAACTGATCGTGTTAAAATTTGGAACTTTTTCAGCTAAGTCGGACGCATAGTTTCTTATATATGGGTGAATATACAAAGGTTGGGTAACTTTTAAAGGTATTTAGTTTACGATATTTTTGCGCGTATATATATTTTGCCCAAATGTCTGTAACTTTCGAATTTTTTTACGAAAATGGTCTCAAACAATTTAGTTCGACTCCCCGATGAAGAATTTGAGGTCCAATTTGATTCTGTCCGGCCTTTGCCACGATTTGTGAGAACGGAAAGAGCTAGCAACTTGAAATGTTCAGGGTAGGTGGCGCATCCCAATACGACGGACAAGTTCGTTAATAGGCATAATCGGCCTAATGGTTTCCGAGTACTAATTTTGTTTTCAACCAATATGAATCCGATCGAATTGAAACTTGGTGAATAGTTGAAGAATATAAACCTCAGACCGTTCGTGGATTTTTTTGGGAATCGTTTCGCTAGAAAATGAAAAAAAATTATTAAAAAATATTTTTCAATACGCCATAACCTGAGAACGGAAAGAGAAAGCGATTTGAAATTTTCAGGTTAGATTGTACATCGGAATGCAACATTTGAGTTCGTTTATAAGCATAATTGGCCGAACGGTTTTGGAGTTATACCCATCTGAAATTTGCTTGTTATTTCCTCAATAACTCGAAAAATATAGAAGCGATCCAATTCAAACATGGTTATTTGATGTAGAATAACAACGCGAAAGTTCCTGAAAAATTTCGTGAAGATCGTAATGTTATGTTAGTATTCCTTAATCAAATTTACCATGGTAAATTCGACTATAAGAGAGTGTCCAATACAGGAGAACGGACAATAGAATTCACCATGGTAAATTCGATTTAGAGTGTCCAATACAGGAGAATGGACAATAGAACATATGCGCAAAAGCTTCTGACTTCACGTCAGTGCTTAAACCAGTTTTTTTTTTAAATATAATTCCTACAAATTAGGGTTTACAAGATGTGTTATCTAATGAATATATTGCTCGTGTTCAGGCCAGTCACTTTTTTAAGTAGATTCTGAGAAATAGTGACATAGTACTGACAAGTCACACAACTTCATTAGATATGTATGAAATTTATTTGGATTTACAAGAAATCTCTTAGAATCCAATAATGGCACTTATTTTGAGTCTTAATTCACTTAAGTAAAAATTGAAATGCTATTAATAAGAAAGAACAATCTCCACCTTTAAACCAGCTTTTTGACATTTTTAATAACGTTGTATTACTCTACTTTTATACTACTTCGAGGTAGTTTACCTAAACATTATACATTTTCTAAGTAACTCACAAATAATTGAAACAAAAATATGACTTTTTCAGCCTTATAACGAAGTAAACTATGTCGGTCTTCAAAACAGCCTTCTGGCATTTTTAATATAGTGACCTTTCTTAACTAATATTACTAGTGATACGATCCTTATGAAATTTTGCTATAATGTTCACATTCTTCGACTTATTACCATGACTGAATTGGATCAGATTCGAATTTTTGATTTATAGAGTTGTGTTCGAAAATTAACTCCACGGAGTAGAGTAGAGTTTTTGAAGGTTTGACAGATTTACTCTAGAGTTACTCTGACACTGACACTGACAGTGACAGAAGGTGCCGCAATCGGAAAATAGGTTATGTTGGTTTAAGAAAGATCCTATTATTATTGTTTTCTTCACATATATGTAACTCTAATCATAAATATATATTGTGAGCAGTATAAAAACTATTAAATTACATCACAAAACATTCATAAAACAGTTAGACAAAGATACTAGATTTTCCTTCCCATGATGTCAATTTTGACAGGAGTAAAATGAACTCCGAGTCGAATACTCCGTCTTTTCGGACGACAGTCACAGAGTAAAATTTACTCAACCTTTCAGTTTTCGAACGCAGTGGAGTAAATATTACTCTACGGAGTTAATTTTCGAACAGAACCCAGAGGAAATGAGAACAAAATTTCAGATAGGTATAATGCCAAAACCGTCTAGCCAAATATGTCTATTACAAATTGAAATGTCGAATTCGGATGCGCAACCCACTTTGAAAATTGCAGGTCGCTATCACTAAATAAATAAATAATGAATAGTATCTTTTAATATATTTTTTTTTAATTTTCTATCAATACGATCCTCACAAAATTTGACATACGTCTAATATCTGTACTCTACAACAGGTTACCAAGTTTCAATTTGTACGAATCAGTATTGGTACAAGGCAAAATTAGTACTTGGAGAGAGGTTATGATTATTAACGAACTTTTTCACCATATGTGGTCGCGTGACCTATCTTGAAAATTTCAATTAGATATCTCTTTTCGTTCCAAAGTTATAGTGGCAACGGCCGGCCGGACATAATCAAAATTGACCTCGAATCATCAGTGAGTCGAACCCAATCGTTTGAGATCATTTTTAGCAAAAAATTTCTACGTAACAGACATTTGGGCAAATTGAAAGCACGCAAAAGCGCAAAAAATGAGAATTTTATTCAAAAATTTTATATCTCAAATCTTAATGCGAGATTTCGCTGAAACATATTAAAATAGATTTCCGGATATCAGCTGGAACACCTCTGTATTTTTGGACTTATTTCATTCTATATTTTTTATTTTGTTGATGCCAATGAATTTTAAGCTCCTGACTTATAGTCAGTGCATTTTAAGATTTTTTTAAATTTTCCTTTTCATGTATGGTATAACAAACCAGTGAAATAATATTGATCGTTTAATAATCGAGCGCGCTCAAGCTCCCAACTCGTGTAAGTGGTGTTGATTTTTTCTCTGGTAGTTTCGGAGAAGAGCAGCTGGACTGATTTTTTATTGCGCGTATGTTCTGGGGAAGATCGCGTTTTTATTTATGTCCAAATGGTCTCAAACGATTAGGTTCAACTCACTGATAGAGAATTTGAAGGCAAATTTGATTCTGTCCGGTCGTTTCCACGATAATTTGAGAACGGAAAAAGATAGCAACTGGAAATTTTCAGGGTAGGTGGCGTATCCACATACGACGGACAAGTTAACGGGCTTAATCGGCCCAACAGTTTCCGAGTAATCATTTTGTCATCAACCAATATAGATCCGATCAAATTGAAACTTGTAAGCTAGTTGCAGAATACAAAGACGTTTGTTAGATTTTGTGCGAATCGTGTCACTAGAAAATTAAAAAAAAAATTATTGAAAAATATTATGTATGACACGATAACCCGAGAACGAATAGGTATAGCTATTTTCAGGGAAGGTTTTGCATCCGAATACGTCAATTGAGTTTCTTAATAGGCATAATCGGCAAACGGCTTTGTAGTTAGACCCCTCGAAAAATACAAATCCGATTCAATTCAAACATGGTAATTCGTTGAAGATTCTCGGCGCGAAAATTATTGCATAATTTCGTGAGGATCGTATCACTTGGAAATTTTAAAAATTCATTGAAAATTATTATAAAAAGTTTAATATATCAGAAACTATTCGTCCAAAATCGCTGAAATTTTGCGAGGGTTTTCAAAATCTAACTCTACTGCCAAGTTTCAAGTTTGAACACGATCGAATGATGGAAATCCGAGCAGCCTTGGATGAGTTCAGTTGCTGGATGGGTGACCGTTGCCTCAATAACTTTCGAACGAAAAGAGATAGGAACAAAAAATTTTCAGCATAGGTTGCGCATCCGAATGGAATAATTAAGTTCGTTGTTGGGCATAATCGGCCAAATAGAATATATACGTCAGCATTAAAAATTCTCTGATCATAGACGATTCACTCGTTACTGAAGTATGTCATTTAAATGGTATTAAATGAATTCATATATTATAAAAGCTGAGAAAACGGTATATATCGATGCTACATTCGATTATCAGTGTCCAATAGAGGCGAGTAGACAATAGAACATGCGCACAAAACCTCCTGATCTCACGTCAGTACATGAACCAATTTTATAAGTTTTATAATCATATTTAGGCCTACTTCGAACGACAATGTTTCAGAGAAGTTAAGAAATGTATTACCATTGACGGATTTCAATTACAAGTAGTGAATACAATCCCGGGTCTTTTTTTCAATCCCGGGATTACGGGATTTTTTATGCACAATCCCGGGATCCCAAGGCTATTCCGGGATCAGAATATGTGGTTTCTAAACGACCTCAAATGGAAACAAAACTTGTGTAAGTTCTTTAAAAATGTTTATAAGGTAAAAAACCAATCACGAGCAATAATAAGGAAGACGAAAAAAAACACTTAAACAAAAAAACTACAATTTAAAAAAAAAATTATTTAAATGTAAAACTAATTAATATTTCTTAAATTTAATCTTAGAAATATTAAATTATTCAGACTATTGAGTCTTTTAATGAGACCCATTATTTGCTTCCTCACTTGAGCATGTATTTTCTCTCGAGCCTTCGCTCTAGCGGTCGATATTTCTTTCATTTTGCCTGATGTTTACAAGTTTGGGTTCAAGAAACTGTGAGAGAAACTTTACCTGATCACCCCCATAGTTTCCACTGCTCGTTTGGTTTATTTACCGAAACTTTTTTTTCTATTCGTTGGAGTTTTGACTACTTAATTAATAATTCGAATCATATCATGAAATAATATCCTCCCGAATGTTTCACGTATAATTTTATTCATATCAACTTCAATTATCCATATTAATAATTATTCCGTTATGAGATCTCGTTTATTAAAGTTTGAGACAATTCCGAAAATCTCGGGATTAATCAAGTACAATCCCGGGAATTTCAGGATCAGAAAACGGCTGGGATCCCGGGATCCCAGGATTCGGGATCCCGGGATTGTATTCTCTAATTACAACTAAGTATTTCCCACAATTTGGAAATATTAGGACAGTATTCAAGGTAAACATATAAATTGATTCCCCCATATTATGTGTAGAATTCATTTACCCCTGACTAGTCGTTTTGAGGATTTCTCAACAAATATAGAAATGAGAAGATTTCATGAAGAAACCATAAATCCAAATTAACGAAAATACACAAAAAACTGTATCCCATGGGAAGCATCCAAATTTATGACGATATAAACACCTAGGTAAATGAGACCGTGTAAAATGACTTCTAGAAACATGAGAGTTGTGAAACGGAATCCCAACTTCAGTAGTTTATGAGCCAAGACAACGACTGCAGCTGGCCATCATCAGTCAGGAGCAGGAGAGAGAAACAAGGGAACACTTGGGCGTAACTTCTCTGCTTTACAGAAAACATCCCACCCAAAAAATATGCGAGTGTATCGTGTAACGTCCCTTTCATGGATTGAACTTTCTGGAGATATACGGCTATTCGGGAGAAGAATTGATATAAATGTTCTCAATCTGCCCCAAACAATCTAGAATAGTGGCCGTCCTTCGTGGTCTGCAGATAATCTAGTGTGATGAAAATAATCTTCATATTCATTTGTGAAGATCCATTACATCACAAAATAAAATGGTATTTTCGGATAATTCACGATACCGATCCAATGCTTTATGATCGCATAATATTCACTATACTTTATACAGGGTTGGGATCTATAGACCCAAGTAATAGGATATTCTAAAATAAGTTGTAGAATGGGCTCCTATTAAAGAATGCGAAATTCGAATGCATGTGTGTTGGAATTCCCTTCTGTATTAGACGATATTTTCTCTATTTCAGGCAAATTTGTAAAATTCTGCTGAAATTTGATGAAAAATTCGGATTATACATCCTATTGACTGTTATATTGTATCTTAGCATTTGGTGTGACTGTTACGAAAGTTGACACGGAATTTGAATTTGAATCGTACGTAGAGCATGGAGATCAGATTTAAAACAGTTTCGTTATAGCAGGAATGATTCAAAATTAGCAAGAATGAAAAATAAAACTTTTTCTCTCAACAATTATATCACTATATTTAGATCATATTATATTGACAATTGACGTGTGTTGAAATTTGATAGGATCGAATGTCAGCGCTGACTATCACAAAACGAAAAATGGTTTCAAGCCTTGTGGACAGGAGCTTTGGCGCTCTAGTTCATACTTTGACTCATAATATCTCCGAAAGTATTGGTTTCTCAAAGTTGGGAATGATATCAATGAATTATTATGATAGAACTGCATCATAAAGGATATTCAATTCAAATAATAGTTTATTTATCAAGATGAAATGAGCATTCTGAGAACGAGAACTTCACCATGGAAGAAATCGAATTAAAATAGCTGAAATGAATTTGACTCTCTCTTATAGAACAGGATGACATGTACGATTCATATTCGTACATGTCATCCTGTTCTATCAGGATGTATATCATATAATAATTCATAGATAGTATAATTATACCATTCTTTGAAAACATAGAAGTAAGATTTATTATTGAAATTTCGAAAAATCATGTCTCCGAGAGTATTAGCTTGTTAGAGTTAAAAATGATATCAATGGATTTCAATATTGAAACCGCTTCTTAAAAAAAATTGAGGGTGAAATTTTTAATTAAAAACAAATTTCTTTTCGTTACTCCGAAACCATCTGGCCTATTTTGCCCAATATCAAACTTAACCAATATAATTATCTCATATACCTACTCTGAAAATTTCAACTGCCTAGCTCATTCTGTTCAAGAATTATTGTAGAAACAAAATTTTAAAATTTAAATTTTTTTTTACAGTGAGTCGAACCAAATCGTTTGAGACCATTTTCAGCCAAAAATTCTAAAATTACAGACATTTGGGCAAATTGATAACCACTCTGTTCCGAGGAACAAGAGCGCCAAAAGGGGGGAAATTCCTGTGGCAGGAGCTTTGTCGCTCTTGTCCAATCTTTGACGAATCATATCTTGGGAATGATATAAATTAGTTGATATAATATATTCTTTTGATTGAGAGCTTTGGATGTGTTAGCAAAGGTTAATGCAACAAGTTAGTGTTTCAAAGTTATCAGGAGACATTCTGAAAAATTGAGTAAATTAAATAGCCAGTTTTATTTATGACACAAATCTCCAGAGAGAACTCAAACCTGAATACTTACGTAGCAAATCTTAAATAGTGTTACTAAGGAATAACTACCTGTATATTAGTTGGAAATCCCGTTCTAAATCTTCCATTATGAGAGAATAACTCGTAAATTATGCTCGAATTCCTCGCATCATTCATTTTCGACTCACTAACCAGAAAACTCTGCCTATGAACTTAGCGAATCCGAATTTCAAATTGTCTACATGCTTACATCGACCAAACTCAACAGAAATACACTCACAGTTTCGTTTGACATTAATGGCGTTTATTTTTCAATCTGGACCAAACGCCCGCTACCACAAACCGATAGCACACGGACAGATAGAATTCGCATTCTGCGAAAACATAGAAGTACAATGTATCATTGAAATTTAGAAAAAACATATCTCCGAAAATATTTGTTTGTTAGAGTTCAGAATAATATCAATGGGTTCTTATGATGAAGCTGCATTGAAAAAAAATGATGAATTCGAAATTTGTAATGTAAAAGAAAATTGTTTTTTGTTACGCCGAAACCATTCGACCGATTTTACCCAATAACGAACTTAAGCGAGATATTTATTTTCTAAACCTACTCTGAAAACTTCAACTGTCTAGCTCTTTCCGTTCGAGAGTTATCGTGTTAACAGATGGCAGGACATAATCGATTTCGATCACGGACTCTTGATCAGTGAGTCAAACCAAATCGTTTTAGACCATTTTAAGCCAAAAATCCGAAAATTACAGACATTTGGGCAAATTGATAAGCTCTCTGTTCCGAGGAACAAGAGCGCCTTGAATATAACTAGAAATAATGCAGGAATGTGTTCATTACATCACTGTTTTTAGTGCTGTAATGAACTCATTTCGATACTTAAACAGAGAAATATCTTTAAAACGAAAAGGATGATATTTATGAAACGTTTCTCTCTAGTACACTGATGCAGTTCCAGTTTAACCAGAAATACCCTAAACATTTTCAATTTAAGTGAGGCACCATTTATATTTCTGTAGATTTTAAAAGAATTTGATATTTCAAATTCGACCATACTAATTTCAGTGATTCGTAACAATTTGGGAAAGCCCCGTGGACAGCAGCTTTGGCTTGCCACTTGTCAGACTACTAACCAGCAACGAGTAATTATTCAAACTCTATCAAATCGTTTCTGGGAGTTGGAAATGATATCAATGAATTCTAATGATAGAACTGCATAAACTAGGTTCGATAACTGATAGCACATAACACTCCGTTCTGCACTTCATAGCCACGCAGTGAATATTATGCAGGTGCTTCTTCTTCTTCTTCTACCGCGGTGCCGTCCCAGGCTGAACTGAGGCCTTCAGGCCCATTGTTCTCCCGCAGGTGCTAGTAATGTGTGTGAAGTTGGCCCAGCACTTTTTGATTTTCGAAAAAAAAATTGTGCTGAATTGTGCTAGGTTTGTGCTGCTTTGTGCCGTTAAAATTTCCTTTCTATTTCATTTGGTTCTCAAGATTTTTCAAAAATCAATAAAATGGGCTAGCCCAGCACTTTTCGAAAAATTAGGTTTCAATGGCTGAAATAGATTGTGCTATGCATGTACTGAGTTATGCCGTTCGAATTTTTCCGGAAGTCCCACTAATTTCGCAGAAAATCGAGAAGTATAAAAACTTCACAACTTCACACACATGGTACTAGTATCCTTGCACATTGCACATAACAATGTCGTTCTGCACTTAAGAACATTCGTAGCGACGTAGTGAGTATTATGCAGGCGCTAGTATTGCGCCCTTTCTGTTGAAGTTTTGAAGAATCATATCTCCGAAATTATTAGTTTGTTAGAGTTGCGAATAATATCAATGGATTCTTATGAGGAAACTGCATCTTAAAAAAATTGGTTCAAGCCCTGTGGACAGGAGCTTTCTGGCGATTAAAGATTAAATCAGCAATCTGACAATTAGAACTGCACCATGGAAGAAATCTAATTAAAATAGCTGAAATGAATTTGACTCTCTCTTATAGAACAGGATGACATGTACAAGTTTGAACACAGATCATATAATAATAAAGCATAGATAGAATAATTATAGCATTCTGTGAAAACATAGAAGTACGATTCATTATTGAAATTTCGAAAAATCATATCTCCGATAGTATTAGCTTGTAGGATTTGAAAATGATATCAATGGAATTTTATGGTGAAACTGCATCTTAAATGAAAATTGAATTTAAAATTTGTTACTTCAAAAAAAAATTGATTTTTTCGTTAGGTACTCCGAAACCATCTGCCCTATTTTGTCCAATAACGACCTCAACCGAGATATTCATCTCCCTAACCTACTCTGAAAATTTCCACTGCCTAGCACACTCCGTTCGAGAGTTATTGTAGGAAAAAAATTTTTAAATTTTCAAAAATTTTTTTTTTACGCTTTGCTGTAACTTCTATACGAAACTTCACATGCGCATAAAGGTCATGATTCTACAATTTGATGGTAAATTTCAGATAGATCGAGTGATTAGTTTCGGAAATATTCATAAAAAATGTTTTTACTAAAAACAGCCATAACTCCGAAAACGCTTGATGTCCGAGATATTCACGCTCCAAACCCACCTTGAAAATTTCAGGCCCCTAACCCCTTTCGTTCGAGAGTTATCGTGCCTACGGCCGGCCGGTCGGACAGAATCGATTTCGACCTCGGATTCCTGATCAGTGAGTCGAACCAAATCGTTAGAGACCATTTTCAGCCAAAAATTCGAAAATTACAGACATTTGGGCAAATTGGTCAGCACTCTGTTCCAAGGAACCAGAGTGCCAAAAATCGAATTTGAAATTTGTATTATACATTTTTTTTTGTACATTCCCCGACAGCAACTAATAAGCCCAATATTGAACTTAACCGAGATATTTATCTTCAAAACCAAGTCTGAAAATTTCAACGATCTAGCTCATTCCATTCGATAGTTATCGTGATTGCGGCCGGACAGAATCGATTTTGACCACGTATTCTTGATCAGAACGAAGACAGTGAGAGCCAATAAAAGTGGGTATATTTAGAACAACCTCGGAATCCTCTATTCGCCTTTTAAGTATTGCCGTTATTCAATAAAACGACCTGTATAACAGGATATATCGAAAAATTTATTTATTACTAATATATTATTCTGATAGATATTTTATCTGCATTTGAATGTATGATATCAAGATACATAAATGTCGGTCCAAACAATGTATAAGTGAGAAATATTTTTTTAATCTTATCCGTTATAGAAGGAAATCCCAGTAGAAGTGAAAAAAGCACTGTGCCTTTTTTGGTAGGCAATACATTCGGATGTATTCGTCCAATTGAGAGTGAATAAAAGTATGTTTCATCTGGTCAACGGACGGATCATTAAAATTAACTACTGAGCTCTATAATGAATTATAGGTGAATTCTCCGAACCTATTTGCCATCATAACTCTCAACAAAAATATCATCCATTCTCCAACATCCCGTCAATCTTTCCAGTGTCCACTGAATTACATTGGAAGCTTAAAGTAAAATTATTGACATAAGTGGTATTGTTCCATCTTGAATTCGAGAATCTTAGAACTCCCTGAAAAGTTCAAGTAGCAGGTGGAGATTCTCCTCGTCTCAGAACGAAGTTCAAGTTAATCCAATAACTTGAGCGAACACATTTTCCAATCGGGGAATTCTCAGGGAATATGATGAATTCAGGGATTCGAGAGTAACTTTTCTTGATACAAAAAAGCAATTCTCGTACATAAAAGGCGACTTTTCAACTCACTACGTCTCGCTGAGGGGTGGGAGCGCAGCAGTGAAGATGGAAGGGTCTCACAGCCCGGGGAGTTAGATTACATCTCGAGGAAGTTCTTACAACTTATTGTATAAAGTATTTCACACCATAAGCGGGCTATTTTTCACAGCTAACATACACTCCTGAGGCAAATCTTCTTTTCCCTTTTCCTTCTCCTTTCAGGAATCCATGATGTCTTTGAAGTAGCACAGTTCACACGGAACTCTCGTGAAGTTGAGGTAGTTTATCAATGTTCTATTAGGAAAGAGAAATCGCTGGAGGATCTGGAGATGATGCATACAATTTAATAATATGACGTCAATACAGCTAAAGGTAAGGATTTATATTTTCAATGAGATAGGGACAGAGTTGAAGAAATTCTTAAATAATATAGTGACAATATCTATAAGCTATTACCCTGGGAAGAATATGATGTTTCATAGGTTAACGGTCTTTTTCTGGGTTTTATTTCATAATCTCTGAAAAATATCTATGAGATAAAAAACTTCGATTGTTTTAAATAATTATCCGGCGTTTTTTCAACAAATTCCATTTAACAAAATCAATATCAATATTTGACGAAAACATGTTTAAACGATTATTCGTGAGCCTAGTCACCGTCTACTTCAATTACTGCTTCCAATTTGCTTGGCAGACGGTCGATTCCACGAGCGGAGAAGACACGATTCTTAGAAGTGATCCACGCTTTGACATCGGCCACCAAGTCATCCAAATCATCGTAAATGTTATTCATTTGCCACACACACCACATAGTCTTCTTACAGTGGACATGTTTCGGTATTACTTTGGAGGTAACACCTCGCGACACACAAACCTTCTTTCTTTGGACGTTTTTGAAGGGAAGCCATGTCTCATACCCAGGGACAAGATTCTTCAAAAATGGTATTTGTTCGTTTCGCTGCAATAACTCGGTGAAAATTCGAACGCGATCGGCCCTGTTGTTGTCGGAGAGCTCGTGGGAGACCCATCTAGCGATTTTTCACACTTTTCCAACCTTTTTGAGCCGACGAACGACCGTGGATCGATTGACATTGAATTCTTCAGGCAGCATTCGTGTTGTTATGCTCTCGTCGTAATCCACGGTTGCCAGAAAATCCTGATCGTCGAAATCCGATTTCCTGCCCAAACATTAACCTTTCGAGGGAATTGCGTGTGTTCCTCTCTCGTCCAGTGAGGATATTCGTTAAACCTTTAGGGGCAATTTTGACGATTAGCATGGATGTTGAGAGAAAAAGTGCACTCAACAGGAACAAAACGTCTACTAATACGATAATATTGTTATCCAACATGTCCATCATTTTTCCACAAACATAAGTTCTCCTATCAAAATCGCCTTCCAAGAGCTCCTAGGTAGGTATCATTTTATAGGGATGCAATTATTTTGTTTTAGCATGTTTAGAATCAATTTATATCTGACATTGATTGTTGTGGAGGCATCTCTACTCTATTTATGACGATTTTCTTCGAAGTCAAGCATCACATCTAATTTCACATCCTCACGCAGTGCATTAGCAGCTGCTTTTTGGCGCTCTAGTTCCTCGGAACTGAGTGCTTATCAATTTGCCCAAATGTCTGTAATTTTCGAATTTTTCGATGAAAATGGTCTTAAACGATTTGGTTCGACTCACTGATCAAGAATCCGTGGTCGAAATTCATTCTGTCCGGCCGGCCGGCAGGCCGTAGGCACGATACTCTCGAACGGAATGAGCTAGACAGTTGAAATTTTCAGAGTAGGTTTGGGAGATAAATATCTCGGTTAAGTTCGTTATTGGGCGAAATCAGACAGATGGTTTCGGAGTAACAAAAAAAAAAATTTTTTTACATAACAAATCCCAAATAAATTTTTTTTCAATATGCAGTTTACCATAAGCAATCGTATAAATATGAGAATTATAATATAATTTCATAGGTACTTTTTGTTGGTTGATATTTTCATGCCGATGGTCAATCCATATGATGATGGGAATGGTAATGGTAAGTTAATAATATTAAGTTCAGAATATCTCCACTAAAAACAAAACTGGAATATTGCTGTATTGGAGTAGATTTGAGGAAAGATATATATTATCGTTCATCATAGAATTGAGGAATAAATATCTCGGATGAGTTCGTTGTTGGGTAGAATTCGTCTATTGGTTTTGGATTGATAATTTTTGGCACTCTTGTTGAATTTAAATTCTTCTATGATGTTTGAATTCAATTTTTGCTAAGATGAAGTTCTTTCATAAGAATCCGTTGATATAATTCCCAACTCTGAGAAACCATTACTGTCGGAGATATAATTTGTCTGTTTTTAACTCCAACAAGCTTATACTTTCGGAGATATGATTTTTCGAAATTTCAATAATGAATCGTACTTCTATGTTTTCACAGAATACTATAATTATTATATCTAAGCTTTATTATATGCTCTGTGTTCC
Source organism: Halyzia sedecimguttata (assembly GCA_937662695.2). Lineage (NCBI taxonomy): Eukaryota > Metazoa > Arthropoda > Insecta > Coleoptera > Coccinellidae > Halyzia > Halyzia sedecimguttata. The sequence continues at coordinate 38,693,636 of OW569412.2, forward strand.
TACTCGTACACACAGAATATATCGTTAGGAGAAGTGAAAGCTATGGTCTATGGTCTAAAATTGGAAGTATATTTTTGACGTTATATAGTTCGCACCCGGCTCGTCGATGGAGCTTCGAGCATTATTCTACAGGATACAGGATCCTTCTTTACCAATTTCACCATATGTCAAATAAAGTAAATAAATAAATGTATGGTTATGATGGTTGTAAAATGTAAAAGCATAAACGAATATAAGTTTTAGGTGAGTATTATTCATATTTAATTAAGAATTCAATTAAAATTTATATGAAATTGTTTCAGTAATGCGACCACTATAAGGACCATCTAAGACTGACATGGGCAGGATAGATCAATTAAAGGAGAAAAGCTAAGTATACTCGCTACATATAAAATCTCATTAACAATATGCTTGTTGGGACACCAAAGTATTCTTGCAATTACCCTACTTGCAAGAATCAATACTATGCTAGGTTGAGTGGAATGCTCTTTTTCAAGTTTCCGACGAATGTAAGTGACCAAACTTGGAAACAATTTTGTTTGATTTCAGAATCCACAAACTGTTTCATCTTGAGATTGTTTAAGATCACTGTGTTGAAAGTGATTTTTATAACACAAGTAAAGTAAAGCAAGGTTGTTAAAAGGAGCCTGCCCATCAATGCCTCCTGTAAATCATGCTTTCACTCTAGATCATTATTATTATGCACAGCACAATTTTTCCCCACAAGCATGTTCTGAAAGTCAAGAATATGTTCAGAATGATCATGTCAACATCTAAGGTTTTCATGATCATTCTTATGTTAATCAAGAAGAACACTTTCCTGATTTTGAAATTTCTGATGTAGAGGCACCATGCGCCTCCACTGCTTCAGATAAAATCAATTCTGGTGATTTCAATTTTTTGACAGATTATAATTTACCTCCAACTGGAAGACATGGAAAAAATTTTAAGGAATGGAAGGAAGACATTTGAGTTATTTTTTATATATTATTTATAGAAAAGTTTTTGTTATATTGACTGTATGACCTTCTTGAAAATATTTTTCCTTTTCAAAAATAAACTGTTTTACTGCTTGTTTCTTATTCAACAATTATTGTTTTATTAATAAATTAATTATAATTGATAAAATTATTTTCCCAAAAAAAAATACAGAATAAGGTGTTACTTCATTTACTTTTGCAATTATTTCTCTCGAAGAACTGTTATCTTCAACGATAATCCAATTATCGTTAAAGATAACAGTTTTTGGAATAATAAATTTGAAATTGTAGTTAAACTGAAAAAGGCGCCACAGTTTAAATTTGGCGCTTCTGACGTTTAGTTCTGCACCCGGCTCCCTGGGGTCGCTTTTTACGCTTCCAATCCAACTCTATGTAGCTCTCACTTCTCCTAACGATATGCTCTGTGCTCGTACATGTCATCCTGTTTTATAAGTGTCAGATTCATTTCAGCTTTTTTTATTTGATTTCTTCCATGGTGCAGTTCTCATTTTCAGATTTCTCATTTAATCTTGATAAATAAACTATTATTTGAATTGAATTTCCTTTATGATGCAGTTGTGTCATAAGAATACATTTATATAATTCTCAACTACAACTACAAATAGTAGTAATTTTTGATTTTTTTCATGTCACGTGATCTTCGCGAAATTTTGCAAAAGTGTTTTCTTTGGTCTTTTGCATCGAACTACTGAGTTTCAGTTTAATCAGATCAGTATTTTTCGAGTTATCGTGAAAACAAAATTTAAAAATTTTTGACATTTTTTTACGCCACTTTAGGGCCGTCCGGTCTGAACAAAACTTCCCAGGCATATAAAGGTCATGATTCTACAATTTGATGCCAAATTTCAGAAAGATCGAGTGATTGGTTCCGGAAATATTCATAAAAAACGTTTTGACTGAAAACGGCCTTAACTACGAAACCGCTTGGTGGATTTCGCCGGTTAAAGAACTTGTCCGAGATATTTACGCTACAAAACTCCGTTCGAGAGTTATCGTGTTAACGGCCGGCCGGACCGGACGGACAGAATTGAATTTGACGTCGAATTCTTCATCAGGGAGTCGAACCTAATCGTTTGAGACCATTTTCGATAAAGAATTCGAAAAATACAGACATTGTGACGAAATGATAGCACGCTGTTCCTTGCGGAACACGCGCGCAAAAAGTAGCCCAAGATGTGAACCGTGCGGTACACCAGAGCTAGCCAAAAATCCTCAGACCTGCTGCAACCCTAAACCAAAACGAACTTGAAAAGAACTGTTAGGTAGCCCCTCAGCCTATCCAAGACAGCACCACCGACTCCAACCTCAGCAAGTATCACCAACAAGACCTGATCTGATATCTTCTCAAAAGCCTTGCTAAGTCGGTGTAGATGGAATTAATTTGAAATGAATCATCCATTCCCCGGTACAAGTACTTCAGTTAATTGAAAAAGTTTGTATCAATACTTCTAACTTTAAAAAACACATGTTACTTCGTTACAATGGCGTTGTTGACCAAATCGAAAAAACGCTCAAAAACCAATGTCTTGAATAGTTTGGCAAAAACGCTCAACTTACTTATTGGACATCAGATTAATCGCCACTTTATTAATAGAAACAACACCCAGTTTTAATCTTATTATGATGCTGAGCATGCATACGAAGCAACGGGTTGAATGTAGCTACAAATACTTCCATTGCAATCTACATGAACAGCGTCTAGCATTCCCATACACAAAATGTTAAATGTACAATACACGTACACAACACACAAGAGACCCATGAACCTAATCCTCTCCTACTCCAGAAACTCATTTCTATGCAAACTGATCCCTCCTTTTTCATAACAACCCAAAATATGCTCAGTCAACTAATTTGAAACCAGACGTGGGATCCAGATAAAATCATTCCGTATTCAAAATTAGTGTCATATGTTTGAGTGTGTGAGGCCCATTTTACACGGTATACTCAACCAGGGTTATGTGAATGAGTGGCTCGTTTAATCCAATAAATGTTGATAATATATTATTCTACGATAATCTGCGCTAGTGTTTCTATTTTTGTCCGGGCTCATTATGATAACTATGAGGTCTAGTCCTGCGGTCGTTAAGCATTAGTAGGACCGGAACCGTGGTTTTGTTGGTGGCGGCTTCCATTCTGTATAACCTTTGTAGCGTTGGAAATTATTAGGATTCACACTTTACCGACAATATATTCATTTAAATTGTGACATCCTTCGAAATGTGGCAATTATACCATATTTTTGGCGCGCTGTTCACTTGAACAGGGTATATATCAAATCGTCCAAATGTCTGTATTTTTCGAATTTTTGGCAGAGAATGGCCTCAAACGATTAGTTCCTCTCACTGATGAAGAATTCGAGGTCAAACTTGATTCTGTCCGGCCAGAGATCTGAAATTTTCAGATTATTTTTGGTGACCGCCGGCAAAGTTCGTTAGTAGACGAAATCCACCGAGAAGTACCGGAATTATAGATCTCTCAGATTTTTTTTTTCAATAACTCGTAAAATACTGATCTGATCGAACTGCACATTAGTTAGTTGGAAAATAACGACACGAAGGCTTATGCAAAATTTTGTGAGGATCGCATGACTGGAATATTAAAGAAGTTATATTAAAAAAAATCTGTATCACATAAACTATCCGTCAGATACCTATCAATTACTACGTTTACATGCATCCTCTCGAACCGTTTTAAGCCAATGCGTATTCCGTAATGCGCATTGAAAACGCATGTAAACGTTTTTTCAATTCGAATTGACTACTCAAATGCGATTTAGTAAATGCGATTTGAAAAGGTGGATTGAGTTTTCCCAAACCGATTTAATGTGCATGTATACACCAAATACGCATTGAGAGTAGTTTTAAGAGAAACAAATTTCAGAATTACCAACACCAAATTTATTAGTTTGACAAATCTGATAATCTAACGAACCTGCTTTGGGGTTACGTTAATCGTAATTCACAGCTGGAATATCGAAATAAATCTCTTGAGATAAAAATGATATAATATATTGTTCGAGGTAACTTTTTTTATTATCTTTAATCATTTTCTGCCAATTTTCTGGATTCATTTTCACGATTTGCTCTTTCAATCACTTGTAACCACCCAGAAAAGGTTAATTCCTTGCGAAATTATGGTGTTCTTCATCATTTTTTAAGATATTTAGAATGATTTTCTTTTCTTAATTTCCATTTTTAATTTTTTTCAATCTTCCCATGTTGGCTACGCGAGCTTAGAATAAAGCCGAATTACAGAAAACTAGTTTCAGATAAGGCATGTAAACTCTCAAACCATATTTCATCTAATTCGCATCAAAACATGCGCATTGGTTCAAAACGGATCGAGAAGGTGCATGTAAACGTAGTAATTGAAATTCTGCTAGAGTCTTGAAAACGTTATTTTACAGTAAAGTTCCGGATGTGAACTCGATCGGATCTCTATTGATGAAGATATTGCCGTAATATCTAAATATTACAACGATCCAGGTTTACGGGTCCATTTCTTTACACTCGACAAACAAAGCTGTCAACAGTTTCTGATTTTTGACCCCTGGAACGAATTTAATGGATCATCATGTGCGTAGGTAGGTCGAAGTCAAATTTGACAGTCGATACTTCAGTAATAACATTCATTCTTCAATCTAGTGAGAATTGGATATATACCTTATTTCACAGCCAAGTTCTAGATTTGAAATTGATCGAATAATATGCAACATGATGAAATTTTTCTGAAATTAGAAATTTGGAAACAAGGTATCAAAGGTCTTCCTCCATAGCATCCCCTTGGAAGAGTCTGCGCATGCGTTTATTTAAGTTGTAATATCTCCTGAACCACTGGTGTTGAAGAATCACAATTTTGTGCGAAGTGTGTGATTTTGAGAGGACTTCAAGCCACGAGTAGTTTGTGCCTACGCAGAGGAGACGTGGCTCTTTTTGGGTTGTATGGCTTATGTTGGGAGTGATTTGCGTCTAGCGGTCATGGATTTGGTGCATGGCAATTCTGTGCATCGGCAAGTCAGCTTCGAGGAAATAGCGGTGTTTCCGAGTTGAATTGTCTGTATCGTAGAGAATAGGCATAAGCAACTCCGTTCCCAACGTGGGTCCCATAACCACATTTTTTGTTTATTTCGTTCTACGGTAAAACTAATAGCCAGACTGCATCGATAGCCAGATTTGTTAATGGACCTTGAAAACAAATAAAAAAGCACTGACGTGAAGTCAGTACTCTTTGGCACACCTGTTCACGTTGGCCAATTTTAATTGAATGATGGGTGTTTCAAGCTCAGTGGATAGAACGAACCGGAGATCTACCCAAAGGGTAGTGGACACCATTCACTGTCAGGTCATAAATTAACAGTGATGTGTCTAACTTGGCATAAGGATAGATTAACAAAGTTGACAAAGAACACAACTGCCCCTCCTTAGTCGCACAAGGTCCCAGGAGATTCTGATGGATCTCCTTGAGGAAGACTTGGGAAGGTCAGTATAATCATAATCATGTTTATAGCACGCGCGCCAAAGCAGATTGGCATTACGTCATTGCTCTTTCAGCCTTTTTCTTTCATTGTGAAGTCAATCTGCAATTGGCGCGCGTGCTATAAACATTATTATGATTATACTTATCCTCCCAAGTCTTCCCCAAGGAGATCCCTCAGAAGCTCCTAGGAGCTTGTCCGACCAAGGAGAGTCAATTTTGTAGTTTGTCAACTTTGTAACTCTATCCCTATGCCAGCTTAGATACAGCACTGTTAATTTATGACCCGACAGTGAATTGTGTCCAATACCCTCTGTGTAGATCTCCACCTCGTTCTATCCGCTGAGCTTGAAACCCTCATAATTCAATTAAAATTAGCCAACGTGAACATGCGCGCCATAAAGTACTGAATGCACGTCAGTGGTTTTTTATATTTTTTTATTCTAAACTTACAATGAAATATCAGAAACATATGATATTCTTAAATCGTTTATATCTTCTTTCGTTTGCTAACGATTTCCATAAAACTTCGAAAGCCTTCAATGTGATCAAAATATAATGAAATGATTCCATTTTCTTGAATTCGGCATCCTAGATTTAAAGATACGACTTTATTTTTTTTTGCGATGGCAGCCATATGGAATTTTTCGAATGGAAAAATGAATAATACTATGTGTATTCAGTATTAGACTCAGTTTGTTCAAATTCAAATCGAAAAGGGGATATTTACCGATATTTCGCAAACTATACCTCCAGTCATGCTCAGAACGCCACGAATATTATTTTGAAATTTAGACCAGGGTAGAAGCCTTTAAAAATGATAAAAAGTGAACAAAAATTATAGTAGATTGAAACCCATTGGAAAAGGAAGAGAATATAACAAAAATTATAGGAAAAATAATTTACGGGCGATCTGAGGTCGGGAAGGGGAAGAGGGCGAGTTTTTAAGGGTAAAAAACGGTTTATCTCGATTTCCGGAAAACCTACAAGTCCTATGGGGAAAAGTTGAATGGCAAAGTTGTAGGTAATAAAAAGATCTACAACTTTTGCTTTCAAGCTTTTTTCACATAACCTCAAAATTTATGTGAAAAATTCAAATAACCACGTTTTTGGTTTTTAATTTTTATCTTTTACAAAAAAAAAATATCAGGTGTGTGAATAAGTCTTTCCCGTCTTTTGTAAGAGATGGCGCCACCAATACTGTGCGAGTATTCAATGGTTACATATGTCATAATCAAAGCTTATTCATATGTCAACAATTCCACACTAACACATTAGTTGAAATTTTTTCGCATCATAAATTTTTGATATTGTGAAAATGTCGAAATTTGAGCCGAGTCGACGTCATTTGCGGGAAGTTTCACTTTATTGGTTCAATTTGAAGAAATCTGCTGCCGAGGCGCATCGATTGCTTCAGGAAGCTTATGGAGAAGGTTGTGTCGATGATTCAAGTGTTCGCGGATGGTTTCGACGCTTCAAAAGTGGTGATTTCGACGTGGAAGACAAGGAGCGTTCCGGGCGGCCGCAAATCTTTGAAGATCAAGAATTGGCGACTTTGCTTGATGAAGATTCGTGTCAAACGCAAGAAGAACTTGCTGAAGCATTGGGAGTTGACCGAACAACCATTTCCAAGCGTTTGAAAGCCATGGGAATGATCCAAAAGCAAGGAAATTGGGTGCCGTACGAACTGAAGCTGAGAGACGTCGAACGGCGTTTTTTCACTTGCGAACAGCTGCTTCAGCGACATAAAAGAAAGGGTTTTCTGCATCGTATCGTGACTGGCGATGAAAAGTGGATCCGTTACGATAATCCGAAGCGAAGAAAATCATGGGGACTACCCGGCCATGCATCATCATCGACGGTCAAGCCAAATATTCATGGCGCCAAGCTCATGCTCTGTATATGGTGGGACCAGCTAGGTGTGGTTTACTATGAGCTTCTGAAACCGAATGAAAGGATCACAGGCGAGGTCTATCGACGACAATTGATGCGTTTGAGCCGCGCACTGCGAGAAAAACGGCCACAATACTCCGACAGGCACGACAAAGTTATTTTGCAACATGACAATGCTCGCCCACATGTTGCACAGCCGGTGAAAACATACTTAGAAACGCTCAAATGGGAAGTCCTACCCCACCCGCCGTATAGTCCAGACATTGCTCCGTCTGATTACCATCTCTTCAGATCGATGACGCATGGCCTGGCTGACCAGCACTTCCATTCCTACGAGGAAGCCAAAAAATGGGTGGATGACTGGATAGAGGCCAAACCGGTCGAATTTTTTCGCAACGGGATTCGTATGTTGCCAGAAAGATGGGAAAAAGTTGTAGCTAGCGATGGCCAATACTTTCAATAATTCATTTGTAACCATTTTTTCACAATAAAGGCTCAAAATTTGAAAAAAACGGGAAAGACTTATTCACACACCTTATATTTTTTCACCAAATTTGGTAAAAACTTACTTTTTCATGTCCCAAATACACTGTAGTTTTTTGGATTTGAAATATTTTTGATTTCACCTTAATTTGACTTAATATCGAAAAAGCACCCAAATTTTCAATCAAAAATTCTCACGTCAAAATATCTGTTTTATTAAAAAAGTACGTGAGTTTTTTGTTGATTGGAGTCTCTACTTTCTGATGGTGTAAAAAAATATACATTACTATGATAAATTTTCTCGGAAAATGCTAAGTTAATAAAGTTAATATTTAATAAGATATCCACAATATTTTGAGAAAGTTGTACAATCTTCTCTAAATTATATGTGTAGATGCCTATTTGTTGGTCTTTTGAGATAACTTGTATACCTGAGTGACCTACGGATAATTTGAGCCCATCAAAAGTTATTTCATAGAGAAGTGAGGAAGGGGCTATGAGGGTCTGCGCCTTACTGCCTGTTACTTCGTAGCATTTTCTGGGAGAATTTACCATGTATATTGTTTTTAGACCATCAGAAAGTAGAGATTTTAATATAATAGATATATAAAGACCACCTACTTTTTTAAAAAAGCAGATATTTTGACGTGAGAATTTTTAATTGAAAATTAGGATGCTTTTTCGATATTAAGTCAAATTAAGGTGAAAACAAAAATATTTCAAATCCAAAAAATTACAGTCTATTTGGGACATGAGAAGGTAAGTCCTTACCAAATTTGGTGAAAAAATATTTTTTTTTGTAAAAGATAAAAATTAAAAACCAAAAACGTGGTTATTTGAATTTTTCACATAAATTTTGAGGTTATGTGAAAAAAGTGTGAAAACAAGAGTTGTAGATCTTTTATTACCTACAACTTTGCCATTCAACTTTTCCCCATAGGACTTCTAGTTTTGCCGGAAATCGAGATAAACCGTTTTTTACCCTTAAAAACTCGCCCTCTTCCCCTTCCCGACCTCAGATCGCCAGTAAATTATTTTTCCTATAATTTTTGTTATATTCTCTTCCTTTTACAATGGGTTTCATTCTACTATAATTTTATTCGGTTTAAAAAATTATCGACCCTGGTCTAATTAGTGTATTTACCAATTACGTATCCTTACATAGTATAAAACAAAGTCGCTTCCGCTGTCTGTTTGTTCCTATGTATGCTTAGATGTTTAAAACTACGTGAAGGATTTTAATGCGGTTTTTTTTTATATATAGAGTGATTCAATAGGAAGGTTTATATATGTATAATACATGCATAATATATTAGGGAAACATTGATAATTTTACAGGTTTCTAATGTGATGTCGTAAATAAACACATTTGTGCGCGTATGTTCTGGGGAACATCGCGTTATCATTTTGCCCAAATGTGTGTAACTTTCGAATTTTTTGACGAAAATGGTCTCAAACGATTTAGTTCGACTCCCCAATGAAGAATTCGAGGTCAAATTTGATTCTGTCCGGCCGTTGCCACGATAACTTGAGAACGAAAAGAGCTAGAGACTTGAAATTCTCAGGGTAGGTGGCGCATCACAATACGACGGACAAGTAAGTTAATGGGCATAATCGATCTAGTGGTTTCCGAGTAATAATTTTGTTTTCAACCAATATAAATCTGATCTGATTAAAACTTGGTGAGTAGTTGTAGAATATGAACTTAAGCATGTTTGTGAAATTTTGTGCGAATCGTATAGCTAGAAAATTATTAAAAAATTATTAAAAAATATTTTTGTTGTCACGATAACTTGAGAACGGAAAGAGATAGCGGCTTGAAGTTTTCAGGTTAGGATTTACATCAGAACGCGACATTTCAGTTTGTTTATGAGCATAATCGGCCAAACGGTTTTAGAGTTATAGCTATCAGAAATTTGTTTGTTTTTTCTTCCTCATTAACTCGAAAAATACTGAACCGATTGAATTCAAACATGGTTGTTAGTTGTAGAATTCCAACGCAAAAATACTTGGAAAATTTCTTGAAGATAGTCTTTGTAGAAAACTTTAAAAAAATCATTGAAAATTGAAAAAAAAATTCTATATATCAGTAACAATTCGTTTGAAATTTCTGAAATTTTGCAAGAGCCTTTATAACCTAACGCTACTACCAAGTTTCAAGTTTAAACACGATCGGTTGAATATTAATGGAGATTCGAGCAGCCTTTTGTGAGTTCAGTAGATTGGTGACCGTTGCCTCGATAACTTTCGAACGAAAGGAGATAGGGACTTGCAAATTTCAGGGTAGGTTGCGTAGCCGAATGGGCGAGTTGAGTTCGTTTTTGGGCATAATCAGACTAATGGTTTCCGAGTTATAACCAACTGGAATATTATTTCCTTGATAACAAAAAATAAATATTCGATCGAATTGAAGCTTGGTAACTAGTAGTAGAAAATCCTCATAAGGACGTGTTTAAAATTTTGAAAGAACCATATCCCTAGAAAATTTGAAAAAAATGACGAAAAAAAATTTTAAGAACCGTACCCCTAGAAAATTTCAGAAAAATCACACAAAAAAAATTGGCCAAGCACTGACGTGAAGTCAGAAGTTTTTGTTATATTGTCCATTCTTCTGTATTGGACACCCTTAATCGAATTTACCATGATAAATTATGTTGTCCATTCTCCTGTTAATTCGAATGTACCATGGTAAATTCGAATTAAGAGTGTCCATTACAGGACAATGGACAACATAAGTGCATAACATAAGTAAAAACTTTCAAACGTTGTTCGTGCGTGTACTTCTCCATGATGAAAATGTTCACTTTACTGAATAAATTGACGTTGACAGTTCGATGATTGCTCTAAGGGTGCCTTCACAAATTAAATTCAAAGATGTCAAGTCCCCATTAGAAAACCCGATACTAGTTTACCATTCCTCAGGTATTGATTCGGTACGCTTTATTTTCCCGAATAGTTTCATCAGTTCCTTCTCCATTTCTGAGCCTCCATATTTAAGTAGCTCCTTTGGAATATCGTCCGTACCCGGTAATTTATAGTTCTTCAATTTCTTCAGTGCTATTTGTATTTCTTCCAGTGTAATTTCATCGCGTTGTTCAAATTGGAAGGGTGGGTTTTCGGTTTCCTGTTCATCACCGTCTTCATTGATACCATCATACAGATTTTCAAAGTATGTTACCCATGATTCCTGTTCTATAGCGTTTATCACCACTTCCTCGTTGACAGGTTTTTTCCTCTTCCGCAACATGTTCCAGATCTTCCTCTGACCTCCGTATAAATTATGTTCCATTTCTACCGAGACGTTTTCCCAGTATCTCTTCTTCAGTTCTTCAATTGCATAAGTTGTTCTATTTCTCACTCTTTTGTACACTTCGTATTCTTCATTCTATCTATTGTTTTTTTTTTTTGGTAGGCGTTCTTCTTTTTCCTTGCCAAAATTCTGATTTCTGGGGTAAACCATGGGTTATTATTCTTCCTGTTTGTGTCTATTGTTCTTTCTCCTATGGCTTTCTTGGCAATGGTCCTCACGATATTCTTTAATTTTTTCCATGTGGCTTCTACATTCTCCCTTTCTCATCTTGGGTTTTCGTTAATTTTCTCGCATAGTCTTTTTTGGTAGAGATATCTGGTGCTTTCATGTTGGAGCGATTCTATATTGAAATTGGTGACATAATTAACCACTTTCTTTTTTCTTTGCCATGTGTGTTGAACGATACTTACTTAAAACTAATTCATTGTGTTCCTACATTTGCTGAAGTTAATACGCGTACATCAAGTATTTGAGACGGGAGCACTTTTCTATTTTAATCAATAGCTGATTTTTGGCCTCTCGTATTAACGATCCTGTCCCTTTGTTGTTCCTTGTGATCAAAATATGTATTATTGATACGCAGTTCATTGAGGGCACATGTTTGTATCAGCATATCTCCGTTGTCATTCTTGTATTCTTCATTGAAGCCGTGCATGATACCTGGGACAATCGAGTTTCCATCTCTCCAGTTGAAAGCACCCATAAGGAACACCTTGTCCCTACTAGGAATTTGAGTTGTAGTATGTCGAAAAATTCTTCTCTTTCTTCTTTTGGTTTGGTCATATATCTGGCGCATATACACTTATCAAGTGTGTTTTTTCATTGGCCAATTACATTGTTATCTGCATGATATTGTGATCTATGTATTGTACCTCCTTTATGTCCATTTCAAATGTTTTATTAACTAACAATCCTACACCTCCCCGAGCTCGCAGGTCCTTGACAACGCCGCTATAGAATAATATGTATTTTTGGTATCTTTGATTTCCTTTGCCCTTCTTCTTGGTCTCTGAAAGAGCGCATATGTCTTTATTATTCTTCTCTATTCCTAGGATGATCTCGTAGTCTTTATTGGTCCAAGATGTAATGTTCCAGCTTCCCAATCTTATTAGATTCTGTTTGCGTTTCCATACTAGTTTCCTTTCCCGTGCCATGTCGTCATTAGTGATCCGTCCAGTATCCGAGGCTGATGTGATAGTTCTTTGAGCATCTGAATCTTTTACAAAGTGCAGGTTGCTAACCTCACCCTTCAACCCTCCTCCTTTATCCGGCAGTCATAATCAATCGATCCACCCATCGACTACCGCAGGCAGAGTTACAATATAACATACGTGCAAAAAATATCCTGACGACGCGTCAGTGCTTACCAAGATTTATTCAATTATTGAATGAACGAGAATGCTGAAGCACCTGACGCCAGTGTCCCATCTTCGGCATTCGACCTATTATGATTACAGTGATGTTAATTTAAAATATGCCTGAGTTAACATCCTAAAGAACACATAACCAGTATCTCTTCCTCAAATAAGGGCGGATGCTTCCACCGCAAACACCCCAACAACGTATGAGGATCATCCTTGCGAACTCAGAATAATTGAACGCGTGAAATAAAGATCCTCGTTTAGAACGAGCCGATTATACGCATCAAGTAATCATTCCTTCAAACAAAACAGTTCGTCGTGTCGCTAAATATTTCATTCCACCCCATTCGAAGTTGTTTAACTACAGCTTTGTTTCATTGTCTACACTTTGTCGGGGGAGAGGCGCCCAATTAACATTCTCCCGGGATCCACCGTTTCGCAATTGCAAAGTCTTCATAATCTCCTTATTTTGGCTAGTAAACATAAACTGGAATCAAATTAGGATTCTTCAACTTTTAATTAAACGCATTATTTCATTTTGCCGGTAATGTTGGCTCCTAGGTGTTATCTTTATTTGATAGCGGTTTGTATCCTTGATATTATTTTCAAATAATGAGAATCATGGCAGTTGAGATTGTGTAGTGGATAGAATTGATCCTTTGAAAATTCATTAGAGCGCTGACGTGGGCTAAGTAGCCTCAGCGCGCTTGTTGTGTGTGGATAAATATACAGGGTGACCCATTTTAAAAGATCCACTGAAATTCGATTTAAAAATGATTCAAATGAAAGTTTCTTAGTCTTCAGACGGACATCGAATACAGACATTTAATCTGATGTTGGAGTTTGATTTCAAGGTCATTTTAAGGTCAAGTAGATTTTTTGAATATAGAATATACATTTTTCCTTGTAGAATGTCCACCTTCGTGAAAAACTAAAAATATTTTATTTCACTCGTTTTTTCTATAAAATGAATTTCTCTGGAGGTTTGGAGTGTTTCATGCTTAAGATGGTCATGATAAAGTACTCCAAAGTTATTTCTCATAGAATCATGTGTCTTTGTATTCCGTATGAACATACATTTTCAAAAACATGAACTAGTTTATTTTCTGAATTTTTTTCTAGCATTAGTAGACACCGCGGTAATAAAATGTCACCACATGCCAAATTTTGAAACGTTGTTGTTTAATCGTTGATGTTGTTTAGTTATTGTTCATTGAATGGTTTCTTTCTGGGTTTTCTCTCCCAAACTCTGAAAAATATCTATAAAATGAAAAAAATATTATTTTGTGATTTGCTTCTGCGTAAAAGTTAGAAGTAATTTTTTGAATTTTTTCATGTTACGTGATCTTCACGAAATTTTGCAAAAGTGTTAGTTTTGGTCTTTTGTATCTAACTACTGAGTTTATATTCAATCAGATCAGTTTTTTAGAGTTATCGTGGAAACGAAATTTTAAAATTTTTCAAAAATTTTTTTGTCACTTTATGGCCATCTGGTCATTCACAAAAAAAATCCGATTCTCCAGTGGTTCAGGGGATATTGCATCTTCAATCCACGCATGCGCAGACCCGCATCGGGGGATTCTATGGAGGAATAGCATCCTCCACCCCAAAACCCCAATCTTCTCAGAAGAAAACTCGAGCAGTTAAATTATTTCTCGTCTGCTTATCCGAATAACAAAAAATGCCCAAAAGAGGCAGTTACACACCCAGTCGTTCACCGTTCAGACAAATTTTGACGACCAATTTAAAATTCCACGCATCGCTTACGCATTAATTCATTTGCCATGCTAGTAAGTGGTCCATATTTTAATCAGTTGCCCTCGTACATATCGACTTGATTCAGATAAACGCGCAAAAAATACTTCGGAACGAAATCTGATCACCAGATGTTACACATATTCCATGTAGGAATTCGAAATGAAATAATTTGTCGAGTTTGGGAGTTAAAAATTATTAATTTTTTTTTTAGGTTCCTAGTGGTCTGTTCTCAGTGAAATTTTGCACACCCCAAGAGGTCATAATTCGTCACCGAAGTGCCAAAACTGAACTCAATCCGATATTTTGTTTCGGAATTTCAAGCAAAATATTCCGCTAATAGATAGAAATTTTTAAAATTTTTTCTACTCATGCTATCCCCACGAAATTTTGGACAAGTGTTGCCATTGATACTTCGCATCTAACTACTGAGCTTCAATTCAATCGGATCAGTATTTTTCGAGTTATACTGAAAACAAAATTTCAATTTAATTTCAAATATTTGACTTTTTTTTCTAGTTTTGAGCCATCCGATCAATACAAAACTTCGCAGGCATATAAAGGTCATGATTGTACAATTTGTTGATGAATTTCAGATAGATCGAGTGATCGGTTCCGGAAATATTCTTGAAAATCGTTTTAACTAAAAATGGCCGTAACTCCGAAACGGCTGGATGGATGGATTTTGCCTATTAACGAACTTGTCCGAGATATTTACGCTCCAACCATGCCCTGCAAATTTCAACGCTCTAACTCATTCCGTTCGAGAGTTATCGTGCTAACGGCCGTACCGGCCGAACGGACTGAATTGAATTTGACCTCGAATTCTTCGTCAGGGAGTGGAACCCAATCGTTTGAGACCATTTTCGTAAAAAAATTCGAAAAATACATACATTGTGACGATATGATAGCACGCTGTTCCTTGCGGAACACGCGCGCAAAAATGGTCATAACTTCGAAACGGCTTGATGGATTTTGCCCATTAACCAACTTGTCCGAGATATTTACATGCTCTCCAAACATGCTTGTATTTCAACGCTCTAACTAGTTCCGTTCGAGAGTTATCGTGCTAACGGCTGGACGGACAGAATTGAATTTGACCTCGAATTCTTCATCCAATCGTTTGAGACCATTTTCGTAAAAAATATCGAAAAATACAGACATTGTGACGCAATGATAGCACGCTGTTCCTTGCGGAACACGCGCGCAAAAATCATTGAATAAAATTCTGTATCCGAGAAACTATATGTCCGATATTGTCGAGCGCATTCAAAACAGAACTTTACAGCCATGTTTCAACTTCTAACACCATCGGATTTATATTGTTGGGGATATTGTCAAAAATATTGCTAGCTTAGTAGCCTTGGATGAGTTCAGTAGCTGAGCGGTTTAACGTACCCAAGAAAACTTGAAATTTCCAGGGTAGGCTGCGTGTCCGAATGCGACAGTTAAGTTCGTTAACGGGCATAATCGACAGCACGGTTTTGGAGTTATACCCATTTCAAATTTGGTTGTTATTTCCTCAATAACTCAAAATATACAAATTCGATCCAACTAAAACTTGGTAATTACTTGTAAAATGAAAATGTATTTTTTTAAAATGTGATTATCAAGTTAAATTTAAAATTAGTACAGAATAAAACTGCGGTTGACAGTAGCCAATTAGATTATATTTCTAAAATGAATTGCTCTTTCCCAACACGTAATGAATTACATTTAATTTTTTTATTTCAAAAAGGTACATTTTACGAGAAAAATACAAGAGAAGAAAAAGTTTCTAACCAAACCAGTCTATCCGAATCTAATTCTGTTCAAGTCGTTGCGTAAGTTTTTCTTTAAAAATTTAGTAAACAAAAATGTTAGGGGTAGTCTACCTAAACCCCCTCAACTCATTCTAAAAACAGGAAAAAATATCAAGAGAGTGTGTTTTTATAATAGTAATACTTCCATAAAATATCATCATTCTATCGCTTTCCGTTTTAAAGATACAAAATGAAAACATCATTTTTCCTCGATCTTTGAACGGCGATATCTCCCTAACGTTTTACATTTGACCCAACATTTATATAACAAACTACCCTTTATTCTGAACAAGGACTCACCCCTTAAATTTTTCAGACTTGTTTTGAAACACCCTGTACATAATCATTTTTTTCCCATTCCAAGAAAGGGAGGCCAAAAAGCTTTCGTGAAAATGATTGTTCTTTGCTATTTCACTCTTTTCCCAACCCAGTGGAAAATGTGCTACATGAATATTGAAATTCAAAATGATCCGTAACCATAAGTGAAAAAGATAGTCAAATAAAATGAGCGTGGTAATGTATACTAGAAAAAATTGGTTCAAGTCCTGTGGACAGGAGCTTTGGCGCTCTTGTTCAAATTGTGGCAAGATTTGTTGTTATTTATCAAGATTAAATGAGCAATCTCAGAATGAGAACTGCACCATGGAAGAAATCAAATTTAAATAGCTGAAATGAATTTGACTCTCTCTTATAGAACAGGATGACATATACGAGTATGAACACAGATCATATAATAATTCATAGATAGAATAATTCTAGAATTCTGTGAATACATAGAAGTACGATTCATTATTGAAATTTCGAAAAATCATGTCTTCCAAAGTATTAGCTTGTTAGCTTTGAAAATGATATCAATGGATTTTTATGGAGAAACTGCATCTTAAAAAAAATTAATTTGAAATTTGTAATTTAAAAAAAATAATTTTTTTTCGTTACTCCGAAATCATCTGTCCTATTTTGCCCAATAACGAGTTCAACCGAGATATTTACCTCCCGAACCTACTCTGAAAATTTCAACTGCCTAGCTCATTCTGTTCGAGAATTATTGTAGAAAAAAAATTTCAAAATTTAAAATTTTTTATTTTTACACTTTACGCCAATCCGATCAATACAAAACTTTTCATGCGTATAAAGGTCATTATTCTACAATTTGGCGCTAAATTTCAGGTAGATCGAGTGATCGGTTTCGGAAATATTCATAAAAAATGTTTTTGCTAAACAGGGCAATAACTCCGAAACCGCTTGGTGGATTTCGCCCGTTAACGAACTCGTCCGAGATATTTACGCTCCAACCCTACGCTGCAAATTTCAATTGTCAAAATTCTTTCGTTCGAGAGTTATAGTGTTAACGGACGGACGGCCGGGTGGACGGCCGGACAGAATCGATTTCGACCACGGATTCTTGATCAGTGAGTCGAACCAAATCGTTCGAGACCATTTTCAGCCAAAAATTCTAAAATTACAAACATTTGGGCAAATTGATAAGCACTCTGTTCCGAGCAACAAGAGCGCCAAAAAGTGGGAAAGCCCTGTGGATAGGACCTTTGGCGCCCTTTTCCAATCTTTGACAAATCATATCTCCGAAAGTATTGGTTTCTCAGAGTTGGGAATGATATCAATGGATTAATATCGTAGAACTACATCATGAAATAAATTAAAGTCCCTTTGCATCTCATCTTTATATAACGGTCCAATTTTGGCTACAAGAGAACTCAAACCAGAATACTAATGTAGGAAATCTTAAATAGTGTTCCTAAGGAATAAGTTGGACATCCCGTTGTGAATCTTCCATAATTAGAGAATGACTTGTAAATGATGCTTGACTTCCTTGCATCATACATTTTCGACTCACTAGCCAAAAAACTCTTCCTATGAACTTAACGAATCCGAAATTCAAATTGCTTACATGCTACCGTAAAGAGATAGAACACAGACAGATATAATTTGCATTCTGTAAAAACATAGAAGTACGATGTATTATTGAAATTTTGAAAAATCATATCTCCGAAAGTATTAGCCGGTGAGAGTTGAGAATAATAGCAATGGATTCTTATGATGAATCTTGAAAAAAATTGAATTCGGAATTTTTAATGTGAGAAAAAAAAATATTTTTTGTTACTCTGAAACCATCCGGCCGATTTTGCCCAATAACGAACTTAATCGAGATATTTATCGACCGAAACCACTATGAAAATTTCAAGTATCTAGCTCATTCCATTCGAGACTATCCAGACGGACGGCCGGACGGAATCGATTTCGACCAAAGATTCTTGATCAGCGAGTCGAACTAAATCGCTTAAGACCATTTTCAGCCAAAAATCCGAAAATTACAGACATCTGGGTAACTCTGTTCCGAGGAATAAACCTTACAACCTAAGACTAAACTATAAGAGACATGATTGCAAGAATCACCATATATCACATCCTCTCTCCTAAATAAGTTGGATATCAGAAATTATAAATTATACCTAGTAACGAACGCAATCAAATACTGATTTCAGCTGTGTTATATATACGCCAATGAAAAATATAACAGAAAAAACATCATAGCTCGCTTGAAAACTAATTGAAACCGAGCCAATTTGTGGTTCTGTCGGCTATATATTATTTAGATTGATGATAGCCATCGAATTGAAAGCAAATTAAACCATAATATATCAACAAAAAGCTGCCAGTATATATGGAAAGTATCAATTTCAGTGTCATTCGTGTTGGACTCGCCAGTGAATTTCGTTGAAAGACTTGAAATGAACAAAATGAGGACCCCAATTTGGAGCTCTGTGACCTGAAACCTGCAAACTGACAGATCAAAGGATGTGTTAAGCGAATATATGTCAATTTGTACGGAGGGATTAATTGATATTCAAAATGTTTACAGTTATGGGTGATTCAATTTCACAACATGTAATATTTATTGTTTTTTGAAGAGAGGATACCACATTTTCAATTATAACTAAAATATGGAGATTTATTCAAGTTATTTTTAAATTCATTAACACTTTCTGACTTATACTGTGGGAGTATTTCAAACTCACTTCGTTTTTAAAGAAGCAATATATTGGGTTGTGTCCGAAAAAAGCCAAAATATTTCAATAAAGAGAAGTTTTTAGATTTATAGAAGATACACCTGATGTAATTTAACTTCTCATCAAAGTTGCTACCATTTTTGGGTCGGCCGGTGCCTGTAGGCGCGATGAACTCTGAGAAATAATGATTAATCACATCGAGGACGAGGGAAATTTGATAGTGGTCAAAATCCCGGACACCAAAAACAATTCATCGAAAATATTTCTTATTTCGACTGAAACGAATTATGGATATCATTTGCAGTTCTATCATAAATATGCGAATTTGAGTAAACAAAATACTCAAAATAGACAAGGAGCATATTGTACCCAATGTGTGGGAATAAATTCGTTCGGAAAAATGCCTTCGCAAATAGCAGTGTATTTAAAATTGGAAAATCCTGAGCAGTACACTGGTCATAGTTTCAGACGCTCGTCGGCTACTAAATTGGCCAATTCTGGGGAAAGAATGAGAAATGTTAAGCGCCTGGGAGGCTGGAAATCTACCACTTTTGGCGACGAGTTAACTAATCCGAAAAAAAATTGTCTAGTAAGATATTGTCTACAGATAACATTACTTTAAATTATCAGTGATAAGGTCCCCGCGAAATTTTACAGAAATCTGATGCGCGCTGGCATTCTACAACTAATTACAAAGTTTCAATTCGATCGGATCTATATTCTTTGAGCTATTCAGGAGTCAATTTTCAGACTCTGAAACCGTTTGGCCGATTATGTACATTAAAGAACTCAGCCGTCTCATTCGGATACGCAGAATACCCTGAAAAATTCAAGCCGCTATCTCTTTTCGTTCCAAAGTTGTTGTGGCATCGGTTGGCCGGACAGAATAAATTTTGATCTCGGATTCTTCATCAGTGAGACGAACCTAATAATCGGAGATCATTTTCGGCCAAAAATTTGAAACTTACAGGCATTTGGATTTGGATTCCTAGAACATGCACGAAAAAGTAGTCCTTTGTGCATGTTCAATTATTCCATTCAATCCCTATAAAACGCCGTTCAATTCCATTCATTTCCTTTACAGTGCCGTTCAATTCCATTAAATTCGACAAAATTTCTATATAATGCCGTTCAATTCCATTTAATTCCATATAATTCCATGCAATTCCATATAATTCCGTACAATTCATCCATAATTTTGTACACTAAAATTTCGCAGTGAAAACCAGTATAGCGATTGTTGAAATAATTCGATTATGCCCAACCCTAATCAAAGGTCAGTAATAACATAAGTTCAAGTTACGGAATTTACATAAATATTTTAGTACTTATGTGGCGAGTGTTAAGGATGGCCATGTGACCATGTGTTAAGGATTCGGTGTCTTGGCAAGTAGGTACCGATATCGATTCCCGTAGCAGAAATTATTGATCTTTTCATTTTTGTTTCGAATTCTATCGGAATTGTAACTTTGTGAGAAACAAATAAGCCGACATTTTCATAAAATTACGTGAGTATTCTCGTTTAATATTAGATATTAAAAAAATAACTGCTATATAGGATGTTTCTGATAAAATGTCAATTCATGGGTTCTCATGGCACAACCAAACCACTGCTATACATTACGCCGCCAAAAACAAAGCACCAAATGTAAATGTATGTATTCGAATGGGTCCATACGCTACCCCAAATAATGCACTTTTTATTTTGGACCCAACAGTCGATAGTATCAAGTAATCATTTAAGGATACTGTGAGAGGTATATTCATTATTGAATGGTTTCTTTCTGGGTTTTCACTCCCTAACTCTGAAGAATATCTATAAAATACAAAATATATATTTTTTGAATTGCTTCTGCGTAAGAAACACAAGATATTTGTCAGAAACAATCAAACGAACAATGTTGCCTAACAAACAATAACTAAAACAACATCAAGGATGAAACAATTGTTTCGTAACGTTTCGGAGTTTATATAAGACTCCTTCGTCATCTTCGACACTTAACGAAAATTTTCAGGATTATATTTTGTTGGTAGTTACTCTGAAATTCGAGAATTTCAGTTTTTTTTAGTCGTTTCTATTTACAGTTGGATTTATATTCTTAGAAATATAATTTTTTTCCTGATGCTAAGCAGCTTTGGGGGAGTTCGGTACCTGGATGGGTGACCGCTATGCCTATAAATTTGAACAGTGTGCCATAGTTCCCCGCCACAGTGCATATAAGATATATTTTCAAAGTCTTTGAAAAAACAAATTTGTGGAGAACTTCATATTCATGTTCAACACTCCCTATAAATATAAAGCAAGCCACAGAGATCAGTAGAACTCGCCACATTCAGCCCTTAGTATCGAGTGCATAATCCATCTAGAATTTGTACACGAAATATATTGATCCACTTAATAAAAGTGGAAAAACTTGATTATGCGATGAATCCACATGAGTTGAATTTTAGTTATTTGATTAATGACATGAATTTCAATAGTAAAATAGAATATCAAATAAATCTAAATTATGCCAATAGTGAAATATTCCATTTCACTTGCAGAATTCGTACATACACGGCATATCCATAACAAATCGATTGTGTTTAGGTTTACTGAAAGCTTGGTATTAATATAACATTAAAGCCAATTCAATTTTCATATCGTGCATAATTCAAACATTCAATGGTCGAATTGAAATACTGATAGTAAACTGGAATCAATTGTTCTAATAATACTTCATAATCATGTCCTATATATTCTTATAATTTGCCATAAATTTCAGTAATATCTGTTTGTTGTTTTATGTTTCAAATGTGGGAGGATAAAGTTTGTGGAGGTTACATTATTTAAACCGAGACTTTCTAAGGTAAAAGGCTAGCCAATTTATAAAACACTATCAAATTACCATAAAGAAAGCAGATACTGCTTATCTTAAGTCACTATAAAAATCCTCAATCATTCTATAACATTTTTTCTCGGCATTTCTACTAAAATGCACAATTTTTGCACGCATGTTCTGGGGAATATCGTGTTATAATTTCGCCTGTCGAATTTACTGCCGAAAATCGTCTCAAACAATTGAGTTTGACTTACTGATGAAGAATTCGAGGTCAAATTTTATCCTGTCCGGCCGTCTGGCCATTGCCACGATAACTTGAGAACGGAGTGATGGCGACTTGACATTTTTAGGGTAGGTGGCGCGTCCAAATGCGACGGACAAGTCGCACTTATTTCCGAGTAAGAATTTTGTTTTCAACCAATACAGATAAGATGAAATTGAAACTTGATTGTTGTAAAATACCGACATGAAGACGTGTATGTGAAATTTAGTAAGGATCGTATCACTAGAAAATTTTTAAAATAATATTATTTATCTCAGTATAACTTTAGAACGGAAAGAGATAGCGACTTGCAATTTTTAGGGTAGATTGCGTATCCGAATGCGACATTTGATTTGATTAACAGGCATAATCGGCCCGATGGTTATGGCGTTATACCTGAAATGTTGCTCTCATTTCCTCAATAACTCGAAAAATACAAATCCGATCCAATTCATTCATAAGATGTAGAATACCGTCGTGAAAATGTTGGCAAAATTTCGTAGGTTGCGCATCCGAGTACGACAATTCAGTTTATTAATAGGAATAATCGGCCTGAAGGTTTTGGAGTTATATCTATCTGAAATATTGTTGTTATTTACTCAATAACTCAAAAAATACGAAACCGCTTTAATTAGAAGAAGGTAATTAGTTGTAGAATGTGGACACGCAAATTTTTACGAAATTTCGTGAGGTTCATATTAAAATAAAATTTTCAAAAAATCATTGAAAATCTTTCAACAAATTCTTCTATAAGTACCAGGAACTATTCGTCCGACATCGCTGAAATTTTGCGAGATGTGCCTTCAAAACCTAACTCTACAGCCAAGTTCCAAATGTGAATGTGAATCGGATCTATGTTGTTGTAGATCCAAGCAACCTTGTGAGAGTTTAGTAGCTGAAAGGGTGACCGTTGCCACGATAACTTTCTAATGGAAAGAGATAGTGACTTGCAACTTTTAGAGTAGGTTACGTTTCCGAGTGGGACAGTTGATTTCGTTGTTGGGCATAATAGGCCCAATGGTTTCGGAGTTATGCCTACTGTGTTTTCTTGATAACTCAAAAAATACAAATCCGATCAAATTGAAACCTGGAGCATCCGACGGCAACATTAGACTTCGTTAATAGGCATTATTGAACAGATGGTTTTGGAGTTATATGTACATCTGGAATCTTGTTGTAATTTCCTCAATAACTCAAAAAATATAGATTCGATCCAATTCAATTTCTCCGAAATTTCTTGAGAATCGTATCCCTAGACATTTTAAAATAAATCATTGAATAAAATTCTGTATCTCAGAAAATATATGTCCGATAATGCTGAGAGCATTAAAAACCTTACTCTGCAGCGGTGTTCCAAATTTCAACATGAACAGATCTATATTGTTGGAGATATTAAAAAAAAAATTGGCTGAGCCTTGTTAGAGTTCAGTAGCTGGATGGGTGAAGGTTCCCAAGATAACTTTCGAACGGAAAGAGAATTGCTATTTTCTGGGTAGGTTGCACCGAATGTTTCGGAGCTATACCCATCTAAAAGTTGGTTGTTATTTCCTCAATAACTCAAAATATACGAATCCGATCCAATTAAAACTTTGTAATTACTTGCAAAATGCCAACGCGCTAATTGTTGCGCAATTTCGTGAATATGGCATCACTGTAATAAAAAAAAATTCTTCAAAAATTTTATAGTTCAGAAACTATCTGTCAGAGTCTGCTGAGGTTCCTTCGAGTAACCATTTTACAACCGAGTACCCAATTTAAACTGATCGACTATGTATGAGGCGTTTATAGACAATGGAATATAAGTGCAAATGCTGACTTCACGTCAGTGGCGATCCAATTCAAACATGGTAATTAGTTGTGAGGATCCTTGCAGTAGAAAACTTAAAAAAATTGCAATGTTCAGGGTAGGTTCCACATCTCATTATGCCTATTAACGAACTCAAATGTCGCGTGTACGTTATTAGGCATAATCGACCAAATGGTTTTGGAGTTATACACATCTGAATTTTTGTTGTTATTTCCTCTATAACTCAAAATATACAAATCTGATCCAATGGACACTCGGTAAATATACTTGTAGAATGCCGACGCGCAAACTTTCACAGAATTTCGTGAATATCGTAACCTGAAATTACTTGGAAAGTAAGTTTTTTCGTATATTATTAGATAATTAAAGAATTCCAATTTCGATAGAATGCATATGTCTGAATTAAGAATTCTATTATCATAGACGATTCTCTCATTCCTCAAATCTGTCATCAAAATGCTACGAAATGTTTTGATTTCTCATAAAAGCTGAGAAAACGGTCTATATCGATGGTAAATTCGATTGAGAGTGTCCAATAGAGGTGGATAGACAATAGAACATGCTCGCGAAAGCTCCTGACTTCACGTCAATGCTTGAACAAATTTTGAGATATTCAACGTTGAATGTTATAAAATCTGATTAAAATTCCACAGATTTTACTTATTTTATGAATACGTCTCTGAGCCAAAATTCTCGATTCAAGTTATTATAGTTTTTTCTCGTTCACCACACCATCGAAGTCATAGCTAATGTATTCTCACAACATAAGATTGTTTGGTTTGACTTCAATGGAAGAGATCTAGCAACGTTCGAGATTAACTATCGTTCCATAGCACCAAGATGTGATCTCAGCGTGTTCCACAAATCAACTCTCCCTCCCCTCCTCCTTTCCCATCACAGAATTCTATTCATCGCCATTATGTATGAGTTCCTGCTATAATTATTCTATTATTCGATTTCAGTTTAATTTTATCTTAAGCACAGCTTCATCCCATCTGCGTATTAGTCTCGGTTTGTTAGGAAGTATTATCCGAAAATTCGACAGGGTATCCGATGTTTTCTCTTCGAAAGGCGTCGAAAGGACGTAACCCACATAATCAAAATCGATGCATGACTCGGAAAATCGGGTATTGAGTTGTTGTTCAAGATTTCACGGCGATCTGCAGTGCTTAGTATCCATTGTTAATGTGTACTTGTAAGAGCCAAATTGAGCATTGGAAGAAATTAAATGATGTTGGCTATAGATGTCGAATATCGATTTGATGGGCGGTATTCTTTCGGATGAAAAATATAGTATAAATCTTAAACAATTGAAATAGATTATTAAATTCCTTTCATGCTATACAAAAAGGTAATCATATTCAATTGAACATATTTCCTGGGTTCATTAGTTTCAATGAACTCATATTATATCGTACACTATCGGAATTTTATATTTTGATATTGGTTTATTATTTGTGGATTGCATACCAGCAGCACAAAACAAAGTATTTTCGGAATTCTTGTTTCAGGCGAAAAGGCAGATTCTACAAAATAAACAAAAAAAATTAAAAATCCCTGACGTGGACTCAAGAGTTCATGTATTGATCAATATATTTCACTGATTCATTACACTGCACACAACTAAATCATATGTACACTATATTCTATTTTGAGTTCACAGTGGACTTATTATGAACACTATAAAAGTAACTACACTCTTGTCCACTACAGTTTTTTGTCGTCCGACATCTGTTTCGGAAACAAAGTTTCCATCTTCAAAGACGAAGCGCTACTAAAGCATGCAATCAATTTCTACATTCCAGTACGGGTTGACATCATACCCTTAGTCATAAACCAATTAGTGAGAATAATGGGTTGTTAATAGGGGTTAGCTCATTATTGAGTGAAAAATCCTTTCTCTTATACATTTCGATGCCTTCAATTGTTCCTAGGTACGCTTTATTGGAATTTTTCAACAATTTGACGGAATTTTCTGAAATTGAGTGGCCAGTTGTTAAAACGTGATTTGCAACCGCAGATTTATCGAAGTTGTTGTTCCGAATGTGTGCCGTATGCTATTAATACCGTGTGAGAATTTTTCTGGTTGTTTGCCCGACGTAACACTTGTTGCAATCTAAAAATTTAATTTCATATATACCCGATTTTAACATGTCCGGAGTTTTATCGAATGTATTTCCTAGAAGTTATTCAATTTTCGTGGAAGTTTTGAAAGCCAGTTTCATATTAGCCTTTTTGAAAATATTCTGGAGTTTGTTGTTACTGAAGAGATTTTTATATTTATGTTTGTTGATAATTTTCTGAACTAATTGATTAGCAATTAGTTATTTTCCAAATTGCCGAAAGAAACGGGTATAGTAATCAATCAGTTCAGAAAATTATCAACAAACATAAACATAAAAATCTCTTCAGTAACATTGACGTTAACATTAACTAACGAAAGAAATAAAAACGGTAAAAGGTTTCCCCGCGTTCACGTTCCATCCGAAAACAAACAACAAACTCCAGAATATTTTCAAAAAGGTTAATATAAAACTGGTTTTCAAAACTTCCACGAAAATTTAATAACTTCTAGGAAATACATTCGATAAAACTCCGGACATGTTAAAATCGGGTAAATATGAAACTGAATGTTTAGATTGCAACAAGTGTTACGTCGGGCAAACAACCAGAAACATTCTCAAACGGTATTAAGAGCATATACGGGACATATTCAGAACAACAACGTCGATAAATCTGCGGTTGCAAATCAAGTTTTAACAACTGGCCACTCAATTTCAGAAAATTCCGTCAAATTGTTGAAAAATTCCAATAAAACGTACCTAGGAACAATTGAAGGCATCGAAAAGTATAAGAGAAAGGATTTTTTACTCAATAATGACCTAACTCCTATTAACAACCCATTATTCTCACTAATTGGTTTATGACTAAAGGTATAATGTCAACCCGTACTGGAATGTAGAAATTGACTGCATGCTTTAGTAACGCTTCGTATTTGAAGATGGAAACTTTGTTTCCAAAACATATGTTAGACGACAAAAAAAAAACTGTAGTGGACAAGAGTGTAGTTACTTTTATGTGTATACTAATCCTGTTATAGCAAAAATAAAAAAAATTCAATTAAGGGTTGTTGATTTAGAGAACCTGATATTTCTCGTTTAATTTGATATAAATTTAATGCAGGATAAGAATTAAGTTCGAATATGTTCCAATTATTCTCAAATGAATTCTTTTTACTAACGTTTGTTCCAACTTGTGAAAACAATGACGTCTACACCATAGTTCGAGACTCTAACTTGAAATGAAATGAATTCAGTAAATCAAAGGCAGTTTTTTGTTTTAAATATACTAGGACAGGTCGATTTGCGTTTTGAATTGGGCTCTTTTTGATGTAAGAAAATGTTATACAGCTTGTCCCAAATTTGAGATTTGACGTCATCCATAATTTTTCCAAATGTGAATCCTAATTTTTTATGACTATTCTGAAAGGGTATATAAGGTTACAGATTCTTAGCACATATCAAATTCTTTTTCCTTGTCGATAAAAAGATATTCAACCAACTTCAACTAATTCGAAAATGAAGGCATCTTATTCAACTCAGGGCCACTTGCACCGTCGTTCTAAACAGTAGTTTAAGTCCTAAACTAAGTTTAAGGTATATCATTATCTTGCACCGTGTAGTAATCCTAGTTTTATACCCTTAACTAGCTGTTAAATTTAATACCCCAAAATCGGTGGATTAAATAAGAGTTCAATAGTAAACTCTGAAACCTAACCATACATTTTAAGGGCCGTTGAGAATTATCAATATTATCATTTATCATGGATTAAGAATTGGAAGAAGACATTTTCCTAGAACACGATTTAGATATCTAGGAAATGATAGATTTTGGCTTTCCTAGACGTATTTATGTAAGATCAAATTATTTTCAAGATACGAACGAATTAACCGTCCGTTAAAAAGGTTCGAGCTATTGAAAGGGACAGTTCTTCGAGTTATGGAAACAATAGAAGACAAATCGGAATACCCCCACGACTTGTAAGTATCTAGTGTAGAATAATTATTTTTTGGTGGTCCGAAAATAATACAATATTTTTGGCGCTCTAGTTCCTCGGAACTGAGTGCTTATCAATTTACCCAAATGTCTGTAATTTTCGTATTTTTCGATGAAAATGGTCTTAAACGATTTGGATTGGCTCACTGATCAAGAATCCGTTATCAAAATTAATTATGTCCGGCCGGCCGGCCGGTCCGGCCGTAGGCACGGTAATTCTCGAACAGAATGAGCTAGAGAGTTGAAATTTTCAGAATAGGTTTGGCAGATAAATATCTCGCCTAAGTTCGTTATTGGGCAAAATCGGACATGGTTTCGGAGTAACAAAAAAAATTTTTTTTTTACAGAACAATTTCCAAATTAAATTTTTTTCAATAAGCAGTTTTATCATAAGAATCCATTGATGTCATTCTTAACTCTAACAAGCTGACACTTTCGGAGATATGATTTTTCAAAATTTCAATAAAAAATCGTATTTTTACGTTTTCACAGAAATATATAATTATTCTATATATGAATTGTCTTAATGTCAACTTATTTTCCTGAGATATGACATTGTCTCTTGCTAATAGTTGGTTCGAGAAACGTCAAAACTGACTTAGAGAGACAAGGGTAAAAAACCGTCAAATAAACCCCCATGTGGCGATTTTATGTCGAAAAGTGAAAATTAGGAATATACAGGGTGAGTCTTTGACCACTGCATTAATTTTAACCAAAGATTCCTCTCATCAAATGAAACACTTTTTTCATTTAACATTTTTCAAAATTCAGCTCAGGTAAAAAGATACACGCAGTCGAAATTTTGAAAAAAAAAATCAGTTTTTATTTTGTAGCTTTGACATCCTTTTTTCGAATAAATTAATGTTGGCGTAAAGTTTCCTATAACTATGATACATATTTTCCAAATATTAGTTATTTTCTACTTCTACTGGTTTTCTAGTTATGGACTCGTGGATTCATAAAACTAAACGAAATTAGCATAAAGAAAGCATATAAAGTTTTCCTTGAGTCATTTCAAGAATATTCCATCGTTTTAGAACATTATATTATTCTTCATCATTTCTCCATAAACGCACCGTTTTCGAGATATTCTTCATTGAATGTTTTAAAATGGAAAACTCCAGAAATTTCACTACTTTTATGGATCCGTCCCTGAGCGTTGGAATCCCGAACCAAGCTGTAAACCACGTTACCATGCCTTATTCTCGTCCGCCAAGAATGTCATAGATAATTTATATGCGGGAGTGTATTAGCACATTGTGAAATCCTTAAACGCTTGTAACTTTTTACCTGAGCCGAATCTGGAAAAATGGTAAATGAAAAAAGTGTTTCATTTAATGAGAGGAATCTTTGGTTAAAATTAATGCAGTGGTCAAAGACTCACCCTGTATATAATAATAATAATAATAATAATAATAATGTTTATTATCTCAGGTTTACATCAATTCTTGTACATAATCTATTATTTACGAAATATAAACATAATACTCCACAAGGAAAAGTTTCCGCGCGTGGACATTCTCTGAACTTATTTCATTAGCACATTCGAAAACAAAACTTCAAAAATAAAACAACCATAACCGACCATAATAAACATCTAATAACTAATTATAATAAACAATTAATAACCCATTATACTGAACAACCACGACCAGCCATACCCAACTAACCGGAACCAAAAATTTGTATTATGTCTTATTTTCTATCTATTAAATCCCTAACAGCTGTACGACCTTTATTGACCAAATATTCTGATACAACTTTTCTGAACATGTTTTTCGATTTCATTTTTGTTACTGTTTTTGGAAGATCATTTACTAACTTAGGTCCCAAGTAAATGAATGAGTGCTGCCCTATCGTTTTATTCATTCTAGGTTCTACTATGGAATGTTCCCTGTATCGTGTACTATGCGTATGTTCTACCTCTAACCAATCGCTCTTATATTTAAATTGATGCATGCACAGAGATTGACAATACAACTGTCTCATGTCCAAGAATCCACTTTCCCGAAACAATTGATCTGTCGGAAATCGATAACCCTTTCGAAACATAACTTTCATAATCCATTTTTGTGCAATCTCTACTTTGCGTAAAAAGCAACTGTACATCCCTCCCCAAGCTATATTACCGTATAACAGATGACTCTTCACTAGTGCGTTATATATAACTCTCATCTGGCGATCATCACAAAAGGATCTACACAACTTAATTTTCGAAATTAGTGATCTTAATTTCTGAGTGAGCTTCGTCGCATGAACATTCCAATGGAGATGACTATCTATGTGTATACCAAGGTATTTTATGTTGTCCGTTAACTCAATATCCATGATTGTATCCCCTAGATTTATACTGAGTTTGGTGAATTCTGGAAGCTTATGAGCGAAGCTGTTGAACATCATGAACTTGGTTTTTTCCCTATTTACTGTGAGCAGTTTAGAATTGAAGAATGATATAACTGTTCCCAAATCGTTCTCCACCTTCCTCTTTAGCTCATTCCAATTTTTATCTTGATAAAATATTACAGTGTCATCCGCGAAGCAAACAGCCTCTCCCGAAGTTAAATCATACAGATCATTGATGTATATCAAAAATAAAAGTGGACCTAGAACTGTGCCTTGTGGCACCCCATACTCAATTTTTTTAAACTCACTCAAATATTCTCCAATTCGCACTGCCTGAGTCCGGTTATAAAGATAACTTTTGAGGAGATCTAATGCTTTACCTCTTATACCCATGTTCTCCAAGCTCAAGAGCAACTTTCCGTGACCAACCGTGTCAAAGGCCTTGGCCAGATCAACGAAAACACACATGGCAGGAATATTCTTATCAATAGCTTTATATATATTGCCAATAACATGAGCAATGGCGTCTTGTGTTGAAAGACCTTCTCTGAAGCCATACTGTTTGTCACAAATCAAGTTGTACTTATTTAGATAATTTAAGATTCTCTTCCTTATTATTTTCTCAAAAATTTTGGATATTCCGGGTAAAAGAGATATGGGTCTATAATTGCTGCACGATGTTCGGTCACCGGATTTGTATATCGGTATTATTATTGATTTTTTTAGGCAGTCGGGATAAATACCACTTTCAATACAATTATTGACAAGATAACACAAAGGTTTAGTTATATATTTAGAAATTTGTTTCAGAGTTTCCGCTTTAATTCCGTCCACACCTACAGACTTTTTGTCTTTTAAACTCATTATGATATTGTGAATTTCGTCTTCTGTAGTTGGTAAAATGACTATTGAATTCACACAAGTTTTTTGGTTGTAATTGAATTTTGTTTGTTTTATGTTACCCGCTAATTTTTTTCCTATATTTGTGAAAAATTCATTGTATGTTTCCGCGATATCAGTTTGCTGTGAAACAATGTTACCACTTGAATCCTCTAGAATATCTATAGCTTCTTTTTTATTTTTATTTCCGCTCAAATCTCTCACAGTTTTCCACAATCTAGAAGGTTCACCAGAATTCCTATTTATTTCTTTGCGAAAGTAATTTTCTTTTGTTTTTTGTATTAAATATTTCAATTTTTTTGCATAATTTTTGAACTCATTATTAAGATTGATATTGTCAGGATCAACTTTATACTTTTTATATAATTCATTCTTCTTGTTTATTGATTTTATTAAACCTCTTGTTACCCAGTCCCGCCGCTTTATTTCATTTCTTTTCATTTTAATAGTTTGTGTGCTACGTTTTATGTGGTGTCTCAATATTTCCAGAAATAGATTGGTGGAGTGATTTATACTTTTCTCGTCTAAAACCGTCTAAACCGTCTAAAACTTACCCAGGTAAGTACCGACGTTTTATTCTAATACCGGAGAATGACAAGATCTTACGAGGAGCCCGATAGCCGGTGTGTCTACGCTGTCGGGTTTTCGGTTTCGGAATGAGAGAAGGCGGGACTTCTTGGCGCTCTAGTTGCCCGGAACTGAGTGCTTATCAATTTGCCCAAATGTCTGTAATTTTTATTTAAGATGCAGTTTCATCATTAAAATCCATCGATATCATTTTCAACTCCAACAAGCTAATACTTTCGGAAATATGATTTTTCTAAATTTCAATAATGAATCGTACGTACTTCTATGTTTTCACAGAATGCTATAATTATTCTTTCTAAGCTTTATTATATGATCTGTGTTCATACTCGTACATTTCATCCTGTTCTATAAGAGGGAGTCAAATTCATTTCAGCTATTTTAATTTGATATCTTCCATGGTACAGTTCTCATTCTCAGATTGCTCATTTAATCTCGATAAATAAACTATTATTTGAATTTAATTTCCTTTATGATGCAGTTCTTTCATAAGAATACATTGATTTAATTCCCAACTCTGAGAAACCAATACTTTCGGAGATATAATTTGTCTGTTTGAACTAGAGCGCCAGACAGCTCCTGTCCACAGGGCTTGAACCAATTACAATAGTGTTTCACCAGTGAACCAGCTGCTAATAACCCAAAGGTTTTATGCCAGTTCAGGATATTTGGCTGCTGAAGCAGACGTTATGGGGAATGGGGATGCATGAACCACTACTAGTCGAGTGGTAAAGCGTTCTATAATTTTGGCACAGCTTTATAGAAACTTGTAAATCGAATTTAACACGCGAAAGCTTCTGACTTCACGTCAGTGCTTGAACCAATTTTTTTTAAATGAATTTCGAAAAATGACCTTTTAAACGAAAATTGTTATTGAGAGGTTTTTTGAGCTATCGAATTCGGACCTGATATTATTATTGCTCTCATTCGTAGGGGGCGCCACCTACATCTCTTCATCTTCTATGGTGATTCATAACTATTTTGAGCGTACTTCTTACATATTTTGTAGTAAAATACTCGATTCCTCTATCATATCTACGTAAAATAAGTACTCTTGTTACAAGTCTCCATTCTCAAGATATCAAGAAGTATACATGGTGTTCCAAAAAAGGTTAGCCATCTCACAACTTCCAAATTTAACAGTTTAACAACAGGAACTGTGACACTCTTATGGTACACTATCACCTCCTTGCCCGTGTCAGTGTGGTGGCCTAGGACCCTGTATATCTGATCAAGTTAAATTTAGAACTTTTTTCAACATTTCACACGATGCCTCGGAGTCAACTCCAGCACTCTGTGTTGAAATAATATTGAATCTATTTGAATTTTCAGTTAACATTGCCGTTATTTCCTAACAAGAGTTGAAGAATCACTAATGTCATGTTATGAATACAGGGTGTGAACCATAAGTTCCTAGAATGATGTAGACAAAATCCATTTTAGCTTCCGTCGTTCATACAGAACTTAATATTGCATACAATTTAATCTTTGAAAACATGTGAACAGTGGTGATGGAGTTACTTACATCCATTTTCCAACAATATTAATCCGTTTCAACAACTCGACTAGAGTTTGATCAACGCAATTGGAATTCTTGGATGAACTCCAAACCCATGGAAGACAAAGTATATTTTTCTAAAAATATTAATTGCTTTCGAAATGAGCGTATTGTTATCCATCTATGCCCTCGAAATGAAAAGCATCGAATCATTATTGGATGAACAAAACAGTAAAGGTATATCTCGAGATATATCTGCTGATATGTTTCGAATACTTATACTCCATTCACTTTTATAAAGTCTCCCGGTTGGCCATGAAAATTTGACACATTTCACCATGTATATTTTAAAAATGTTAGGTTATAGTCATTTTACTGTCAGATAACTACGCAACGTTGTCCTCTCTACAAAGAAGTCGTAGTAACTACGTATTTTCACAATGTGAATTTACTTCGGAAAAATAATGAATTTGAGAAGATATTATGTGAATTCAATAATTCCAGTCCTGGCGACTGTAGAAAAAAATTTGTCCTCTGTTGTTACTGGAAATATTTCACGTATATAAACTGATTGGAAGATTCAATTATGCTATTTTATTGGATGGAAATCAAGAATCAAGTGTTGGAATTGTATTGAAAACTAATGGATAGAGTAGTCCGTTACTTTGTGATAGTTCATTTGAAAAAATAATAAAAGTACCTGAATAACTCGGCAGAAAAACTTCTAGACGAACAGACGTACCTATGGAATTCTCAACTCAAGAAGACATTTAAATACCTTGTTGCACAATTTGAAATACACCAGTTTCAAAATGTAGTAGTAATACGAAACCTGAGGCATTCTCACCTCAATAAAATATAATGATAGGAAACTAAGTAATTTCATTCGAGAGTTCAACATGTCAGAATGAAGTTTTCCTATTGCAGATTTCGGTTCTGTATAGCACTTCTGCTTCTTCAAAACTACTTTCGGCATTTTCAATTCCAAAGCGAAGAGTTCTTTATTATTCGAAGATTATGTTAGGATTATGTTGAGAGTAGCAATTGGCAACGTCTCAGCGAATTGTTTTGACCTTGACGATATTTCAGTAGTGCCAACCTGCCTGTGTTTTAGTTACAAAATCGTGATAGACCTAAATCATGGCCAACCGGGAGACTTTATAAAAGTGAATGGAGTATACCTTTCGTATTTACGGCTTGAAAGTCCCAATTTCATGGAATAGGCCGGCAGTTTCGATAGATCAACCTAACTTAGGTGAACGATCGCAAATAAAGCTTCGGCCGCTGAAAATATATCATAGCTGTATATATACAGGTTGTAAGAAGAAGATGAACGCAGATAGCTTGACTGAGAATCTGGAGATCTACCGATAAAAGTGTATCGTAAAACAGTTTCAGCGTGGCCGAAAGTTTGATTGGAAATCTCGGGAGGATAATATACTAAGTAGTCAAAGTTAGAAGGGTAGGAGAATATTCAAGTGAAGGGTCATGGAAATGTGTTGCTGGAGCAGCATATAAAACTTTTATTACTTTCGTTGAAATAGTTTCATTTGATGTAAGAAATATCCAAACATTTCAACATGAATCGGTGTAGGGGAGAGCGGGGCTGAAAGTGCCGATTTTGACAAAACCTTTTATGATTCGGATAAAACAACTACTATGCCTGAAAGCAAAGAATCATTCTAAGCCAAATTTAGTCCTAAATACCAATTTACCTACACATTTTGCACGTTTTCAATAGTTTTTAAGAAAAAGTGATTTATTTACACAGCGGCAGAAAGGCACTACCAACCTCACTTTGGGGCAAGTTGTGCCGTAGCTGAGGTCGGTTGTGCCGTTGATAATTGTATGTGTTTTACATTAATAAAAATTAATTTAGGTTAAAAAAAGACATCAATTTTAAAATGATATATTTATTCACTATAAATTAACAGTTTTTAAAATTCAGTTGCTTATAATTCTGAGTATTATCATAAAAAAACAAATTATGTTCAATTATGTAATTATTTCAAACATAGAAGCATATTTTTAATCAAAAATTTGTACTTATTCATGAGATTTAGATCAATTAACAAAAATATCAGGCTCTAGGGAATACATTTAAAAAAGAATAAAGATTTATCCTAAGTTATAAAGTAACAGAGTATTTTCCAGAGTTCTTATCTTATTGATCAGTCTCTTGAGTCTTTTTGAGAAATTAAAAAAATATATCACAACTATTTATTTTTCAGATGTCTGATAAGAATAGCAATTAGGGATTACAAATGCTATAGGCTTTCTATATCTTCAATACATTGCAAATGGGCCCAATTCCTACATTCTCTGCATTCAAACCCTTTTCCCCTATGGGAATCTCAACATATGATACAGAACCATTCTTGCTCGTCATCAGAACTGTCGTCATCTTGCAAAACTCTTCTCCTAGTGGGGTTCTTAGTCGGTTTATTTATTTGTTGCGCTTTTCCCTTCCCTTTTTCCTTAACCTTCTTTGTAGTTTCACTTTCATTCGTCTTTTTTTTATTAGTCTGTTCTTCGGCAAAAGCATTTGTCTTTGCGTGTCTGTAAGAACAGCTGTCTTTCTTTTACGTCTTTTATTATCTCCAATTAATCAGGGAGGTGATAAATTTCTTATTTACGTGCAACAGCGCTAAATTTATGTCATCCCTAGATGACTGCATCACCAGTCCTTTGAAAAAGTTCCTGAGATGTAGTTCCTCTTTCAGTTTTTCGCTTGTATTGTCTTAGACAATAAATGAAGTATTAAGTATCATGTCAAAAAGTATTTTCTTTCTTTCATAAGTGCTCGCGTAATCATAAACAATATTGAAACCAATAAAGGTTACTTAGGGGTTGGTTGTGCTGCGGTACAACCAGCCCCACATGAACGGCACATTTTACCCCGTTTATTATAGAGTGATATTTTGTCTCATATATAAAAATAACTCTGCTCAAAGCATTAAAATTACACTGCATAACAAACTAGGATAAATAACAAACATTTTACTAAAAATGTCATATCAAAAGCACAAAAAATGCTAGCTTAGGACCAAAAAGTATCGGAAAGAAAATATTTACTTACTTGTCGTTAGAGGTATCTCACATGCATTACCATTCGGTACTCGTCGCTGACGCAACTAAAAGGGCAGCCGTCTGTGGCCAAGTATTAGGCAATACGCGACACAAATGACACAATCCGATCGTATATCTATCTCTTTCTGTTTCCGAGATATTCGCATCGGCACAACTTACCCCCGGCACTTTCAGCCCCGCTCTCCCCTACTTAGGGGTTTGAAACTTTAGTCACCTTCCGTGAAATCTTTTATCAAGTAGATGCCTTCATGAGTAAGAGCATCATGGAAGGTGGTAGCTTAGTTTTGAAGCAGACTAGGAAGTTGTATATTACTGAATAAAATTATTAGACCAGAAAGAAGAGGCTGGCCGCCAAAGGAATATTGTTGGTAATTTCAAATTTTTCCCCGAAAATGGTATTGAATATTTAGTTCCTACTCACCAATGAAGAATCCGAGGTCAAACTGAATTCTGTCTGGATGTAGGAACGATAACTCTCGAACGAAATGAGTTACAGAGTTGAAATTTGCTGGAAGGTTTGGGGAATTAGACCAGGGTCGAAGCCTTTAAAAATGGTAAAAAGTGAAAAAAAAAATTGTAGAATGAAACCCATTGGAAAAGGAAGAGAATATAATAAAAATGATAGGAAAAATAATGTACGCGCGGTCTGAGTTCGGAAATGGGAAGGGGGCCAGTTTTTAAGTGTAAAAAATGGTTTATCTCGATTTCCGGCAAACCTACAAGTCCTGTGGAAAAAAGTTAAGACGAATAGTTGTAGGTAATAAAAAGATCTACAACTTTTGTATTGACACTTTTTTCACATAACCTCAAAATTTATGTGAAAAATTCAAATAACCACATTTTTGGTTTTTAATTTTTATCTTTTACAAAAAATTTTTTTTTCACCAAATATGGTAAAACGTACCCAGGGTAGTTCTCACGAAATGTTCCACTTTGGTGTTCATGACAGTTTTCTGCTACATAAAACTGGTTTCATCGTTTAATTCTCTATATTATATCCTTTTGAAATGTAACAATCACTATAAAGAATAAAAAATTGCAAAATTTCAAATATTTTAATTTTCAACGCTAGTTTTCTTCCCAGAAGAATTGAAAACCTCACCTCCGTGACTGTTCCTCTTAGTTATCGCATTGTCTTAAACTTAAAATTATAGCATTAATGGAATTCTGGCACAGCGTATTTCTAGTTCATTATCCACAATTAACTAAGTAATGTTGACATGATAAAATCTCAATAAAAAAATTATCGGTGTTCGAATTATACTTATATTAGTCGATGTTCCTGCATTATCTATCACCTCCGTGAAGCGACATTGTAATTTGACTCTTTAATCGCATGATGACGGTATCGTCATCGTGGACCGCCTGGAATATCGGTTGATGCGCAGGTAATACTGACCACTTGAGATTTGAACTTCAAAGTGTAACTTATTGGTTAAATTCTTACCCAAGTGATAAAGACGTGTATGGGAAATTTGGGATTCTCACCTCCGTGAAGATGAATTGTAAGGTAGGAGATTCTTTTATTCAATTATTTGTTAGCTGAATATACTTAATTACGAAAGTTATTTAATGAGTTAAAATATTGTTTTGAAGCCTTTTTCTTTAAATGAGATATTCTATAAAGAAGTCAAATTTCTCACCTCCGTGAATCTCACCTCCGTGAATATAGTAATTCACGGAGGTGAGGTAGTCTTCACGGATGTGATAATAATATTCTGTTCCTCCTTTCAGGACATGAATTCTAACATCACTAAAAAAAAAATAAGAAAAAAGTTACTGCATCTCATGAAGAACAGAAGAAAAAACAACGAAAATCTATGAGAAGACTTCATGAAGCCCGAAAAAATGATCCTGAATTATACGAAGAAGAAAAACGTAAAGAACGAGGGCTATTATAAAAGAAAAAAGGAAGGAAAAATTAAAAATATTCTGGATATGTCCGAAAGAGAAAAATTGGTTCAAGCACTGACGTGAAGTCAGGAGCTTTTGCGCGTATGTTCTATTGTCCATCCTCCTGTATTGGACACTCTCTTAATCGAATTTACCATGGTGAATCCTATTGTCTGTTCTCCTGTATGAGACACTCTTAATCGAATTTACCATGGTGAATTCGATTAAGGCTGTCCAATACAGGAGAATAGACAATAGAATTCACCATGGTAAATTAGATTAAAAGTGACCAATACAGGAGAATGGACAATAGAACATACGCGCAAAAGCTCCTGACTTCACGTCAGTGCTTGAACCAATTTTTTTATATTAAGGATATATGAATTTAAATATTCATTTAAAATTTAACATTATTTCATTTCCGTGAATTTTGTCTCACATCCGTGAATGCCGGTTTCATGAAAATCTCATTATTTCACAAAATACCAACGAAAGTGTGTAACCTTAGGCATAAGATTAATAAGAATTAATTTCTGGTTTAGGATATCTAAAAATAAATTCGATTATTGTTAATTTATTTTTTCTTAAACTAAAATGCGAAAGGGGAACATTTGGTGGGAATTACCCACCCAATGTCCCAAATACACTGTAATTATTTGGATTCAAAATATTTTTTTTTCACCTTAATTTGACTTAATATCGAAAAAGCAGTCTCTACTTTCTGATAGTCTAAAAAAATATACATTACTATGCTAAATTTTCTCAGAAAATGCTTCGAACTAACAGGTAGTAAGGCCCAGACCCTAATAAAACTTTGCCCAATTCTCTATGAAATAACTTTTGATGGGCTAAAATTTTACGTAGGCCACTGAGGTATATAAGTTATATTAAAATAGCAATAAATAAGCATCTACGCATATAATTTAGAGATGATTCTACAACTTTATCAAAATTTTGTTAGTGTCATATAAATATTAAATATTAACATTAGTATGTTAGCATTTTCTGACAAAATCAGCTGGTATTTTGACTCAAGAATTTTTGATTGAAAATTAGGCTGCCTTTTCGATATTAAGTTAAATTGAGGTGAAAAAAAAAATTAAATCCAAAAAATTACAGTGTATTCGGGACCTAAATAAGGAAGTTTTTACTAAATTTAGTGAAAATTTTTTTTTTTTTTGAAAGATGAAAATCAAAAACCAAAAACTTGGTTATTTGAATTTCTCACATAAATTTTGAGGTTATGTGACAAAAAGTAGATACAAAAGTTTTAGATCTTTTTATTACCTACAACTTTGCCATCCAACTTTTTTCCATAGGACTTGCAGTTTTGCCGGAAATCGAGATGAACCGTTTTTTACCCTTAAAAACTGGCCCCCTTTCCCTTCCCGAACTCAGATCGCCAGTAAATTATTTTTTCTATATTCTCTTCCATTTTCAACGGGTTTCATTCTACTATAATTTTTTTCGGTTTCAAAAATTATCGACCTTGGTCTAAATGCTTATACATATCGGCTGAATTAGTTTGATGGGAAAAATTCGACCGGGGATTTCGCAGTTATAGCCTTCTCTCCCCTATAACTCGAAAAATACTGAACTGATCGAATTAAAGCTTGGTAGTTAATTGAAATATATACCGATATTAAGTATTATGCTGAATTTCGTGAGGATCCTATCACTAGAAAATTTAAAAAAAAACATCGAGAAAAATTCTGTATCTGAGACACTTCCGTCCGATATCACTGAAAAATTTCGAAAGCCTTCATAACCTATCTTCACAGCCAAGTTCTAAATTTGAACACGATTGGATCCGAATCGTTAAAGATCCAATGTATCCTTGTATGAGTTTAGTAGCTGCATTTCGTGAATATAGTATCACTAGAATAAAATACCAAAATATCTTGAAAAAAATTATATTTCAGAAAGTATACGTCAGAATCCGTTGAAATTCCTCACATACCTTCTAGGCACTATAGACTTCGTATGCGGGGTGAATAGACAATGGAACA
The DNA here is from genome assembly GCA_937662695.2 of Halyzia sedecimguttata. NCBI lineage: Eukaryota > Metazoa > Arthropoda > Insecta > Coleoptera > Coccinellidae > Halyzia > Halyzia sedecimguttata. Next base: position 38,734,008 of record OW569412.2, read on the forward strand.
TGCGCAATGAAGCTCCTGAAAAGTAAAACTGCCGCAGCAATCAATCAAAATATGACATTGCTATTGTACCTTTCAAACAAATTTTAACGTGTCGGTAAAAATCTTGCCACTTTTTTATCCATATTATACAGGGTGATTCACGAAGAATGTTTGTTAACATATTTCGAAGAAAGACTCAAGATAAACACTTGAAATTTTATAGTTAAGCTTTGTTAGGAGAGATGAATTCTTGGAAAAAAATTCAGATTCGTTCGACTTCCGGTTTATCGGAAATGATCTATACCAACTTTTTAAATGTCATACCCACTTTTTTCATTGATAATCAGATTACCCATTGAAATCACCATTGTTCTAATGTGTCACTTATATATTTTTCTTAGTAAATTCGTGTGAAATCTGAGAAAACCCTTTAAATTTTCTCAAATAGGGCTTCAGTCCAATGTTGATAATGTTAGTGTAGAATTTTGCATGAAAATTTCTAATTTTCTAGCTTCTATGAGAAGACATACCAATGCTTCACCTTCGGTAATTAAAAATTCAATTGAACACAAAGGGTATTTCTATTTCAGTGTCAAATTCAGTCATAACAAAAACCACAAATCACATTTTTTTCAAATAAGAACCCTTTTTGCGCGTATGTTCTGAGGAACATCGCGTTATCATTTTGCCCACATGTGAAATTTAATTCTGTCGTGCCGTCCGGCCGTTGCTATGATAAGTTGAGAACGGAAAGAGCTAACGATTTGAATCCCAATACGACGGACAAGTTCGTTAATGGGTATAATCGGCCCAATGGTTTCCGAGTAATGATTTTGTTTTCAAAGAAAATGAATCCGATCGAATTTAAACTTGATGAATAGTTGTAGAATATAAACCTAAGCACGTTTGTGGAATTTTGTGAGAATCGTGCCACTAGAAAATTAAAAAAAATGATTAAAAAATATTATTTACGACACGATAACCTGAGAACGGAAGTAGATAGCGGCTTGAAATTTTCAGGTTAGGTTGTGCATATGAATCATTTGAGTTCGTTCATAAGCATAATCGGCCAAACGGTTTTAGAGTTATAGCCATCTGAAATTTGGTAGTTTTTTGTTCCTCATCAACTCGAAAAATACAAAACCGATTGAATTCAAACATGGTTATTAGTTGTAGAATGCCAACGCGAAAATTCTTGCAGAATTTCGTGAGGATGGTATAACTAGAAAATTTCAAAAAAATTATTGAAAATAATTGAAAAAAAATCTATATTTCATAAACTATTCGTCCGGCATGGCTGAAATTTTGGAAGAGCCTTCAGAACCTAACTCTACTGCAGAGTTCCAAGTTTGAACACGATCGGATCCATATTGTTGGAGAACCGAGCAGCCTTTTGTGAGTTCGGTAGCTGGATGCGAATCGTCGTATAATATGTTGTCTATGTACGTATTTTTGCGAGAACCTTCAAAAACATGAATGTCAAGATGACATATTTTTGCGCGTATGTTCTTGGGAAAATCGTGTTATTTCATCACAAATCTATGGGAGATGATAGCCCTACATTAGCGGTCAGACCTGGTTTTGAAAGAGATCCTCCTTAGGAGGAGGCAACTAAATATTGAAGGGATTTCTATGAATAAGAGTGAATATCTTTGAGAAATAGAGAAGGCGATTCTTCTTCAAGAGATCCATGTGCCTTCAGAGGAGTATATTTGTGAGAGGGGACTTTTGAAAGGTTATGTATTATTTTTAATATGATATCGCTGAAACTTTGCTGAAAGCTTCAAAACTTTAAATTAACCACACTTTCTTATCTTGTAAGGTGAGAGGCTCATTTGTGGATATTAAATCTCGTGATGGGTAGAGAGGAATTTTAGGCCAGTTTTTCCATCACTAATGAGAATATATCTTTATGTTTCATCTCATCACCTTTAGATCTATCAATGGACATTTATTGGTTAAGAATAAGTAATTGAATATTACTGGAATTCAATTGAATTTCATTTAATATGTTAGTAACTAAACTTATAATTTTCTTTACTTTGATTATATAAATATGACATTCATTCCAGTAATATTTTTCAAGAATAATTATGTATTCTTCCCCTAAAGAAGAATTGAAGGTAGACAATAATGTGTTAATTTTTTCATCATTGCTTTCTATCCTGACTTCACGAAAAAAAAATTGGTTCAAGCACTGACGTGAAGTCAGGAGCTTTTACGTGTATGTTCTATTGTCCATTCTCCTGTATTGGACACTTTTAATCGAATTTGCCATGGTGAATAAGATTGTCTATTCTCCTATATTGGACAGCCTTAATCGAATTCACCATGGTAAATTCGATTAAGAGTGTCCAATACAGGAGAACAGACAATAGAATTCACCATGGTAAATTCGATTAAGAGTATTCAATACAGGAGAATGGACAATAGAACATACGCGCAAAAGCCCCTGACCTCACGAAAAAAATTGGTTCAAGCACTGACGTGAAGTCAGGAGCTTTTGTGCGTATGTTCAATTGTCCATTCTCCTGTATTGAACACTCTTAATCGAATTTACCATGGTGAATTCTATTGTCTATTCTCCTGTATTGGACACTCTCAATCGAATTCACTATGGTGAATTCGATTAAGGCTGTCCAATACAGGAGAATAGAAAGAAGAATTCACCATGGTAAATTCGATTAAAAGTGTCCAATACAGGAGAATGGACAATAGAACATACGCGCAAAAGCTCCTGACTTCACGTCAGTGCCTGAACCAATTTTTTCATATGTCAGCTGGAAACTGCGTTAAAAAAATAGTGTTTTTTTATGATACATACTACTGCTTTACTTTCCGAATATCTCGAGAAATTAGCATTTTAGAGCAGTAGTATATTTTATGAAAATACACTATTTTTTAACATAAATTCCAGCTGACCCATAAAAAATGGGTTCTCATTTGTAAAATATTAGGTTTGAGGTTTTTGTCATGACTGACTTCGACATCGAAATAGAAACACCCTGTATGTTCAATTGAATTTTTAATTAACGATGAAAAAGCATTGGTATGTCTTCTGATAGGAGCTAGAAAATTAGGAATGTTCATGCAAAAATCTACAAGTTATCAACATTGGAATGAAGCCCTGTCCGAGAAAATTTCAGGGTTTTTTCAGATATCATACGAATTTTCTGAGAATAATATGTAAGTGACACATTAAAACAATGTACAATTCAATAATTATCAATGAATAAACTGGGTATTACATTTAAAATACGAAAGTTGGTTATAAGATATTATTTCATTTCATACCATTTTGACAGACTTGAGTAGTGAGATAATCGTCCAAGATCACATAATTTTCAATTGTGAGATATGTTTTCTATCGGAATTTAAATTCCAAATATCTAGTGATACACGAAAAAACTTACGTCTGAAATAATTTTAGGAGTCGATTTTAAAAGTAATAACCGAGATTTTATTGGTTCAGATTCGTATATTTTGAGTAAAAGAGGAAATAACAATAAAATTTCAGAGTATAACCCTAAAACCGTTTGGCTCATTATGGCTACTAACGAACTTAAATGTTGCATTCCGATGCGCAGCCTACCCTGTAAATTGTCTATTCTCCCTATCTCTTTCCGTTCTCAAGTTATCGTGAGATACTTAATATTTAAACATAATAATTTTTTCAAATGTTCAAGTGGTACGATCTCCACAAAATTAGAAGTCTTCGCGTTCGTATTCTACAACTAGTTACCTAGTTTCAATGCGATCGGATCTCTATTTTGTAAGTTATCGAGAGAATAATATTCCATATAGGTATAATTACGAAACCGTTAGGCCGATGATTCCTAACAAAGAACTCAACTGTCCCATTCGGATGCGTTACCTACCCTGAAAATTGTAGTTCACTAACTCATGCTGTTCGGAAGTTATCGTAAACATATGATGACATGTGTATGACATCTGTAACAACCTGTCATTTAATCTGGGAAGATCACATTCCATTCTGTTAGAAAAATGATTTAAATCGAAATTTAATTCCTATCGCGGGTCGAGACGAGTTAAACATGGTATAAGTGGACATATTCTAAAGAAGAGGGATTTACTTTGGCTGTATTCCAGTAAAATAATTTAACCCAGAAACATAATTAAGTTATGATCTGTTTTTGCAGTAAATAGACGAGTATTATAAATATATTCACTATTCAGCAGTAAGATATAAACTTACTTATCAAGGAAAATTAGTATTATGACTTAGTAGAGACAATGTTTATCATTCCTGTCAGACTCAACATCTGCCGTCTGAAGATTTTCAAGCACCCAACCCAAATAAAAATAATGCCAATAGCACAGATCTTATTAATTTATATATAAATATAAATGAATTTACACATTGAAAGGAGTTAGACATAAGTCCAATTTTCAAATAATGGAATGAACAGGATGTAAAGAACAACCCTGTTATACGTGTCTAGGATTCCCTAACTAAGCTACTGGATTGTTTGATACCTCATCAGTTGAAATTTTATTCTAAAGAGCGCTTTCTCTGAATAAGTGTTACCAACACAAAAAGGCCTAGCAGAGTCAAGATATACCCTTCCTCTTAGATGGAAATCTGCAATCGTCTCTATATTTCATGTTATCAAGATCCTAATTGCTTTACCTTGGACTCAAAGCAGTCAATAAACCCTGAGCAGGTGCTACATGACAGAATATAATATCTTAATTGAGTTTCAATAAGAGAAAATTACTCTTTTCTGACAGAATGTTATAAAAAATAAATCATGTGACAACTTAATAATAATGCTGGAAGATAGGCAGTGTAATTACCACAGGTGAGTGATGGATCCATGATCATATCCAAAAAGCATACGGGATCAGAAATCTCAGATTGTCATCATTAGCTATTTTGATCCAGCATACATCTATAAAATATTGAGTTAACCATTTTACATGAACCTAGCGATGAATATCAACTTTTAATGATATAATATTCGGAGAAAGAGGTTCTTTTCCCCAATCTAGGTATATAATGCCGTTCATAGATTAACCTATCAAGTTATATTATGGTTTTATTTCATTCTCACCTGAACATCCCAACCCAACAATATCTCTTACACTAGGTCAATAAAAGTATCTTGGATTTCATATACAACGAAGGGTCCTTTGTTTACTAGACAATCAAAATGACAAAACTAAGACACAGGTTACTCGGTCAATCTAACATGGATTGATGTCAGGCTGAACTGATACCAGATTGACCATGTAACCTCTGTCTAAGGGTAAAAATTGGGACATAGAGTTCAATAGCAAAATTGCTTTACTTAAGTAACAAATAACCAGGCATGTTTTGGGTAGGATCAACACAAACTGCTCAAGCGATGACTACTTTATGGGTTTTAATATTAATTATCATTCAAAGTTTCAATAAAAGAAATATATGTTTTTTTTTATGGAGATAACTTGTTTTTTCATAAATGAATGCAGTTTCAAAACAATGAGTAATTAATTTTAAGATAGAATCGATATTAAAGTTAAAAATTCCTCTCAATATTTAATATTTCAACTCATTTTACAGCTAAGTTCTAGACTTAAACTCGATCGGATCTATATCAATGGAAATATGGGGAAGAAATTATATTTTTTTCTGGGTCTAGGCAGCCTTAGGCGAGTTTAGTACCTTCATGAGTAACCGCTCCAGCAATGAATTTGAAGCCCCTGTCCACAGGGCTTTTTATCAGAGATGCCACGAATACTGATTTACCCGAATACCGAATATTCGGCCACGCTCTCGGCCGAAGCGCCGAATATTTGGCAGCGGAAGATTCAGCAAAATATTGTCGCATTTTCCATGGGACAGGTTTCGACTTGTCTATTGCGGTGCGTGCGTAGGCGACGGAGCCCGTTTATTTGTTTCATTCTCATGTAGATAGATCGTGTTTGAAACGCATTGATTGCTCATTATTTGTTCTCGAAAAGCAAATTCGGAACTGCGAAAACTGTCAATGAGCGTTAGCTGACTGCCAAATGTCATTCTTCAAAATTTTTCCATAATGAAGATGTCTAATAAAAACAAAATTTTCCCCTTATTTCAAAGGGCAGTAGCTTTGAGACGAAGGATCCTAGAACAAATAATTATATGAAAGACCCCCATTAATTTTCTCCCAAGTCTTACCTCCTTAAATCTTTTGCATCAATTTAGAAACATCCTGTATAAAATTAGTTCACTACTATCAGTAAAATAGAGTAGGTATATAGATCTACTTGATCAGGAGATTGAGTACCTATTTAAATTATCATTTTCTTTCAAATTATTCTACAACAAAAAATATTTTGACTTTTGGACCTGCCATATAGTGGCTGCAATACTGAACAAGCAAATTTAGTTTGAAAAAATGATGAATTTCAACCGTTTTTTTTTCATGACTTGGAATTCGCTTTTCGGCCAAATACTGCATGCTATTCGGCCGAATACCGAATAGTAGCCGAATATTCGTGGCATCTCTACTTTTTGGCGCTCTTGTTCCTCGGAACAGAGTGCTTATCAATTTGCTCAAATATCTGTAATTTTCGAATTTTTGGCTGAAAATGGTCTTGAACGATTGGATCAAGAATCCGTGGTCGAAATCGATTCTGTCCGGCCGGCCTTCCGTCCGGCCGTTAACACGATAACTCTCGAAAAGAATGAGCTAGACAGTTGAAATTTTCAGAGTAGGTTTGAGGGATAAATATCTTAGTTTAGTTCGATATTTGGCAAAATCGGTTCAATAGTTTCAGAGTAACGGAAAAATATATATTTGTTTACATTACAACTTTTGAACTCAAATTTTTTTAAGATGCAGTTTCATCATAAGAATCGACTGTTATCATTTCCAACTCTAACAAGCTAATACTTTCGGAGACAAGATGTATCAAAGTTTCAATAATACATCGTAAGTTCTATGTATTCACAGAATGTGAACACAGAATCTGTCTGTGATCACTATTCATAAATGTCATCTTTTCTAGCTATTAGAGATTATCAATTTGTAGTTGTTATTTTCTCTTGGAAAGCAAGTATTCGATTCTTGAATTTGTGAATATATAGAAGACTGTTTTGATGTAGTTTAGAGAGGCAATAGGAAAGAAGAACATAATGGAATCATAAAAATAAATTACTGTTCGTTGACCACTGAGGTTAATATTACCTTTTACTTCCTTAAGTAGTGAGACATGTTCCTATATACAGTATTTTCATAATGTTGCTAGCAAAAAAATTCTGAAATATGGATCTACATCATTTTTTCTTGAGTTGAGGTTCATAATACAGGAAAAAATGTGTTAGTGGTATGAACTATTAAATTTTAAATTATTAAAAGACGATAGTATTTTATTAATATATTTTGAACTATTAAAATAATTTGTTCGTAATCCACTACCTACTCAAATATCAGGAATAAATGGACAATCTGCTATGATGGTCTCCAGCCTTGCTCTAGACTAGACATTTCGATGATACTTTCCTTAGGTATTTCGAGTTGTGAAAACTATGCACTGAGTGTAAGTTGCAACAACCCATTCTACGAGGTTAAATCAATGCGGATTGCTCATTTAATCTGGATAAATAAATTAAATGACAATTTTTGAAGCATTAAGGCATTGAAGCATTGTAGATTGCTCTTTTTTTATAAGATAATTTTTAAATATTTTTTTTTAAACGATACTTTTTCAAATTTAATTTCTTTCATGATGCATTTCTATCATAGGAATCCATTGATATAATTCCCAACTCTGAGAAACCAATACTTTCGGGGATATAATTTGTCTGTTTGAACAAGAGCGCAAAAAATCTCCTGTCCATAGGGCTTGAACCAATTTTATTATGTACAATAGCTGTAGTGTATCTCTCAACGGTTTAAAGAGGTTGAATTCATAACTACTAATCATGTATCCCCATCAAAACATCCCACTCCAACGTGAAAATTATTACGAGAGAAAAACTGCCTATGCTGTGTTCATTTCGATAGCAGCTCCTCAGAGAAGTGCCTTAGCATCCGGAAAAAAATGTCCACAAGCCATATTTCAGAGCTGGTAACTTCTCGATTCGTTGGCATTTTCGATAGATCACCGGAAGGGTTACAAATAAAGTCTCGCCCCTCAAAAATATATCATAGGAATGTGTATGGGGAGTCGCGAGATAAATTACGATTACATACGTCGAGTTCGGGGGGGCATACCGCGAAGGCAACGTAATTTAATGGCATAAAACGGCAACGGTCTGGAGTCGGTCCAAGTTTTTGCGCCGTTTTTCTCGGATCGTCGCGGTCATAGATCTGGCGGCACGGTACTTTGATCCAGCAGGGAATGCAGATACTTCACAGCGTGTACGGTCTGTTCGCGGCTAATTCACTACGGGTATGTGTTAATCACTGAATGGATATATATGATCCTTCAGTTGTGACGCCTTTGAACGCGGGTCTATGCGATAGACATTGGCCGCTTCCACCTGGGTAGCTATAAAGGGGGATACTGACGATGTCACGTATCTCTGAGAGAGAAATCAGAATATTGGTTGAAAGAAAATTGGATACTTTTTTCCGAAGGTTCACCCACGTTATAGTCTATATAGTCTATTAGTATAAAAAAATTAGCTCAACAAGCACTGACGTGAAGTCAGAAGATTTTGCGCGTATGTTCTCTTGTCCATTCTCCTTTATTGGACACTCATAATCGAATTTACCATGGTGAATTCTATTATCTGTTCTCCTGTATTGGACACTTCGAATTTACCATGGTGAATTCGATTAAGAGTGTCCAATACAGGAGAACAGACAATACAATTCACCATGGAAAATTCGATCGAGAGTATCCAATACAGGAGAATGGACAAAAGAACATACGCGCAAAAGCTCCGGACTTCACGTCAGTGCTTGAACCGATTTTTTATCTCGTGAAGTCAGGAGCTTTTGCGCGTATGTTTTATTGTCCATTCTCCTGTATTGGACACTCTTGATCGAATTAACCATGGTTAATTCTTTTGTCTGTTCTCCTGTATTGGGCACTTTTAATCGAATTTACCATGGTACATTCGGAGTGTGCAATACAGGAGAACAGACAATAGAATTCACCATGGTAAATTCGCTTAAGAGTGTCCAATAAAGGAACATGCACAAGAGAACATACGCGCAAAAGCTTCTGACTGCACGTCAGTGCTTGAACCAATATTTTTTCAATGATTTTTTAAAAATTTTCTAGTGCTACGATCCTGACAAAATTTTGTAAGAATTTTCGCGTTGGCATTCCATAACTAATAACCATATTTGAATTGGATCGGATTTGTATTTTATTAATTATAGAGGAAACAACAACCAACTTTCAGATTGATATAACTCCAAAACCATTTGGCCGATTATGCTAGTTAACGAACATAAATGTCGTGTTTGGATGCGTAATCTACCCTGAAAACTGCAAGTCGCTATTTCTTTTTGCTCTCAAGGAATCATGAGATACATAATTTTTTTTGTAATTTTTTAAAAATTATCTTGTGGTCCCAAAATTCTACACACAGTTATCGAAGAAATAATATTCCAGATGGGTATAACTCCGAAACCGTTGGGCCGATTATTGCCAACCTCAAACTTAACTATCCCATTCATATGTGCCACCTATCCTGAAAATTGAAAGTCCCTATCTCCTTCCGTTCGAGAGTTGTCAAGGCAACGCTCACCCATCCAGCTTCTGAACTCACACAAGGCTGCTCGGATCTACAACAATATGGATCTGATCATGTTCAAACTTGAAACTTGGTAGTAGAGTTAGGTTCTGAAGGTTCTCGCAAGATTTCAGCGATATTGGACGAAAAGTTTCTGATGTATAGAATTTTTTGCATATAGTTCTGTAGTGACTTATTTAAATAAACTTATAATAATAATAATAATAATATTCTATGATTTTTTGAAAATTTTCTAGTTATATGATCCTCACAAAATTTTGCAAGAATTTTTGAGTTGTCATTCTACAGCTGATAACCATGTTTGAATTGGATCGGTTTTGTATTTTTCGAGTTATTGAGGAAATAACAACCAAATTTCAGATGGGTATAGCACCAAAACTGTTCTGCCGATTAAGCCTATAAGCAATCTCAAATGGCGCATTCAGATTCTCAACCCTACCTGAAACTTTCAAGTCGCTATCTCTTTCCGTCCTTAGGTTGGTGTGACGCAAATGATATTTTTTAATAATTTTTTCTAAATTGTCTAGCGAGATGATGTTCACAAAATTTCACAGTCGTCCTTAGGTTTATATTCTACAACTACTCACCAAGTTTCAATTCGATCGGATTAGTATTGGTTTTAGACAAAATTATTACTCGAAAACCACTGATCCGATTATGCCCATTAACGAACTTGTCCGTCCTATTGGGATGCACCAACTACCCTGAAAATTTCGAGTCGCTATATTTTTCCGTTCTCAAGTTATCGTGCAACGGACGGCCGGCCGGCCGGACAGAATCAAATTGACCTCCAATTCTTGATCAGGGAGTCGAACCCAATCGTTTGAGACCATTTTTGGGGAAAAATTCGAAAATTACAGGAATTTGGGCAAAATGATAACGCGATGTTCACCAGAACATACTCGCAAAAATTGTCGATCAGTCCAAATAATTCGTGTAGTTTTGAAAGTTGGTACATTTATTCCGTAAGGTGTCCAGATGAACATACTACTTTCTCGAGGGTGGGACAAGTGCTGGTGTAGAGGGAGGAGGGAAATATCCCTTTTTTCAGTTTTTTGCTTGTATATTCAAAACTATTGATTATATCTCTTTAGTTACTTTTACATTATCTATCTACAGTATTTAATTCCCTCTAAATTATGTAATTGTATATTGTATATTAATATACTGATCCTCCTAGGTCTTTCCAAGGAGACCCCTCATAAGCTCTCGAAGAGCTTGAGCGAGTAAGGAGAACCAGTTGTGTTTTGTGTATTTCTTAACAGATTAACTATAGGATCAATACTTTAATTAATACGATAGGTCAAAAGTAACAAAGCTTATAATTCGCGACCAAATCAACATCCGAACAAAAAGGAAGTGTGGCGAGATCGTCTGCTGGTATGAACTTTAATCTCACAATGAAAGTCACTGTTCAACAAGAGTATTTTGTGTCAAAGACAAAAACAAATCCCAAATTATTCAACTTCTATCAGAAAAAAGGAGGAAAGCCCTGTGGGCAGGAGCTTTGGTGCGTTGTCTAACTTTATAGGCACCCATCCAGGTACTGAACTCGCCCAAAGCTGCGTAGCTCCGGAAAAAAAAATATATCCAAGAATATAAATCCGACGGTAAAAACAAGCGCCCAAAAAAAAATGTCCACTTTTTGACCGAGAATAGTCTCAAACGATTAGTTTCGACTCAGATACATACAGTCACTGCTGGCTTGAAAATGAACAGCGCTGTGTCTGTGGTGGCGTAAGGAGCCATTCAAATATATATATTCATTGTTGGTTCGAAAATGAACAGTGCTGTATTTGTGGTGGCGTAAGTACTTTTTTCAAATACATACATTTACTGCTGTGTCAAAAATGAACAGTGCTTCGTTTGTGGCAGCGTAAGGACAGAAATCAGTTCAATCGTACAATTGTGCCATGAAATTAAAGCACCTGTATAGCAGTATTTTATTCCATCCATAAGTCTTTTCTCAAAGTTATTCGATAGAATGGGAAAAAAAAAGAAATCAACAATTTCGGCTATGGGAATCGATCCCGGTACCTACGTGGCATGAAAAAGAATTTCTTCCAATAACCTAGAGAAGCAGTTAGGAATTCTGTTGAATTCCGTGAATTGACTGACGTAAGTAAATGATTTTCAAATTTAATATTTGATAAATATATCATCATGTTACATATTATTTGATCAAGTTTAAATGGAGAACTTGACTGTTAAATATGGATCATATCATAGACAAGATATGCTACATCACTAGCTATTGAACAAATATTATTACTGCCGTATCGATCTTCGGCCGATATTCACATTATAGTTCATTACATTCTCTCCCGGCAGGTCAGAAATAAAAAACTGTTGACAACTTCGTTGGTCGAGTGTAAACCCAGTGGACCAGTACATCTGGATCGTTAGAACATTTCGATAATTCAGGAATATCATCACCAATATAGATCCGATTGAGTTCAAATCTTGAGCTTTGCTGTAAAATAAGGTTTTGAAGGCTCTCACAAGCTTTTGCATAAGTCTTGGTGTCAGTATTTTTCAACTAACCACCTCAACTTTAATTCGATCAGATCAGTATGTTTCGAGTTATTGGGAAAAGAAATTTCAGATGGCAATAACTCTGAAACCTCTTGGTGGATTTTGCCCATTAACGAACTGAACCGGCCCATTTGAACTCCAAACCAACTCTGGCAACTCCCCAATTTATTGTGTTGCGTTCGAGCGTAATCGTGCTGTCGGCCGGTCAGCCGGACAGAATCAGATTCTTGATCAGTGAGTTGAAACTAATCGTTTGTGACCATTATCGGCCAAATTTTCGGAAAATACAGACATTTGGACGAATTGATAGGCTCTCTGTTCACCTGAACAGCGCGCCAAAAGGGGCGGTACATCTTCATTTGGACCATTATCTATATATATAAAAAAAGTCGTGTTAGTTACACTATTTATAACTGAAGAACGGCTGCAGCGATTTGACTGAAAATTGGGGAAGAGGTAGCTTAGAACCAGGAGACGGACACAGGATACTTTTTTGACCGAGATCTTCATACAGGGTGTTATTCTTTTAACGTCTATAACAACTTGCTGTTTTTCCTGCCATTATCGTACAATCTTAGTCATGTGTGTTAAAAAATAGACTTTTGAGGAATACATCATTGGAAATAAACCCTTACTATACAGGGTGTTTTTTTTCTCACGGCACAATTATACGAGATTGAAGTGATTTGTGCCACAACAAAAGCATTAACTAAATAGGTACCTTAGATGGATTCTCATAATGTATTTGTCCGAAATCTTCATACAGGGTATTTTTATTTTAACGTCAATTGCTACTTGCTGTTTTCCATACTACAGTCGTACGATTTCATTCATTTGTGTTAAAGAATACATTTTCGAGAAGTACATCGTTGAAAATAAACCATATTATTGTACAGGGTGCTCTTTTTCTCACAGCACTCTTGTACGCGATTGAAGTGATTTGTACCACAAATAAAGCATTATCTTGATAGGTACCTCAGATAGATTCTCATAATGTATTTGAATAGGGACCTTGCGCGACCGCAGATACGGTATCGATTGTCTTCGAATGTTGCGAATTGATAAATGATTAATTGGACATAGTTAAGCAGAAAACGTCTAACCCATAAATTATCAAAAAAAAATTTTCACCATTTGTAGAAAACGGCCCAATGAAATCCCTGCTCAGTTTGAATATATTTGCTATAATGCTATGTCACATATGAACTAACTTGGCCCAACTAGCAAAAATAATTTTATAAAGGTTGTAAGAACTGCTATACAGCATATCTTATAGAAACGTGAAAATCTTATATAGTGGATATAAACCATTATACAATGTCTTTACAACCAAAAAGGGCCCCACTTTACACAACTGTTCAGTTTTTTTGGGACATCCTTTAGTAAACTACACAACCGTTATAGGATGACTATATAACTGTCCTATAAGTATGTCTTCAAGATTACTTATACAATGTATTTGCGAACTGCTATAAAACTAGATAGATAGCGAAAACAGTTTCCCCAAAAACAAAGTATTCCATATTACCGGCTATAATCCATAATCCCCTACTTTACGTAAGCAAACTGAAGATTTTCGTAGAGTTACGAATATCTTTTCAACGTTCGGTATCTTTGTTGAATTCGTTAAATTCGATGATAAACTTAAAATGAGTTATTTCAGAGACTCCATTGACCCTCTTCACTTAATTCTTCGATTAAAAATAAGAATTGCCATGAACCCAACAACCTGAAACTTCGAAGCCGACGTAACCCTTAAATGTCCCGAACGTATTTCGTTCTCATTCGTTTTTTCTTCAGTGAGTTATGTTTCTCTAAACGTCCTGAAGAAGTTCAACCGCCACATAAAATACAACTTGCGTCTCCTTCTTAGACTGTTGTGTAATTCCGCTGAAACTTAACGGGGAGAGGCAGGAGCGATAATCCGTTTAGGATTTCCCCGAGGTTTATGTCATGTTCTTTTGTGCGTTCGAAATTGAGGATTGGTTTTTCGATTAGTAGCTGTTTCTCTATATGCGCTTTTGCGCTGGCTCTCATTGAAGTAGATCGTTGAATATTTATGGGGAAGATTGAAACGCTTCGCTGGATGAGCTTATTTATCCATTTCTTCAATGATTCAATTAATTTCTTCGGAAGTGCATGGCGGCTCCAATTGTTCAGGAGTTTCTACATTCTCCACTAAAAACATTGTTGATGGGGCTCTTGTTCCTCGAAACAGAGTTATCAATTTGCACAAATGTCTGGGATTCTTGAATTTTTGGCTGGAAATGGTCATAAACGATTTCGCTGTCCGACCACGGACGGCCGGACAGCCAAAAAATCGTGGTTACGGAGAACCACGATAACCCTCGAACGGAATCAGCTAGACAGTTGAAATTTTCAGAGTAAGTTTTGTAGATAAATATTTCGGTTAAGTTCGTTATTCGGCAAAAACAGCCGGATGGTTTAGGAGTAACGAAAAAAAAAATTTGAGATGTAGTTTCATCATATGAATTCATTGATGCCATTTCCAACTCTAACAAGCTAATACTTTTGAATATATGATTTTTAATAATAATAATAATAATATCATTTATTTCAGAAAATCTTTGCCTTACAAATACACAGTTGTAAGCAAAATCAATACAATATGAATGCAGGCAACGAAGACTGAAACGAAGACTGAAAAGATTGAAAAATAATTTCAATAAGACATCGTACTTCTATGTTTTCACAGAATGCGAATTATACATGTCTCTGTTCACTATTCATACAAGTATTCTTATCTACCTATTATTATTATTATTATTGATAAGGGGTTACGTTGCACCGCGACCTTGAGATATATTGTGCCCCCCATCAGAGTTGTTCTCACCATTACGCCATCTACAGCTCGCCCTCCAGTTCCAGAGTATAAATGAACCTCAATATCTGGGAAGGCTTCAAGGATATTACGTCTTCACTCCTACAAGTTTCCTGTCCAAAGCATTCCTTTCGCTGACTTGCAATGGCGAGGCATTCTGTAACAAGGTGAAGAGGAGTTTCTTCCTCCTCCCCACAGAATCTGCACTCGTCAGTATCTGATAAACCTATTCTCATCAAATGCTTCCTGAGGCGACAGTGTCCTGTGAGGAAGCCAGTGACCAGGTGTAACTTATTCTTACAGAGATCCAGATACCTTTTGGATCTCACTTCTTTAAAGTTCCTAAGGAACTTTTTGGAATGAACCAAACCTGGAAGATTCCGCCAGAGTGTTTCTCTTTTGGCTTCCTCCTTCTCCAGAAACTCTTTCTTGTAGGTGCATTTTCCTATACCGCAGAAAGGTTCTGGGCCAATAAAAGGAGTTCGTGCTGCCTTTCTGGCAAGTGTATCGGGGTCTTCGTTCCCCTTGATTCCCGAGTGACCGGGGACCCAGACTAAAAAGACCTTATTATTCTTGCCAATTTCATTTAGTTTTCTTCGGCACTCCCATATCAACTTTGAATCGATGGCATGGGAGCTCAGTGCTTTGATAGCAGATTGACTATCCGAATGGATTGCTATGTCGCATTTCTGATATTTTCTTTCTAGGTTAATATCTGCACATCTTTCGATTGCGAGTAATTCTGCCTGAAAGATACTCAAACGGGAGCCTACCGACAGTGCGCACTTGGTGCCTGTCCCATATACCCCAGCGCCAGCTCAGTCGTGGTTTTTGAGCCATCTGTGTACCATTTTATGGTATTTTCTTTGAAAGTCTGGGTGGTGAACTCCCTTTCCCATTCTTCCTTTCTACTTAGCATCGTGATGAAGTTCTTCTCAATGCTTACTTTTTTGACCATTGCATCACTTGGAAGGTTCACTGATGGGATGAAAATAGTCAAAGAGGTCCAGGCTCTCTGACATTTAATCCTCTCAGTTCCTGTACCTTCCTTAGATATTCTGAGGATGGCCTCATGGGCTAACCTCTCAATCACTAGATGCAGAGGTGAGAGATCTGTGATGATCTCAAGTGCCCTGGTTGGACACGTTCTCATAGCTCCCGTGATGCACACACAAGCTAGCCTTTGCACTTTGTCAAGCGCTTTCCTAGTAGTTGTCTGATCTGCTTTGGCATGCCAGACTACTGCCCCATAGGTAATTATTGGTCTCACAATCATGATAATATTTTTGGCATATCCCATATCCAGAAGTAACGTTTCATCACCTGCCTCTTTCCGTTCGGCAGGTAAACTGAGTTGTAACATGAAAAGCCACACTTATGCTCCTCATAAAATAATAATACTACCGTGTTTTTCGTTTTAATTAAACAGGATGTTTCAAAGAAATGTCACCATTGCCAGGAGAGGTGGATCACCGAAAAATAAGTGATGTTTGCTTGGTAACAATATTTCGTAACGGCATCTGTATTCAAGATATAGAGTTCACAAAAAAAACTTCCTACACATTTTTGCTCGCATGTTCTGGGGAACAGTGTGTAATAGAGATCCGATCGAATTGCACTTAGTAACTATTTGTAGTAATGTATGTAGTATGTGAAATCTCGTGAGGATAGTGTCACTAGAAATATTTGAAGAATTTATTAAAAAATATTAGTGACCGACCGAAAGTTCGGTTTCGGTTTCGGTTTCGGCCAGTTTCGGCCAAGAAATCTAGTTTCGGCCTTAGTTTCGGTTTCGGCCCAAAATGGCCGAAACTTTCGGCCGGGCCGAAACTGGAATGTTTGTGAATTATCCTGGTCGTTTGGCCAGGAGAGTAGGTTTACATAATTGTCGTACGAGTTATTGTGATCTATCTTTGTTATGACTGAGAACTCATGAGAATTCACTTTAATGATTATTAATTAGATTACATTGGGTGATTCCAAATAAGACGTGAAGCTTGGAGTATGACTCATTAGCTGTTGTTTAATCCATACTTAT
The DNA here is from genome assembly GCA_937662695.2 of Halyzia sedecimguttata. Taxonomy (NCBI): domain Eukaryota; kingdom Metazoa; phylum Arthropoda; class Insecta; order Coleoptera; family Coccinellidae; genus Halyzia; species Halyzia sedecimguttata. The sequence continues at coordinate 38,751,102 of OW569412.2, forward strand.
AAATAACCGAAAATCAACGGTTTTTGGAGTTCGGGTGATTTTTAAAAGATTTCTGAACTTATAGTGCATATTTCGTCAATTTTTTCTACGTTGACCAAATTTGGTGATAATTTTGGTTTATTTTCATCAGAAAAGAATATGATATGTACGAAAAAAGCAAAACTATGCTCTATAAGAGGTTGAAAAAGAATTAGTATGATTTGAAATGTGGTATATGAATAAATGAAAAATCAATTTCTAATATCAATTTGTCTGCAACTTTCGAATTTCAAAATTTTGTATGCCAAAATTATTTCAAAAACTTGCCAAATTCGTTCTTCATTCTCTAAAAGATTTCGTTAGATTGCTTAACTGATTTCGTTTCAGCAGATTTTTTATAAGCAATCTTTTGAATGTCCGGCATTTAAAATAGTAAATGTGTATCAAAAGACAACGTGAGTAAATTTCAGGAGGAAAATATTTATGAATACATTATCTAATGTAATTTCGAGATTAGTTGCAACAAAAAAAAATTGATTTCGTTATTTTCCTATATTTGCTTCTTATATCCCCTTTCAAATCATACTAATTCTTTTTCAACAGAACCAGTACTCGAATATCTCGGAAACCGTTGATTTTTGGTCCTCAATAAAAATGGCTCAAACCACAGCAAATGATCCATACTAACACCTCCTCTAAGGTTCACGTCTGATTTGAAATCACCCTGTATACTTCGACTGATTATTTTGATAACTTGATAATACCAGAATAATAAATAAATATCTCAAAAAAAATGTCTTTTTATTTTATTTAACACTCCTCAACTGTTTTTATGTATATGCGTATAAAATTGTAAAAAATACAGTAGATTTCAGTATGAAATATAAAGTTTCGGTTTCGGTTTCGGTTTCGGCCGAAACTGAGTGCCTGGCCGAAAGTTCGGTTTCGGTTTCGGTTTCGGCTGAAATACCAGTTTCGGTCGGACACTAAAAAATATTATGTCTCTCATGGTAACTTGAGGAATGAAAGATATATAGTGACTTGCAATCTTCAGGGTACTTTGTGCATCCGAATGCAACATTTGAGATCATTAATAGGCATTATCGGCCAGACAGTTTTGGAATCCGGTCCAATTCAAACATGATCTTAATTGTAGAAAGCTGACGCGCAAATTTCTGCGGAATTTCGTGAGGATCGTATTTTTTTTTAATTTACTTCACAGTCAAGTTCCGATTTTGAACAATATCGGATTATATTATTGGAGATCCGAGCAGTCTAGGTTGAGTTCTACGATATCTTTCGAACGGAAAGAGATAGCAACTAGCAATTTTCAGGATGGGTTGCGCATCCGAATGAGACAGTTATGTTCGTTGTTGGATATAATCTGCTAAACAGTTTCGGAAATATAAATCATCTAAAATTTTGTTGTTATTTCCCCAAAAACTCAAATATACCAATTTGATCGAATTGAAACTTGGTAATTACTTGTAGAATGTCGACGCGCTAATTTTCACGAAATTTCGTGAATATCGTATCACTAGAAAAAAGAAAAAAATTTGTTTTCTTCAAAACTTTCATATTTTAGAAACTATACGTCAGAATCAGCTGAATGCCTTTGGGTCACTATTTTACAATCGAGTGCCGAATTTCAGCTCGATAGACTTCGTATGAGGTTTGAATGGAGAATTGAACATGCGTGCAAAAGCTCGCTATCGACTTCGCGTTTATGCTTTTTAACAATTTATTTACGATTATGTCGAAACTACTGGTAACATGGTAATGGTGATTTGTATATCCTTCTTGTGATTTTTTGTTTATAATTAATCTTCAGTATTACTTATATCGGCATAGTTCCTCAATAACTCAAAAAATAGAGGACCGATGGAATTGAAACTTGGTTATTAATTTCGTGAGGATCGTATTACTAGAAGATTTTAAAAAACATCATTGAAAATGATCGCAAAAAATTCTATATATCAGTAACTATTCGTCTGACATCGCTAAAATTTTGTGAGAGCCTTCAAAACCTAACTCTACTACGAAGTTTCAAGTTTGAGCAAGATCAGATTATATTGTTGGAGATTCGAGCAGCCTTGAGTGAGTTTAGTAGATGCATGGGTGACCGTTGCTTCGATAACTATTGAACGAAAGGAGATAGGGACTTGCAATTTTCAGGGTATATTGGTCCATCGGTTTCAGAGTTATACTCACCTGGAATATTATTTCCTCGATAACTCGAAAAATATAGACTCGATCGAATTGACGCTTGGTATCTAGTTGTAGAATAGCGACATAAAGACGTGTTTTGAATTTTATAAGAACCGTACCCCTAGAAAATTTTTAAAAAATTATGAAATTGGTTCAAGCACTGACGTGAAGTGAGAGCTTTTGCGCGTACGTTTTATTTTCCATTCTCCTGTATTGAACACTCTTAATCGAATTCACCATGGTAAATTATATTGAGTGGACAATATAATTTACCATGGTGAATTCGAATTAAGTGTCCAATACAGGAGAATGGACAATATAATTTCGATTAAGAGTGTCGAATACAGAAGAACGGACAATAGAACATACGCGCAAAAGCTCTGACTTCACGTCAGTGCTTATGCCAATTTTTTCTCATATTTCTATCCACGTATCAAGCCTCAGCGATTTATTGTGGTAGCGAGGAGAATTGCTATTCCACAATAAGTCTCAACTGCGAGCGAGCGGATGAGATAAGATCCTTTGATGCGGTCTCAAAAACCGACAACGCTTGGTTCGCTCTGCGGCATGTTCGAGCTGCCTAGCGAGGCAACCCATTCTGCACGTGCGTCGCTTCGTAAGTCAATGTTCGAAGGTTTGCCGCACGTAGTTAATTTGCACCTCAACACCCCCGTTCTGCATTTAAGAAAATTCGTAGCGACGCTATGAGTATTACGAAGGCGCTGTTATCACGGCTGTTCTGTTGGAATTTTGAAAATTCATAAATCCGAAAGTATTAGTGTGATAGAGTTGGAAATGATGTCACTGGATTCTTATGATGAAACTGAATCTTAAAAAAAATTAATTTGATATTTGTAGTGTTAAGAAAAAAATAATTTTTCGTTACTCCGAAGCCACTACTCCGATTTTATCCAATAATGATATTAATATAATAACACTAACTGCAGTCTCTCACTCCTGAGAGGAGCGGACCCTCTTAGGGCAGGCCTATAATCCTCTCGAGCGGATAAAAAGAAACAATAATAATAACCTACTGTGAAATTCTAGCTCATTCCGTTCGAAAGATATTATACATCTAAACAACATTTTTAACTTTTACACCAAAATTGTACTCATGGTGAAACTCGATATTATGTACCGTTTGCGTAATATTTTGATTTGAAAATGATGAAATAATAATAACAATCAAATTTCAGAATGTTATAACTCCGAAACCGTTTGGCCGATTATACCTATAAACGAACTCAAATGTTGCATTCAGATGCACGACCTAACCTGAAAATTTCAAGACGCTATCTCTTTCCGTTCTCAGGTTATCGTGAGATGAAAAATATCTTTTAGTAATTTTTTTAAAATTTTCTAGTGATGCATTCTCACAAAATTTCACAAACGTGGTTAAGTTTATTTTCTACAACCATTCACCAAGTTTCAATTCGATCGGATTTATATTGGTTGAAAATAAAATTATTACTCGGAAACCTTCAGGCTGATTATGCCCATGAACGAACTTGTCCGTTGTATTGGCATGCGCCACCTACCCTGAAAATTTCAAGTTGCTATCTCGTTCCGTTCTCAAGTTATCGTGCCAACGAATAGCCGGCCGGACGGACAGAATCAAATTGGTCCTCGAATTCTTCATCAGGTAGTCGAACTCAATCGTTTGAGACTATTTTCGGCAAAAAAATCGCATTTGGGCAAAATGATAACGCAATGTTCCCCAGACCACACGCGCAAAAATTTATATTGCTGACTTGATATAGAAAATGACTACACTTCTGGCTTCATATAGGAGAGATAAATCACAGGACCGAAAATTAAAAATCTAGGAGATACTATTCACAAAATTTCCTTCACCAAGTTACCCAACTTAATCTTTCTTGGTGTTTTTTGTTGGGACACATCCTTAGCGGTTGTGTTTGTCTACACAAAGTGGATGCTGCAAATTCTGCCATTTAAATACAACAGCATCGAATCTTTCCTCATTATTGCTTCATCACTGTAGCTAATTTCTGCTGGAGTATTCGTTCGAAATTATCTGGTTTTGGAAACCTGAAAAATCTAATAATCTTGGAAGAGCTCCCAAGATAGCGATGACTAACCTAATTTTTAACGGAGGACTTGGTGCAAAGTTGTCGATCTCCCTTATTCGTAGTTCGTACAATGGTTCATGCAAAAATTAAAGTACTAATTAAAGTACTAAAATAAACTTTCGCCAACAATATCTGAGTTTGTAGCGTATATGCTAGAAATAAATTAGATATTATTATTTGACAGTTGGTGTAGTTGGGGTTGAAGTTGGTTTTGAATTTCAAAGAGCGAGAACGCAGTTCATTCCTTTCTGTCATTTTACTACGTCTTCATCGTAAATCTGAAGGTCAAACCTTCGTGCTTCCCGCCAAATGTCGATTGCACTATCTGGTAATCTGTGCTAATATCTAGTGTTTCTAACGCAGAAGCAATTTCAAAATAATATTTTTTTTTTAGTTTGAATGAGAAAACTCACAAGGAAACCATTTTTTCTATCAAACTCGAAACGTATTGAAAAGATGCGAAGAAATAATACGATTTCAAGGAATAAGATCGTAAACATCATCGTTGTAATTTCGCGAAGCTATAGGGATTGTCATAAAATAACTCGATGCCGAAGATACCGTAACCTTACTCCTTTTTTCACACTCCAACATCCCTGAACACAACCGTAAAAGTAATTGATCGACAGAAACGAATTCTTCTTCTCTAATATACAGACGTTGGGGCAATACCACTTTCAGCGTCCCCCGGAAAAACAAAAACAAACGACAAATTCGATTTCGGCACCGATTGGATTTTAAAAGTATTTCGAATGCCGTTGATAAAATCAATTTGTTGGCCGTTTAACGTGGTTAAAAACGTTTTGTGAAAATTCAATTTCACGAGAAAGGATTTCTTTGTTTTCGCTTCTGTGTGAAAAACGCAATCAGAATGTTGTGAATGCCGTGAAGTTTTCGGAAAAACAGCCAGGAGATGTTGTGCTAGTTGTAAGAAGTATGAGAGTTTCATTCTGTGGACGAAACTAGTTCGATAATTACTTTTAATCTATCTTACACTGTGTTGTGGAACATTATGTGCACCCACACAGGAGCTTTGATGAAGATGTTCTTGACATTTAATTTGTGGAAAAACAATTACACGCTGATATTATTATAACAAATAAAGAAACTTTTTTTATCCGCTCGAGAGGAAGAACCTTTTATAGGCCCGCCCTCAGAGGAAGCGCTTCCCTCAGGAATGTGAGACTGCAGTTGTTGTTTGGTTACTCACTAAAAAAGCTCTCGCACGTTCCTTGGCGTAGTTCTTCTTCCTGCCCTTACAGCGTCCCTTAACAAAAGAGATGAGCTGCAAGCGGCCTTCACAGTTCATGGAACCTGATGACTCGAAGTGATCCGAGCAACACCGCCTTCTGCATTATGTGCGCTAAATCTTGGGCCAGAGATTTGCAGACCGGAATAATCTTCAATTCGGTCACGTAGTTCGCCCTCGTTCCGCCTAGGCATCCTATGATTAGTACGAACATTCGAACCTTATGCCTTGGATACAGAATCCCCAGTTCGAACATTAAATCCTTGTATTTTTTCCTCTTCGGTTCTTCTTTCATCGCCACATCATCTTCCGCGGGGGAGGAAAATTCGACGACAAACAATGGCGTAGATCTGCCAAGTTGTTGGAATCGCATAGTTCCAGTAGATGCGAGCTCTGTCATTTTCAACAACTGCTTCAATTTCCAGAGGCACACATGCTAGCACTGGTTCGTTATCTATACCATAAACCTGTCTCAGATGGAAGTAGAGAATTCGGAGTGCTGCATTGTGTCTTTCCACATATCCTGTTGGAGCATGGACTGTGCAAGCAGACAGAATATGCATAACAGTTTCCTGCTGGCTGTGGCATGCTCTGCACGCTGTTGGGGTGTCCACTTTCAAGATGTTCTTTTTATACCATCTTCTATTCATCACTCTATCTTGACAAGCCATAACAAATCCCTCCGTTTCCGACTTGAGCCCAGCGGACTTCAAAAAGGCGAAGGATAATTCTTCCGACAGGCCCTGATCTCTCAAACTCCTGAAGAATATGGAGTGTAGGTGTTTACTCATGTGATCTTCGAGTAGTGTCTTTAGTTGTGCCTGTCTTATCTATCTGCCAACTATTCGTTGATCTGTTGGCGTGATAGGTGTTCCTGCTAGCTCATGATCGATGGATATACCAGTTATACTGAGCTTCTCCAAAACTCTGTGACCAGCCCTAAATAGGAAAGCTCCTTGGTTCCTTATTTCATGATTAGCCACCATTTTTAGAAGCGGGTCTTCGCTTCGCAATATCCTTATTGCCATTTCCAACGTTTGTTGATGGTGTTGGTATTCCAAACTTTGCAAACCTCTGCCTCCCTGCGTTCGTGGAAGGTATATCCTTTGAATCGAGGAGTTGGGATGCAGGCTAGAATTCATGTTCATTCCTTTATGAGTGGTTCTGTCTATCTCGAGAATTTCATTGACTGTCCAGGTAACTATCCCGAAAGAGTAGGTGATTATTATTATTTTCCACAACCGCGCTGTCTGAAGTTGAGGGCTAGATAGAAAATCTATTTAGTTAGTGGTAGAAAAAATCTTAGTAAGCACTGATGTGAATTCAGGAGCTTTTAAGCTCATGTTCTATTCTATTCAATTCATACCTCACACACCCTCACAATCCTTCATTAAGATAGTATGAATGAAGGAAGCGTTAACACGTGAAAAAAATTCTTTAGTAATTTTTACGCGTATGGTCTCAAACGATTGGGTTCCACTCCCTGATCAAGAATTCTAGGTCAAATTTGATTATGTCCGGTCGGCCGGACGTCCGTTGCCACGATAACTTGAGAACGGGAAGATATAGTGACTTGAAATTTTCAAGTTCGTTAATGGGCATAATCGTTCTAATGGTTTCCGAGTAATAATTTTGTCTACAACCAATACTAATCTGATCGAATTGAAAATTGGTGAGTAGTTGTAGAATATGACTGTTGAAGGATATTTGTGAAATTTTGTGAAAATCATATGACTAGAAAATTTTACAATAATTATTAAAAAATATTATTTACGTCACGATAACCGAAGACAGGAAAGAGTTTTGGATTTCTAGCTATCAGAAATTTGGTTCTTAATTCCTCAATAACTCGAAAAATACAAAACCGATCCAATTCAAACATGGTTATCAGTTGTAGAATGGCAACGCGAAAGTTCTTGCAGAATTTCGTGAGGATAGTATCACTACAAAATTTTTAAAAAATCATAGAAAATTATTGAAAAAAATTCAATGTATCAGAAACTATTCGTCCGACATCGCTGGAATTTTGCGAGAGCCTTCAGAACCTAACTCTACTACGAAGTTCCAAGATTGAACATGATCGGATCTAGATTGTTGGAGATCCGAGCAGCTTTGTGTGAGGTCAGCAACTGGATGGGTGATCGTTGCCTCGACAACTCTCGAACGAACTGAGATAGGGACTTGCAATTTTCAGGTTAGGTAGTACATCTGAATGGGAGAGTTAAGTTCGCCGTTGGCCATAATCGGTCTAATGTTTTCGGAGTTATACCCATCTCGAATATTATTTCCTCGATAACTCAAAAAACATAGACTCGATCGAATTGAAGCTTAGTAACTAGTTGTAGAATATCGACATAAAAAGTTGTGAGGACCGTACAACTAGAAAATTTTTAAAAAATTACGAAAATATATTATGTGTCTCACGATTCCTTGAGAACAGAAAGAAATAGCGACTTGGTGTTTTCAGGGTAGATTGCACATCTGAATACGGAATTTAAGTGCGTTAACTAGCATAATCGGCAAAATGGTTTTGGAGTTATATCAATCGGAAATTTGGTTGTTATTTCTGCAAGAACTCAATAAATTACATCTCCGATCCAATTCAAATATGGTTATTAGTTGTAGAATGCCAACGCAAATTTTCTTGCAAAATTTCGTGTGTATCGTAGAACTAGAAAATTTTTAAAAAATTATTGAAAAAAAATTGTTTCAAACACTGACGTGAAGGCAGAAACTTTTGCGCGTATGTTCTCTTGTCCATTCTCCTGTATTGGACACTCTTAATTGAATTTACCATGGTGAATTCTATTGTCTGTTCTCATGTATTGGACACAATACACGTATGTACATTTACCGATGAAAAACCCTGTATCAATGAAACACCCTGTACAATACCTTGCTGAAAAGTTTGACTCGTGCAAAGTTTCAGCGATGTCTGAGGGCTAGTTTCTGAGACAGAACCCTTAAAAATAATAATTATAATAACCGGCACATCCACCATTTTTGCTCAGTCCATTATGTCCATTTCTCCATCAGTCCATTTGTAACATTAGTTTTAATTTTAAATGATTATTATGCTGTTTTATTATGTTTCAGAGTGTTTTTTGTGTTAATGTTTTTTTTTATTGTCTGTATTGTGTGGATTCTGATAGAGTTTTTGATGCCATTCAAATTACTGTTTGTTTGAACTTTTTACCCTGTCTGAGAGCATAACATATTTCTTCTTCTACTGGGAAATCGTTTAGAGTGTAGAAAATCTAAGGGTGCCATTAAAAAAACATATCTGGGGGTAGGTTTTTCAGGGGCGGTAATTAGAAACAGAATTTCAACGAGGGAATCTGCTAGAGTTTTTGATGCCATTTAAAATACTTTTTGTTTGAACTTTCTACCTTGTCTGAGAGTCGAGATATTGGCTCTTTGTAACATCTTGGGACACCCTGTATAGATTGTAAATTCGATTAACAGTGTCCAATACAGTTGAATAGTCAATAGAACATGCGCACAAAAGCTTCTTACTTCACGTCAGTGCTTGAACCAATTTTTCAAAGTAAATTTCCACAATTTGGAAGCGTTGTTCTGGCGTACAAACACACTTAATACCATGGTCCTTTTAAAAGGATCACTACAAATGTCTGAAATACAAGAGTTCGGCTTTATTGTCAGGTGTGGCACTGCATTCGTTACTTCCTAGGATATTTATCCAAGTATTGTTTGTTTATTTTTCATTCCATCAACAGTTCTTGAGAATCGAATTGCTATTTATAGGAGAGCCAATTCTCAATGGCATCTTGAGATAACTGGATTTAAGCATTTTAAGATTATTTTGTGATAATTAGTTTTTATTTGACCATGAACTTATTGAATATAGTATAAGGTTGATTTCCAATAAGAATTTCTGTTCATCCTCTATTTCATATTTTCGAAAGTGATACATCAATATTGTCGTCCTTTATAAAGGACCATGGCATTATGGGCTACGACGATTACTCTGAAATAAAATTTGACAATTTGTTCACTTTTTACTGCATAGTTATTATAAACGTCTTTTGCGGCTCCATGAAATACTAAAGGAAATTGAAAATATGTGGAAAATAGTTCGGAGACGTCACATGAAATAATATTGTCCCCACCTGAAAATGCAAATTCCCAAGTCACATATGAAGATTCGTGAAGTGAAGACGAGGTTACTGTTCACAATCTATCTGGTAGGTATCTTACAGCCGAAGCGGAAATTAGACGTAGTCATAAATATTCAGAGTTCAGACTCTTATGAAGATGATCTTACCTTGGCGACCTTCGTTAGGTTCACCAACATGATTCCTCAGGCAGCAAAGCGAAAAAATATATTCATGGAAAGTCGGTGAAATAATTACAAGAAATTCAACTGGCGCTTTTAGAAGATATATTGCACAGGAAATTCTTGAATCATATAAGAAAATGGGTTCAAGCCCTGTGGACAGGAGCTTTCTGGCGCTCTAGTTCAAACAGACAAATTATATCTCCGAAAGTATTGGTTTCTCAGAGTTGGGAATTATATCAATGTATTCATATAATAGAACTGCATCCTAAAGGAAATTCAATTCAAATAATAGTTTATTTATCAAGATTAAATGAGCAATCATGAGAATGAGAAAAGCACCATGGAAGAAATCAAATTAAATCTGGCCAATTTTGCCCAATAACGAACTTAACCGAGATATTCATCTCCCTAAACTACTCTGAAAATTTCAACTACCTACCTCATTCCGTTCGAGAGTTATATCTATGCCTATGGATGAAAAGCAGTCTCACTACTCTCAGATCTCTTACTTCATGTTCAGTTCCGAAATGTAAGAATTTTCTGAGAAAAACTAATTTCGGAGCAAACAACTGAGATTTTTCTCACTTCGCTCACAATTCTTCGATTGATTAGATAATGTCTCAGGAACATCATTTGACATTATGACAATTCATATTCATACATAGAATAATATCATTCTGTGACAACGTTGAAATACGATTTATTATTGAAATCTCCGAAAGTATTAGCTTGTTAGAGTTAAAAATGATATGAGTGGATTCTTATGATAAAACTTTTCATTAAAAAAAATTTAATTTGGAATTTGTTTCGTAAAACCAAAATTTTTTTTTTGTTACTCCGAAACCATCTGTCCGATTTTGCCCAATAACGAACTAAGCCGAGATATTTATCCCCCAAACCTACTCTAAAAATTTCAACTCTCTAGCTCATTTCGTTCGAGAGTTATCGTGCCTACGGCCGGCCGGACCAGCCGGACCGGCCGGCCGGCCGGACAGAATGAATTTCGACCACGGATTCTTGATCAGTGAGTCGAACCAAATCGTTTAAGACCATTTTCATCGAAATATTCGAAAATTACAGACATTTGGGTAAATTGATAAGCACTCAGTTACGAGGAACTAGAGCGCCAAAAATAGGAAAAGAGGGCCTGTACGTTTGAGTGCTACTATTCAAAGTCATTCGCGCTACTACAACATTGGCCATTTGGTTGTTTATCAAAATACACAACGTAAATTGTAACGTTTTATTTTTAACTCAGGCAGGGGTTTGTTTACGTTTGGTTGGCGAGTGTCATTTATGTCGTGTTTGTTGACATCGAATTTGAGGTTGGATCTCAGTGGTACCAATCGACGCTGAATAATAATTGGTGTATTCGAAGAACCGAATAAGTTGGCAATATTGTTGAATTGTGATAGTCTGAAAGTTGTGAGGGTCTGCGCCAGTCAGGGACATGAGGTCGCCCATTTTGGTGAACACTCAAAGGAGGAGCAGTAGGTTAGGCGTATTTTCGGAACTTCGTAAGAATTGGTGATTTCTTCTTAATTGGATATAGTTTCGAAAATCGAATTAGGAGTGAGGGTTACATTGGTTTGATTTGGGTACCTTGCACTCGTCTCGAAAGAGGATCTAACGACCTTTCTGCAAATCTAAGAGTTGACCACGTGAACGATCTTGGCGACTTTGACAGAATATCACTGTGTGATTGAAGAATTATTTGGTGGAGGCACGGCCAGATTGGGTTTCGAAGCAAACGTGTGCAGGACAACCCCGAACATCAGGGGTTTTTTGGTAACATCAGAAGTTTTTGTAACATCAGGAGTTTTTGTGTGCCAGCACGATTTTTATATCAAGAGGAATAGAAGGATTTTTGTGGCAGTCCGAAGTTTTTGTGGCAGCCCGAGTTTTTATGCAAGCACGATTTTTATGCCAGCACGATTTTTTACGTCAGGAGGAGTAGCACTGAGGCATTCGAGTATATACAAGGTGGTCCATAAGTAACGCTGTGAGACAGCCAACGCAGGGTTGCAGATCCCGAGTATATACAAGGTGGTCAGTAAGCAACGCTGTGGGACAGTTAATCGAGGGTTGCAGACTACGAGTACAGAGAGAAAGAGGACATTATTGCGAGAACATCGACGCAGTACTACGTTCAGGAACAAGGAATATCAGCACGCAAGTTATAGAAAACATATCTCGAAACATCTTATACCTGCTATATATATAACTTGAACATATATTGTCATCAATTGTGTAAATTATTGTTGTTGTAAAGCGGAAATTGGGGAAAGATTTGCGTAAATCATACAAGATCATAGATAAGAAACGTGGATGCGCCTGAGCTCAAGCGACGCGTATTTGAATCAGAGAGAAATATCTACGTACAATTTCCGTCACCCTTATTCAGGGTTTCACAGTAGTTATATTTTGTTGAATCTAGAGACCTGGGTTGTATGCTATTAGAATAAACTGTTTGTTATTAGCGTGAATATTCTTTTGGTGAATTTAGGAATTAGTACATTACGCAGGGGTATCTGGGAGACTTAAATTTACCTGGCGCCCATTTACTAGGTTCCCTTTTTAGGAATCCACTCCCATCTCCACTGGAGCTAGACCGCGGATCCCTGAGTTCTAGTAGCTCCGATCTTAACCACTGCGACTTGGGAACAGTCGTATATGGTTATAAAATGAATATATTGCCATGAATAGGTTCATTTCTTGTAAATAAATGTCAAGAAGGCCTTCATCCTAAACAATTCTTTCTACTTTTTAATAAAAAATAATATTTATCTGTTATAACCAAGAAATATGAACATTTCTCATATTGAATAAAACTTAGGAATCCAAAGTACTGTCCTTTTAAAAGGATGGCTGTTTTTTCGAAAACTAATCAAAATTTTTTAAAATGGTTTTCACTAAAGATATTTGTATACAAAATCTGAAACCAAAAATATCATCAGGATTAAAATACTTCCAAGTAAAAGCTTCGGTATATCTGCGTTAAACGATTCATGATGAATTGGCAAACCTTATACTGAACAGAAATTAACAACCGTCAAACCATAGACAACAATAATTTTTACCCAGTTTTACACAAAAAGCTTTACACTCAGTTCATATCGAAAACGTATTTAGCATTATCTTCCAGAGAAGAGGAAGTAGCAGTATTTTGTTCTTCTGGCGATACATAATAATGCAAGAAATGACGAGTAGTTAGTAAAAGAGATCCATTCTCCGAACAACAAAAGTCACCTTATAACCGCAAAATAACAGGTAAAGCAGCAGGATAGACGTCTAGGGATGATTTATGATACACTTATTCTAGCTTGTTTGAATACGATTCACCAATACCATATTAATGGAAGTGGAAGTAAGTAATACTGACTCAACAATACCGGCTAATAGCGGGACCGACAACTCAGTATCAGATTCCAAGCCATTCATCCTGTTTGAAAGATTGATACGATGTGTTAATCTTTTCGGTGATCCATCATCATTTGTTGCATCAAATCCCATCGAATTTCTGATTTCACACCGGCTTTTATTTTTAATGAATTTAGGAGGGCTATTACAACCAGATAATGAATGGTTTACGGAGAGTCGGTTGGTTTTGTATCTCTACATGCGAATTCGCAAATTGTATACAAAAGTTTGCTTCAGTTTAGTTTAGTTCGCATTCAAAGCAACTCATTTATTTAATTTTTTCCACTGATCGATGTTCGAATACAAATAAAATTTCGTTTTGCGAGTATGTTCTGGGGAAAATTGCGTTATCATTTTGCCCAGATGTCTGTAATTTTTGATTTTTTTACCGAAAATGGTCTCTAAGGATTAGGTTCGACCCCCTGATGAATAATTTGAGGTCAAATTTGATTCTGACTGGCCGTCCGGCGATTGGCACGATAACTTGAGCACGGAAAGAGAGCAATGATTCGAAGCATTCACCTAATGCACTAAGTTTCATTATGAACAAATAGTATAATTTAATAGTGGTAATAAATGTTTCTCATGGATTCAATAGGATTGTTCAGAGGAAAAATGGATTTCGATTTCAGAAGAATAATGAAGCTGTATAATAAAACTAAATATCGCTACCATATGAATAGAATGTGTTAGTTTAATTACGATAACGTTACAGCTTTATAAAAAATATGTGAAGATAATATAGTAAGAGACTCATTATTATGCTCTTTCTATGGGATGGTTTTACAAAACCAAATAATGACAACATTAATATAATGCTACTTTTCCATAGTACCTACCAAAAAAATTCCATGATTTCATTCGGATTTTCATGAAAGAATTAAATGATCTTATTGAATCTCCCAATTAAATTTTTCATTTAGGGTTAAAAAAATATATCAGTTTTAATTATAGATATATATTTTAAATTATTTTGAAATAATACATTTGGTGGACATATAGAATATTAAAAAAAAATTGGTTCAAGCCCTGTGGACACGAGCTTTGGCGCTCTTGTTCAAACCTTGACACATCATATATCTCCGAAAGTATTGGTTTCTCAGAGTTGGGAATGATATCAATGTATTCTTATGATAGAAGTGCATCATATTCAATTCAGATAATAGTTTATTTATCAGGATTAAATGGGCAATCTGAGAATGAGAACTGCACCATGGAAGAAATCAAATTAAAATAGCTGAAATGAATTTGACTCTCTCTTATAGAACAGGATGACATGTACGAGTATGACCAGAGATCATATAATAATTCATATATGGAATAATTATAGCATTGTGTGAAAACATAAAAGTACGATTCATTACTGAAATTTCAATAAATCATATCTCCGAAAGTATTAGCCTGGTAGAGTTGAAAATAATATCAATGGATTTTCATGGTAAAACTGCATCTTAAAAAAAATTTAATTAGAAATTTGTAATTGAAAAAAAAATTTTTTTTCGTTACTCCGAAACCATTTCGCCTATTTTGCCCAATAACGAACCTAGCCGAGATATTTATCTCCCAAACCAACCCGATCAATACAAAACTTTGCATGGTCATAAAGGTCATCAGTCTACAATTTGATGCTTAATTTCAGATAGATCGAGTGATCAGTTTCGGAAATATTCATAAAGAATGTTTTTACTGAAAACGGCCATAACTCCGAAACCGCTTGGTGGACTTTGCCCGTTAACGAATTTGTCCGAGATATTTATATGCCAAACCTACCCTGCAAATTTCAATCCTCTAACTCCTTTCGTTCGAGAGTTATCGTGTTAACGGATGAACGGCCGGACGGCTGGACGGCAGGACATAATCGATTTCAACCACGAATTCTTGATCAGTAAGTCGAACCAAATCGTTTGAGACCATTTTCAGCTAAAAATTCTAAAATTACAGACATTTGGGCAAATTGATAAGCACTCTGTTCCAAGGAGCAAGAGCACCAAAAACAATAATACTAGAATCCTAATATCACAAAAAAAATCAATTAAGGACTTACGTAGGTACCTAGGTTCACAATATGCGACACCTTATACATATATTATCATACAGATACGTGGTCTTAAATGAATCTAGCAAAATCACAAACTGATCAAAATAAACTCACAAAGTATCCGCCGTATTCACAAAGCATTCAATCTCCGTTAAGTCCTAACTGAGGTCCTCAGTTAAGGATAAAGAAGTATCGCAACCTCAGTTAACGTATGTAACGGTGGTGAAACAGGCCTGTTTCACGTTAATTTTCACGAGGTTGCGATTCAAATTTATCCTTAACTGAGGACCTCAGTTAGGACTTAACGGAGATTTAATGCTTTGTGAATACGGCGTTATGTAGTGGATTATGTAGTGGTTATGTAGTGGACATACCGCCGTATTCACAAAGCATTGTTAAGTGTTTGAATCTCCGTTAAGTCCTAACTGAGGTCTTCGGTTAAGGATAAATATGAATCGCAACCTCAGTTAACGTATTTAACGGTGGTGAAACAGGCCTGTTTTACCACCTTTACCCCTTATTGTCCCTTATTATCCCCAATTTATCCTCAACTGAGAACCTCAGTTAGGACTTAACGGAGATTGAATGCTTTGTGAATACGGCGGATTATGTAGGTGATAGAATATGGCACACATTATTATCGTATAACTCGCCATAAATCTTTCATTTCATGAGTCAACAATATGGTGTTATAAACAATTCTCTGTTTGGAGGGGCGTTTATATATCTGTATAAGATGTTGAAGGAGTACTCAAGGTGTCATAAGATGATACCTGGAAGATGAGAGAAATTCAATAAACATTTCGATCAAACAACGTAAAGTTCAAATTGTACAAAAATCAATTCGGCCAGAAAGAGAAGATGATGATATGAAGAATGCTGTGGATAGGTTATGTCTTTATAAGTATCTCAAAAAAAGATAACTGCAATTAATTTTCCTTTATACCTCAGTGTTAAAAGGCCTAAAATATTTTTTTATAGAAAACTACTCGTATAGTTTTTTTTTGTTTTTTATACTAGAGTTTATATTTTATACGCTTTCAAATAGGGACAAATTTTCAAACAACATATATATGAAAAAGGATTATGTTCTTACCTCAAAATGCAAAAAAAAACTTCGAATACTTCAACTGAAGATCACTCTGTACTCGAACATGACATACTACATGCACCTTGCACATATGATCAGGATCAGCACAATAAGAAAATGACGATTTTTGGGCATCTCGAACGACAATCACGGGTCACGCGATTAATAAGAATAAAGCATCCCTTCTATATGTGATTCTGACTGTAGATATATATATTAAACTCCTTTTATTGTAATATTCTTTACGCATTACAAATGTTTTGATTTCAATGAGCTGGCAATATTACATTATTATACGACATCTAGTGAGGGCACTGTTTTTTCCAGCAATCTGATGACTTACTAATTTAAATAGATGTCCGATTGCGCTGATCAGAAGCTTATTTATATTAATGAAACCATCTTCATGACGCGTAGATCATGGTAGGGATTATACGATTTTGTTGAAGCAATGTGAAATCTCATTAGTTCAATAGGAATTCTTATTGGCACTATTATACCAACAGTAATGAAGGCGTTTCATTGTGCATAAAATTGGCATTTTCCTCAGAGTGACCGTTGCCACAGATAACGGAAAGAGATATTGACTTGCAATTTTCGGGGTAGGTTTCGCATCCGAATGTGACAGTTATGATCATAGTTGGGCAAAAACGGCCAAACGGTTTCAGAGTTATACCCATCTGGAATATTGTATTCTCGATAACTCGAATAATATAGATCCGGTCGAGTTCAATCTTATTAAATGGTTTCTTTCTGGGTTTTCACTGAAAAATATCTATAAAATAAAAAAATTATTATTTTGTGATTTGCTTCTGCGTAAGAAACACAAGATATTCATCAGAAGCAATCAATCGAACAATGTTGCCTAACGAACAACAACGAAACAACATCAACGAAGAAACAACTATATCGAAACGTTTAAGAGTCTATATCAGACTCCTTCGCCAGACACTTAACGAGAATCTGCAGAATTATTTTGTCACAATTATGACAATTCTCCGAAACGTTACGATATAATTGTTTCTTCGTTGATGTTGTTTCGTTGTTGTTTGTTAGGCAACATTGTTCGATTGATTGCTTCCGACAAATATTTTGTGTTTCTTATGCAGAAGCAAATCACAAAATAATTAATTTTAATTTTATAGATATTTTTCAGAGTTTGGGAGAGTAAACCCAGAAAGAAACCTTTTAATAAGAGTTAGGCAAATTTTTCGAATTCATAAATTCAAAGGAACCTAAAATAAAATTTACTTTGGAAATAGAGGAAAATAATCAGCCTTCTTTACATTGCATTAAGCATTTTTCCAAGAACATACTCGTTAGAAGAAGGTGATATTAACTGGCCTGCGATGCAGCTAATAAAGCTGGCACTAATTGAACAAAAGTTAAGGTGCACATCAATCAATATCGAACGGATGTTGCAATTAAAGAGGAGTAACTGCAGAAAAGGAACAAATTGCTCTTCAGCAATAATTATGGTATATCATCCACGTTAATTTCCCAGTCGACGTTAAAGCTCCGGCCAATCTTGTTGCGGAGTCAGTGGTGTCGTAATGCGATTTGGGCGTTAGGAATTCCCATTCTCCTTTGTACTGGTCGAGAGGATATAGATCATGCTGTATTTTGAAATGGTAGAGAGGTTTAAAGGCGGATGGTGCTCCGTAAAAACGATAGAGAGCGTGCATTAATATTTTGCAACTATTCAGGTCAATATTCAATCAGTAAATTAAGTGAAAATATAAGTTATGATTTACAATTATTTAATGAATATCGTGAAACTTTTGGTCGATACAGCGACTACTTCAGAATGCATATCATCAAAATGATACGATATTCATGAAATAAGTGTATATCATATACAGGGCGCTTTTTTGAAAGCGTACATTAGAAGAATATAAACATTGGACAATCGCATGATTCTGAAATATTGGTGTTAGCCAAAGTGCAGTATGATCTTTTTAATGGAAATATTTCCAAGATTGTGCCACTACGACACACTACAATTTCAATACGAATTCTCAACTATTATCTATTATTATTTCCTCAATAACTCGAAAACCATGGGAGAGAGGTATAGGAAATGCTAATTATGATTGATGCGTTATATAATTTTGTAGTGAAATCGAGTTATAAAAAGAATAGCATAGAATTTCAAAAATCGAGTTGTTGTGGTTTGAAATTGCCTTGAAATGAAATTAAATTTCGAATACCCTGTAGATGTATATCATGGCATATATATATATGCTGCGCATCTCCTCAATTTTAGCGCTGTATCTGCAAAGGGGGCGACGATAGATGACTTCGAGCGTGACGTAACAAAAGTAAAAAAATATTCGTAAAGTTGAAATATCTGAAGAACGACTACAGTTCGGTACAAGGAATGCTGATGAAAGTTCATTCAAAATTAGCTGCTGAATCCAAAAAGCAATAAATAATATGTAGTCCTATCTGAAATAAGAGAGTATGTGTCAACTTCCGGTACTTCCGGGAGTGGCGCCAATTATCATTAGAAAGATCACATTGCACTTTGGCAAACACCAAAATTTCATAACTACATGATTTTCCAATCATCCTGTATTTTTTTCATCGCAATATTCCTATAATAAGTGAGAATCATATACAGGGTGTTTCTAAGAAAGGTGGCACCGTTGCTAGGAGAGGTAAAACCCTGAAAAATAAATGGGGTTTGCCCAGTAAAAAAAATCGTAAAGGCATCTGTATTCAGGATATAAGGTATAAGTGTAAAAAACCTTTCATATACTGATTTTTACATATTTATGTCGAAACTACTGGCAACATTGTAATCAACTAGCGCTGTCTATGACAGTCCGATATGAAAACAAATTCATGGGACGTGTGAGCTTCCACAACTAATCATACAAATTTTAATCTTGATATTGCGAGTAGTTTCGACACAACCGTAAAAAATATGTATAACATGATAATTTTTTACTCCCTATATCTTGAATATGGGTGCTGTTACTAAATTCTTTTACGAAATACACCCCACTTATTTTTCAGTGTTATACCCCTTCAAGTTACCCAATTTAAACTGTTCGACCATTTATTATTAGCCAACGTATATTTTTCTTATGAGCCATTCAAACTACTTGAACGTTTTACACAAATGAAAATCTAAGTTAGGTCATAATATGTGGCTTTGCACTACAGCAAATATATTCATATACTCTTCAACTTTATCTCATCTTAACTCAGGATCCCCAAAACACCTGTAATACAAAGCTTTTAATGTCGTCGCATCCATATGGAAGGAAATACTTCTAAATATGTAGTGGACTTAAGTTTTTTACTTAAGTCAGACAATTTTCATACATGGTATCGGTGGCTACCTTCATAGAAATATAAATAAATAAGTATAAGTAAATAAGGAGACGACGTCTAAAGAAAGCACCTTGTGCTCAGGGATAAGACAACCCCGAAAATGGTGACAATTTTCTAATTTCAGTTTTAATTCGATCGGATCTCCATTTTTCGAGATTTTAGATTTTTGAGGAATTAATAATAATAATAATAATAATAATAATAATTTTATTTCGAAAAATAGACCGAATACATCACAGAGGTAAATTAGATTACAACCTGTTTGTGACTAAAATTAAAAAATAATTCTTGATAATGATCCATGAGGATGAAAATTGAAAGAACACATAAAAAAACATAAATAACAACAAAATTCACTGAGAGAACAATGTACCTATTAATATAGCTACTTATAATAGAGTTTATTCATATATATTGAATGGACCCCTTATTCATATATGGCGTAATGAAGATTTAGTTGTCCTAAGTAATGGGTTTATTTGAATGTTGAAAATATTAATATATCAAGGAATTCATACCTTGAGACATCTCCGGAAGTATTGGTTTTTCAGAGTTGGGAATGATATCAATGGATTCTTTTGAAAGAAAGGCACTATAAAAGAAAATAAATTAACACAATCATAAAATTAGGATTAATTATTGAAATTTTGAACAATCATATCTCCCAAAGTATTAGTTTGTTAGAGGTGAGAATGATATCAAAGGATTCTTATGATGAAACTGCGTCTTAAAAAATATTGATTCAAAATTTGTAATGTAAAAAAAAATCTTTTTCGTTACTCCGAAACCGCCTTTGCCAATGACGATCTTAACTGAGATGTTTATCGATTTATTCATAGATAGTAAAGTTAATTACTATCAAAAATGTATATTTTCATTCAAGAACGAATTATTAATAATGAATAAATAATATTTATGAGAACAAAATATTTGTCGATCATGAATATCAATATTCTCATCATAAACAAAGATATTTTTATGTTTCAGAAATTATTATTTCATATAAATAACGTAAAATTCACTATAAAAACTCACACTACTGATGTACGCGTTGATGGTATCGCTTCAAAACAAGTATCCGAGCTAAAATAAATACTTATTTAAGTCCTATCAAGATTTATTATGAATTAATAAATTTAGTTTCAATCATAATTCTCTAAAAAATTGTTCGATAGAAATAAAGGAACTTTTTACTTCGAATAAGGTTTGTATGGTGGAAATTAATTATTTTTTTTATAGTTAATATTATTTTGAACTTGAGTTCTCCATATTGCATTCATTTTCTGGTAATAACCCCTTTTTGATTATCAATAAATATTGCAAACTAAATGAAATATTCCTGAGAAATAAGGTCAAAATCAAGTAGTTCTAATTATCAATAATTAATAAAATTTATTTATGACAAATGAAACTCTCCGAAATAAAGAATCAATAATTATTAACCCTAACATGTCTCTCAGTGTTTCATATGGGCCTTCGAAACCGTCGTATTCGGATGCGCAGGCCACCCTGAAAATTTGAATTCGCTATCTCTTTCTGTTCGAAAGTTATCATGGCCACGGATGGCCGGATAGAATCGATTTTCACCTCGAATTCTTCATCAGTGAGTCGAACCTACACTAAGAGAACAGTAATAAAGTTTATTAATATTAAATGAGCCCCTTATTCATATGTGGCGTAATAAATATTTATTTGTCCTAAATAATGGATTTATTTGAGTTTTAAAAATAAATGTATATTGGCGAGAAATTAATATACAGGGTGAGTCTTTGACCACTGCATTAATTTTAACCAAAGATTCCTATCATCAAATGAAACACTTTTTTCATTTACCATTTTTCCAGATTCGGCTCAGGTAAAAAGTTACAAGCGTTTAAACATTTCACAATGTGCTAATGCACTCCCGCATATAAATTATCTATGACATTGTTGGCGGACGAGAATAAGGCATGGTAACGTGGTTTACAGCTTGATTCGGGATTCCAACGCTCAGGGACGGATCCATAAAAGTAGTGAAATTTCTGGACCTTTCCATTTTAAAACATTCAATGAAGAATATCTCGAAAACGGTGCGTTTAAGGAGAAATGATGAAGAATAATATAATGTTCTGAAACGATGAAATATTCTTGAAATTACTCAAGAAAAACTGTATATGCTTTCATTATGCTAATTTCGTTTAGTTTTATGAATCCACGAGTCCATAACTAGAAAACCAGTAGAAGTAGAAAATAACTAATATTTGGAAAATATGTATCATAGTTATAGGAAACGTTACGCCAACATTCATTTTATTCGAAAAAAGGATGTCAAAGCTACAAAATAAAAACTGATTTTTTTTCAAAATTTCAACACCCTGTATCTTTTTACCTGAGCTGAATTTGGAAAAATGTTAAATGAAAAAAGTGATTCATTTGATGAGAGGAATCTTTGGTTAAAATTAATGCAGTGGTCAAAGACTCACCCTGTATATTAATTATAAATGTAAGATTTATTCATAGATAATGAAATTTATCACCACATCCAAAAGGTTTATTTTCATTCAATATCGAATTAACTATAATGAATAAATGTTAATTATAATAATAATAATAATAATAATGATTTATTTTACCCAACAGGAGAATTCCCAATTACAGGGTAACATTAAAATAATACACCGATAACTTAAAATAAAAGAAAACATTTCCATATTCACATTGCAACTCAGAAAAAGCCCGGAACTCAAAACACTATGAAAACACATTGTAACTCAGTTTATTAGCACTATCACATGCTCGATATACAGGTGCCCGTTGGAGTATGTTGGTACGAGGAGTAGGCAGGACGAACGCCAGCGGATGCCTGGTCACCATTCTTGGTACAAGAAGATCAATTCGTGAGAGCAGGAAAGAGCAGTCAATCTTTCCGCTGAGGAGCTTATGGATGAACTTCGCGCTCTGTAGACTCTGGCGCGCTTGGAGGGTTGTAATTCTCATCTCTCCCATGATACCGGAAAGGTCAGCACCACGCTCGGGATACCTTCCTGTCCTCCTGAACAAGATGTACTTCAAAAACTTCCTCTGAATTCGCTCTAGTGGTGCAAGATGGGAACCATATATTGGAAACCAAATCAAATTGGCATATTCCAATTTACTTATCACAAGCGAAAAGTAAACGCTTCTAAGAGCAGATAAATCATCGAATTCCCCGAAGCACCTGAACATGAATCCCAGTGACCTAAAAGAAGAGGCACAGACCTCCTCAACATGTGGAATGAAACTTAATTCACTGTCGAACAGGACTCCTAGGTCACGAATGCGGTCCCCAGAAGCAATCAAATGCTCACCTACATGGTAATCAAAGGTGAGAGGCTGAGCTTTTCTCGTGTACGTCACTTTAAAACACTTCCTCAAATTCAGAATCAGACCATTCCTCAGGCACCAACTGTGGACAAACTCCAGACACGACTGAAGACGCAAAATATCAGCAATGCGACATATCTTCAAGAAGAGCTTCAAATCATCCGCATAGGCTAAAGCATTGCAACCAAGTGAGCACAACAAGTCGTTTATAAAAATGACGAACAATAAGGGACCCAGATTAGACCCCTGGGGAACGCCAGTTCTGAGCTCATACTCGAAAGATTTGAAGCCATTATAGAACACGTAATTTTTTCTTCCCCTCAAATATGAATTCATCAGTTTCAAAAAAGAATGAGTGAAGCCGAATGATGAAAGTTTGCTCAGGAGTAGCGCGTGATCAATAGTATCGAAAGCACGTGAGAAATCCGTATAGATTACATCCACCTGACCTCCATCATCGAGAGCCTCAGCAAGATTCTGTGATAATGCTGCCAAGTTAGTTACCGTTGACCTACCTCTTATGAAACCATGCTGATTTTCAGACAAATGGGGCTTAACATGATGATAAATATTTGAATATAATACCTCCTCATAAACCTTGGCAAAATTTGGTAGCACTGAAATAGGTCGGTAGTTCTCCACGAGAGATGAATCCCCTTTCTTGAATATGGGGATAACCCGAGCTCTCTTCCATCTATTGGGAAAGGTAGAAGTGCGTAGGCTAATAGTCAGAACACGATGGAGGGGTCCAGCAAATGCTGAGCTGCATTTTCGCAAAAGGAATGAAGGGATCTGATCATCACCGACCGTCGATTCATCCGGGAATCCATCCATTATCGTCTTGATTTCAGTAGCGGTCACAGATGGAATAATAATAGGAGGGTACTGAGTTGTGTCGAATTCACTATTAGTGCTCACATTTAGATCTCTCACATCCGAAAAGTGTGTTCCGAATAGATCAACAATATCAGCTGGATCATCATAAAGACGTTCTTCGGTACGAAAAACCCCGGGTATTCTCGAAGCACATCTCCTCCGGTCCAAATACTTCCAGCACGATGAAGGATCAGATTTTATTTGGTCCTGCACCCCACTCAGATATTTCTCATATTCAGAAGAAATCTCCGACTTGACCAACGCTCTCAGTCGCCTGAATTCATTCAAACATTGAACACCACCTCCAGCACGCCATTTTCTTCTATAATAATTTTTAAGACGGATATTACGCTTTAGATTCCCAGTGAACCATACAGGAAAGCTACGTTGCGAAGACGAATAAGTTGTTTTAGGAACGAGTTCATCGAAAATCATAAATAGTTTGTCGTAAAAGTAATCCAAAGCCTTGTTCACACATCCGAAAGTTTCCAAAATACTCCAATCTACTGAATCAATCGACGAACACAAGGAAGACAAATTAGCCCCTCGAAAATTATACCGCACACATCTACGCTGTGGAAAACTCACTTGGCGCTTAGGAACTTCATGTGACAGCATTATTTGCAAGGCGGGATGATATGCATCCTCAGGAACAAAGGATGCATCAGCAGGCACTACCGAAACCCCAACGTCATCACTCGCGAGCACCAAGTCCAAACACTTACTATCTTTGTTGAGGACGGTGTTGAGCTGGCGTAGTTTTAAAAGATCACAAAAGTTCCTCAGTAAGACAGACTTGGGACAATATTCAGGTCCAGCAAAGTTTGGGCAGTTGAAGTCGCCCACCAAAACGACAGATTCTCCAACAAATTTCATCTCTAGAAGAGATGTAAACGTTTCAAGCTGGAAAACCGTTATGTCTGGAGGAATATAGAGTGCACATATAATCACAGGAAAAGGTTCAGTACAGCGACATAAAACGACGTCTATCAACGGAACACGATCCCTCAAGAATGTTGTTTCCAGAACAGTGTAGGCCAAGCTGTCAGAAAGCGCAACAAGCACACCACCACCGCGGGTTCTATTGACCCTAGCGAACGATCTATCACACCGCAATACCCCATAGCCTGTTGGTAACACTTCACCATCGTAAACCGAATCACTAAGCCATGTCTCTGTTATACAAATTATATCATACGTATATTCACAAGCAGATTTAAAAAACTGGGTTAACTTTGTGTTGAGCCCTCTGGCATTTTGATAATAAAGAGCGACATTTACCGATTCAATGGACAGACCCGCAGAAACGATCCCGTTGGAAGAGCCTAGTTTTCCGAGCTCGAAGTCGAGCTCACAATTGAAGGAATCCCGGAAATATACTTAATACGGAGATTGGTCTCTCCCGCTTCTGAGCGTTGAACCAGCTCAGCCTTGACAGATTTGTAATATGCTGTCTGCTCGGGAGTTCTGTCCGGAGTTATATTGATGTTCTGGAATTTGGTCTTCAGTCTTCTGAACCTTCGCAAAATAACATGAACCAACTCAGGAGAGGACAAACAAACTTTCAAAGGACGAGTTCGAGTGTCCTTGGTAGGATCAAATCTCCCGATTCTGAAAGGCTTCAAATTCTGCCCCTCAACCTCGCACTCCTTCATGACAGACTGGACCAAATCAGTATCCCTCCTCATCTGATCCTGCTTACTGGCACCACTCTCGACACTACCGTGTATGATGAAATTATGAGAGCGTTTAGTTCTTTCAAATGCCTCATTTATAATCTGCTCACGGGACTGAGATGAATTTGCAGGATCCAACTGAGTCACCCCAACACCAACCGAACTGGCATTCTTGAGTTCACGTATTTCATTTTTGAGCTCATTTATCAGTTGCAGTATCTTAGGGATTTGATGGAGTCCCTGTTCGCATTCAAGGCAGAGGTATTTCACACGTCTTTTGACACTGGAGCGCAAGTTAAAACATTTCAACTCTGCGGGAGTAAGCTCGGAGCATGATGCATGAATAGGTCTATTGCAACCATCACATCTCAACATGACATCTGTGCCCTCGTTAACGTCTGCGTTACACTTTATGCAAGTCAGAGTCGCCATTAGTAGATGTAAAAAAAACAAACTGTTATAAGCAAAAATGAAACAAAACAAAATGAAAACGTTCTGGTGAAAAAGGAATGAACTGGGTCACTTTTCACAACGGCCGGGCCGATAGCCGGTGGCTAACAAACAAACAAGAGGGCCGTCGGATAACACACAGTATGAAGGATGGGTGACACCAGTACGCTCTAAAATGAAGCTGAAAAACTTAAATCTGCATTCAAACTAAGAAAGTTATACGGTATAATGAAAACAAAATAATGGATGCACCCCGTACACACGATAATCTCAGCTGACGGAGATAACTCCCACATATGACAGCGAAGGCCGGAGGTAAACAAACAGAATAAACAAAGAGGATCTAATGTAGATAACTTGAAAATTGAAACAAAATACTTATTCCAATCTGGTTTCAGATATAATGTGTACTTGCCAATATCCTCACAAAAATCGGTTCGTTTAAAAAGCCTATATAGCACTCAAATATCGTATTTTAATCAGATCGAACGTCAAAACATCCGAGGTACACCACTGCGAAAGAAATATTTCTTTTCAATGAATATCAATATTCCCATAATAAACAAAGATATATTTATATATAGATTTATTTCAGAAATTAATATTTACCTACCATGAATAAAGAAAAATTCACTATGAAAAAATTGTATATTTTAATTAAATATGTAATTAGTTATGTACAGTAAATGAATGTTTTTTTTTCGAGAAAGAAATTAATTTTTCCAATAAATATGATAAGTTGAATGGAAACTGAGGTATACATATATTGCAAAAAAGTCGATAGTATGTAACTACAGGAGCCAGTTCGAAGAATTGCGAAGAGAGT
Source organism: Halyzia sedecimguttata (assembly GCA_937662695.2). Lineage (NCBI taxonomy): Eukaryota > Metazoa > Arthropoda > Insecta > Coleoptera > Coccinellidae > Halyzia > Halyzia sedecimguttata. The sequence goes on from OW569412.2 coordinate 38,777,988, forward strand.
TTCTAGGATGCCTCATGTTGTCACTATCACTATAGGGGAGGTGAATTTACTGGAAAATAATAAAAAAGAAACATTTATCATTCAATTATTTTTACAAGTTTCAATATGGATAAATAATAACGAACTGTTTCTCTGAAAAACGTTAACATTCAACCACCACTTCCAATAAAAATATCATGAATGTATTCAGGTTTTTTGAAATTTTAATATGAAAAACAAATAGCTTCGAAATAACGAACTGATTTTATAGAAATTATAAATATTCCAAAATAAATTTACCACATTTTCGAGAATAATATCAAATGGATTTATATTTTTTTCTAATAAACACATATTAACAACTTTGATTAATCGTAAAGAAACATTTACATTCAAAAGTGAATTTGACCGAAAACTCCAGCAAATAGAAATCAATTATTGAGAATTTCTTATTATCAATAACCTGAATTTGTTGCAGCAGGTGTTTCATTTTCGTATATTTGAAGTTTTCTTGAGAACAACTTCATATTTTGGAAAAGAAAATATATTTAGGTATAGTATTCATATCATGCAGTATCATTGAGCAAAATATTTTGAGAATCCGTGTCAGTGATTAGGCTAATCTAAATTAAATTTTTTTTAAGGAAAATAAGCCTTACCTTCGAATGTACTTTTTGAATGACTCAAACCATTTTGACACAAAAATATCTGGAATTCAACCATTCTGTCCTCTCTCACCTATATATCCCGTAAGCAGTAACGCACTATCCTAACAACCAACAGACCAATTAAAGATTACTGAATGTATGATCACTGTATTACAAAGTTTTACTTATTTAAGTATTCTACATAATTCAATAAATGTTTGTTTCACAGAAATAAAGTTTGTTTGGTGGAAATAAATTATTTGTTTGTAGCTAATAATATTTTCGAACATTACATTTCTGGATTACATTCAGTTACTAATAATAAGCCATTTTGATTATCGATAAATATTGGCCAAATAAATGGAATATTTCTGAGAAATAAAGTTTATATCAAGTTGTTCTAACTATTAATAATATTTATGAATAATTAATAAAACTTATTTATGACAAATAAAACTGTCCCAAATGAAAAATTATTCATTATTAATCCTAACATTTCTCTCAGTGTAATAGTTTCGACAGAAAATCCGAAAATTACTGTCGTTTGGGCAAAATCGGCTGTTCCCTAGAACATGCACGCAAAAATATTTCAGACATGATATTTTTCCTCGTTATCACTATAGATAGACGATGCATGAATTTATACAGGATTGAATCGGTATGTTGGTGTGCATAAGTGACCAGAAAATAAATCTGCATAAATCTGAATGATTTCCATCTGCTGGTCTGCTGTTAGAAGCGAATGATACAAGGTGGGGTCAATACCGCTAGATCGTTAACAGTATACATATACTTGCCACTTCTTCAATCTAGTCCTGAATTACATGAATTACTTCGAATCCACAATAATTTCCACTTACTCAATGAGATAAGAAATACAAGTATTCTCTAGGAAAATTAATAAAACCTCAACGAGTCTCAAGAATACAACGAACATTATACTGCATATCAATAAGCCCCTCTCTCGATTAAATCAACTACCTTGATTGTGTTTAATTGGTATTTGTGGGGCGATACTTTTTATCTGATGCTTGATTAATAACAGGCTTGAAGTTGGCTGTGCTACAATGACTAACTTGATGTCTCTATCAGCTTTCAGCTGCCTACTGCGACCGAGAGCGTGATGAGGTAATTACAGGGTGATGCGGCTTAAGGCTCTGCTTGCTGCTTCGACTCGCCTTCAGTATACGGAGCCTCCTCCTTTAATTGTCATGGTTAATTTGTTTTCTTTCAATTTCCCCAGACGTGTGTATTATCTGGTTGATGAACCTGCCGCATTCTGTGCGAGAACGATTTCGGAACCTCGGGCTGTGCGTTGAAATTAGTTTCAGGTGCATCCAGTTTAATTTTTCTCGTTCTCCAGCAAAATTTTGAAGAACATGATAGAAAAACAATCATTGGTAGATGGAAATAAAAAAAATAAGGTTATACCTGTGTAAATGAGGTTTGGTACCTCTAATGTCAGATTTAAATATTTCGATACGGGAATGAGGTAATTTCTAAAGAATGATTTTAAAATTTCATTCTGACCGATGTAAGCTATGGTATTGCAGTCTTTTGTGTGCCTTTCAACGGCATTGTATAATCATTTACCAGAAGACATCAAGAACATGAATATGAAAAAGTTTAAATTGACCACAAAGAAGTTGCTATTGAGGAGTCCACTATATAGTCTGGAGGAGTTTATGAAGACTGACTTTAAAACCTGAGGACACATGACGCGTCGGCACATGAAAACATGAAAAGATGATAGAAAAAAAAAAAAACTGTTTTTTTAAATTAGATTGAAGCTGAAAATGTTCAGTACTTACCTGTGTTTAAATGTATGAAATGTTTCTTGTATATTTCTATTATGTGTATATTGTATCTTGACAGGTCTTGTAAATTTTGAAGACGATTTAATAAACTAAACTAAACTAAACTAAGCTATGTGACAGTATGCTGAGTAATTGGAGGCGGAAATTTGAAGGTCCATTATAATTGAATGCCATCATCAATTATAATCCTCCATTGAACGGGGTTTTCCGTTGGAAGTAGCTATATTTAATGTGAACGTTTGATTTTTGGCGCGCTGTTCTATGAACCTATAAAGTGCCTATCAATTCGTCCAAACGTCTGTAATTTTCGAATATTTGGACGAGAATGGTCTTAAACGATTAGTTTCGACTCACTGATCAAGAGTCCGGGGTCATAATTGATTGTGTCCGGCCGGTCGCCAGCACGATTACGCTCGAAAGCAATGAGCTATAGAGAGTTGACATTTTCAGGGTAGCTTTGTAGTCCGAATGCGCCGGCTAAGTTCGTAAATGGGCAAAATCCTACGAGTGGTTTCAGAATTATAGCCATTTGAAATGTTGTTTTCCCATCAATAACTCGACAAATACTAATCTGATCAAATCAAAGCACGGTCATTAGTTGAAAAATACCGACACAAAGACTCATGGGAAATGTTGTGAGGATCGCATGTCGGCAAAATAAAAAAAAAATATTTAAAAAAGTTCTGTATCTCAGAACCTATCCGTCAGATATCGTTGAGGGCCTTCAAAACCTTATTATACAGTAAAGTTCTAGATATGAGCTTGATCGGATCTATATTGGTGAAGATATTTCCAAAATATCGATATATTCCAAAAATCGCGGTGAATTGGTCCACTGGTTTTACATTCAACCAAACAAATTATCATCAGTTTATTTCTGGGGTTTCTCTCCCAAACTCTCAAAAATATCTATTAAATAAAAATTAGTTTTTCTGCGATTTGCTTCTGCGTAAGAAACACAAGATATTTGTCAGAAGCAATCAATTGGACAATGTTGCCTAACAAACAACAACGGAACAACATCAACGAAGAAACAACTATATCGTAACGTTTCGGAGTCTATGTCAGACTCCTTCGTCAGACGCTTAACGAAAATCTTTAGAATTATTTTGTTGATAGTTATTCTAAAATTCAACAGGTTTTGATTTTTGAAAGTGTTTGCATAGATGATTATTCTAAGTATTCTGTGATGTCATATTTCATAGCGTTCTAGGTTCCAGTTCATGTCATTCTCTGGAATGACAGGGAAATATTTGACACTTTGACAGAAACACCTGTATGAAAATGATGAGAAATACATAACAATACTTGGTAATAGCAATAGGATTAGGAATCAGTTTCGCAAGTTAGACACAAAGATTGGAAAATGGTTCAATATCCAAAAACATTTTTCCCATGCGAAAGAAGAAATATGTATATCCAAGTGAAAATACGATTTGATAAATGCAAGTAGGTATTTGCTCAGAAAGACTTTATTCAAGCAGGTTCTTTACTGAAATTGATATCTTTTCAAGGGTTTCACAAAGCTTTGACAGCTCTTAAATGCCCAATCAGCGTAATTCTGATTCCCAGTCCATTATGTGATATGATGAGTTTTGTGAGATTTTCTGTATTATTTTTCACAGTTTGGGAGAGGAAACCCAGAAAGGAACCATTTAATAATGAATATATCTCCCAAAGTATCCTTTAATAATATACCACAATGCTCCTGTTTTCACTTGGAAGAGGAAACTTCCAGCTGTGAGATCACTGTTTTTGAACGGAGATATTATAAAATGGAAGTCTGAAGTCAAATATCTAGGAGTAACACTAAATAGTAAACTTTTGTGGAATAAGTGCATGTTGAAATCACTGCTAATAAAGCATTAAAGGCTTTAATGGAATGCAGAAATCCAGCCGGTAAGACCTATGAACTGTGTTGGTTGTACGTCATGATTGTGAGACCCATAATCACGTATGAGGGAGTAATCTGGTATACGAAAATAATTCAGAATAGTACGAGGAAAACACTCGAAAAAATACAAAGGCTTGCATAAGAGTGTCAGACGGAGCCATGGAAACCTGTCCTACCAGGGCACTTGAGATTATTGGCGTATTCCATTGGTAGAACTCGTGCGCACTGAATCGTATTCCGTGCATGAATCGTATTCCATTGGGGAATTTCGTCAAGCATTTTGACACATTTTGACGTCCAGTGCAACATTTTTTGCACTCAGTGCGTGCTCAGTGCAGCACTGGTGCTGCCAATGGAATACGCCATATCACAAATCTCACCCCCTCACATTGTGATAGACAAAACGGCCTATGAAGCCGTTCTCAGAATATCTAGGAACGTAGCAGTCAATGAGGGTATTAAAAAACCAGAAAGTATGGTCCTCTCTTATCGGGTAAATTTCATTAGGCTCCTATCAGATTGTCTTTCAGGCAGAAATAGTAGTAACTGAAAGAAGTGTGGAGATGAACCTAGAAAGAAACTATCACAGATGTAATATAGCAATCCACTCTGACAGTCAAGCTGCTATTAAAGCTCTGAGCTCCCAAGTTATCCAGTGTAAGCAAATATGGGAGTTCCGAAGAAAACTTGATGAAGTAGGCAAGCTTTATAAAATTCAAAATATTCTTTTACGTTATAAGACTCACATTTTGTTATGAAAGAATCAATTCTCCTATGTAGTGATCAATGCAATGCATTCATTAGCTTCATGCACATATTATACATAACATCATTCTGTGTCACAGTCAACGTCAATATTGACTGTGTCATGTAATGCATGTACTCGAGTGCGTCATTAAGCTACCACAAACGCAGCACTGTTTGTTTTTGACCCAACAGTTAAATTGTGTATTTGAATAGACACCATAAGCCACACAGCACTGTCCATTTTGGAACCAATAGTGGTTGAATGTATTTGAATGGGACCTTATGCCACTGCAAACACAGCACCGTTCATTTTCAAACCAACAGTGAATGTATGTATGTGAGTTGAAACTAATCATTTGATACTATTCTCAGCCAAAAAGTGTACCAGTTTTTTTTGGACGCTTGTTTTTACTGTCGGATTTAAATTCTTAGAAACATTTCATTTTTCCTAGAGCTAAGCAGCTTAGAGCAAGTTCAGTACCTGGATGGGTGACAGCTCTGCCATATATATTTGGACAGCGAGTCAAAGCTCCTGTCCACAGGGATTTCCCCCTTTTTTATTTAATTTAATGTTTGTCCGTCAATATCTAGTCGTTATTGACATTTCGTGTTGCAATACAAATTTTTTGCTTTGAATGGAGGATTAATTGGACATATCACCAATTTAAATTAAATGAGTCTGTATGGTTCCAGTAGACACCCATTAAATCGATTTTTCAGTGAGATGAGTCATACCTTTATAAGTTTTAAGTGTGTGATAGTAAAAAGTAGTAAAACAATAATTGTTTTTTGTTAATTTTATTCAAATTCACATTAATGTCTGCAAGAGATCTTTTATCTTTCTGCTTGTTATTGTCATAGAAGACTTTTATCTATTCCACACCCACAGTTCGTATAACACTCGTAGCCACAACATTATGTGCTTATCATATTTTTTTGCAGGCTAGAAATACAGTCCCTTACCAGATCCCTCTATTGGAGATTGATACCTGTGAAACAAAAGAAATTGCAGAATATTGCCAGAAATAATACCCTAAATAGAAATACATAAAAGTGGCAGAGCTCTATGGACAGGGGCTTTGGCGCTCTTGACAAACTAGTAGCGAGTAAGTATTCAAATTTTGACAAATCAAATATCCGAAAGTATTGGTTGCTCAGAGGAGAGAATGATATCCATGGATGATTACGATAGAACTGCATCATTAATGAATTAAAAACGTAGATCAATGACTCACCCCATAAGTTTTATTAACATACATCAGCAAATTATAATTAGAGCATTCTATGAAATCATAAAATTTCGATTGATTATTGAAATTTTTAAAAATTATACCTCTGGAAGTACTAGCTTGTTTGAGTTGAGAATTATATAAATTGATTCTTATGATGAAACTGAATTTAAAAAAAATTGAACTTGCAACTTTTAATGTAAAATAATTTTTTCTTTCGATACTCCGAAACCACTTGACCGATTTTGTCCAGTAACGAAATTAAGATAGTTATCTCCCAAACCTCCTCTGAAAATTTCAACTGTCTAGCTCATTATGTTCGAGAGTTATCGTGTTAACGGCCTGCTGGACGGTCGGACAGAATCGATTTTGACTGATTCTTTATCAGCGAGTCGAACCAAAACGTATAGGACCATTTCAACCATATCTAAATGATAGAATCTCAGATACGTGTGATCCTCACAAAATTTTTCATAAGTCTTCGTATCGGTATTCTTCAACGGATTACCGTGATTTGATGTGATCAGATTAGTATTATTCGACTTATTGGAAAAACCAAATTTCAAATGGCTATAACTCTGAAACTACTCGGTGGATTTTGCCCATTAACGAACTTAGCTGGCGCAGTTGGACTCCCTAACTTATTGCGTTCGAGCTTAATTTAGCTGACGGCCGATCGAACGCAATCAATTTTGACCTCGGATTCTTGATTAGTGAATCGAAACTAATCGATCAAGACCATTCTTCGAAAATCTTCGAAAATTAAAGACATTTGGACGAATTGATACGCACTCTGTTCAGGTGAACAGCGCGTCAAAAATGATATATCACCTGAGAATGAAGGAGATCATTTTTGCGCGCGTGTTCCGCAAGGAACAGCCTGCTATGATTTCGTCACAATACCTGCATATTTAGATCTTTTTTTTTTAATGGCCTCAAACGATTCAGTTCGACTTACTGATAAATAATCAGGGGTCAAATTCAATTCTATCCGTCCCGTCCGGCCAGCCTAGTTAGCATGATAACTCTCGAAAGGAAAATGCTAGAGCGTTGGAGCTTTAAATGTCTAGGACAAGTTCGTTAATTGTTAAAATCCACCAAGCCATTTCGGAGTTATGGCTATTTTTAGTTAAAACATTCTTCAAGAATATTTTCGAAACTGATCACTCGATCTATATGAAATTTAGCGTCAAATTGTAGATTGATGAGCTTTAAATGTGTGCGAAATGTTGTATGGATCGGATAGCTACAAACTAAAAAAACGTTTTCGGAGTTACACCCATCTAAAATTTTGTTGTTTCTTTAATAACTCAAAAATAACAAATCTGATTCAATTTGAACTTGGTAAATACTTGTAGAATGCTAACGCACAAATTTTTGCGAAATTCCATGAGGATCGTAATATTAAGAAAAATATATAAATATTTCTTAAAAAAAAATTATTTTTTATCAAAAATTTTATTTCAGTAACTATTTGTCAGATTCCCCTGAAATTTCTCAAGCCAAATCTTATTTTCTCAAAAATTGTGTCATGAAGTATTTCGTGAGGGTCGTTGAGGCGTGAATAGACAGAATAACATGCGCGTAAAAGCTTCTTACTTTTGAAAAATGTTTTCTTCGTGTTATTGATCGTGATCAGAGGAATTAATGAAATACATTATTTTTAATTTACGTTCACTGCCTAACCTCTTAGGGATAGTTAAGTTGTAGCGTGTGAATCTCTTGCTGGCCGGGGATACATCTATGTAAGTTATGTTAGTTTACACGTTATACATAGATGTAGACAGCAAAACGCACTTCGCCTCAAAATTTTGACGAATCAACAAAATAACGGAACATAAACTTTGCTCAATTAATCGGATTAATTTCCCAAAATAACAGAAACCTCGTCACATGCCTGACAGAAAACGGGCCCTTTTGAATTGTTAATATAATTTGTAGCGTTTGGGAGACCCAGCAGCACGCAACCTCTTCTGGCGAAACGACGCCGTAAAAATGAAGTTACAATCCTCGGAGACGGCATCCATTCTTCCTTAAATTTATTATGCAAAATATTGCCAGTAGCTAAGACGCCGCAAACATGTTTGCCTGTCCTTTATTGCGGCATCCGTGATACGAAATCACTTTCGCGTGATGGAATCAAGCCGCAAAGTCTCATAATTGACAGGGACCTGTCTGTATTTTCCGAATGCCATTTCGTTCGGTTCGTCGAACGGACGTTGTCTCATAACGTTCCTGGGTTGTGTTCGAATATTAACTCCGTTGAGTAATATTCCATTGCGTTCGAAAACTGAAAGGTTGAGTAAATATTACTCTGTGACTGTCGTCCGAAAAGTCGGAGTATTCGATTCGGAGTTCATATTACTCCTGTCAAAATTGACATAACTCATGGGACGGAAAATCTAGTATCTTTGTCTCACTGTTTTATGAATGTTTTGTGAGGTAATTTAATAGTTTTAATACTGCTCACAATATATATTTATGATTAGAGTTACATATATGTGAAGAAAACAATAATAATAGGATCTTTCTTAAACCAACATAACCTATTTTCCGATATTGGCACCTTCTGTCAGTGTCAGTATCAGTGTCAGGGTCAGAGTTAACTCCAGAGTACTGTCAAACCTTCAAAAACTCTACTCTACACCGTGGAGTTAATTTTCGAACACAACCCTGGGAGTACTGGAATTTGAGTCGTAACAGGTTAACTATACCTTTTCAACTTCAAATTGAGACTAATCACATTCAAATTGGGATTAAACACATTCAAAATGAGAATTAGCCACTCCAAAATTGTAAACACAATCGAATTGGGATTAGACACATTCAAAATGGGGCTTAACAATTTCAAAATGGTTATTACAATCAAATGGGGAATAAACACATTCATATTGGCACTAAACAATTTCATATCGAGGAAGATCTTTTCTCTATTTCAGTATCGTAATGAGTCCATTCCAGCACTAAAAACAGTGCTGGAATGAACCCATTCCAGCATTGTTTCTAGTTATATTTTTCGTTTTGTGGTAGTCAGCACATTTGATCCTATCAAATTTCAACACACGTCAATTATCAATATAATATAATCTGGATATAGTGAAATAATTGGGAGGGAAAAGATTTATTTTCATTGAAAAATAAGGTACTAGAGATTTCCTCCTTGTTTATTTTGAATAATTCATGCTATTAGGAAACTGTTTTAAATCTGATCTCTATGCCCTAGGTATGATTCAAATTCAAATTCCCTAATCTGTCAACTTTGGTAACAGTCACACCAACTGCCAAGATACAATACAAAAGTCACTAGGATGTATAATCCGGATTTTGCATTAAATTTCAACAGTATTTTATAAAACTTGCCTGAAATAGAGAAACTATCGTCTAATACTCGTTGCAGAAGGCTATTCCAACACTCATTCGTTCGAAAACTCGCTCCTTCGTCGCTTGTTTTCAAATTTCGCATTCGTGTTTGAATAGGAGCCCATTCTGCAACTTGTATTAGAATATACTATTTCAGTTATATTTCATATTTCAAGAGAATTGTTCAGAAGTAACTAAGAATCCAAATGAGAAAACATTTATTTTACAACACAGATGTGTATATAAACTTAAAATAACGCTATTTTATAAACAATTCAGTTGAAAAATGTGAGAATTAATACAATAAATATTTCTTTTACATTGAAAATCACACAACCATATCAACTAAGTTCAGAATATCAAGAAAATATCGCTGTATATGTGCTACATATCTCGCACAGTTGTTGACATTTTATATATTTATATTATCACGCAGAATAATTTCCAATTCATGCAAGCGGAACTGGTTTTGAGGAAGATTTGCTCTTTCTTCACCAGCCAAATCTGTGGCATCCTTGTAGACATTGACTTTTTAACTGCAGATTTATAACTTGACCACGCAAATTCTATAGGATTCAGCATTGGACTGTAAGGACTGAGTCTTAGTAGATTATTGTCCAGAAATTCTGGTTCCTGGAAGACCTCTTCTAATCCGGCATGACAAGGAGCGTTATCTACTACCATCACCACATGTGGCTACTATACCTTTTCAACTTCAAATTGGGACTAGCTACATTCAAATTGGAATTAAACAAATTCAAAATGAGAATTATAGCAACTCCAAAATGGTAAACACAATCGAATTGGGATTAGACACATTCAAAATGGTTATCACAATCAAATGGGGAAAAAACACATTCATATTGAAACTAAACAATTTCATATTGAGAAAAATCTTTCTCAGTTATATTTCATATTTCAAGAGAATTGTTCAGATATAACTGAGAATCCAAATGAGAAAACATTTATTTTCCAACGCAGAGGTGTATATAAACTTAAAATAACGCTATTTTATAAAAATTCAGTTGAAAAATGTGGGAATTAATACAATAAATATTTAAGTAATCATTAAAGGATACTGTGGGAGGTATACTCATAATTGAAAGGTTTTTTTCTGGGTTTTCTCTCCCAAACTCTGAAAAATATCTATAAAATAAAAATTAATTATTTTGTGATTTGCTTCTGCGTAAGAAACACAAGATATTTGTCAGAAGCAATCACTTGAACAATGTTGCCTAACAAACAACAACGAAACAACATCAACGAAGAAACAACAGCTATATCGTAACGTTTCGGAGTCTATATCAGACTCCTTCGTCAGACTTTTAATGAAAATCTTTAGAATTATTTTGTTGATAGTTGTTTTGTGAAATTCAAGAATTGTCACAATTGTGAAATTTAAGAATTGTCATAACTAAGTTCAGAACATCAGGAAAATATCGCTGTATATGTGCTACATATCGCACAGTTGTTGATATTTATTATGTTTATTATATTATCACGACAACTGGTTTTGAGGTTGATTTGATCTTTCGTCACTAGCCAAAATCTGTGGCATCCTTGTAGACGTTGCCATTTTAACTGCAGATTTATAACTTGACCTCGCAAATTCTATATATAGGGTACAGCATTGGACTGTAAGGACTGAGTCTTAGTAGATTATGGTCCAGAAATTCTGGTACCTGGAAGACCTCTGTATTGGGCTGTAAGGACTGAGTCTCAGTAGATTATTGTCCAGAAATTCTGGTTCCTGGAAGACCTCTCTTATTTGACAATATTTTTGAATTATCCAATTTAAGTGGAAATTTCATTTCCCAAAATGAAATAGTTTAGTCCCATTCTGAATGTGTTTATTCCAAATTCGATTGTGTTTACCATTTTGAAGTTGCTTATTCTCATTTTGAATTTGTTTAATCCCAATTTGGACGTGATTGGTCTCAATTTGAAGTTGAAAAGGATAGAATTGAAAACACAAGAAGGTTCCAATGCAATTCCTCTGTGGAAGTGGAGGTAACAAGGGGCTGTTGCACCAAACAACTTGTGATCTAGAACTTTCCACATTTCATGACGATTTCTACGTTTCATGAAAAATAGTCAGAATCAAAACGAGCAAAGTTGAAAGTGAAAAGTTGCAAAGTACTTTGTTGCAACAGCTCCCTGGTTCCATCAAAATACGCTAAATGTGCCACAGAATCAATTTTCACTTTGAAAATTTGCCAAAATGCAAAGTTAAAATTCAGTTTGGTGATCGTTCAATAGTGCCTTCTTTCTCGAAGCAAATTCAAACTACAACATTCTGATTCGTAGTTATGCAATGATCCCGGTCCGGAATAGTTACTTTTCTGAGCTAGGCCTTCAAAATTTATCCCTACTAGTTTTTTGCTCGTATGTTCTGGGGAACATCGCGTTATCATTTTGCCCAAATGTCTGTAATTTTCGATTTTTTTGCCGAAAATGGTCTCAAACGATTGGGTTCGACTCCTTGATGAAGAATTCGAGGCTAAATTTGATTATTTTCGGCCAGTGAGCCTTCCGTTGACACGATAACTTGAGAACGGAAAAACATAGCGACTTGAAATGTTCAGGGTAGGTGGCGCATTGCAATATGACGAACAAGTTCGTTAATAGGCATAATTTCAACCAATAAAAATCCGATCGAATTGAAACTTGGTGAGTAGTTGCAGAATACAAACCTAAAGATGTTCGTCGAAATTTTGTCAGAATCGTATCACTAGAAAATTAAAAAAAATTATTAAAAAATTTGATTTATGTCACGATAACCTGAGAACGGAAAGAGATAGCGACTGAAATTCGATTGTTATTTCCTCGATAACTCGAAAAATACATAACCAACCCAATTCAAACTTGGCTATCAGTTGTAGAATGCCAACTCAAAAAAAATTTCTTGCGAAATTTCGTGAGGATCGTTTCACTAGAAAATTTAAAAAAAATCATTGAAAAAAATTCTATATATCAGAAACTATTCGTTCGACATCAGTGGAATTTCGCGAGAGCATTCAGTACCTAACTCTACTGCCAAGTTTAAAGTTTCAGCACGACCGGATCTATATTGTTGAAGATCCGAGCAGCCTTATGTGAGTTCAGTAGCTGGATGGGTGACCGTTACCAAGATAACTTTTGAACGAAAGGAGATAAAGCCTTGCAAATTTCAGGGTAGGTTGCTCATCCGAATGGGAGAGTTTAGTTTTTTTTTTGGGCATAATCGGCCAAACGGTTTCGGAGTTATAATCAGCTTGAATATTATTTCCTCGATAACTCAAAAAATACAGTCTCGATCGAATTGAAGCTTGGTATTTTTATTGAATTATTTGAATTGTGTTGGGCGGACGAAATCTGCCCGTCCACGGCCACCAATCGGTCTGTTGTGGCACACCTATAATCTATACTTCACCAGGCTCAGGCCTCTTGATAAGGGATAAGAGTCTGGTGGGTGAGAACTTGTCCAGTTCCCGGAGTATCAGTTTGAGGACTGTTAGTTCCTCAAATCTGATCCTGTCACCAGCGGCGCAGTCACACATGATGTGTTCGATAGACTCGTTGTCCTCCAGGCATAGTCTGCACTCGGAGTCCTCAGTCAACTCCAGCGTACTGAGGTGTTTCTGGGACCACAGAAAACTTGCTAACTAGTTGTGGACTATCGACATAAAGACGTGTGTGAAATTTTGTGAGAACCGTACCCTTAGAAAATTTTTGAAAAATTACGAAAAAAAATTGTTGACGTGAAGTTAGAAGTCCCTGACTTCACTTATTCGAATTTACCATGGTAAATTCGATTAAGAATGTCCAATACAGGAGAATATTATCAAGAACATACATTCATTGAAAATATTATTAGAAACATTACAGAACGCTTGTAATAACTATTTTTGTATGTTTATAGTTTTCGAAATATGGATACTGCGGAGAAGTATATTTATATGGGAAGGTTTAGTGGGTAATTTCATGAAGTAGGTGCGGAATTACCTACTAAACCTTCCCGTTATAGTTATGTTGCAGTTTCTACAATTATTAAACATATGTTAACGTCCACCTGAAGTGTTATTCTTTTTCTCGCTAGCAGTTCTAAATTTGTCCATCATATTGCCTGAAAGCTTATTCTTCGGTAATAATAATAGTACTAGCAGATTCCTCTTCGACAATGTCTCCTATAAATATTTTATAGGTGGCAAATAAGTTTCGTTTATCAAAAGTGGGAAAGCCCTGTGGACAGGAGCTTTGGCGTGCTGTTCAAATTTATAGCCAGAGCGGTAACCCATCCAGGTACTGAATTTGCCCAAAACTTCTTAGCTCCAGAGAAAAAAATAATTTTCCCAATATTTCCAATAATATAAATCCGACTCTAAAAACAAAAGTTTTTTTGGCCGAGAATGGTCTCAAACGAATAGTTTCGACCCAAATACATATATTCACTGTTGGTTTGAAAATAAACAAGACTGTGTCTTTGGTTGCGTGAGGACCCATTCTAATACATACATTTGCTATTGGGTCGTGCTCTAAGTAATCATTAAATTTATAACCTCTGAGCAGTTAAACTCGGAGCTACTAGAACTCGGGGATCCGCGGTCTAGCCTCAGTGGAGATGAGAGTTGATTCCAAAAGGGAACCTAGTAAATGGGCGCCAGGCAAATTTAATTCTCCCAGATACCCCAGCGTAATGTAATAACTCCTAAATTTCCCAAAAGAATATTCACGCTAGAAACAAAAAATTTATTCCAGATATTCAGAATCAACAAAACAACACTCTGAAACCCTGAATAGGGTGCGACGGAAATTAAACGTAGATATTCTTCCTTGATCCGAATACGCGTCGCTTGAGCTCTGGCGCATCTACGTTTTTGCGCGTATGTTCTGGGAAACATACGCGTTATAGTTTTGCCCAAATGTGAAATTTAATTCTGTGGTGCCGTCCGGCCGTCCGGCCGTCCGGCCGTTGCCACGATAACTTGAGAACGAAAAGAGCCAGCGACTTGAAATTTTCAGGGTGGGTTGCGCATCCCAATACGACGGACAAGTTCGTTAATGAGTATAATCGGCCCAATGGTTTCCGAGTAATAATTTTGTTTTCAACCAAAATAAATCCGATCGAATTTAAACTTGGTGAATAGTTGTAGAATATAGACCTAAGCACGTTCGTGAAATTTTGTGAGAATCGTATTGCTAGAAAATTATTAAAAAATTATTAAAAAATATTTTTGTTGTCACGATAACCTGAGAACGGAAGGAGATAGCGGCTTGAAAATTTCAGGTTGGGTTGTGCATCTGAATGCGACATTTGAGTTTGTTTATGAGCATAATCGTCCAAACGGTTTTAGAGTTATAGCCATCTGAAATTTTCTGAAATTTGGATGTTTTTTGTTCCTCATTAACTCGAAGAATACAAAACCGATTGGATTCAAACATGGTGAATAGTTGTAGAATATAGACCTAAGCACGTTTATGAAATTTTGTGAGCATCGAATCGCTAGAAAATTATTAAGAAATTATTAAAAAATATTTTTGTTGTCACGATAACCTGAGAACGGAAAGAGATAGCGGCTTGAAAATTTCAGGTTAGGTTGTGCATCTGAATGCGACATTTGAGTTTGCTTATGAGCATAATCGTCCAAACGGTTTTAGAGTTATAGCCATCTGAAATTTTCTGAAATTTGGATGTTTTTTGTTCCTCATTAACTCGAAGAATACAAAACCGATTGGATTCAAACATGGTTATTAGTTGTAGAATGCCAACGCGAAAATTTTTGCAGAATTTCGTGAGGATGGTATAACTAGAAAATTCAAAAAAAAATAATTAAAAATAATTGAAAAAAATTCTATATATCATAAACTATTCGTCCGGCATGGCTGAAATTTTGGGAGAGCCTGCAGAACCTAACTCTACTGCAGAATTCCAAGTTTGAACACGATCGGATCTATATTGTTGGAGAACCGAGCAGCCTTTTGTGAGTTCGGTAGGTGGATGCGAATCGTCGTAAGATATGTTGTCTATGGTCGTATTTTTGCGAGAACCTCCAAAAATAAAATATGAATGTCATGATGACATATTATTATACATATATATTCATGGTAAAATCGTGTTATTTCATCACAAATCTATAGGAGATTAGATGATAGCCCTACATTAGTGGTCAGACCTGGTTTTGAAAGAGATCCTCCTTAGGAGGAGGCAACTAAATATTGAAGGGATTTCTATGAACAAGAGTGAATATCTTTGAGGAATAGAGAGGCGATTCTTCTTCAAGAGATCCATGTGCCTTCAGAGGAGTATATTTGCGAGAGGGGACCTTTGAATTTTGCAGAAGGCTTCTGATCTTGTAAGGTGAGAGGCTCATTTGTGGATATTATATCTCGTGATGGGTAGAAAGGAATTCTAGGCCAGTTTTTCTATCACTAATGAGAATATATCTTTATGTAATAACGGGTGATTTTTTGAGAGCTTTTGGATTTGATTTGAAAAAAATTGGTTCAAGCACTGACGTGAAGTCAGAAGCTTTTGCGCGTATGTTCTATTGTCCATTCTCCTGTATTGGACACTCTTCTTAATCGAATTTATTTTAGTTTGGATTCGTTAACATGGGAGCTCAGAGTTTTAATAGCAGCTTGACTGTTAGAGTGGATTAATACATCACATCTCTGATAGTTTCTTTTGTGATTAATTATTTCATCATACTATTAATATAAATCAATAAGATTCAATCGAGAATTAATTGGTTTCATTAAAAAAGTAAATATCAAAACAATTAATGGACAATAGAATTCATCATGGCAAATTCGATTAAGAAGAGTCTCCAATACAGGAGAATAGACAATAAAAATCATCATGGTGAATTCGATTGAGAAGAGTGTCCAATACAGGAGAATAGACAATAGAATTCATCATGGTAAATTCGATTAAGAAGAGTGTCCAATACAGGAGAATGGACAATAGAACATACGCGCAAAAGCTTCTGACTTCACGTCAGTGCTTGAACCAATTTTATATATCTATGATCATATACGACTAACACAAATCTTTCCCCAAATCCCGCTTTACAACAACAATAATTCATATCGTCGGCGACACTGCAAAACCAAGTAACTGATAAAAATTCAAAAATGAGATTCCGGCGGTAATTATTTAATTATATTTGTAAGGACAGGTGTGCAAATTCTTTTCAAATAGTAAACAGACCCTGAGACAATCAATATCAAGTGGTTTGTAACTATTTTGAATTTAAACTAATTCATCAATCCAAAATTATGCCTTCTGAAAATGTTGGTTTTTGTAGTTACTTGGTTTTGCTGTGTCGCCGACGATATATTCTGAGCATATTATGTTCAGGTTGTATATAGCATATATAAGATATAGTTTGAGATTTATTTCCAATAAATTGCATGCTGGCTATTCCTACTCCGTCAATCTACTCAGGTATCCTGATATCCTCCTCTATGCTTATTTCTGAACGTAGTATTACGTCGATGGTCTCGCAATAGTGTCCTCTTTCCCTCGGTGCTCGTAATCTGCAACCCTAGATTGGATGTCCCACAGCGTTGTTTACTGATCACCTTGTATATACTTATTGACCACCTTGTATATACTCGAATGCCTCAGTTCTACTTTTCCTGACATAAAAACCTTGATGACAGAAAAGAAACCAAAAGTGACTCCTCTCAGATAAGAAATAAATGAGTCTCCCCAGTGCATAATAATTTTGGTTATCAGAATATCAAACAGACAAGTTATTCGTTGTTATCTAATATTTATACAGTTCGTACATACCTTGATAGTCGGGGTTATCCTGTATAAGTTTGCTTCAAAATTAAATCTGGCCGTGCCTCCACCAAATAATTCCTCGGATACACAGCAACGTTCTGGATACAGAAGAATAATTACAACATTGTTTCTACTAGAAATGACGAGAATAGAACATTTAACACGTACCTGTCAAAGTCGCCAAGATCGTTCACATGGTCAACTTGGATTTGCAAAAGGTCTTTAAATCCTCTTTCGAGATAAATGAAGGTTACTAAAATCAAACCAATATAACCCTCACTAATTTAATTCGATTTTCGAAACTAGATCCAACTAAGAAGATTCCAATAATTCTTACAAAATTTCGAAAATGCGTATAACCAAATGCTTCCTCCGCTGAACCACAAAATCGACGACCTCATCTGACCGACGCTGACTCTGACAAAATTTCATAACGTCAAAACGAAACAGTATTGCCAATCCATCCGGTTCCTTGAACACAATTCACTATGCGTCGATTGGCACTACTGAGACCCAAGCTCAAATTCAATGTCAATACAATCGACAAATTTATCGCCAGCAAAACATAAACAAACCTCTGCCTGGATCAAACGAACGTTACAAAGTATACTTTGGCAGTATTCTCTCCCAAACTCTGAAAAATACCTAAAAAATAAAAGAATTATTATTTTGTGAATTGCTTCTGAGTTAGGAACACAAGATACACAATGTAGCTTAACAAACAATAACGAAACAGCATAACAACTATTTCGTAACGTTTCCCAGACTATATCAGACTCGTTCTTCAGACACCGAACGAAAGTCTTCAATTATATTTTATTGATAATTTTCCTGGAATTCAAAAATTGTCACCATTTTCGGAGTTGTTTTATCCATGAGCACAAGGTGCTTTCCTTAGACGTCGTTTACAAATATTTCTTTGAAGGTAACCACCGAAACCGATACTTCTTTTCAACAAGAACTGGGTCTGGACTGTCAACAGATACTTGGACTAGGTAGGTTCTTCAACAGGATAGGGTCGAGGTAATGGAACTTCTATCTTAACTAGGATTTTTACTGGGCTACTGAATAGTAAATATATTTATAATCCCCTCCTACTCATAGAAAAATAACTTCTATTTGTTCCTCTATATTACTCGGTTGAATTATTTTAATATTATTCACAAAATAACTTATCGTCACAGGCGATAGGTCTCAGACAAGTGGAAGATCGAGATCATAGAGGAACATCAAATTCTTGAAAGACAGATATAAGATCTAAGTGACTGGTTATCTGTCTGGTGACAGATCTAATTTGATCTCTGCTCGCTTTGAAGAGACCTTTGGTAGAAGTGAGATTGTCTTCCTCCATTATTTCCTTACTGTGACTCAGACCTGAGGAAAGATTCTAGCACTTGCTTCCTCATCCACTAAGACATGAATCCTCTAGCTTAAGTCTTGGTTATCCCGATCACCGGGTCTGGGCTGACAAAGAAAGTCTCAGAACTTCGTTCGGTAGGAGCATCTGCCCTCGTTGCTAAGAAATCCAGCGTGTCGCAGCACACACACTGGTGTTACCATGTTGACTTCTGCTAGAAAGGAGAGGATATCTTGGCTGTCCCAGATGTTGACTTCTGCTAGAAAGGAGAGGATATCTTGGCTGTCCCAGATTTGTTTCAATATGTGCTGCAGACACGTAATAAACCTGACTATCAGAGCATATGTGGATTTACTAGCCGGCCAGACATAATCAATTTTCACCTTGAATTCTTTATCAGTGCGGTGAAATTAATCGTTCAAGATCATTCTCGGCCAATATTCGAATATTACAGACATTTGGACGAATTCATAGGCACTCTATTTAAAGCGTGTCACAAAGTGAGTAATTTGGAGAGATTAATATGTTTATGGTTAAAATTAATGTAGAACTTGAAGACTCACCTTCTATATCCACCAAACCGAAATCTAAAAAACTATATTGTATTCTCTTTCCAAAGGAAATATAAAATATTCAAGGAACAACACTCATTATTAAACATCAAGAAATTGATACATATTCGGGACCAAAAATCTATTCATGGCTATAATCCAAACCCTACTAAATTCAAAGATTATTTACCCTTGAGGTTCCATGTACCTAATAGAAGAAAAATAATCGAAATTTTCATATTCAAAATAAACCTGCCACT
Source organism: Halyzia sedecimguttata (assembly GCA_937662695.2). NCBI lineage: Eukaryota > Metazoa > Arthropoda > Insecta > Coleoptera > Coccinellidae > Halyzia > Halyzia sedecimguttata. The sequence continues at coordinate 38,797,600 of OW569412.2, forward strand.
CACATCTAGATGTATAGCTTCATTCAACGTTGTATTGATACAAAGTTGGGAACGTTAAGCCGATGCAACTGGAGTAGATAAGCCGGAGAACCCGCGAAAATTTGAATATTTCATGAAAACCGAGCATCGAGCAAAGTGGCCTGCCGCTTCTGCATCAGTTCTGAGGCCGTAAAATCTTTACTACTGCCGTTTTTATGGTTCTATTAAACCAACAAATACTCCGAGTTATTCGAGCACGCCATTTTCCAGCTGTCTAGGCACTATGTTTGGTTTGGCTGCTACTTACATTCCGGACTAATCCGGCTGTCGAGCTTTATGGTTCGCCCAATTACGGGAAACTATTTCATATCAATTTTTCGAATGAAATTTACCGACCCCATATATTGCAAATGACGCTGATTGCGATCATATAAGCTACGTTATTACCTGGATTTATTTGGTCAAACGCAGTTTCATTCAATCAGATTTACGCTTCTGTTTGATTTTCGTGGCAAATTGACCACAGTGGCGTGTATTTTGCGCGCTTTTGACCGCTATTATTTTGCCAAATTGTCTGTAAATTTTGAATTTCATGCCGAAAATAGTTTTTTTCGGCAACCGTCCGGGAAGTGCCTACTTCCCGGACGCTTTTTCTTTGAGAAAGAAGCATTTCCCGGCCTAGTCCGGGAAGTACGTACTTCCCGGACTAGGCCGGAACAATCACGCCGTTTTGGTCATTGTAAATATGAAAATCTTGGTAGGTATATTTTTGATCAATGAAGTTACCATAGCACTGAGAAAACGGCTGACAGTTCATATAAAATTAGTTGTCAACATGTGATATTTTCTGTTCTGTTTAATTTGTAAAGATTCAAAATATATAAAAAAGAAATGTGTCATCTCATTGATTTGTTATTCTACACGGTTGCCGAAAAAATATTGTACGCAACACGCCCGAAAAAGGTTTTTTTGGACTCATAGACTTCCAGGACTCGCTTACGCTCGTCCTAGAATTTTGTCTATTCGTCCAAAAAAACCCTATTTTCCGGACTTGTTACGTAAATTACTATTTCCATCAACCTGGCAATAATGAAAATGTTTAACGTTCACAAAATTATCCATTAATGACCCCTATAAACATTCTAGTTTTAGTTCACTATGGACTGATAATGAACACTACACCAGAAACTACACTCTGGTCCACTCCAAATTTTGTCGTCTGACATATGAGTGGTGTTCTACTTGGTTGTTACCATTGAACATTAAAAAGTGTTCAGTGCTCCACATTGGTAGAACCAATCCCCACCTCCAATACACGCTAGATTGCCAAACACTCTTATCTGTTTCACATCAGAGTGACCTTGGAATAACTATCACGGACGATCTTTCCTGGTCCACTCACATTTCCAAGATTACTGGCAAGGCAAAACAGATTGCTTTCCTTCTGCTGAAATCCTTTAAAGGCTGCAGCAACGCTACGCTGAGCAAACTCTATAAATATTATGTACGCCCCATTCTAGAGTACGCGGGTCCAGCGTGGTGGCCATCATCTCGAGCAGACACAGCTCGTTTGGAGTCGGTTCAGCGGTGGGTGACTCGTTTTCCTTATGGTTTCATTAGGCCTGCGTACGAAGAAAGACTGCAACTCTTCAATTTACCAACTTTTGAGGACCGAAGAACCAGAGGCGACACAGTTTTTACGTTTAAGGCTCTCCGAGGTCATTTTGGGGAGGATGTCCGCGACATGTACACCTTAAACCAAAATCATCTGAGGGGTCATTCTCTTAAACTTGGAAGGGAAAAGTTCCGGACGTACCAAAGGCAACAATTCCTTTCAAACAGGGTGTTTTATCTATGGAACAAGCTACCTGGTGACCTTGTCAGTGTACCGACCACAAATGCTTTCAAGAATGGATATGACCGGTGGATCGCTAGCCAGCAGGAATCACTAAGTCGGCCTATTTCTACAATCCTAACACCATTTGTCTAAGCTGTGCATATTTCTAGTAATGTAATTTTACATCTATTTTTAAGGTTTGAGTTTATAGGTATATGTGCCTCAACTCTTATTAAATATATAATAATAATAATAATAATAATATATTTCGGAATCGATGTTTCCATCTTCTGAGACGAAACGTTACTAAAGAAGGTATGCAATCAAATTCTACACTCAAGTTTGGGTTGACATTATAGCCTCAGTCATAAGCCGATCAGTGAGAACAATGAGTTGTTATACATTTCGATACCTTCAAGTACAATTTATAGGAAATTTTCAACGATTTAACTTGATTTTCAACAGCAGATTCATCGATGTTACTGTTCTGAATATATGTCCCTTATACTGTTTATACCGTTTTACCGATGTAGCACTCGTTGCAATGTGAACATTATAGGAACCACATCTTTATACCGGTCATTGTTTAAGGCGTTCTTCTGCTCCTATTCTTTCTGACAGTGAATACATCCATTTTCAAAATTTTTAAGATTGAGAGGGATGTGCTGTAAAAAGACCATAATTTGATGGTGAACGGAATGAGGATGTGGCCGAGAAGCGAGATTCAAAGCGTTTCAGAAGTGTTTTACTTCCGAGTGATATTTTGTCATTAATCCATTATACTATAGGTTGGTTTATTCCTCTATTTACTATTTCAATGATTCTGTTATTCTTATTTAAAAAGTCTTTCCGCCGTATTCACAAAGCATTCAATCTCCATTAAGTCCTAACTGAGGTCCTCAGTTACAGATGAATAAGAATTGCAACCACAGTTAACGTTAAAATTAACGTGAAAAAAGCCTGTTTCACCACCGCTAAGTACGTTAACTGAGGTTGAGATTCAAATTTATCCTTAACTGAGGACCTCAGTTAGGAATTAACGGAGATTGAATGCTTTGTCAATACGGCGGTATGTCTATTTGACTTGTTAATGCATTGAATTTAAAACTCATTGATTATATTATTTAATCTTATAACTAGTTTCGCGTTCGCAATTCTCCAGAAAATGTACATGATCTAGAACGAATCATAAGCGTATATTACGAAATAAAAAATTCTATCAGTTTCGGCATTTTCGTGGAAGTTCTAGAGAGGAAACATAAGATCGAAGAATAACAATCTAATTGGGAGGTCTATCAAGCTAGCCCGGTAGTTGTGGCATTTTTACAAAAAAAAATTGTTTATTAGATGCTAGTCAAGTGCTGAAGAATGCTGAAAAAAAAATGAAAAATCTCTGATGGTAGTGGAAAAAATGAAAATTCAACTTTCCGGGCCAACTTATATGAAGCCCAGCATTTTTCATCGAACTCTTGAAGAAAGTTAATGCTAGCTAAGTGCTGGCGAGTACTGAAGAAAAAATAGAAAAATCTCACATAGGAGTAGAACAACTGGCGATTGAAATGTCCGGGCCAACTTATAAGTAGACCGGAAAAGCCAGCATTTTTCATCCACATCTTGAAGAAAGTTAATGCTAGCTAAGTGCTGGCGGGTGCAGAAGAAAAAATAGAAAAATGTCACATAGGAGTAGAAAAATTGGTGATTGAATTTTCCGGCCAACTTTATGCTGCCCGAAAAAAACAGAGGTTTCCGCCGAAATCTTGAAGAATATTAATTTGAGCCAAGTGCTGAAAAAAAAATTGAAAAAAAAATCCACTACGAATGAAAAAAGAATTGAATTTTTCGGGACAACATTGGGCCATGGTAACCTAGACTTTTACGAAGAACGGGACGTACGATTTTATTGAAAATTTGGATCCTCAGCTACGAACCACTGCTCCATCGATCTAGAATATTTTCAGTGCTGCGGTGTTTCCGCTTATATAAAAAAGTACTAACCATTTTGATATTTCAAATGGAACACCCTATATATCATAGTTTTTTTCGATCCGCCGTAGCCTCCTAATCAATTCCCATCTGTAGCAGTAAAAAAATTTTTTTTTTTACATCACAAATTTAAAGTTAAATTTTTTTCAACATGCTATTTCATCGTAAGAGTCCATTGCTATCATTTTCAATTCTAACAAGCTAATACTTTCGGAGATATGATATTCCAAAATTTCAACCTTAAATCGTAATTCGTGATTTCACAGAATGCTGTCATCGTAAATATGAATTTGAGGTTATCACACAGAATATACCATAGGTAAGATATATTCTATGATTCGTTGTTGTCATATATTAGTGTTCTGTGATTGTCATCTCATAGAGGAATAGAAGGTATTGTATCTGTCTACAGATGAAAGATTTTAAACTGAATATGATGTCATATTTATATATAGTTCTATTCAAAATTCTTGATTTAAAATAGCTCCTGTTCTAGAAAACAAAGTATGATTGAATGCAAAATGAACCATGATACAATCTCAGCTATCATGGATAGCTCTTGGATAATCCATCTCATGATGGAAATATATTCTTTGTAAGTTAATAAAATTGGGTTCAGAATATCTCCAGTAAAAACAAAACTGGAATAATGATTAAGTTTCAATTGATAAAATATAATTTTCAGAGGAGTTTTAAGGAATGAATATCTCGGATGAGTTCGTTATTGGGTAGAAACGGTCTGGTAGTTTCGGATTGATAATTTTTGGGACGAAACGGTCTGGTAGTTTCGGATTAATAATTTTTGGGACTGTTGTTTTTTTTATAACAATTCTTGAAGCATTAAAGCATTGAAGCATTGCAGATTGCTCATTTTTATTTGAATGATAATTCTTGAAGCATTAAAGAATTGAAGCATTGCAGATTGCTCATTTTTATTTGAATGATAATTCTTGAAGCATTAAAACATTGGAGATTGCTTATTTAACCTTGATACACAACCTATTATTAGAATTTCTTTTATGATGCAGTTCCATCATAAGAATCGATTGATATCATTCCTAACTCTGAGAAACCAATCCTTTCGGAGATACGATTTGTCAGAGGTTGAACAAAAGCGCCAAAGCTCCTGTCCACAAGGCTTTCCCCTTTTTTTGCAAAACAGTTCCAATTAAACATTCGTTACTTTGGTACCTGGAATCCTAGAGAGCTGAAATTTTGGATAGGTATGCATTACCAATACCCCGTGTATCATTTACGTTTAATGAAATACGTCTCTTATCATACAGGGTTATTCAAAATCCGAGGCTAACGCTAAAACAAACAATACCACATCAAAGCTTACATTCTAAATGGATTAACTTAATTTAACGCAAATCCTCATGCTTTCACCAGAAGTGCAGAATAAGATTTACGCCTTACCGGAACATTCTGGATGATCTTGCTACAATTTGATCGCATTGACCGTGAAGAATGAACAATTTCATCAAAACTTCATAACTTCATTTGTGTAATTCCATTCCTTCCATTTGAATGATTTTGTAATCATCTGTAATTTTCGAATTTTTGGATGAAAATGGTCTTAAATTATTAGGTTCGACTCACCGATCAAGAACCGTGGTCAAAATAAATTCTGTCCGGCCAGTCATCCATCAAGCGGTTTCGGAGTAATGGCCGTTTTTGGTAAAAACATATTTCATGATTATTTCCGGAACCGATCACTTGATCTATCTGAAATTTAGCATCAAATTGTAGAATCATGATCTTCATTTGGGTGCGAAGTTTTGTATTGATCGAATTGTCGTAAAGTGGCAATACTTTTTGATATAAGCGGCAACACCGCAGCACTGAAAATATTCTAGATCGATGGAGCAGTGGTTTCTAGCCACTGAACCAAATTTTTAATAAAATCGTACGTCCCGTTCTCCGTAAAAGTCCAGGGTACCATCGGCCATTATCCCGAATAATACAACTGTCTTTTTTCAGTCATAGTGGAATTTTTCTTCAATTTTTTCTTCAGCACTTGCCAGCACTTGGCTTATATTAATATTCTTCAAGGTTTCGGCGGAAACCTTAGTTTTTTTCGCGCAGCATAAAGTTGGCCCGGAAAATTCAATCAACAATTTTTCTACCTCGAAGTGAGATTTTTCTGTTTTTTCTTCAGAACTCGCCAGCACTTAGCTAGCATAAACTTTCTTCAAGATTTCGATGAAAAATGCTGTTTTTTTCCGGGCTGCATATAAGTTGGCCCGGACATTTCAATCGCCAATATTTCTACTCCTATGTGAGATTTTACTATTTTTCTTCAGCACTCGCCAGCACTTAGCTAGCATTAACTTTCTTCAAGGTTTCGATGAAAAATGCAGTTTTTTTCGGGCTTCATAGAAGTTGGCCCGGAAAATTGATCAGAGATTTTGCATTTTTTTTTCAGCACTCTTTAGCACTTGACTAGCATCTACTATACAATAATTTTTGGCGCTCTTGTTCCTCGGAACAGAGTGCTTATCAATTTGCCCAAATGTCTTTAATTTTCGAATTTTTGGCTGTAAATGATCTTAAACGATTTGGTTCGACTCACCGATCAAAAATCCGTGGTTGAAATCAATTCTGTCCAGCCGGCCGTAGGCACGGTAACTCTCGAACGAAAGGAGTTAGAGGATTGAAATTTGCAGGGTAGGTTTGTAGCGTAAATATCTCGGACAAGTTCGTTAACGAGCGAAATCCACCAAGCGGTTTCGGAGTTATGGGCCTTTTTAGTAAAAATATTTTTATTAATATTTCCGAAACCGATGACTCGATCTATCTGAAATTTAGCATCAAATTGTAAAATAATGACTTCTATATGCATGCGAAGTTTCGTTTTGATCGAGTTGCAATAAGGTATAACATTTTTTTTTTACTTTTTATATTTCGTTACTACAATACTCCTCGAACAGAATGAGCTAGGCAGTTAAAATTTTCAGAGTAGGTGTGAGAGATAATTATCTCGGTTAAGTTCGTTACTGGGCAAAATTAGCCTGATGGTTTCGGACAAACGAAAAAACATTTTTTTTTATAACACATATCTCAAATTTAATTCCTTTTAAGATGCAGTTGCACCATAAAAATCCATTCATATCATTTTCAACTCTAACAAGCTAATACTTTCGGAGATATGATTTTTCGAAATTTCAATAATGAATCGTACTTCTGTACTTCTTATGTATTCACAGAATGCTGTACTTAATTATTGTATCTATGAATTATTTTATGATCTGTGTTCTTACATGTCATCTTATTTTCCTATGAGAGATAAATGTCAAAATTATTTCTGGTACAACTCTTGTTCTTGTTTTTTATAAGATAATTTTTGGAGCATTTTTTTTAAACGACACTTTTTTTTAGGTAAAGATCTATACCATAAGGCCTTATTTCTGGTGGAACTATTTATTGATGACTGCAAAGATTTTTGTCTGCTCGACTAGTTTCGGCGGTACAAACACGCCATTCTCAAGAGTTGAGTAACAAGACAAAATGCAGTATTCCTGTCACAGCTCCAAAATTGGGCAGAACAATCGACGGGGAAACACTTAATATATAAAACGTCACAATGTAAAATAGAATATAGTCGATAGGAAAAAATTACTTTTTTTATATTTAATTTCTTTCATGATGCTTTTCTATCATAGGAATCCATTGATATAATTCCCAACTCTGAGAAACCAATACTTTCGGAGATATAATTTATCTGTTTAAACAAGAGCGCCAAACAGCTCCTGTCCACAGGGCTTGAACCAATTTTTGGCGCTCTAGTTCCTCGGAACTGAGTGCTTATCAATTTGCCCAAATGTCTGTAATTTTCGAATTTTTCGATGAAAATGGTCTTAAACGATTTGGTTCGACTCACTGATCAAGAATCCGTGGTCGAAATTCATTCTGTCCGGCCTCCGGCCGTAGGCACGATAACTCTCGAACGGAATGAGCTAGACAGTTGAAATTTTCAGAGTAGGTTTGGGAGATAAATATCTCGGCTGAGTTCGTTATTGGGCCAAATCGGACAGATGGTTTCGGAATAACAAAAAAAAAATTTTTTTACAGAACAAATTCCAAATTAAATTTTTTTAAATAAGCAGTTTTACCATAAGAATCTATTCATATCATTTTTAACTCTAACAAACTAATACTTTCGGAGATATGATTTTTCAAAATTTCAATGATAGAATTATTCTGTGGCTATTCTATGAATTGTTATACTGTCAACTTTGACGTTGTCTCATTGTCATTCATTCCAGTAATGGTATCAATATGAGAATTATAATATAATATCATACTTTTTGTTGGTTGATATTTTCATGCCGATGGTCAATCCATATGATGATGGGAATGGTAATGGTAAGTTAATAACATTGTCATTCATTCCAGCAATCGTATAAATATAAGAATTATAATATAATATCATACTTTTTGTTGGTTGATATTTTCATGCCGATGGTCAATCCATATGATGATGGGAATGGTTATGGTAAGTTAATAATATTGAGTTCAGAATATCTCCACTAAAAATGAAACTGGAATATTGGTGTATTGGAGTAGATTTGAGGAAAGATATATATTATCGTTCATCATAGAATTGAGGAATGAATATCTCGGATGAGTTCGTTGTTGGGTAGAATTCGTCTATTGGTTTTGGATTGATAATTTTTGGCACTCTTGTTGAATTTAAATTCTTCTATGATGTTTGAATTCAATTTCTGCTAAGATGAAGTTCTAAATTTCAATAATGAATCGTACTTCTATGTTTTCACAGAATGCTATAATTCTTCTATCTAAGCTTTATTATATGATCTGTGTTGATACTCGGACATTTCATCCTGTTCTATAAGAGAGAGTCAAATTCATTTCAGCTATTTTAATGAGGTTTCTTCCATGGTGCAGTTCTCATTCTCAGATTGCTCATTTAATCTTGATAAATAAACTATTATTTGAATTGAATTTCCTTTATGATGCAGTTCTATCATAAGAATACATTGATATAATTCTCAACTCTGAGAAACCAATACTTTCGGAGATATAATTTGTCTGTTTGAACTAGAGCGCCAGAAAGCTCCTGTCCACAGGGCTTGAACCCATTTTTTTTTGTAAAAATTCCACAACTACCGGGCTAACTTGATAGACCTCTAATTGGGGCAAGTTTGTGTAAGTGACGTTTCGAATGACTCAATCATTATTAAATGACCAATATTTGAGCTATAATTCAGTGCAATATACATTTTTCCAATATTTCTATAAGTGTGAATTGCTACGACATTGATAAAATATCCTTTAAATAGAACATATGTTTGATTTGGCATAATTATGTCCAGAACCATCCAGAACTGGACGACGCATACTCAGTCTAGGATTTCCGTCATTAATACAAAAACGAGCATTCAACAGTTCAAGTATTTAGTATTATGAATTCTGAAGAACTCGCTGTGCGCCAATAGGCGTCACGATATTCTCAGAATAAATCACATTTATTTATTTGAAGCTTTTACGCAATTTCTAAAGTGGATCATAATGTGGCTTCTAGAATATGAGGAAAAAAATCAATTCATGCATATTTATAGAACCAAAATGATTCCACTCTTTCAGAAACATAATATTGTCATTTGAGCTTCAAATGTCCCCTACAAATCTCAATTTCGTGAAATATTTCTAAATTTACAAGCGAATGAACAGACATAACTGATATAGGTGACTGAAATAATTTGTTATAATTACAAAAATTCTCTAGATTTAATTAAATATTGCATCAAAACAATAAAAAAGAGAATGAGTGGGCTTTGAATGCTGTTTTTATTTTGCCCTATAATAACCCATGTTTCAAATTCAATCTCAATATCTGAACTGAAAGAGCTACAAAAAAAAAGTTGAAATTATTGAAACCTTAACACTCTGTAGATCGGTAGCGAAAGGTTTTTGGACAAAGTACGCTCCTAAAATCTTGATACTGAATTTTGACACACCCTGTATATTTATGTTTAAGGCTTATCCAATTTTTGAGTGGTGTGATCCAGCTTGTACTTCCAACAATTCTAATCTGATTTCGGCTTCGGAATAGCCATTTCACATCAATATTGGCTTATTTGGAATGTGAGATTGAACATAGTAACGCCGTTTTTATTGTCAAATGTCATTCAAACTCGCTCTGGTAGATTGAAAATCTTTGTTACCTGAATATAAAATTCATGACAAGGGCTTGCTCATCAATATATCAGACCATATTGCTGCACTCTCATCAGAGAGCATTCAATCAAAATGTTATTTCGTAACATAGAAATATGGATCATGCGGAGTAATATCAATAAGTGGAACTTTTCCACTTGTTATTTCGTAAATAACACCAGAATTCCAGTCTGCAAAAACCCACCATTCCATCAGTATATTTTCTTAAAAACGCTATACAAATTTCACACAAAGCTGCTTAGTTTCAATTTGGAATAGACCAATTCTAAGTGGCCATATCTATGTAGATGTACCAATTTTGGAAATTTGCAATATCTACCATCAAAGAATGTATATAAAATACAATGTTTTCGGCTTTAACTTGAAACAACTCCATATTAATTAATTGAAAAATTATATACGATATAAACTAATTAATTTAATATTGTGACGTGTTTCGTCGACACAGTGACTTCGTCAGACTACACCATACTAAATTCAAGAATTTAGTATGATGTTTGCTTGTCAAGACAAGCAAATATCTTCCTCGATGATCTGAGAGTCTTTCTGTTCTTCTTCCTTCTTCTTCGTACGACTTATTTAAAACTAATTACATAATCTTACACTGTTAGTTCGTTGTGAACATTTACAATAAATCATTACTACGCTCTTATGAATCAAATCTCTATTTGAATAGATTGAGTAACATTTAAAAATTTAGATCTAATTGTTCATTAAGTAAATTACCCGTATGTTGTTTTCTATTTATTTCCCATTTCCCATTTCGGCAAACAATTACCTGGCGAAACTCATAGAGAATAATAATCGAACAGCAATAAATGATAAGATAAATCTAGTGTTTATCAGTTCAATTGTGGTAGTTGTGATAAATTATATATATAGGAAAAATAGGTTGAAATCTTGGAATAAGAATTAAGGAATACCATCACAGCTACCAAAACAACAAAATTAATTTCAATTATTCGAATCATTCATTAGCAGAAGGGCATAAGTTTAACCAGGTCTTCAAAATTCAACACTATTTGAATAACGGTGCGCTATCAAATTATTGTGTAGTGGTGGAAATAAATGGAGATAAACGGTAATTTAGTTAATGAACAATTAGATCTAAATTTTTATCTGTTTTTCAATCTTTTCAAATAGAATATTAATTCATAAAAACGGTAGGAACGACTAATTGTGAATGATTTCAAAGAAACTAAAAGTATATGATTATGCAATAAGAAGAAGGAAGAACATGAAAGAAGAAGAAGAACAGGAAGATTCTATGTCTATTGCCCAGGTCATCGAGCTATAGGGATTTCATTACTTGTTAAGAATTATTAATTAGTATTATGTAGTCTGATGAAGTCGCTGTGTCGCTGTGTAAATCGTATATAATTATTGAGTTAATATGGATTTGCATCAAGTAAAAGCCGCAAGCATTAATAAAAAAAGCAAAAATCAAGACTGAATACCTAGCCGTGATGAATAACATCATAGGAGACCACATAATAGAGAACAGTTTGCTGGAAGATGTAGTGGCTGCAGTGAGAGCTGACGCTTCACTTCTGTGCCCACTACTAAACTGAAATGCCCTCAACTAAAATGAGTAGAGGCAAAGAACCCACCATCACCTGAGGAAGTCGAACAGTTGTGAAAAAATTTGTACGAGCGACCAGCGGAAACCTTCACAGATTCCAGACGAATAATAACTATTTCGGGAGAGAACGTTATAGTACCACCTCTCGAACGAGACCACTATTGCTTCCCTAAGACATCTATTGACTTATTGGCGCGAATTTCAAAGAAGAAAAGTTATGCTGCCTCACCAGGTAAATGGGTCCCAATTGAAGACCATGGTAGGCATGCGGTCTGACGTATCTAAAACCAACACCTGCACAGAGTGGACCTACCATATCATTTTTCCCTGCAGAGACGATCGTATCATGTCTGGAACTCCACTGCTTGAGGGTCCCTGGTGGTTCAGCCTGGCTTGTCTTGCGACTTTCTTTCAAGCAGAAATGTTAGCCATTGATCACTGCGTGAAGCTCATACTTGAGAAAGGATGGATTCGAAGGTCAGTTAATATCCTATCGGATAGCTAAGCCACTTTGAAGGCCTTGGCTTCGTACAACTGCAAGTCCCTGCTAATGCAGGACAGTCAGACCACACTTACTAAACAATGGAATGCAGGCAGCACATCTGGGTTCCGGGAAACTCGGGCATAAAAGGTAATGAGGTGGCGAACTCATTGCCGATGGACCTAAACCGGCCTGTGGCATCTCTCAAGGCAGCAGCATGGGAGAACCATAGATGGTTGGACCAAGAAATCCAGGAAATCTGGAGCAGCATACCTGGGGACAAACATGCTCGTTCAACAATTATTCGCTAATCACCTGAAAAAGCCAGACAATGGCGCAAATTCTCCAGGTTAGACCATAGTATCAACTGCTGTGTACACGGGTCAGAAAACACCTAAGAGATTTTGGTTTGGTTGAGGACTCTGAGTGCAGACTACGCCTGGAGAGTGACGAATCTATCGAGCACATCATGTGTGACTGTTCAGCTGGGGCGTGATCAGATTTGAGGAACTTGGAGTCCACAAACTGACGGATGGACAAGTTCTCACCAGCCGGGCTCATCTCCCTTATCAAAAGGCTTGAGTTTGTGGGTGTGCCACAATAGACGGACTGGTCGCGGTGGCCCACACAACACAAATACATGCGTGGGTCCCAATCATTCAAAATAATTCCGTTTGTACCATTTTTAACTCGTTTCACCCCACGACTGGTATTAAAAAAATTGATCTTATATATTAAATTACATGCCCAAAGACATGAAACCGTTGACACTGGTCGATTGTACATTAATGGAGCATTATACTGTAATCATCATAATATTCAGAGCGATTAAATCTAGATCTTGGCTGTACAACAAGGTTTGGAAGGCTCTCGCGAAATTGAACGATATCAGAGGGTTAGCTTCTTTATACAGACTTTTTTATAATGCTTTTTCTAAATTGTCTAAAGCGTATGACTAATAATTTCTTCGCGTATTTTCCATAAATTATTAACGAACTTAAGTGGTGATTTTAGACTCCAAACATATTATGCAAATTCTAACTCTCTAACTCATTGCGTTTGGGAGTACTCGTGCTAACTGCCGGGCGGACGGAATAAAATTTGACCTTAGGTTCTTCATCAGTGAGTCGAAACTTATTATTTATATTATTAACTTGAGATCATTCTCGGCTAAAAATTCGAAAATTACATACATTTGGACTCGGTTCAGGTAAACAAACGCGCCAAAAACCAGTCAATTTATTAATGCACGTACGTTTCTAGGTCTACGTTGATTGAACACAAATTAATCCTTTTTAGCTGTGGAATTATTACTGAAAATTGCATCTTCAACATAGATGGATCGAGTTTCATAACCCTTCCTGATCACATTGCCTAGGGCCTCTAGGCATTCCATTACTATCTCTGAAGATTCAACTGAGCGTTTCTGAAGTATGCTTGAACCGAAACGAGTAATTATTTCCATGAGCACGTGATGCAATTTCGAATGATGAAGCCATGGAAGTGTGATTAATAGAAGTATATTGACTTTGGGTAAAGACACCCTTCGACTATCTCGAATTGCATAATGAGGATCTAAGTTTGTAATTATTCTTTTGCTTGAAGGCTTAATCTCAAGACGTTTTCAACAGAAATGATTGAAGAATAGGCAAGGGGATATTGAAAATATCTGTGTCGATAATATTCTTGATAAGTATTCAAATGTTGAACGCAACTGATTAACGGCTTTTTGGTGGTGCTGTACCGAAGCAATACACTCCTGTGGTTGCCTGCCAAAATTTCTGGATTTTCCAAATTTCGAGCAAAAAATTGTTTCAAACTTTCAAACTGGTTATTGAACCTGCATGCCTATAATCGCCAGTAGGTCGTCTGTTATCAAACATCAATCTTAGCTAGTGGTATGATAAGAATAATATGGAGGGACCACAAATTTAATAAATTTTGACGGACATTTGTTTACAAAGAGCTTTGACAATTCAATTGTTTACATCTGATTTGGAATCTAGATGAGAAAAATGTAATCTGAAAGATTACATCTGCTAACAACAAAAGCTATTTCAGATGTAGAAGATGCGAAAAATGTGGTTAAATAAACGCTTGAAATGTAGAAGATGCATCCGATATGAGTAAACAAACGCAGAATACATCATACAGTATTTTCATAATGAGGCTAGCAAAAAAATTCCAAAGTATTGATCTACATCTACGTTCATAATACAGAAATAATGTGTTAGTGGTATGAACTATTAAATTATGGAAAGAGAATTTTATTTTATTAATATATGTTGTCCTATAATGAGATAAGTTTTCATATGAGAAAAACAAGAATATAAAATTCCTATTTGATCTTTCAATCAAATGAAATGAAGTATTAAAATAATTTGTTCGTCAGCCTATACCTATCCAAATATCAGGAATAAATGGTCACTCTGCCATGATTGCCTTCAGCCTTGCTCTAGACATTTCGATGATACTTTCCTTAGGTATTTTGAATTGTGAATACTATGCACCGAGTGTAAATTGCACCAACCCATTCCACGAGGTTAAATCATTGCAGATTGCTCATTTAATCTTGACAAATAAACTATTATTTGAATATAATTTCTTTTATGATGCAGTTCTATCATAAGAATCCATTGATATCATTCCCAACTCTGAGAAATACTTTCGGATATATGATTTGACCAAGTTTGAACAGAGCGCCAAAGCTCCTATCCAAAGGGGTTTCCCACTTTTATTTTTTAATTTCAATTCGGTAATTGCTGAAATAATTCCAATTATATAAACAAAATATTCCTTTTCAATCATGCATGCTTTTGTTATTTCACATAAGGGGAACGCAGAATTTCCTTGTAATTGTCCAATTGACTTATCCACAAGTGGTTTTTGAAAATAATAATGGATTCTTCAACGTAAATATGATTTCTATTATTACATACTTAAAAATTCATAACAGTAGGTTCATACAAAATTTCAGTTCAAAGTTATTGTGTATAGGTATAGAGGCACATAATTCAATTTGACTATCAATTCTGCAGGATTGAGTCAAATGCAATTGTCTGAGACTTTTTCGGCTCACAGTTGAAAAATTACAGATTTTTGGACAAAATAGTGTATTATTAAATTAAATGGTCTTTCTGGGTTTTCTCTCCCAAACTCTGAAAGATGTCTATAAAATAAAAATGTATTATTTTGTGATTTACTTCTGCGTAAAAAACACAGATTTGTCGGAAGCAATCAAACGAACGATGTTGCCTAACAAACAATAACGAAACAACATCAACCATGAAACAATTCTATCGTAACGTTTCGGAGTCTATATCAGACTCCTTCATCAGACATTTAGCGAAAATCTTCAATGTGACAATTCTCGAATTTCAGAATAGCAATCAACAAAAAATAATTCTGAAGATTTTCGTTAAGTGTCTGACGAAGCAGTCTGATATACACTCCGAAACGTTACGATAAAGTTGTTTCATCGTTGATGTTGTTTCGTTATTGTTTGTTAGGCAACATTGTTCGATTGATTGCTTCTGACAAATCTGGGTTTTTTGACGCAGAAGCAAATCAAAAATTAATACATTTTTTATTCTAAAGATATTATTCAGAGTTTGGGAGAGAAAACCCAGAAAGAAACCATTCAGTAATGAATATACCTCCCACAGTATCCTTTAATGATTACTTAAAATAGTATATGATGGTATGAGCGCGGAAAACTGTGTACAGCCGACATTTTTGCGCGTATGTTCTGGGGAACATCGCGTTATCATTCTGTCCAAATGTCTGTAATTTTCGATTTTTTTGCCGAAAATGGTCTCAAACGATTTGATTCGACTCCCTGATCAGGAATTCGAGGTCAAATTTGATTCCGTCCGGCCGGCCGGCCGTTGCCACGATAACTTGAGAACGGAAAGAGATAGCAACTTGAAATTTTCAGGGTAGGTGGCGCATCCCTATACGACGGACAAGTTTGTTAATGGGCATAATCAGCCCAATGGTTTCCGAGTAATAATTTTGTCTACAACCAACACTAATCTTATGAAATTGAAACTTGGTGAGTAGTTGTAGAATATGAACATAAGGACGTTTGTGAAATTTTGTGAGAATCGTATCGCTAGAAGATTAAAAATTAATTATTAAAAAATATTATTTACCTCACGATAACCTAAGACCGGAAAAAAATATCAACTTGAAATTTTCAGGTTAGTTTGATAATCTGAATACGCCATTTGAGTTTGTTTATAAGCATAATCGGCAAAATGGTTTCGGAGTTATACTCATCTGAAATTTGGTTCTCAATTCCTCAATAACTCGAAAAATACAAAACCGATATAACTTAAACATGGTTATTAGTTGTAGAATGGCAACACGAAAATTTTTGCGAAATTTCGTGTGGATCGTAGCACAAGAAAATTTTCAAAAAATCACAGAAAATTAGAGGAAAAAATTCTATATCTCAGACACTATTCGTCCGAAATCGCTGAAATTTTGCAAAAGCCTTCAGAACCTAACTCTTCTACGAAGTTCCAAGTTTGAACATGATCGGATCTATATTGTTGGAGATCCGAGCAGCCTTATGTGAGTTCAGTAGCTGGATGGGTGATCGTTGCCTCGACAACTCTTGAAAGAAAGGAGATAGGGACTTGCAATTTTCAGGTTAGGTTGCGCATCCAAATGGGAGAGTTAAGTTCACTGTTGGCTATAATCGGCCCAACGGTTTCGAAGTTATACCCATCTGGAATATTATTTCCTCGATAACTCAAAAAGCATAGTCCCGATCGAATTGCAGCATCGAAACTAGTTGTAGAATATCGACATGAAGACATGTGTAAAATTTTGTGAGGACCGTATCACTAGAAAATTTTCAAAAAATTACGAAAAAATATTATTTATCTCATGATTACTTGAGAACGGAGAGAAATAGCGACTTGCTGTTTTCAGGGTAGATTGCGCATCAGAATACGACATCTAAATGCGTTAACTATCATAATCGGCCAAATGGTTTTGGAGTTCTATCAACCTGAACTTTGGTTGTTATTTCCTCAATAACTCCAAAAATTACAAATCTGATCCAATTCAAATATGGTTATTAGTTGTAGAATGCTAACGCGAAAATTCTTGCAAAATTTCGTGAGGATCTATGATCCGAAATTTCCGATTTTAAAAAATCATGGAAAAAAGAATTGGTTCAAGCATTGACGTGAAGACAGAAGCTTTTGCGCGTATGTTCTCTTGTCGAGTCACCATGGTAAATTCGATTAAGAGTGTCCAATACAGGAGAATGGACAAGAGAACATAGGCGCAAAAGCTTCTGACTTCACATCAGTGCTTGAGCCAATTTTTTTTATATAACTTTCATAATATGATTGAGAGGAAATGTGTGAATAAATTCACACACTTTACAGTTCACATACAGTACAGGATTCACACGCGACGTTCGAAGTGATCTCTGAAATTGAAGACAACAATTTCCAAAAGATATATGATTCCCTATCGTTATTTCTCTCTAGCCACGTGTTTTCCAGTCCATCATATTATTTGCTGAATGATTTGTAGTCGATCAACCGGACGTCAATACTGCCATAGAAGGTAAATTATTTCCACCAGTGGCATAATTAAAATCCCCAGCTTTTCCGCATTAACAGGTTTCGCAACGAGATCGATAATGAAACACTAAACGTCACTTTCCACACGTCAGATCGACCCTACGCGTGAACAAGCAAAAGGGATAAAAAGCAAATACTGCGACGGAGGGATGAGGGACAGTGCAAATGAAGTACACCGGTGTGAATTTGCAACCGGATCGTTGCCGAGGCTTCCGGATTTTAGTTGATAGAATTTTTCCGTCGCTGGTTGAGCGCGAGTTAAATGAGATGGAATCGAATTTCTACGTGGGATATCGCATTTACTATTTTGATTAGTGCCGGTGCTATCCAATTAACAGGTTACCGCAGTCGATCCAACATTTGAAGCTAGGATTGTTTTAAATGGAGGAACTGGTGAATAGGTATACTCCATTCACTTCTATAAAGTCTCCCAGTTGACCATGAAAATACATTTCACCATGTATATTATGAAAATGTTAGGTTATAGTCATTTTCCTGTCAGATAACTACGCAACGTTGTCCGTTGTATAGAAGTCGTAGTAATTACGTATTTCCACAATGTGCATTTACTTCGGAAAAATAATGAATTTAAGAAGATATTATGGGAATTCAATAATTCCACAGTTCTGGCGACCGTAGAAGACAATTTTTCCACTGTTGTTACTGGAAATATTTCATGTATATAATCTGGTTGGAAGTTTAAATTATGCTATTTTCATCAAGAATCAAGTGTTTGAAATTTATTGAAAAATAATGGATAGAGTAGTTCGTTACTTTGTGATAGTTCATTTGGAAAAATTAGTTCAAGCCCTCTGGACAGGAGCTTTGGCGCTCTTGTTCAAACTTTGAAAATTCATATCTTCGAAAGTATTGGTAAGAGTTGGGAATTATATCAATGGATTCTTATGATAAAACTTCATAATAGCACAATTTAAATTCAACAAGAGTGCCAAAAATTATCAATCCAAAATCAATAGACCAATTTTACCCAACAACGAACTCATCCGAGATATTCGTGTATCATTTTTTCCTCAAATCCACTCTGAAAATTATATTAGATTAAGTGGAACTTTAGCCAATATTTCCGTTTTGTTTTTACTGGAGATATTCTGAACTCAATATTATTAACTTACCATTATCATTCCTATCATCATATTGATTATCCATGGGCATTAAATATCAAAATTTGACAAATCATGTCTCAGGAAAATAAGTTGACATGTATCAACATAGATCATATTATAATAATTCATAGATAGAATAATTATCGCATTCTGTGAAAACACAGGAGTAAGATTTATTATTGAAATTTTGAAAGCATTAGCTTGTTAGAGTTAAAGATGACATCAATGGATTCCTATGGTGAAACTGCATCTTAAGAAAAACTTATTTTGAAATTTGTAATGTAAAAATATTATTTTTTTTTGTTACTCCGAAACCATTTGACCTATCTTACCCAATAACGAACTTAGCTGAGATATTTATCTCCCAAACCTATTCTGAAAATTTCAACTGTCTAGCTCATTCCGTTCGAGAGTTATCATGTTACCGGCCGGACGATTTTGAACAAGTATTCTTGATCAGTGAGTCCAACCAAATCGTTTAAGACCATTTTCAGCCAAATATTCGAAAATTACAGACATTTGGGCAAATTGATGAGCACTCTGTTCCGAGGAACAAGAGCGCCAATAAAATATAATGATAGGAAACAAAGTAATTTCATTCGAGAGTTCAACATCTCCTAAGACAGAATGAAGTTTTCCTATTGCAGATTTCAGTTCTGTATAGCACTTCCTGATACTTTGTCTCTGCATCTTCAAAACAGCCCACGGCATTTTCGATTTCAAAGCGAAGAGTTCTTTATTATTCGAAGATAATGATCTGTGATAATAGCTTGTCTAAGATTGAAGATTATGTTATGATTATGTTGAGAGTAGAAATTGGCAACGTCTCTGCGAATTGTTTTCACCTTGACGATATTTTAGCAGTGCCAACCTGCCTCTGTGTTAGTTAGAAAAACGTGATAGACCTAAATCATGGCCAACCCGGATACTTTATATAAGTGAACGGAGTATATAATAATCATTGTACTGAATATCAAGAAGGTTTACAATTTATCCTGCGCATTTTTGCGCGTATGTACTGGGGAACATTTTGCCCAAATGTCTGAAACTTTCGATTTTTTTTACGGAAATGGTCTCAAACGAATTGGTTCGACTTCCCAATGAAGAATTCGAGGTCAAATATGATTCTGTCCGGCTGGCCGTCCGGCCGATGCCACGATAACTTGAGAACGGATAGAGCTAGCGACTTCTAATTTTCAGGGCAGGTGGCGCATCTCATTACGACGAACAAGTTCGTTGATGGGCATAATCGGCCCAATGGTTTCCAAGTAATGATTTTGTTTTCAACCAATATAGATCCGATCGAATTGAAACTTAGTGAATAGTTGTAGAATATAAACCTAAGCACGTTTGTGAAATTTTGTGAGAATTGTATCGCTAGAAAATTATTAAAAAATTATTAAAAAATATTTTTGTTGTGACGATAACCCGAGAACGGAAAGATATAGCAGCTTGAAGATTTCAGGTAAAGTTGTGCATCTGCATGCGACATTTGAGTTTGTTCATGAGCATAATCGGCCAAACGGTTTTAGAGTTATAGCCATCTGAAATTTGGTTGTTTTTTGTTCCTCATTAACTCAAAAATTACTAAACCGATTGAATTCAAACATGGTTATTAGTTGTAGAATGCAAACGCGAAATTTCCTGCAAAATTTCTTGAGGATAGTATTTGTAGAAAATTTTTAAAAAATCAATGAAAATTGAAAAAAAAATTCTATAGATCCGTAACTATTCGTCTGAGATTGCTGAAATTTTGCAAGAGCCTTAAGAACCTAACTCGACTGCCAAGTTTCAAGTTTTAACACGATCGATTAAATATTGTTGGCGATTCGAGCAGCCTTGTGTGAGTTCAGTAGATGGGTGACCGTTGCCTCGATAACTTTCGAACGAAAGGAGATAGGGACTTGCAATTTTCAGGGTAGGTTGCGTATCCGAATGGGAGAGTTGAGTTCGTTTTTGGGCATAATCGGTCTAACGGTTTCCGAGCTATACCCACCTGGAATATTATTTCCTTGATAACTCAAAAAATAAATATTCGATCGAATTGAAGCTTGGTATAAAATCAACATAAAGACGTGTTTAAAATTTTGTAAAAACCGTACCCCTAGAAAATTTGAAAAAAAAGACGAAAAAAAAATTTTAAGAACCGTACCCCTAGAAAATTAAAAAAAAATCACGAAAAAAAAATTGGTTCAAGCACTGAGGTGAAGTCAGAAGCTTTTGCGCGTATGTTCTATTGTCCATTCTACTTTATTGGACACCCTTAATCGAATTTATCATGGTAAATTATGTTGTCCATTCTACTGTATTGCACACTTAATTCGAATTAAGAGTATCCAATACAGGAGAATGGACAACATAATTTGCCATGGTAAATTCGATTAAGGGTATCCAATACAGAAGAATAGACAATAGAACATACGCGCAAAAGCTTCTGACTTCACGTCAGTGCTTGAACCAATTTTTTTTTATTTGATATTTCTCACTCTCTACGCCCCGCACCCCACTACTTTATTTTTTCAAATGGAACTATATGGATTGTGATACATCAAATGAAAGGTTATATTTGATTACCTATTCAGCTATGTGGCTAAAAGTAGAATGTGTTGTGCCGTTTTTTGGCACTCTTGTTCCTCGGTACAGAGTGCTTATCAATTTGCCAAATGTCTGTAATTTTCGGATTTTTGGTTGAAAATGGTCTTAAACGATTTGGTTCGACTCACTGATCAACAATCCGTGGTCGACATCGATCCTGTCTGGCCGGCCGTCCGTCCGGCGTTCCGTCCGGCCGTTGACATGATAACTCTCGAACGAAAGGAGTTAGAGGATTGAAATTTGCAGGGCAGGTTTGAGAATTATTGTCGTATTTAGTGAAAAAATAATTTATGAATATTCCCGAAACCGATCACTCGATGTATCTGAAATTTAGCAACAAATTGTAGAATAATGACCTTTACATGAATGCGAAGTTTTGTTTTTACTGGGTTGCCAAAAAGTAAAAAAAAATGTTTAAAAAGTTTTAAATTTTGTTTCTACAATAACTCCCGAACATAATGAGTTAGGCAGTAGAAAATTTCAGAGTAGGTTTGGGAGACAAATATCTTGGCTGAGTTCGTTATTGGGTAAAATTTTTTTTACATTACTAATTTCAAATTCAAATTCAAATTTTTTTTAAGATGTAGTTTCACCATTAAAATCCAATGATTCCATTTTCAACGGTAACAAGCTAATACTTTCGGAGATATGATTTTTCGAAATATCAATAATGAATCGTACCTCTATATTTTCACAGAATGCTGTACTTAATTTTTCTATCCATTAATTATTACATGATTTGTGTTCTTACATGTCATCTTATTTTCCTATGAGAGAAAAATGTCAAAATTATTTCTGGTTCGTTATGCTTGATATAAAATACACTTCCTGTTTTACAAAACAAAGTATGAATGAATGCAAAATGACCAATGAAATAACCTCAGCTATCGTAAAATTATGAGGAAGATATGATATTGTAATTAATTATTATATATAATGTGTTAGCACCTTGTTGTGAACAGTATCGACTTCTTGTATCTCTGGTTTTCTAGCTGAAAAGGACCGTTTATTTACCGATTTTTATTTGGAATTTCAGATCTCTTACTTCATGTTCCGTTCCGAAATGTAAGACCTTTCTGAGAAAAACTAATTTCGGAACAAACAACTGAGATTTTTCTCACTTCGCTCACATTTCGGAATACACTTCATTCTCATAATTCTTGGATTGCTGAAAGGAATTAGACAATGTCATGTCTCAGGAAAATAAGTTGACATTATGACAATTCATACATAGAATAATTATATAATTCTGTGAAAACGTAGAAATACGATTTATTATTGAAATTTTGAAAAATCATATCTCCGAAAGTATTAGCTTGTTAGAGTTAAAAATGAAATCATTGAATTTTTATGGTAAAACTGCTTATTGAAAAAAATTTAATTTGGAATTTGTTATGTAAGAAAAAAAAATTTTTGTTGTTACTCCGAAACCATCTGTCCGATTTTGCCCAATAAAGAACTTAGCCGAGATATTTATCTCCCAAACTCACTCTGAAAATTTCAACTGTCTAGCTCATTCCGTTCGAGAGTTATCGTGCCTACGGCTGGCCGGCCGGACCGGCCGGACAGAATGAATTTCGACCACGGATTCTTGATCAGTGAGTCGAACCAAATCGTTTAAGACCATTTTCATCGAAAAATTCGAAAATTTGACAGACATTTGGGCAAATTGATAAGCACTCAGTTCCGAGGAACTAGAGCGCCAAAAAGGTATCTGACTTGATTAGTCTTTGGTCAATGCTTGAGATTTGTTTTTGTAGTCTATTCGCTAATTTTTCCGCTGAATGTGAAAGTGAGTCATTGCGGAATTCCGTATAACAAGATAAGTAAGATGTTGCATCTGGTGTGATAAGGAGCCACTGAGTAAAGGGTCCATACATGTGACGGGCTGCCTGTGCTACTGTATTCTTTGCTCTGACATTTTCATATATTGTTACTAGTTTTATATTTTATCTTGCGATACGTAATGCCTGCGAATGGAATTTGCACCTGTTGCAGTAAATCGTATAAAGCGAACTTGATGATACAATTTACACTTTGTAGTAGGCAGTATCGTCATATTTGTGCTGGAATAACACTTGAGGAACTTGGTATCCTAAATAATCCTGCTAAGGGCTACGATTGGTCATGTCCACATTGCAGGGAGTTGGGTGTGCAGATCAAGGATCTCAAAGAGGTTGAAGAACGAAACGCTCATGATGGGCCTAAGTTCAAAATTAAATACTTCAATGGCACTCCGAAGATCGTTGAAGATTTAAACTAAATGTGTCCAGCAGTTTCCGATGTGCCGAGGGTCTCCTCTGTTACTTACAGAATGTGCGTGGTTTGAACAGTAAGATCTCTCTGTTTAGTTCAACAATAAGTGATGGTGAGTTCGACGTGGTTGCTCTGACTGAGACTTGGATAAGTGAGGAAGTTTCTAGTGGAGAACTTTTCCCTATGGAATATGACGTGTTTCGAAAAGACCGTAAACCGTAAGTTCGATGTAGTTTATAAGTCTAAGGGTGGGGGTGTGTTGGTGGCAATGAGGGAATGTTTCAGATCAGAAGTGCAGAATACTTTGGAATTTGATATGAATTTCCCTCTAATTGATCTGATACTTGTAAAACTAGTTTTAACACATAAAACTGTTTATTTCTTGAATGTTTATATTCCGAATAGGGTGTCTGTGGAAAATTTTGATTAGTTTTTTGAGTGTCTTGGCAAAATGGCTTGTTTCAATGGAAAAGATAATGTGATTGTACTGGGTGACTTCCATACCCCATGTTTTATAGATAATAATGTTTTTGATAATAAGACCTTATCATTGTTAACTTTTTTCAATGGTTGTAGCTTACACCAATACAATAATGTAAGAAATATGTTAGATAGAACTCTTGATTTGGTGGCATCTCAAATGGAATGTGAGGTATATCATGATGAATCACCATTGGTACCAGAGGATGCGCATCACCCGGCTGTGGTTATAAGTTTAGGTCAATTATGTACTGCCAAGAAACACGTCGTTCCTAATCCATCAAATAGGGTATTTAATTTCAGAAGGGCTAACTATGATTTGTTGTATTCTGATTTCGGCTCGATTGATTGGGGTTTCCTAGGTGACTATTCAGACGTCAACTTAGCATTGAAAAAAATTTATGAAATAGTTTATGCAATACTGAATAAACATGTACCCACATATACGAACTTTAGTCATGAATATCCGCCATGGTTCAATGCTGATATCATAAGGAGCATCAAGTTGAAGGCCACATTTAGGAGAAGGTTCAGGAAATATAAGAATGATGCGGATATGTGTGAGTTTCGTAGACTAAGAAAGCTGGTTAAGGAGCTTATTAAAGCTTCTGATGGAGAATACTTGGAGGATGATCAGGCGACGATGTCTGATGGCGGAGGCAGCTTTTAGTCGTTCATTTACTCAAAGAATAGGACAACGAGAATTCCAGCTGAAATCAGGTATGGTGAGTAAATTCTATGTGAGCCGCAGACTACAGTCGATGCCTTCGCTGATTATTTCAAGGGTGTTTATGCTACTACCGAGGAGTCATTTATTGGGGATGTACATCCAGCTGTTGAGTTACCAGTATTTTCTTTTGAGAGTATTGAGGACGCTGAGATTATCACTGCTATAGGAAGATTAAAGAATAAAATGTCGTCGGGTATTGATGATATTCCTGGATTCCTCATCAGGGGTTGTTCGGAATCTTTCATATCCCCTTTGAAATTCATATTCAATAGTTCTGTCGTCTCTGGTGTTTATCCTGACTTTTGGAAGAAAGTTAAAGTGTGCCCTATATTTAAATCAGGTAACAGACCTAATGTAAAAAAATTGGTTCAAGCACTGACGTGAAGTCAGAAGCTTTTGCGCGTATGTTCTATTGTGAACCAATTTTTTTTTTCGTGATTTTTTTGAAATTTTCTAGGGGTACGGTTCTTGAAATTTTTTTTTTCGTCATTTTTTTCGAATTTTCTACGGGTACGGTTCTTACAAAATTTTAAACACGTCTTTATGATGATTTTCTACTACTACTTACCAAGCTTCAATTCGATCGAATATTTATTTTTTGAGTTATCAAGGAAATAATATTCCAGGTGGGTATAACTCGGAAACCGTTTAACCGATTATGCCCAAAAACGACCTCAACTCTCCCTTTCGGATACGCAACCTACCCTGAAAATTGAAAGTCCCTATCTCCTTTCGTTCGAAAGTTATCGAGGCAACGGTCACCCATCTACTGAACTCACACAAGAATGCTCGAATATCCAACAATATTTAACCGATCGTGTTAAAACTTGAAACTTGTAGAGTTATGAAGGTTATGAAGGTTATGAAGGCTATTGCAAAATTTCAGCAATTTCAAACGAATAGTTACTGATATATAGAATTTTTTTTTTCAATATTCAATGATTTTTTAAAAATTTTCTACAAATACTATCCTCACGAAATTATGCAAGAATTCTCGTTGGCATTCTACAACTAATAACCATGTTTGAATTCAATCGGTTCAGTATTTTTCGAGTTAATGAGGAACAAAAAACAACCTAATTTTAGATAGCTATATAACTCTAAAACCGTTTGGCCGATTATGCTCATAAGCAAACTGAAATGTCGCGTTCTGATGCACATCCTAACCTGAAAACTTCAAGCCGCTATCTCTTTCCGTTTTCAAGTTATCGTGACAAAAAAATATTTTTTAATAATTTTTTTAAAATTTTCTTGTTATACGATTCGCACAAAATTTCACAAACTTGCTTAGGTTCATATTCTACAACTACTCACCAAGTTTCAATTCGATCGGATTTATATTGGTTGAAAACAAAATTATTTCTCGGAAACCACTGGGCCGATTATGCCCATTAACGAACTTGTCCGTCGTATGGAGATGCGCCACCCACCCTGAAAATTTCAAGTCGCTAGCTCTTTCCGTTCTCAAGTTATCGTGGCAACGGCCTGACGGCCGGCCGGACAGAATGAAATTTGACCTTGAAATCTTCATTGGGGAGTCGAACTAAATCGTTTGAGACCATTTTCGTCAAAAAATTCGAAAGTTACAGACATTTGGGCAAAACTATAACGCGCTGTTCCCCAGAACATACGCGCAAAAATTACAGGCCGGTATCAATGCTGAGTAATTTTTCGAAGATTTTCGAGAAAGTCTTATATGGCAGGATCTATTCATCATTACAGTCCTTCATCTCTCCCTATCAGCATGGGTTTGTCCGAAATAGATCAACAGTTACTAATTTGGTAGCTTTTACGCAATATGTCTCAGAGGATTTAGATAATAATGGGCAAATCGACGTTATTTCTACTGACTTTTCTAAGGCCTTCGATAGGGTTGATCATAAGTTATCATATCTTGGATTTGATGGTGGTGCGGTCGGGCTCATGAGATCCTATCTGTCGAATCGTTCGCACTTTGTGTCCTATAACGGTTATATTTCGGTAAATTATTCATCGTCATCTGGGATTCCACAGGGTTCGATCCTGGGACTACTGCTATTTATCTTCTTCATAAACGATATTCTTGATGTTTTTGATTGCGGGAAACTGTGCTTCGCGGATGATTTGAAAATGTGTACAGCAGTTAGGGGTATCTACGATTGCGTTTACCTCCAGCTTCAGTTGATTATTGTGCAGAATTGGTGTCGCACAAATAGATTACGGTTGAATCTTGAAAAGTGTAAGATAATGACATTTTCCAGGAAAACAGAGATAGTCACATATGAGTATAGTTGTGATGGCTCGATTCTTGATAGGTGCAATATTGTTAGGGATCTGGGGGTGTTAATCGATTCTGGGCTCTCCTTCATACAGCATATATGTCGTAGTTTTTTGGAGGCTGCTAGGGGATATGGGTTCATTGCCAGGAACTGTAGAGATTTTACGAATATACAATCAATCAAATTGCTATATAATGCATTCGGTCGTTCGAGATTGGAATATGCTACTATTGTTTGGAATCCCCTTTATGACTGTCATACCAGGAAGGTTGAAAGCATTCAGAGGAAATTTTTGAAATATTTAGTATTTAAAACGGATGGTGTATATCCTCCGCGAGGGTCCAATAATGCTTGTTTATGTCGAAGAATGAACTTTTCCAACCTAGAAGTAAGAAGAAACGTCGCCTCTCTAATATTTTTATTTAAATTAATACATGGCGGCATAGATTGTAGTGAAATTCTCAGCAAAGTGAATTTCTATGTTCCAGGCTTCAACTCAAGAAGTGTTTTTGTATTCAAGTGTGAGAGAGCTCGGACTAATAGTCTTCATAAAGCGCCTGTTACGGTTATGTGCCACAACTTCAATTTGATATGCAACCAATGTGATATTTTTTTGTGTTCATCGAAAGCCTTGGTGGGGTATGCTCTGGACCACTTATAAATCTATATCTTTTTAGTGTAAAATCAATTTTCTTCACTTTATATTTTTGCCTCAAGTTTATTTTGTTTGTTAATACTGTTCATTTTACATATATCTTATGAATTTGTCCTGTAAATGGGTTAACTGTTGGACAATGAAGGCTATTATTATTATTATTATACTTTCAAGCTGATAATATAATGCCCGTGGATAATCCATATCATGATGGAAATATATTCCCACTTGAAATAATAAAGAAGAGGGGTGTGGGGCGTAGGTGGTGAGAAATATCAAACAAAAAAGTATACGATAAATTGCTTTTGTAATTGAAAAATCGACGGGTGCGAGGATTTTCCTTAATAATTCTTCGTACAAGAATTATTGACGGGTTACGTTACTTTTTTGGCATGCTGTATGCACAACATGGAGGATCATCCAAAGGAGGTCGCACATTATCGCGGAAAGGAATGGAACGGAACAGAAATTTTGAAATGCATATAATTAAGTTAAAACCCGCATATTTGTACAGCCTGTATATTCGGATATTGGGTAATTGTCCTAATTGTAACAAATGCGGAATCGCAAGAATTGTTAAGCGGAACGAGGGCGCTTCCCGCGTTCACGCTTACGGAGGCAATTACTTAATCGCCGAATATGCTGATATATAAATATTGTATTGTAGAAATCCAGAACAGTTCAATGTTAATACTGCAGAGTTCAATAAACGAAGTTCGAACGATTAGTTATTATTCGCACCTAAATGTAACCATCCACCACATGGCGATCCTGCCGACGAAAACCTAGGAAATTTTAGATCCTGCCAACGCGACCAAGTTGAATTTCCTCCTGCAGTAAATTACAACAAGGATGGGCTCAAAAACGTCAAAGGAAGAGGTCATAATAGCCCAAACGGCAACAAACAACGCCGAACCAACTGGAAAAATAACAATCAACGAGGTAGGCGCAGGAACTGTAATGTTATTAGCAATATTGGTGTTGATCTACGTCTTATACAAGTGGACGAAGGGATGTCTACAAAAACAGATCAGACGAGAGGTCGCGAGGAGCAATAATCTGCTGAACCAGGTCTAGCTATTGGCTCCACAACATCCATTCTTCCCAGGAGCCGGTTGCAGTAAGAAAGCAAAAGAGTTATAAGTGAAGTGACAAACAGTAGTAGTAAGTGACTTATATTTTTGATAATATGAATGGCTTCTTGATTCAAAACTTATGTCAATTAAAAATGTAGAGGAGATAAGAGACAGATTATCAAAAGTCAATACATCCATAAACAACAACGCAAAGAGAATTTTGAAAAGGAATATTCCGAAAAGCGAAGCAGTTTTGTTAGATATTCGAGATAATTTGGTTACTCTGTTCAATGAATTTGTTGAAATTTTAACTAATAATGCTGAAAAATTAGATGATATCGACAAACAGATATATAAAAAACAATTCAGTAACAATCGCGATAAAATAATAAGGTGTTTCCAGACTCTTCGAGTTAAATTCAAAGTTCCTTTTCATATAAGCAAAATTGATCCCTGTATATTAGGAGACGATACTGACGAGAGTGACTCAGAATCAGAAAAAATGGCTTTACCTTCGGTCGAATTTTTCAATTTAGCAGGTAAAATAATACCTAACCAATTTGATGGCAAGAAAGAAAATCTACAATCATTTTTAGATTCATTGGAACTACTGAAATTGAATTCCACAGATAATTCAACCAATGCGGTTGCATTCATTAAGACACGGCTAGTAGGAAAAGCGCGTACATTGATTTCTAATGCTGATGACATTACTACAATTATTTCGAAATTGAAAAACGGAATTAAAGGCGATAGTTCAAAAATTTTATCTTCAAAATTACTAAACCTTAAACAAAACAATAAGGATTCATCAGTTTACGCGGCAGAAATAGAGAGTTTGGCTGAAAAGCTTCAACAGGCTTATATAATAGAAGGAGTACCAATCGAAGTTGCTGAAAATTTCACCGTAGAAGCAACAGTACAGGCAATATCAGAAAATGCAAGTTCTGAAAGGGCTCGTTTGGTAGTTGAAGCAGGTAATTTCAAAAGCATATCAGAAGTTATTGGAAAATTTGTGAATGTCAAAACTACTAATCCATCTAGCAATATTTTTTATACCCGACAACAAAATTTCAATAACAGAAGGTCCGTAGGAAATACACGTTTTTTTAGAGGAAGAGGAAATTACTCGAATAATAATTATCAAAATTTTTCTCAAAATAACGGTTATAATAGAAATTACTCGAATAATAATTATCAAAATTTTTCTCAAAATAACGGTTATAATAGAATCCCGCAGAATTTTCGTGGTCGTACTTCTGGGTATGTAAATTATAGGGGTCGTCAAAATAGTTCAAGAAATATCCGATATTCAGAGACACAGTCTGAATCGGAAAACCAAACGAGCCCCCAACAGAATCAGTTGGGGGAAATGTGAATATTTATTCGTTAGAACTTACACTTTCAAATTTCGTTCAAGTAGGAATTGAGAATAATTTTAATGAAAATATTTTATTAGTTGACACAGGAGCAGATATTTCCATATTGAAACATAGCGTAGTACCTGAAGATTTATATATCAATACAGCGGAGAAGATACGAATTCGTGGAATATCTGATGGTCATAAATACTCTTTGGGTACGGTGAATACCTCAGTTTTGCTAGGAAGGTGTAGATTGAATCAAATATTTCATGTAGTTGGGGATGATTTTCTCATTCCAGGAAATGGAATACTAGGCAGAGATTTTTTAATAAGGTATGGTGCAAATGTGGATTATTTCGATTGGACCTTGAACATCTATTTTGAGAATAGAAATATTACTATTCCTATCATAACGGGATTAAAAGCAAATCAAATTTATATTCCTCCTCGTTGTGAAGTTGTAAGGCACATCCATCATCTGAAAAATGAATCAAAATGTTTGTTGGTACACAACAAAGAAATTTTACCAGGTGTTTTTGTAGCCAGATCTATAATTCAACCAAATAATCCATTAGTCAAAATTTTAAATACAACATTTCAGAGTGTGGTAATCGAAAATTTAAAATAAGAAACTGAAGAGCTTGACAAATATACTATTTTCAATATTGAAATCGAAAACAATGATAGAACATCGCAATTGATGAAACAGTTAAATCAAGAAATACCAAATGATGTTAAACCTGATGTTTTAAAACTATGTGAAGAATTTTCAGACATTTTTGCTTTGAAAACTGATATGATTACAGTGAACAATTTCTACAAACAGAAAATAAAATTAAATGATAACAGGTCGGTTAATACTGAAAGTTTCAGGACACCATTTTCTCAAAAGCAAGAAATCAAAAGTCAAGTACAGAAACTAATTGACAACAAGATTATTGAACCATCTGTCTCAGAGTACAACAGTCCGGTATTACTTGTTCCAAAAAAAGGACTTAAGGGTCAGAAGCAGTGGAGATTGGTTATAGATTTCAGAAACGTCAATAAGAAAATAATAGCCGATAAATTTCCACTTCCGAGAATAGACGATATTCTAGATCAACTTGGAAGAGCAAAATTTTTTTCGGTAATTGATTTAATTTCTGGATTCCACCAAATTGAACTTGAAGAAAATTCTCGAGATGTAACTTCTTTTAGTGTAGACTCGGGATCATATAGATTCACTAGATTACCATTTGGCATGTCAATAAGTGCCAATAGTTTTCAAAGAATGATGTCACTAGCTTTTGCATCTCTAACACCTGAAAAGGCATTTTTGTATATGGATGATCTAATAGTTATTGGTTGTTCAGAAAAACACCACTTGCAAATTCTAAAACGCGTATTTGAAACCTGCAGATCATATAACTTAAAACTAAATCCTGAGAAGTGTAAATTCTTCAGAAAAGAAGTTGTATTTTTAGGCCATAAAGTCACAGATAAAGGTATACTACCTGATGATTCCAAATTTGATACCATAAACAAATATCCCACTCCAACTAACGCAGGTGAAGTGAAAAGATTTGTAGCTTTTTGCAATTATTATAGAAGATTCATTCCAAATTTTGCTGAAATAACTCTACCATTAAATAAATTAGTTCGCAAAAACGTAAAATTTTTGTGGTCGGAAGAAACACAAAAGTCATTTGAGATACTAAAACAATCACTTATCAGTCCGCAAATTCTTCAATATCCAGATTTTTCTAAACCGTTCATTTTAAAAACAGATGCTTCTGAAAAAGCTTCTGGAGCTGTTTTATCTCAAATCATTGATGGGCAAGATTTACCCATATCATATGCATCTCGCAGTTTCAGTAAAGGAGAAATGCATAAGCCTACAATTTTGAAAGAATTAACTGCAATTCATTGGTCGATCAAACATTTTCGATGTTACTTGTATGGTCAAAAATTTATATTAAAAACAGATCATAGACCTTTAGTTTATCTGTTTTCAATGAAAGACCCTTCATCCAAATTAACTAGAATGCGACTAGATCTAGAAGAGTTTGATTTTGAAATTGTTTATATTAAAGGAAAGGAAAACATTTGTGCAGATGCTCTGTCTACGATCACTATAGGTGAATTAAAACAAATGAAAACTGATTCGACAGAAATATTCGCGGTCACTAGGTCAATGACAAGATCGGACGATAGGTCAACAGATACTGGAAATTCCCTAAGCGCAGCGAAACAAGAACCGTCTTGTACAATATTTGACTCTCTAAATAATTACGCAGCAATGAGGTGGCCCTTGCTTCGAATTAAGTTCCAATGTAATCAACAAAAATGTGTATGTATTTCGATATCTTCGAAAAGAAAATTGAGCGCTCAAACAAAATTCACGTTCACTAATGGCAGTACTTCTTTGTTAGCACAGATATTGTCTAAGCTGGATAAAATGGCTGGTGAAATGAATTTGAAATTATTGAGATTGAATTTAAATGATGATATTTTTAAACAGTATACTGTAGAAGAATTTAAAGAGATAGGTCAAGATGTTTTAAAAAATTTTTCTATTATATTATGCCAACCTCAGAAGTTGATTACAAATACGGAAGAAAAAACGGAACTAATGCGAAAATTTCATGATGATCCTCTGTTCGGTGGTCATTGTGGTCAGAAGCGTATGCTGAAAAAATTGAAATCTTTCTATAGGTGGAAATGTATGTCACGCGATGTTGCGAAATATACAAATCAGTGTCATAAGTGTCAAATGAATAAGATTAATAAAAAATTGGTTCAAGCACTGACGTGAAGTCAGAAGCTTTTGCGCGTATGTTCTATTGTCCATTCTCCTGTATTGGACACTCTTCTTAATCGAATTTACCATGATGAATTCTATTGTCTATTCTCCTGTATTGGACACTCTTCTCAATCGAATTCACCATGATGATTTTTATTGTCTATTCTCCTGTATTGGAGACTCTTCTTAATCGAATTTGCCATGATGAATTCTATTGTCCATTCTGGGCAATAGAATTCATCATGGTGAATTCGATTGAGAAGAGTGTCCAATACAGGAGAATAGACAATAGAATTCATCATGGTAAATTCGATTAAGAAGAGTGTCCAATACAGGAGAATGGACAATAGAACATACGCGCAAAAGCTTCTGACTTCACGTCAGTGCTTGAACCAATTTTTTTTTCGATTAAAAGGGTCCAATCAGGAGAACGGACAATAGAATTCATCATGGTAAATTCGATTAAGAAGAGCAAAAGCTCCTGATTCACGTCAGTGCTTGAACCAATTTTTTTTTCGATTAAGAAGAGTGTCCAATACAGGAGAATGGACAATAGAACATACGCGCAAAAGCTTTCGACTTCACGTCAGTGCTTGAACCAATTTTTTTCAAATCAAATCCAAAAGCTCTCAAAAAATCACCCGTTATTACATAAAGATATATTCTCATTAGTGATAGAAAAACTGGCCTAGAATTCCTTTCTACCCATCACGAGATTTAATATCCACAAATGAGCCTCTCACCTTACAAGATCAGAAGCCTTCTGCAAAATTCAAAGGTCCCCTCTCGCAAATATACTCCTCTGAAGGCACATGGATCTCTTGAAGAAGAATCGCCTCTCTATTCCTCAAAGATATTCACTCTTGTTCATAGAAATCCCTTCAATATTTAGTTGCCTCCTCCTAAGGAGGATCTCTTTCAAAACCAGGTCTGACCACTAATGTAGGGCTATCATCTAATCTCCTATAGATTTGTGATGAAATAACACGATTTTACCATGAATATATATGTATAATAATATGTCATCATGACATTCATATTTTATTTTTGGAGGTTCTCGCAAAAATACGACCATAGACAACATATCATACGACGATTCGCATCCACCTACCGAACTCACAAAAGGCTGCTCGGTTCTCCAACAATATAGATCCGATCGTGTTCAAACTTGGAATTCTGCAGTAGAGTTAGGTTCTGCAGGCTCTCCCAAAATTTCAGCCATGCCGGACGAATAGTTTATGATATATAGAATTTTTTTCAATTATTTTTAATTATTTTTTTTTTAATTTTCTAGTTGAACCATCCTCACGAAATTCTGCAAAAATTTTCGCGTTGGCATTCTACAACTAATAACCATGTTTGAATCCAATCGGTTTTGTATTCTTCGAGTTAATGAGGAACAAATAACATCCAAATTTCAGAAAATTTCAGATGGCTATAACTCTAAAACCGTTTGGACGATTATGCTCATAAGCAAACTCAAATGTCGCATTCAGATGCACAACCTAACCTGAAATTTTCAAGCCGCTATCTCTTTCCGTTCTCAGGTTATCGTGACAACAAAAATATTTTTTAATAATTTCTTAATAATTTTCTAGCGATTCGATGCTCACAAAATTTCATAAACGTGCTTAGGTCTATATTCTACAACTATTCACCATGTTTGAATCCAATCGGTTTTGTATTCTTCGAGTTAATGAGGAACAAAAAACATCCAAATTTCAGAAAATTTCAGATGGCTATAACTCTAAAACCGTTTGGACGATTATGCTCATAAACAAACTCAAATGTCGCATTCAGATGCACAACCTAACCTGAAATTTTCAAGCCGCTATCTCTTTCCGTTCTCAGGTTATCGTGACAACAAAAATATTTTTTAATAATTTTTTAATAAATTTCTAGCGATACGATTCTCACAAAATTTCATAAACGTGCTTAGGTCTATATTCTACAACTATTCACCAAGTTTAAAATTCGATCGGATTCATTTTGGTTGAAAACAAAATTATTACTCGGAAACCATTGGGCCGATTATACCCATTAACGAACTTGTCCGTCGTATTGGGATGCGCCACCTACCCTGAAAATTTCAAGTCGCTAGCTCGTTCCGTTCTCAAGTTATCGTGGCAACGGCCGGACGGCCGGACGGCCGGACGGCACCACAGAATTAAATTTCACATTTGGGCAAAACTATAACGCGTATGTTCCCCAGAACATACGCGCAAAAACACACAGAACCCTTGGTGTTAACACCCACGCCTCAAAATGCATTTGATATTGTTTGTATTGATACAATTGGTCCCTTTCAAAAATCTGATTATGGTAATCATTATGCTGTAACAATACAGTGTGAATTAACAAAATATGTAGTTATAGTGCCTGTTCCAAATAAGGAAGCAGCGACAATATCCAAGGCAATTTTCGAAAATTTCGTGCTTGTATACGGACCCATGAAGGAAGTTAGAACGGATATGGGTACAGAATACAAGAACGAAGTTTTTCCAAATCTTTCTAAATTGTTGAACATCAATCATAAACTATCAACGGCATACCATAGTCAAACAATAGGTGGATGTGAGAGAAATCACAGAGTACTAAATGAATTCATTCGTATGTATTCCAATGAAACTAAATCTGATTGGGATACTTGGACAAAATTCTTTGCTTTTTGCTATAATACAACACCAAGTATTTATCATGACTATACACCTTATGAGTTAGTATTTGCGAAGAAAGCCAACATTCAGGCGGATATATTCACCAAAACTAGAATAGAACCGCTTTATAACATAGATGCCTATGATCAAATCATAAGGCATAGACTTCAATTCGCATTGAACAGGGTGAAAAATCATCTCGATATAGCTAAGAAGGAACGAAAGATTCAGTATGATCTGAAATCTACAATCTTAAATGTTAAGCCAGGCGATTTAGTCTTAATGACGAATGAAAATCGTCAGAAATTTGATCCATGGTATAATGGTCCTTTCAGTGTTATTTCTGTGCAAGGAGTAAATTGTGTGATAAAAAATAACGAAGGACAAAAATTGACTGTACATAAAAATAGGCTTAAGAAATATGTTTGTTAGTATTTGAGTATTACTGTAAGTATATGAGTATCTACATATTTATAGGTTATAGGTAATTGATGCTTATTTTAACACAATTACTGCCCATGAACGAGAAGAAACGCCCTTTACAAGTGGCCATAGTAAAGTGCGTTCTTTTTCGGAAAAGGATGGTGTACAGCCTGTATATTCGGATATTGGGTAATTGTCCTAATTTAACAAATGCGGAATCGCAAGAATTGTTAAGCGGAACGAGGGCGCTTCCCGCGTTCACGCTTACGGAGGCAATTACCTAATTACCGAATATGCTGATATATAAATATTGTATTGTAGAAATCCAGAACAGTTCAATGTTAATACTGCAGAGTTCAATAAACGAAGTTCGAACGATTAGTTATTATTCGCACCTAAATGTAACCATCCACCACATATTACCGCGGATCGGAATGGAATGGAATCACTTGGTAATATGCATTTCAAAATTTCCGTACTATTCCGATCCATTCCTTGCCACGATAATGTGCTGCCTCCTTAATGCGGCTCTAGTGAGAAGTAGGTTCAGTTCACAGAGAACAGGATCCAAGGAGAGTTCGCATGTTTAAGAGAACAGCGTGCATTTTGCTCAAATTACTGTAGTTTGAGAATTTTTTGCCGAAAATGGTCTCTAACGATTAGGTCCTACTCACTGATGAAGAATTTTAGGTCAAAATCAATTCTGTCCGGCCAACAGTTGCCACGATATCTTTCGAGCAGAAGGAGATAGACTTGAAATTTTCAGGGTAGGTTGTGCATCTGAATGCGACGATTATGTTCGTTAATAGGCATAATCGGCTGAACGGTTTCGGGGTTTCAATTTTGTTCTCCCCTTAACTCAAACAATACAAATTACATCAAATTGAAACTTGTGTACTAGTTATAGAATATCGACACAAAAAATATTAAAAAAAAAATATTCTGTATCTCAGAAACTATCCGTCCGATATCACTGAAATTTCGCGAGAGCTTTCAAATCCTAATTTAATAGCCAGGTTCTAAATTTGAACCCAATCAGATCTATATGTTGGCTCAGTGGTAGAGTAATTGACTTGGGAGCGGAAGCCCCAAGTTCAATTCCGAGGCTAGGAAAGAAATTTTCTAGTCACGGTAATCGCCACCATTCGCTGTTGGGTCAAAAATTGACAGTGCTGTGCCTAAGGTGGCGTAAGGACACAGTAACAAAGCCTACACAGAACACAACTGGTTCTCCTAACTCGGTCAAGCTCTTAGAGCTTATGAGGGGTCTCCTTGTGGAAGACCCAGGAGGATCAGTATAATAATAATAATAATAATAATAATATTGAGGAAATATTGGAAGCAGAGCAGGCTTGGGCGAGTTTAGTATCTGGGGGGTGGCCATAGCCATGATAACTTTCGAATAGAAAGAGGTAGGGACTTGCAATTTTCAGGATCGGTTGTGCA
Source organism: Halyzia sedecimguttata (assembly GCA_937662695.2). Taxonomy (NCBI): domain Eukaryota; kingdom Metazoa; phylum Arthropoda; class Insecta; order Coleoptera; family Coccinellidae; genus Halyzia; species Halyzia sedecimguttata. Next base: position 38,835,118 of record OW569412.2, read on the forward strand.
CCCGAATGTGATAGTTGAGTTCGTTAATCAGGTAACAGCAAATAGTTCAGCTACTGTTAGATTTGCTTCCTAAAAAGTCCGAGATTACATACGAGAGAGAATATTCCTTTTTTTTTCGATTCGAGAAAGAGACATGTGCATTGCTCAAGGTGCCGAGGTATCTATTATACTGGCACATCTTGCTAAACACGCACTTGAATAATATGCACCTTCATCTTTATAGCCAGAATATTCCATGTTAGAAGCTTATTTATAATTAAGAGAAAAAATGAAAATAGATTATGGTACATTAATAATGTTATTTTAACCAAGAACAGAGTATCTGACAAGAAAACATATTTCATTGCATTCATTTTGCACAAATATTTCCACACCGTATCAGATTTTTATGTTTTAAGCGGAAACCGTGGGTCTGACAAAGAAAACCCATGAGATCAAATTTTCTCAAAAATGAATGAGGACCTCAAATGTAATTTTTATTTCAAAAGAAAGCAGTGGCGTAGTATTTTTTTTCCAAAAATATTCAAGTAAATCCCGCATGGATGTAGAGAAAATGAAAATTTTTGTACATCATAAAATATACCTTGATGCATGTAAGATAAGTACCGAATTTTATGAAGATGCCTACAATATTATCTCAGTTATTATCAAAATAACGTTTTTTTTTCAGAATATTATGACCCCATATCTCAAAAGTTAAGACTTTTAGGACATACGTTCATAGCAAGTTCTTTTTAAAAATAAGTCATCAAATCATCCCTTTAAATATTAACATGCCTTCAAGGAACACCCTGTATAAAACGGTAGTGAAGAATAAAAAAAAAAATTAATAGAATATGGTTAATTCTGCAATTGATATTCAGTACCCTGGCAGTTCAATGAAATGCGATATACAAGAACGGTGACTAAATGTTGCTTTAAATTCAACAGCAATTTGCAGCCTTAGTTCAGTACCTTGATGGGTGAACGCCCTGGCAATAAATATTAACATGCGCAAGGGCAGGCTCACCTTACTTCAGTGCTTTCCCAACATTTCCATTTTCCATCCTCTATTTACAAACATTCTAAATCAAACAAATATTATAACATACTTGAATCCTTCAGTACTTGTAGGTTAATTTATCATGTATTTACTCCATGAATTTGCCTAATAATCTTCAATATCAAAATATTAATAAATAAATATGTATATAAAATAATTGTAAATTCGAAATGATATATCTATAGGTATTTCAACATCTCCTACGACGAAGACGAAATTTATTCAAATGATGCATTCATGCCGTAGCGATTTCGAAAATCAGAAAACAAATACTCCCTTGAATTATTCATGAGTTTTCATTTGGGATCGAAGTGCCATCATCTCCTACATATTCTGGTTTTCGTGCACAAGTCTCAGACAATCCTAAAATTGTTCGGAGAATATTCAACCTGCTGAATACGCGATACCAACAATTCGAACCTGAGTCACCTTCCAGCTGCTGACTATACACCCTTTTTTTCACCCATCTCGCATTCTGCCTCGTCCTACCTTTCAAAAAGACGAGACTGCCGACCTATTAGGCCCATCTCGAATTACTCCCGACAAAAAATCGGAGATGGGAGTCGCAATATTAACAATCAAGAAGGTGAATAGCTAATAATGCTCACTTATCTCAAGTATTCAGGAGGAAAGAATAGTTCCCGTGGTATTTTTTGTGCGTTCTCCGTTCAAATTGTTTGATCTAGATAATATACGGAATGACGACAATGAAAGTTATTCTGGAGTTGTCGGCAAAGGGTTCTTGGTATGTGTTCGGTTTGAATGTCGTTGACGAGTAGACTCAAGGTGCAAGGCAGGGTTGTTTTTCTGTTCGGAGTTACTCTGGAAAGACTGAGAGGGAATGCCGGGTATTTAGACTCGATGATTTGATGATTGGAATTTTATGGGAGATTGGAAGCGATATACGTGTTCACGATGAAAAAATTATTTAAGTTTTCATCATTGTGATTATATCTTAAAGATTAATCAAATATACCCGAGGAGGTATGTTTTAGTGATCTACTCGACTGTACCGAAGTGGGAGGGTGAATATTTTTTCTAAATATTTTATGCTTGAATCACTGAAATAAACCCTAGATATCAATTATTTTTTCAGGTTTGTATTGAGCATTGATCAATCTCTATTTTTTTATTGAGTTTAGTTTTTGCGCGCAATTTCTAGGGAATAGCGTGCTATCATTTTGCCCAAATATCACTTATTTTCGATTTTTTTGCGAAAAATGATCTCAAACGATTAATCTCACTGGTGAAAAATTCGAGGTAGGATTCCAATCTGTCTGGCCGACCATTGCCATGATAACTTCCGAACGGAAACAGATAGCGACTTGAAATTTTTAGGCTAGGTTACACATCCGAATACGACGGCTATGTTCTTTAATGGGCATTATTGACCAAACAGGTTAGGAGTTGAAATTTAGTTTTCTAACAATATAGATCGAATAGAATTGAAACTTGGTAACTAGTTTGAGAATGCCTACACATAGACAATTATACGATTATGTGAGGATCGTACGACTACAAATTTCTAAAAGAATTATTAATAAATATTCCGCCGTATTCACAAAGCATTCAATCTCCGTTAAGTCCTAACTGAGGTCTTCAGTTAAGGATAAACAAGAATTGCAACCCCAGTTTAAGTGAAAATTACTGTGAAAAAGGCCTGTTTCAGCACCGTTACATACTTTAACAGAGATTGCGATTCTTATTTAGCCTTAACTGAGGACATCAGTTAGGACTTAAAGGAGATTGAATGCTTTGTGAATACGGCAGAATATGTTTCTCAGAAGATATCCCCACAGAATCTGCACTCGTCAGTATCTGATAAACCTATTCTCATCAAATGCTTCCTGAGGCGACAGTGTCCTGTGAGGAAGCCAGTGACCAGGTGTAACTTATTCTTACAGAGATCCAGATACCTTTTGGATCTCACTTCTTTAAAGTTCCTTAAGGAACTTTTTGGAATGAACCAAACCTGGAAGATTCCGCCAGAGTGTCTCTCTTTTGGTTTCCTCCTTCTCCAGAAACTCTTTCTTGTAGGTGCATTTTCCTATACCACAGAAAGGTTCTGGGCCGATAAAAGGAGTTCGTGCTGCCTTTCTGGCAAGTGTATCGGCCTCTTCGTTCCCCTTGACTCCCG